>JANDJT010000081.1:11328558-11343848 GCA_024331685.1 Stegophilus panzeri | reverse complement strand
ATCTCATGATGGGTAAAAGCAAAGAGCTCTCCCAAGACCTTCGCAACATTATTGTTGCGAAACATATTGATGGAATCGGATACAGACGTATTTCAAAACTTCTGAATCCTCAAGTAAACACCATTGAGGCCATTATCCACAAGTGGAAGCAACATCACTGTCATCAACCGGCCACACACAGGATCTCCTCGCAAGATTTCTGACCAGGGAGTCAGAAGAATAGTCAGAAGAGTATCCCAAGAGCCAAGGATCACTCGGAAAGAGCACCATAAACACTTGGAGGCAGCAGGTGCCATCGTCACAGAGAAAACAACCGGCAATGCACTCCACTGCTCACGCTCACCCGCACGACTCCATTACTAAAGAAAAGCCATGTCGAAGCTCATTTAAAGTTTGTTACAACTCATTTGGATAAGCCTATGAAATACTGGGAGAGTGTAGTCTGGTCAGATGAGAGCAAAATTTTACTTTTTGGCCATCATACTACACACCATGTTTGGAGAAGAAATGACACTGCACATCACCCTAAAAACACTATACCAATAGTGAAGTTTGGAGGTGGAAGCATCATGGTGTGGGGCTGATTTTCATCACATGATACTTGCAGACACCATATAATTGAAGGAATGATGAATGGAGCCCTTTACCAGGAGATTCTTGAGAAGAATCTGTTGCCATCCACAAGGATGATGAAGTTGAGACATGGGTGGACCTTCCAGCAGGACAAAGATCCAAAGCATAGAGCAAAGGAAACTCTCAGTTGTTTTCAGAGAAAATAAATCAAGGTGTTAGAATGGCCCAGTCAATCACCTGACTTGAATCCAATTGAACAAGATTTAAAGACAATATGTTTTGAACAATGGGCCAAAATCACACCTTAATACTGAATACTAATTTCTTTATACAGGAAGCGTCTTGAAGCTGTCACTACAAACAAAGGCTTCTCCACTAAGTATTAAATAAATTTCAGTTAGCATGTTCAATATTTTTTACTTGTCATTCCATTTAATTTATGGATTTTAATGTTTGTATTTCTTTATATGTGTAGATTTCTTGAGTTAATACCAAAGTCTGGTGAAAATGTCATGTGAATAGCCTCACTGGGAATATATTTACTGAAAACAATGTTGACACATTCAATACTTATTTCGCCCACCGTATATATATCATTTTTATGGTCCCTGGACTTTTTATAAAATCATTTTCCATGCTTTGTGTGCATTAATGCTGTTGGTCAGAGAAGTTCTGGTTAGCATTAAAGCTACAATGTTGAGTTTTGTGTTTTTTTGGGGGGGGTAAAAAAATGAAAACAAAAACCTTAGAGTCAGGGGAGAAAATATACCTGGGAATTCACCCTGGGAATCCTGGAATAGTCATTCATAATTCATAATCCACAGTCAGAGCTGCTTCCCTGAAAGTAATACGGCCAAAGACTTGCCCCTAAATTTCTGGTACGACTTAATCCAGAGCTGCATATCAAAACAGAGAAGCCTTTTCCTTCACCTGGCTTTGGGTTTTAGCTAGCGGATTAGCGTTAGCCAGCTAGCTTACTAGTATTGGCTTTCAGCCGGGCTTTTATCTCACAGAATGAACCACAGACCTCAGCGCCAGGTCACTGAGTCTTACAAATGGTGTGAAATCACAATAAAGCACACGGTCACTTAGTAATCTTACTGTCAAGTGATACTCTCATAGCATTTCTATAATACTTGTGAGGGGTTGTCATGATTTTATGGGTGATCTGCCATTTTATCAGGGTTACTTAGACATCAGTTAGATAGCCAGCCTAGCTAGTTTTCATACTCAGTTTTTAAACAAACAGTGTTTGGAGCGTCACTGATACAGCAGCACCAAGATAGGCACTGTAAAAAAAAAATTTTTTTATAATAATAAATAAAAATAATAATTAAAAAAAAAAAAACAAAAAAAAAACAAACAAAAAAACAAGGTAACATATGAGAACATACAATATATTGGTATTTTGTGCTTTAAGAATATTACAAGAATACCTGATGACATACAGAGCAGAATGATTGGATGGGATATGTATAATCTACCTGCCAACCAGACTGCTTTAGATTGATAGAATTTGTAGAGCTTGTTCCAGCATTTTTAAAGAAAGTGCGGGGGCGTGGTTGGGGGGAATACATGGATGCAGTCAAGATCAGAGAAGAAGAGACACCAATCAAGTCAGACAGTTTCTTAATTGTCGTCTGCTGCCACCAGCTGGAAGCACAAATCATAGCAAATATGTCAAAGACCTAATACATATGAATGACTAATAAAAACAAACAAACAAAAAATGCATACTGGTGCCTACTGATACTGAACAATTGATTTCTTCTGCATGAATAAGTTAAAGGTCATTATACCACAGTGCAGAGGACTGCTAGATTCTGATTGGTCAGAAGGTGTTAGTTTTTTTTGTTTTTTTTTTTATAACAGCAGCTTTGACAATAGTTACTAGAATTCAAATCAAAGGTTTATATTAATGTGCTAACTCAAACGTTATCATTTCTGTAGTAACTTACACAGGGACTTGTATGGCAAATACTCAACCTAAAGTATGTGTGTAATCATTGATATAGTGAAGATAGTGAAGGAGGATGCTAATGTTCTGGCATTTTTGGAAGGAGTCTTCAGTGTCAGACTTACTACTTTATGTTTTCCAACACTGGAATGTCAGAACGGTGGGCTCTGCGGTTTCTCATTTAACTAAAATACGACAAAATGTATTTATTTGTTAACTTATTAACTTCAACAGAGGGGGAAAATGGGGGAAGCTGGTGGCAAGGCTGCTACAACATCAGTATGAGGTATCATTCTTTAACAAACAAAAAAAGTCATTGTTGGAAAATTGCTGTAATATAAGTGGAAAAAACAGTTCAGGGATTAACGTTAACATCACTCTTCACCGCTGTTGATTATTTTCCTATAACATCACATTTCAGTGCGTTTTATTCCTTACTTAATATGAGCATGAATTGTAATAGTAAATCAAAACACTCATTTTATTCCCAATAAATCTTCATTTGCTATTTTTCATCCATTTCACAGTCATAGAATTTAAAATAGAAACATGGTTGCTGGTAGAGAGTCCAGCAAATCAGGACTAAACTCAGTCTTTACCAGTTTGACAACTGAAAACCCAGCCATGGGGTATGTCAGCATGGTGCAAAAACCAGCATGCATTGTACCAAGCAGAATTGCTACTGACCCTCAAAACCCAACTAAGCTTCTGGCACAGTCTGATAGAAAATGACTTACTCCACATTTCTGTATGTAAGAAATTCACAGACCAAAAGAAATAAACCCTAATAAGAACACATTGTTCTCACAGAGCTCCGATGCCATTTGGAGGAACAACAGGTAGCACCCGGACTCTGCCTCTGCCTGGCTTTGAACTCATGCAGGTCTACACAGAGCCAAACCTCACCTGGGAGAGAATGTGTGATCGGCCCAACTTTAACCGCATACCGAGAGGCTGGAAAGCTTAAAGCACTGCCGCAACCTTGGAACTATAAAGCCGGAGTAGTGAAGAGCTGCATTTCAAACATCTCTGGGCACTCGCTGTATGCACACTTCATCAGCATGCATGAAACTGTCATCATATAAACTGCAAACTGAGCCAACACACACCGAGTATTTTCTAATCAAGGTTTACATCTAGCTACAATTGTACAGTTATCCGTATTAAAAGAGAAGACATTAAAATGGAACAAGACAAACAATATATATTTGATAAGTCTTGTGTTGTTTCTTTTATTTGACAAATCAGTTCTCAATACTGATCACTGGTGGTTTGGTTGCTAACAGGGACTACAGGAGTGGTCAGCATTGTCCTCGTGTGGTATTTATTGGTCACTGCAAGTTATTTTTGCTTTTTACACAGGGCTGTAAAAAAGAATTACTCCACCTTTCTTTAAAAAAAAAAAAAAAAAAGATAACAAAAAAAACACCACCACTATCCTCTCCACATTTGGAAACCTCAAATTCCAAATATAAAAGCATTACAAACAAGGCATGTCCTATCATTTTAATTTGGCTATAATTAGTTTAGATGTTTACTTCTATAATAGCAGGAACACTACTAAAAGTTCACCAAGTTTTTAAAAGGTTACTGATATAAAACAACTCCAGAAATGGGGGGAATTGGCAAAAAGGCAGAGTCTTCTTCACTGCTATACACATCAGCATAGAGAGATCGCTTCCTTCCAGTCTAGGAGCCTCCGTGACGACTGGCATGGGCACCCATACGCAGAGGATCCTGGGAAGGATAATGCACCTGGCCTGGAGGCCTCATGGCCATTGGAGGTGGCATAGGAGGGGCCATAGGATCCATGGAGGGGTACATAGGGGGGCCAAAACCTGCAGAGCACAGCAGAGAAAGTGTGAGTGCTGCCAAAAAAATAAATCCTCACATTTCATCATTTGTAGAAGATGTACCTGGGGGTGGAGGCATGGCTACTCCAGGTGGAGGAGGGATTCCTAAATTCATGACTGCAGGACCGGTGTTAGGTGCCAAGTTGAAATAGTTAGCTGAGATGTCATCGGTGGAGACGGGTGGTGGAGGCAATGCTGTAGAAAATAAGCTTGTTATATACTAAGGAATATAGTCCAGACAGTGATTTAGTCATTACACATCTGTATTCTCTACAAATTTGTCAGTTACTTTATAAAAAAAAAAATAAAAAAAAAAAAAATAAAAAAAAAAAATGCATATACACAAGCCTTGTGTCTCAGTTCATTCTCTTTTATAATTCAAACTTTATAGTAAATCACTTAAGGCAGTATAAAATTTATTCACTACATTATAGTGGCAGGCTCAGACAAATATGCCTAGACACACCACACCACAGGTTGCTGGAGGTATTTATATAAACAACTAAAGCAACTAAATGTAGAAATAAACTCACTGCATTACACTGAAAAATCTGATCAGATAATTTCAACATAAACTAAAAATTATCAGCATGTTGGGGGATTTAGCTTAACAAAAATTATGTAAGTAATTATAATATCACTTTTTGCCATCACTGTCTAGGCCATAGGTTCTGAACCTTGGAGTTGCGAGACACGGATGAGGTCGCAGGTGGTGTTTAAACCAGCCATCATTTCTAACATAGCTCTATGCATATAAACCTGATTTATGTAGTACTTAAGTAAGGGATAACCCACGGCTATGCGTGTGTTACACGATTTTAATGCACGATGCGGAACCACCAGACACGAAATTGCATTAAAATCATGTAACGCACAACTAGCTATGTTTTATCCCACTTATACCATGGTCACTTTCATCACTGAAAGAAAAAAAATAACAGTTAATTTTCATATTTTAAAGACTAGCATTCTGCCCGCTCTAAATCATGCACAGAAAGTAGTGCGATCAGATTACATTTATTTGAATGTATTTTAATAAATGGTTATGAGAGAGAGAGAGAGAGATTGCGCATGTGTGAATTACCTGTGTCTGTGCTAATAATGAAGCTGAGAGTTTAACTACTGTATGCAATTGTAACTACGTCACTGGATTATAACTGGAATTACCTGTGAATTATACAGTTTGAACGCACACCTTCCAGCCAATCAGAATCGAGCAGACAGACAGACCATGGTATAATAATCATAATTTTTCAATTACCTTCAGATCATCATTAAAATTCTTTAAACCTCTGTTCAATCTGAAGCTCCCTTTTTTTTTTTTTTTTTTACATCCATTTTAAAGCAGACCTCCGCAAAGCCGTGTCCAACATGCAGTCATGATCATCAAAGTGGTATTTATGCCGTGCATACAGTGGCTACTTAACCCTTTCATGCAGAATTTATTTAAAACTGAATTTTGCAGCGTCTCTAGCTGGAAACTATGGCCATATATATACATAAATTTTCCTTCGAGAGCTTCTATTATTTTGGTCATAAATATAAAATATTTTAAATCTGAATGTTAACAATTTTTGGATATGTTTAGAAAAACCCAATTCATGCAATTATATGTTAAATGTAATCAAAAGAATCTGGATTGCATGAATTGTGTTTTTCATAAATATATCAATTATATTAAAAAGTGAATAGTGAGAACCCCATGAATTTGAAGAAGAAAAAAAAAAAAGCATTAAACTTCTTTCCTAAAATAAACAACCTCTTCCGGTCTTGTTTATAAACAAAAATTGTTAACATTCACGACTAAAATATTTTTTGTTTATGACCAAAATTATAGAAAGTATTGGAAAAAAATAAATAAAAAGAAAGCAGTTGATTTTGAAGGTTTTAAAAATTAATTAATTAATTAATTTTAAATAGGAAAAAAAAAAAAAAAGGCACCAAAGGGTGGACACAGACAGTAGTCTGTAGCCTAGTGTAACATCATACATGTTGGTTAGAAATCCAGACTTTTTAAAAGTCCTGACAGCCACAGAACACTAAAGTGAACATGTCATTGGATAAATGATGTGTAACCCCATTCAATGATGATGCACCTTTATAATATTTACAGATATTTGCACATTATATTTAATGAACTGGTGCAACAAAGCACAGGAATGTATGCACCACAACGTGAGAAGCATGGGACAAGTTGCTTCTGGTGTAAAATGGGCTTTACACCTTTCAAAATATTACAGGAGAGCAATACGTGAACCTGAATAAACCCAAACATTTGCTAGCATTTATTTAACGGATGCAGTATTCAGTGCCCTTGTGTGAATCAAAGAATTTTAAGCTTGAGAACCCCTGGTCTAAGCAACAACAATGTCCTCCGAGGACCGTTCTCCAAAAGCTCCACCCAGATGGCTAGTATATAAGGATCTAGAAACTGCCAAATGTTCAAATCTAATTTAAAACTAGTAGAGATCACTTTCCAGTGCATAGACCACAAACAAATAGAATCCTGTTAAGAGTAATAGATCATTAGCTGTACGTCCAAACATACCTCCAGGAAGGCCGGGCACAGGCTCCAGTCTGATCCCACTCTCAGTCACGCCTTCCTTTTCGCCATCTTTTCCTCGTGCTGCCTGGGACCTAATCAATTTTAAAAAAACAACAACATTATTTTCACAGGCATAGGTCAACAACACCCTGGTCAAATTTATTGTTCTTAAACAACTCTGAGCATTAAACCATAAACCAACACCACCAGACACTTTCCTATTAGAATTGGCTTCTCCTTCGCTGCTCAGTGACCTACCTGCCCCATTTGACATTGAGACGATGGCCGTGAATGATGAGCTTGTTGAAGGATTTCTCAGCAGCCGTCTCAGCAGCCTGACGCGTGGCAAACTGGATGAAGGCGCATTGCTGCCTCTGCACTACGGTGATCGTGCGGATCTCCCCAAACTGGTAGAAATGGTTCCTGAAGAAAAAAAAACAAGAAAGAAAAACACCAGTTACAACCTGAAGGTCACAGAAGCCAACTCTAGTAGCCTTGAACAATCAGGATGGTTATACTCATTATGTTATTCATCATCTTACGTACCTGAGTTCTGAATCTGTAATAGTATCTGCTAGGCCTCCGATGTAGAGTGTGGTGATGGACTTGTCCTCGGGTGGGTCTAACCTAGGCATGGTGGAGGCTCGCTTCAACAGCTTATTAGCCACCGGGTCATTAATGCCATAGTAGCGGTCCTTAATGTTCTGATCAGCCAGCGGGTCATCTGGATCAGTGGGCTTCTCATGCCTATGTTACAGTATTACACCCAACAATCAGCACGGCTGTGAGGAGATTTCCTAAACATGAGTCCAGTAAGAGTAGTAGCTCACCTGTAAGGGCACTCCTCTCCCCTACGGCATTCTCCTTTCACCCAGAAAGAGCAGATGTGAGGTCTGTTCCTCTTGTAGTAAGGAGTGGTGCGAGCGAGCTTCAATAGCATGTCACTGGCACTGGGGGCTTTACCCAGCGCACCGACTGGCCGTGTGCCATCAGAGTTCGCAATCTAGAAACAGGACATTTGAAAAAATAAACTAAAATGTTATAGAACACAGCTGTACAAGCAGAGCCTTGGAAGACAGAATGAATGGCAGAAAGAACAATGATAAACTGTTGACTGAGCACAAGGGAAGTGTCCAGAAATGAGTTTCTGAACGCAACGCTCACAACCCCACTGTTCTCACAGACACATCCACCCACCTTACTCACAGCAAAGCTGCTGCATACAATAGTGACATTTTATTTTTAAAGGTCATTTTGTTGCTGTGGAAGCTGTGGACTGAGCTCATAGCAAAGGAAGGTGCAAATACCAGTTCAGAGATATGGAATATAGTGCAGGTTTGACAAGTCATATGAACAAGGTTACGTAAAATATAATGCTGCATTTTCACCAGCCATTTTAGACCTCTGCGTGATCAGCAGATGAAGTGGGGAAAATGGACGCCCCCATGTTCAGATTTTGTTAGCAACTCGAAAGAGTGACGTACATTTCCCTCTCTCAAACAGTGGACTGTATAGTCTGTGTTTTAGATTTAACAATTGAATGACTGTATCTTGAAGCAAACACTTGTATATACATTATAAATCGTTTAAATGTAAGAAGTTTTACTTTGGTTATTTCTGATGCTGTGCATAACCAAGTTGATTTGAGGTCACTCCGTAAACAGAGAAAGAACTCAAATTTGAGAAGAATGCCCCAAGTTGACTTCAATTGTGGTGGCATTTCATGTCGCGAAAGACATAGTCCCCATTTACTCTGTCGAGAAAGAAGGGTTCACTAAGTTGTGCAAAAAATAGTAACAGTGCCATCGATAGCAAATAGTGCAAACAAGTTTTTTTTTTTAATTTTTTATATCCTTTCTTAAAATATTCTTTATTTAAAAGAATCATTGTTTGCACTATTTGCTATCGATGGTGCTGTTACTGTCCACATTTTGCAAAGTTGAAAAAAGTTTAAAAGACTCAAGTTTTTTTCTTTTTTGCAATATCTCCCAGACTTAATTTCAACATTAATATTAAAACAAGGTCATGCAGGGTTCGTTTGTTTTGTTGGCCTGTGATCATCTCTACAACCTAGCTCAAGTTATTTCCCTCTGCATATTCCTCCCTTTCAATCATGCACACATGCGAGTTAAGCACAAGCAGATCCCTCTTGTGGCTAAAAGTGTGTGCGAGTGACAAGCTCTTGTGCTCTGCATCCAATAACCACTTTGGATTGCCTATCGGTAGCATGATGGATATTTTGCTATAGACACAGCTACAAGTTATTTTCTTACAATACAAAAAATAAAGACATAGGGTCCTAGAGCGGACAAGGGGGGAAAAAAAATACAAAATATGTGACTGGTATGATATTGGTGTGAATGTAGGGATAATGTTTTTACCCCTCAAACGTGTACTGAGCAACAGTGTAAAAAAAAAAAAAAAAAAAATCAAAGAAAATTGCTAGGTAAAAGTCTGATGGGTTCTTAAGCCCGGTGCACACTGTGCGATTTTTAATAGTCCTTTGCGACTGTTGCTTGTCAGACTGTACGAACACGATCCCTGCTGTAAGCCACGTCATACTGTACGACAGTCAAGACGCGAAAAACGGACGCACGCAAGAAGTCTCATGTTGAGTAGGATAAGCCACACTACAGGACTGTGCATCAAATCTTCTGACACTATCTTCAAATCGGCTGTCGGATAACACGTCAAACTAGCAATCAAAGACTACAGATTTTTGGCCTAGGATTATAGGAATCATTTAGGATTCTCAATATTTGTCTCAGACAACCAAATCATGGCCAAAATCGTACTGTGTGAACCCGGCTTTAGTTACATACAGTCTTAAGTTGTTTTTTTTTCCCACCAAAAGAGACCAGGAACTTGTGAATTCAGAGGACAAAGTTCATAAAAATGGCAAGGCAGCAGATGAAATTTGATTCAATAATTTATTATGTTTGGTCTGATGCTGTCGATATCGCCGTAGTAACAGATTGAAAAAATTATACATATACCTCTAGATATATAAATATACAGCTAAACTGTAGACGTAGGAACCTGAGGATAAAGTAATGAACTGATAAGATATACCTCCAACAATAGGAGTAGTAAAATCCTAATCAAATCCATTTCTAATTCTATGTGGCATAGCCATGATGTGTCTCGATTTAATTTTCAGTCAGAATGGACTGCCCGACTTCTTTCAATAGTTTTTTTTAAATAAATGGCAAATATCATAAATAATAACAGCGAGAACCCATATAATCACCTCTCTCTCCATGTTCTGGGTGTAGTACTCTTTGTTCACATCCGATCTTGGCATGTCATCTTTGACCGACAGCCCTGTGTCTCTGACTTGAATGGGTAAACCTACAGCGGGTTGAAGAAATAATTTTTTTT
Source organism: Stegophilus panzeri (assembly GCA_024331685.1). Classification (NCBI taxonomy): domain Eukaryota; kingdom Metazoa; phylum Chordata; class Actinopteri; order Siluriformes; family Trichomycteridae; genus Stegophilus; species Stegophilus panzeri. Next base: position 11,333,539 of record JANDJT010000081.1, on the reverse strand, counting down.
TTTAAATGAAAGTAAGTGTGAATGCATGTGAGCAGTGCGCAGCTCTGTAAACCTGAAGCAGTTAAACTGAGAGATGTTCAGTACCGTACTCCAGATCCAGCAGGCAGGTCTGACAAACGTTTTTCATCTTACTGCAGGTCTGACACACCTCCGTCTTCTTAAAACGCATCCTGACCCCAGGACACCAGCGGAACACGGTGAAGGGACGGGCACAGATCTGGCATAGAACAAGAACCCAGGTTGTGTTAAATATTTCACATCAAATAATTATAACAATAATAATAATGAAAAGGAGGTAACAAAATGCAGTGTGTTTTTTTTACCTTGCACTCTTTGCCATACTTTTCTTTGGTCTGTGCAAAATAAAGAAATGGACGAGTCAGTGAGGAGTAGCTAAACCGTCATGTTTCCTCTACGCACTTATGCCATCATTACAGTTCGGTTATGAGATTTTAATAAGCACAAGGTCTTTGCTTTTGGTACTAATCCTCTAGCATATTTCATAATGAAATACGACCCGCTGTCTCATTTCCACCACCCGATATGTGCACGTGACATAATATTACAGCATTCCTTCAATTATGTTCACGTTGCATGGATTCCATGTGCGCCACTGCACTTCATCTGTATTAACAAAACCAAACCAAAACTAATATCCAAATGTCACTGACAATATGGCAGTGAAACACATCAGATAGGGACAGTCAACACCGAGTCAACTGAACTTACAACATGGTTCACTTAAATCCATGACACGGGAGAGCAGGAAAGTGAATAAACTGCATGTGTGTTTATTTTGATTAATTAAAAATATCATGATCATGCAAAAACATTGCTCTGCAGCTAGTATGTATTACAACTTTAAACTTCCCAACGTAAAGATCGTGGAAGTGTGGAATTTGCATTCTCGTGGACTTAAACAGAGAACAAGCGAAAAACCAAACACAACAAGGCATAACGGTTTGCATTTCACACCCATTTCTTAGGCTACGTCCACATTAATCCGAACAGTTTTCGTTTTTAAAATGCTCTTCTTCTACATTGGCGGTTTCCAAAAAATGCTTGTCCACACTATAACATCTGAAAAAAAACCCCACTTATATCCCTATACTGCACATGCGTAAAAAAAAAAAAAAAAAAGAAGAAAAGAAAAAAAAAGAAGAAAAAAAAAGCCATCTCAACTTGGACAGAAGGCCAAAACATAGTGTGTGTGTGGGGGCGGTTTCAAATGTATCTGGATTTCATGCCATCTTCATGAAACATAGAAATATGGCAAACTGACTCACAACCATAATCTGAGAATAGATGCATATACGCCATATACGTGTTAACTTTGGCCCTTTGAAAGCTCACAAAAAATATTATGTCTATATGTGTATAAGAAACATGAAGAATCTTCTTATGGCAAGTCAAACGATCCATAACCAAGTTTAAAAGTCCGTCAGCTTGTAATAACGCACACTGTGACCTTGAACTCAATATTAAAATCTACATACTCACCATTCGGATGTATGGATTCTCTCCCAAACATGTCTGACAGAGAATAGGGAAGTCCTGTTTGAGAAAAGACAAACTGGATGTAGTTCAGTGTTTAGACGTGGAAAGACCGAATAGAGCGAGCAGAAATTTCTTTACTGCATATACATCGTCCTATGGAGAGCCCATTATATTTGAGACTTCAGGTGGTATCATTTCCTGTCATTTGAACACAGCGTTAATTTCCTTGTGTACAGCTGAGCAACACTGGAAAACTTTTCCCCCCACATTAAGCTACCAATAAACACAGACACACCCACTTAGTGATTTTCTCTCATTTATATTCTTAATCTTTCTAGAAAGCTTTTTAAAGTTTTTTAAGTCTACACTCCAGGACACGTCTTGATTTAAGGTTATGAGCTTTTAAAATGTAAATCAGTATGTTCAAACCACCTCAGCAGACCATTACACCAATGTAAAACAATCATCATGATTTGTCAATTCATGATGGCTCATTGGTGTAGAGATGAAACATATATTTAGTATATCTAATAAAAAAAAAAATGTATTCCAACAGTCTGACCATGTAAGAAAGTAGATTTAAATATCGGACTCTAGGACACGTTATTCGCAAAGAACAGTGTTCCAAACGGATACAGTAGGGGGCACACTAATTACTTCTTTTTTAAAAAGCTTGTCAAAAAGGTTCACGGGGCATCTTGTTTAGAATAGAGGGATGTTTCCACATTAACAAAGCAGAAGGTTTTACTTTCGTCTGAGTGCATGTGAGCGGCAGTCAGATATGAAGCTCGGAGGACCAAAAAAAAAAAGGATTCCCTAGTTCCCACTGAAGATTTTGTTTATCTATGAAATCATCAGTCCACACATGGACATCATGCAAGAACAATCTTAATCTGTATAATGTGTGTACATTCTTGATGTTCATAATTGTTATTTTTCCATTCATTTGATTTACTTTTTAAACATTATTTTAATTAAGCCATGGCGTTTCATGCAGTAAAATAAATATGACAATTCATTTTTCAGTAGTACACCGTTTAGTTTTCTAACCTACTACAGCATGTTATTATGGCTTTTGCCATTTTAAAGGTAACATTTTTCTCAAGATTAAGGGAGGGGCGCGCGGAGAGATGGGAGATTGGAAGGGGGGTGCAAATTGTTTTCAAGAAAAAAGAAAAAACACAGACAGGCATCATTTGGGTATTTTATCGCTTTTCAAATAGAATATGCTTAAATGAAAAATCCCGCGTTCCCTCTCCCTCTGTATTTTCTTTTTGCTGGGAAGAGGCAGAGCTTAGCCGGTCTTTTATCTAGCTGTCTGTGCAGACCAGTGTTGCCAACTTACCAACGTTTATATATAAGCAAAAAAAAACAAACAAAAAAAACTAGCACCTAGCAACAAATCTAGCGACTTTTTGGACAAACCTTATCAACTTTCCAAATGTCTCCAGTACTGTCCTGCAAGCGCGAGGTCTTGCTTACCCGCTGCACTCACACCTCTCTCTGCGTCTGCTCTGTTCAGTGAGTGTCTGAGAGCTGGAGATTTAACAACGTCATGGATAACGAGACGCGACCTTCGTCCCAATTTACATCATTCGTATGCGAATGTTTTAGAATGCAACATGTTTTACATGTAAAATAGTACACATTATTACAGCCTAGTTCTCTTGTTCAAAATAGTTAGTGTTCAGAAAAATTTTTTGATCATGTTCCATACCTGTCCGTTATATAGTTTTATAAAAGTCATAAAAGTAATTTTTTTTAAATCATAAAAGTTATGAAAAGTAATTAGAAAAAGTACAAAAACACAAAAGCAAAAAAAATAAAAAAAAATCTATCAATCAAAAAGAGAGTATAGATTAGATATATATGTATATACATGATGGGGAGGCTTGGGAGGGGTTTAGTTAGTTACCTCTGATCTAGAGCATCTACAAAATGACTGACAGGAAGCCGATCCGAACACAAACGAGCATTCCGGACCGGAAACAATTATTTTTCATGTTCGACGTATTTTGATGGTTATTTAGTACAAGTAATACATTTAAAAACGACTATTATACCTTTAATGAACAGTTTACATAGAAATAACAACCTGCTTAGAAGTTAGAGCTGGTATTGTTTGTACTGAATGTTAACAGTGTACCATTTTCTATTTTCTACCGAAAATGTTAATGAGTGAATTAAAACATGATTAGAAATGTTTTCTCTCTTTCCATAAAAAATAATGCAAACTTTTCCCCCCAAAATGAACGTTTTCATGCGGTGTGTATGCACATGGTCTGGAAATGTTAAAAAATAAATAAATAAATAAAAAAAAATCAAGACATTGGAATTAAAACGTATAGTAAAAATTACAGAGTTGTTTAATATTTTCAGCAGTTTTGAATAATAAAGAAACATGGATATTGTTTTTAATACATTTCATAATATAAAGCGTTATTATTTAACTACCTAATACTAATGCTTTCATGCGAGTTATCTTTAGTTAAGACTTTAGTTACCATTTACAGCCACACTATATAAGATAAAACAAATTGAGTACGTTTTTGTTTTGTTTTTTTTGTTTGTTTGTTGTTTTTTTTTTTAAGTATTTGGTTATACGTGGTGTTCATTGGTTTTAACGAGTTTTTTTATTATTATTATTTAGTTAGTTTTAGTTAATGAGCTAACTAGCTTACATTAGCAGTACGTTAGCTTGCTAACGCACTAGGCCGGCTGCAACAGCTTGCTAGCTGAGAGACAACCCTAGACGATTATCCACACAGTTTTGTGGTAAACAAAAAAAAAATAGATATATATATACACATATCGCTAAAACTGCGATAATAAACTAAAATTTTATTAATAGAAAATATCTAATATACTTACAGAGTCCTCCCAATTCTGTCTGTTGTACGTGTTAGAGCCTAAGGAAGTCGCCATTTTAGAATACCGAATACTAGAGTTGAAAAAAAAAATGCTTCTGGGTGCTTTTTGCTCGTCGTTTACTGGCCAAAATACAAATACCACACTCCTCCCTATATATGTGCACTGGCTAGGGTGTATAAGCCATTACTTCACACCCTAGATAGCGCACTAAGTATAAAGTAAATAGTTATTTGGAATTCCTCCTCAAATCAGCGGTAACACTGGATGAATACCAAATAACTCATTACTACTGAACGTTTATGCACTATATAGGGTGTGAAATAATAACTTATACGCAGTATATAGTGCACTAAACATCCAGTAGGTGGTTATTTGGAATACAGCTAGTGTATCAGCAGGTTTGAAAAGGAATCTCGCCATCTAGTGTTTGGGAGCAGAGTGACGTCAGTGTACATTCATGTTTGTTAGTTGTGAGCGCAGAGTTTTGAATTAAAGCTGTTAAAAAATGTTATAAAACATTTTCATTTTTAAAAGAAAAAGCAGTCAGAGGACATTCCTGGAGTTATGTTGTGTCTTCCGTAAAACTTTGAAACATATATTTACATTAAATATA
>JANDJT010000081.1:11311837-11328497 GCA_024331685.1 Stegophilus panzeri | reverse complement strand
ATTTGGGTGATATCGATCCTCAAATTTCGAGCACAGTCAATTTTATCAGGATTATTTATAAAATCCAAAAAAAAAAAGCTAGAATCATGAAAAGAAATCTGACCTGAATGGGTTCATACCAGTTATTATGAGTGATTGATTGCAAGTTCATGATCCACAGAATGAGGTTCAAGGGTGTGTGGGTCTGTCCGTGAATCATAAGGAGATCAATGGATTTGTATTTATTTATTTATTTATTTATTTATGTTTGTTTTTACAGCTAACAATGTAAAAAAAAAAGTGATGTGTACTTCAAACCGCACAGTAATTTCTCAACTCATGATTGTACAAAATATGTTTCTTTGACATTAAGAACACAATCATCAGTAGAGCCTCAGCTTGGATAAGTCACAGACCTTCAGCATGATTTGATGTTGGAATCAGACAGATATATTGAAGTACAAAAAAACAACAACAACAACCTAACTTTCAAGAACTATAAATGTAAAGCCGTAATTTCTATCCACACAAAACAATTTGAAATGAGAAAATACATAAAATATCCTGGAAACGCTGTTGTCGTATTTCCATTGCACATATCATTATACATAGCAATACATAAAAATCTAAGATTAGTGGGAAATGAAGGTCACTGGTTAGATCTGATGACTGAGAATCACATCCCAGTTTAATAGCGTCAATCTTTTCTTTCTTTCTTTCTTCCTCAGAAAGAGACTTTCTGCCAAATTGTTCTTATATTGCATGTTCTCATACACTGCATGAAATCTGAACTATTGTTTGTTGTACTTTTATTGCTTGGAGATTTGAACAAATTTTAGACTTAACCTTCCTTTTACCCTTAACCAGCCACTGATCTTTAACTTTATCTCTGTGAATAAACGCGTGTAGAATGTTTAATAGTTTAGTAAAACTTATGATAAGATGAGGAATGATGTATGCGTGTGTTTCTGTATTTCAGTCAGTTTTCTAATATCTTGGAAAAGGATTTCCTTAAACCTTTGAATGTTCACTAAAAGACGTTGCTATGTGAGGAGGTGTGGGCTACACCAGTCATTTTCTTTTACCACCGGTCATGTTTCCAAATACAAAGCGGTCTAATTATACACTGCAAGTTATTAGAACGTCTTGACACTAATTAGACCTGACATGAAATGTAGGCTAATGCATGCAAACCACACTCTTTATTATTAACACATTTACAGCTGGTGAACTATTCCACACTATGTCTTATTATCAAAATTTTTTTTAAAAAACAAACAAAACAAAAAACACACAATGGTAAGTTTATACACTACTTAAATCGTAGAAATTAAATACACATTATCATTTGAAATCATCATCATTCGTTTATTCATTTTCAGGAAGCGCTTTATCCTGGTCAGGACTGTGGTGAATCCGGAGCCTGTTCCTGGATACACCATGGATCCCACACAAGGGCACCATGCACACACACTTTCACACACTCAGGCTAATAAACACACTAATAAAGTTCCTCTAATAATGTTAAAATGCTCGTTCGTAAATCAGTATATACCAAATCAACCTGAAACCCACACGAACCCGTGTTTGTGTGGGTTTCTTCCAGATTCTCAGGTTTCCTCCCCGGATTGGTGGAGGTGGATTACCTACGCTAAATTGCCCCTAAGTGTGAATGAGTGTGTGAATGTCAGTAAACAGTGCCTCTGCCATGGATGGGCATCTCAGCAAGGGTAAATTCTCCTGTGGTGAAAAGTCAGGACAATTTTGCATAACCAGCATGTTTTCTGGTCAGTAGAAAGAAACCAGAGAACCTAGAGGAAACCTGTGCAAACATGGGAAGAACATGCAAAACTCCTAAGGGGAATGTAGCACAGTCAGTCTGCCTATGAGCAGTGGTAGCTAAGTGAATCGGAGTGCTGATCTGAAGGCTGCGAGTTCAAATCCCAGCCCCACCAAGCTGCTGCTGCTGAGCACTGGAGCAAGAGCCTTAAGCGACGCAAACGCTTCCGGCCGTCCACATGATGTAACAATAAATATGATTCATCAGACCAGGCCACCTTCTTCCATTGCTCGATGGTCAGGTTCTGATGCTCACATGCCCATTGTAGGTGCTTTCAGTGGTGGACAGGGGTCAGCAGGGGCACTCTGACCAGTCTGTGATTACACAGCAAGCTGTGATGTACTGTGTGTTCTGACTCATTTCTGTCATAACCAGCATTAACTTTTTCAACAATTTGTGCTACAATAACTCTTCTGTGGGATCGCACTAGACAGGCTAGCCTTCGCTCCCCACGTGCATCAGTGAGCCTTGGCCATACATGACCCTGTCACCGGTACACTGGTTGTCCTACCTTGGACCACTTTTGGTAGGTACTAACTACTGCATACTGGGAACACCCCACAACACCTGCCGTATAGGACATGCTCCGACCCAGCCGTCTAGCACTTGTCAAAATGTCTCAGATCCTTCGCTTGCCCATTTTTCCTGCTTCCAACACATCAACTTCGAGAACTGACTGTTCACTTGCTGCCTAAAATATCCCACCCTTTGACAGGTACCTTTGTAACGAGATAATCAGTGTGATTCACTTCACCTGTCAGTGGTTTTAGTGTTATACTTACATACTTCATTACTTCCTAGAGTATACACTGCTCTGGCATTGAATAAGTAAAAAACAAACAAACAAACGAAAACAAAGGGTTTTAGGTCTAGGTGGTGGTAGTGATGATGACGTGACGACGACGAGGGGTGTGAGCGTCCTCTAGCGGCTGCTATAGTGTACTGCTTTCAGTGTGGATGAAAGACAGAAAGAGACAGAAAGAGGGGTAGAGAGAGAGAGAGAGAGAGAGAGAGAGAGAGAGATGAGTTTATCTTGTGTTGTGCCAGCAGCAGAGAAACAGCTCCACATTAAAACCCGGGACTCTGCACTTCAGTTCAGAGTCTGACACGCAGGCAGTACAATGCGCTTCTTAAATCATTAATTCACCCAGAACCAGACCGGATTCACCCAGAACCAGACCGGATTGAAAATCCCGCATTACTACATTACTGCTCTACAGCGGGGAAAGGGTGAGTGCATGCATGGCTGTTTTTTTTTAAACATGGATCTTGATCCTAATAGATATTTAACGTTAGCTAGTCTCCTTGCTAGTAGGTGTCTGAGCAACACAACAAATCTCAAACCGAGATTAGCAGATCAGATTGCTAACTAGCTCACTAGATTAACAAATACAACACAATAACCTGGATTTTTTTTGAACGAGCTAACTAGCAGCAGCCGCAGCAGTAACCGGAAGGAATCCATGTGGATTGTGGAAAGCTAGGTATTAGTAGCACTGCCGGGAGCTGCAAGCTTAACACTTAGTTAACTGTCCAGCTGCCGTTTTAAATGACTCGAGATAAATAAAAGATAGTTTAGTAGTTAGTAGAAATAACTAGACTAACTAGCTGTCTGTCAGCGTTGTTACTTTTCTTTCCTCCCTGTGTTAACATTAACTGGTTAAACGGGTCTAAATGAGCTAGCACTTAGCTAGCGAACTCTAAACCGTTACACAACCTCTACTTTACTTTTTACTGTTCAGTAAAAAATATCCGACATATTAGACGGATTTAGGTTATAACCGCCCTATGATAAGTTTGTATCTGTGTAGTAGCTGTCGAGTTTAGCTCCTAGCACCTAATTTAAAGTTAGATAGCTTAGCAAGGTTCACATTTAGCTGTGTTTCAAAATGAACCTGAAGTAATTATCCTGATGGGGGGAAAAAACCCCAAACAATACAAACCATTACAGAAATTCTAATGGTTTCCACTACAAATACCATTACAAACCATCAGCTGTTAACCATTAAAACCATTACTATTATTGGTCCTTAATGATATCCACTAGACATAACATGCCACCAATAAAAGGCAACAAAATACCAGTAGAGACCTGTTACAGTTTCCATTAAAACCAATACAAATCCCATTATAACCATTAAAACCACAGAAAGGGTATAGCAGAATATAATATCTAACGGTTATTTAAATGCTTCACCTCAGGTTTGTTGTGTGTTTCCAGTTGTATTGTATTGTATCATATACTCTCAGAAATAAAGGTGTGAAAGGTTCTCCTTGTCGCTGAGGTGATTCTGTTTAAAGAACTGTTACAGCAGGTTTAACTGCAGCATCCTTCTTCTTCTTCCTCTTCTACATGTTCAGTTTGTCCCCTTAGTGGAACCTTTAACAGTTAAACAACACTACAGCAAGGTTTTTAGAAATATAAGAACCCCAAACTTCTTTCAACACACTCAAAATAAAATATAGTGAGATATATATATATCCCGTACAGGGTTTTTTTTTTTGTGATTGTTACAGATTGTTTTACTTCTTTTCTTTTGCAAAATTTGCGTTCAAGTCATTTTGTGCTTTTCTTTGTGGGAAACTACTTGAATTCACAAAATCGCAATCGCACCAAATTGTTTCGCGTGGTCTTTCACTGTGATGTTGGTTGGTAAATGAGACCTTTTAGCTGTACTCATGTTCGATGTACGTGAATTGAAGAGGGCTTTGGCTGAATGCACATCGTAGTGACGCCACTTGACGCGTTTTGGCCAAAATCTGCGGTAATTCAAAAAAATTGCAAGCTCCTCCGAATATTGCAACGTTTGCTGGGTTTTTCTGCGATCGCAAAAATCACGAAATCCTGGAGCGGCTGATTATTGTACTTTTTTTGTTTGTACGTTTAGTCCGTATCTTTCACCTGGAAGCATGAATATAATGTACATTTTAAAAATTATTTAAGGGACCCTAAAGTCACCTGAAATCAAAATGAGTGCTTCTGAGCTTTAGTGTTATGGACAACAATACAAAAGTAAAAAAAAACAACAAAAACAAAAATAAAAACCCTGGCTTTTCATTTTCAGCTTATGTGGAAAAATTGTTATATCACATAAAACATTTGTGAATAAAGCACCGTTACCATCCCATGTGTTCAAGAGAGCAAATCCAGGGAAGCTTCTGGGGAAACTGCCGCATCTCGCTTCATTCTTTTCTGAGCCAGTTATCCAATCCAATTATCCAATGATTTGTCTAGGCAAAGTCACATGATTTATTTTTATTTATTTATTTATTTATTTATTTATTTATTTATTTATTTTTGGATGCTTGTCAAGGAATTTTTTCAGTAAATGTGTTTTCATTGTAGTTTATGTGCATGCCTTCTTATCGAAGCCCATAAGGTGTTGTGTTTTTTTTTTTTGTTTTTTTTTTGTGAGCATTTTGGAGATTTTATTCACATCTGGTGTTTCCATCGAGCGCTTTTTAAATGTTTTTATGCGATGTCCGAAAACACAGAAAAATACGTGGATGCAAACGGAGCTAATGACTCGTCCTGTACTAGTCTTGTGCTTGTCCAATAAAATGCGCTCTAGAATGTTAATGTCCCACCCCCTGGGGCGGTACTGCTTTACAGTAGCAGTAAACATGGTTCGTCTGTGTTTTTGACCGTGTGCCTTCCCAGATACTCTTCCCTTTTCCAAGTATGCCTTGGTTGGGGGGAAAAAAGGCTTTTTTTTTCTCTTGTGGAATTTTTTTTGTTGGTTGTTTTATTAACAGAATTTCGGTGATTCAGTACTTCGATCTCTAAAAGTCAGTAATGTAATTTTATTCCACACTGCAATTAAATGCTGGAATCTGATTGGTCAGAAGGTGTTTTTTTTTGTTGTTTGTTTTTTTTGTTTGTTTTTTTGTATAACATCATGGCTCGGAAAGTAGTTCTGGCTGTAACGTGAATGATATTTTGATATTAATGCCCTTGTTCCGATCCGTTATTCTTCCTGTAGTAACAGCTCATACACAGGGACTTGTACGGCCACGTAATCGAAATGTAATAAACAGATTGAAAAATCGTGTTTGTTGACAAATTGAGCGTGTGATCATTGATGTTGTGAGGTTTTTTGTTAAGACGCATTTAACGTATGTGGAAGGAGTTTTGGTTGTAAGTGCTTTGTAACAGTCACGATGCGTTGCGAAGTTTACCAGCACAGGAAAGACTTCAATATGGGTTTCTTGGTAAAATGACAAACTGTGGAGAGAGAGAGGGAGGAAAAAAGAGAGCGAAGTCTGGTGAGGGAATGAGTGTTTATCGCGGCTATAACAAAAGCAAGAACAGGAAATAACTTGTCTCTAGGGTGTTCCGCAACATTAAATCTAACTATAAACTGTTAAAATGTGTGACTTGGCATTCAGTAACAAATCAAACATTGTAATCACTGTGTTCTAAGTGGAATAGCACACTCCAGACTGTTATACCCAACACTCATGAACCTGCGGCTCTCCGTCACCAACCGCGCCACTGACGGTCGAGCTCAGCTCAAACGCGTATGGCGTAACTCCACGAACACACGGGAGTTTGTTGTTTTACGATATTTAGGATGCAGCTTGTTACAAAGAACGTGCTGTAAAGTTTAACTGTGTCGGGAAACTTAAAGTTACAGCTTTACCTGTGATCATTACAATGCGTTGACACTGGAGACTCATTCCAAAAAGAGCTAACTAAACGTCTCCTCAATGAAAACTTAACAACATACAAGTTGCTGTGTAAGTTGTTACTATAGAAACAATAGCGTGTTGTAGGAACCTGCCGCGTTAGGGAAAACAATAAAAACCTGTGTATTAGAGACTCGGGTATATTGGATACGTGATATACCCGAGCTGTTGAATTTTGTAAATAAACTAAAAAAAAAAAAAGGACCTATAATATTCAATATTAGGTTGGACAACACTGTAATATTCCTTTAATGCTGAGTGTTCTTGCGATCAGTTGTTTGGTAGATGTAGGGGTGTGCACACTACACTATGTACACTATGAATCCCGCTTTCTCACAAAAATAATCCTGACAGCTGTCTATCATATCATGTGACTCTGTGACCTGGTCCATGTTTGATATGGAAACAAGAAATAAGACGATAATGTGGACGAAGGTTTTGACAGGGAGACAATGAGGATTGTCTGTTCTGCAAAGAGTGCAAAGAAGTAGCTATTTTTATTACATTTCTTTAGTGCTGTAACTAACAGTTCTTTTAATAATCGATTAATCTGTCGATTATTTCTTTGAATAATCGATTAGTTTGGATTAAAAGGCCGATTTTTACAAAAAAATTTCTGTATTTTGAAAAAACGTCATTTCACATTCTGTGCGATGTTGTCCTTCAAACATTGTGCAAATTGAAGGCTATGAAAAAGGTATTAAATGTATCTATGTGGACTATTCTATATATCTATATAAATCTATATATCTATATAAATGATTTAAAAAATTTATATATTAACATTATATTTTGAAAACAAAAAAACCCAACTGATTGTCCAGAAGCTTTAAAGCAGAAGATCTTTGGTTAAGAAAACTGAAAAATTGATCATTTTTACATAATTCTATAAATGTTAATCAACCGGTTATAGTTTGGTTTCTTTTTTTTTTCCCCTCTCATTTTTCTTCTCTTAAGGATCGTAATTACTAGTAGGGCTGCAAAAAAACATTATTTTGATAATTGATTAACCTATTGATTATTTCTTCGATTAATCAATTCGTTGGATTAAATTGTTTATTTTCTTTCTTTTTTTTTTTTTCACAAAAAAACATTTCACATTCTGTGCGATGTTGTCCTTCAAACATTGTGCAAATTGAAGGCTATGAAAAAGGTATTAAATGTATCTATGTGGACTATGCTTTACACTGTGCAAATTTTTACAAATATTAACATTATATTTTGAAAACAAAAAACAACTGATTGTCCACAAGCTTTAAAGCAGAAGTTAAATCACTATATTAAAATGCTAAAATATAAAAACAAAAGTACAAACTAAGTGATAACTGGCGAGAGGTTGAATGTTCTGCAGTAATACACATTCACTCGTCTGAAAACAGTAACGTTCTCCTCTTTTGGACGACGTGGATCGTGCTGGATGTGAGGAGAGCCCTGGATCGTGCACTTTTCCCGCAGCAGCAGCTCACTATGTGACCTCCGCTGATTTTCACGTGTTTTATCCATAGAAATGCGTTTTTCACCGTTGTGAAGTGACGTCACTGACTGGGTTATCCACAGTCACAGACCTGACTAATCCATAATGAAATTCATTGTCCATTATTTTAATTATTGATTATTATCGATTAGTTGTTGCAGCCCTACATTTCTTATAGCAGCATTGTTATTGTGATTACATTTTGCCCTCTCGCTTCTACACTAATAGATGAATAATAGATCAACTGGATTCAGGGATCTGCTGCGCGTGACCGCAGATACATTTAATTTCCTTTCAGACTCTCATTGGTGGTTTCTTAGTGCTGTTCTGGCTAGTTGCAGAGGGTTCACCATCCATCATAGGAATGTGCACAGGGAAGCCTGCGAGTGCCAAAAAAATGTCAGCGACTGGGAAATCTTGGCTAAAATTGTGTAGAACATGTCACATGTAGACCGATAACAAGCACAGCGTAAGATAGATGTTAGGTTAAGAATTCTGCGAGTATTGGTGTTTGCATTTTCACTGGAATTTAATTTCTGAATAAATTGCATATTCTACTTTTTAGCCTGTTTAATCAGTATAGTTTAGTATTTGATGATGGTCAGGATTACGTTTGATGTTTTTGGATTGATGTTTGTGTTCGCGTGGCTTTCAAAACCGTGCGCTGATGTGACTTGCGCCCAAGAAGATAGTGTTGAATGTTACTGTTTTTGTATCATCGTTTATATCCTTAGAACAAATAAAATACCATGCAATATCGCGATGTAGTTTTAAAGGGATAGTTCATCCAAAAATGAAAATGCTGTCATCATTGACTCATCCTCATGTCCTTCCAAACATGTATGCATTTCTTTCTTCTGTGGAACACAGAAGAAGATATTTTGAAGAATTTTGGGAACCAAATAGTTTTGGCGCCCATTGACTTCCATTGTATGGACAAAAAAACACACAGACATTTCTCAAAATACACAGAAGAAAGTCAGTCATACGGTTTTGGAACAATATGAGGGTGAGTAAATGATGACAGAATTTTCATTTTTGAACGAACTATCCCTTTAAGTGTGTAATATCGCCCATCCCTAGTCACTCTGTACAGGATTTCAGAGTTTTTTTTGTGATTGTTGCAGACAAAATGCTTGAATTTACTGTGGCTTTTTTCAAAATTTGCGATGCAATTTCCGGAGAGTTTTGTGTGTGCGTTATTATTATCATTGTTATTATTATTATTATTATTATTGTTGTTATTATTATTATTATTGTTGTTGTTGTTATTTATTTATTTTTTTCTGGAAAACTACTTGAATTAGTGAAATTCACCAATTATTTCACCAATTAATACAGAAATCTATTCTTGTGATCTAAACCCAAACCTGACCGCTGAATGTACATTTTGGGATCAGTTGGGGTCATGATGTTGGGTTACTGAAGTCAGGTCTCACAGTGTGTTTATAACGCAACAATGTCGCTTCGTTGTTCTGGTTACGAGGCCGCCTGGGAAATAATCCTCAGCTGTATTAGCACTAAACACTTGAAGTGCTGATGAAGTAAGGAGAGTGTTAAGGATTTTTAAGTAGCTTATAAGACAAAGATAAGTTGGTAGAGGTTTGAGTTTTAAACCTGCTAAAGGAAATGGGTCATGTAGCACAGACAAAACACATTGTCCTCAAAGTGTTTAAGTGCAAAATCAAAACAGGCTGTAAAGCACTTTAAGGTCTTTTTTTTTTGGATGGCAGAATCTGTATCAAGGACCTGTTTTTTTGCAAGCACGCACACCAACGTTTGGACAACAACAGAGGTTCTCACATTTCTTTTATCCGGAAGGCTGAACGGGTTAACAAACTCAACAGTGAGAAAAGACGAGCTCTTTGAATAGACGCACACACACACATATATATATACGAATGCCTCTGCCTAGTTTGTGTTGCTATAAATCTTCAGTTTGAAAGGTAAACGAGAGAGAGGGGGGGAGAGAGAGAGAGAGAGAGAGGCTAGAAATGAATGGCTCAGATCGGAGAAAAATCAAACGCAGCCTTTCAATGAAGAAAGTGAAAATTTTGTTTGAGATGCCAGAGGTAACGCAGTGGAAGACCTCGAGTCAGTAATGGAAGCTTACAGACTGGCTGAGGTTATAGCTCGGGCCTGTAAGAGGTGAACTTTGAGCCTGCGTGGTGTTTTTCTTTGCATGTCTGTTAGCGGATACGCAGTTCTTTCATACTGCACTTCTGCACTGAATTGATTTGGCCCTAGTTAGGTCAATACTTGCGTCCTCACCATTTTTATCCTCTTTCAGAAGATGACAAAAACGTAGAGCATGTCGGGTACAGCGCTGGGAATATTCCGATCACATTTTCCCGAGGGTAACACACCCAAACACTGCCCCCTTCCATCTTTGATAGTCTATTGAAACCAGATGACCTCGGACGGCCCTCTAATCTGTAGTTCTGCTAATACTCTTCCGCTCGTGCTGTGCAGCACTACAGGGTTTAGCCCTTATGATAACGGGGAAAGTCCGCCGTGAGCAATCCGACAAATTGGACAGGGGAGAGGGAATCCAAACGCTCTCTGAGACTCCCACTGCTTTCCTTATAACTCTCGATCTGTCTCTCTCATCCTAGCTGTCTGCTGAACACAGCTCTCGGCTCCGCGTACTGCTGGAAGTTTATTTATAAAAGGCTGTTGCATAATCAAGAGACAGGAAATCATTTGAATCTGTATTGCTCCTGTGACGATCGGGGCAGTTGAGGCCCTGCGTAATGAGCTTTGGTTCAGAAAACTGAAAAATTTATCATTTTTACATAATGCTATAAATGTTAATCAACCGGTTATAGTTTGGTTTCTTTTCTTTTTTTCTCTCTCATTTTTCTTCTCTTAAGGATCGTAATTACTAGTAGGGCTGCAACTAACCATTATTTTGATACTCGATTAATCTGTTGATTATTTCTTTGATTAATCGATGTGTTGGATTAAATGTTTATTTTCTGTTTTTTTTCCACAAAAAAAACCCATTTCACATTCTGCACAATGTTGTCCTTCAAACATTGTGCAAATTGAAGACTATGAAAAAGGTAAAAAAAAAACAAAAAGAAACTTAAATGCTAAAAAAGAAAGACAAAAGCACAAACTAAGTGTTAACTGGTGAGAGGTTGAATGTTCTGCAGTAACACACATTCACTCGTCTGAACACAGTAACATGTTTCTTTATTCTGTAAATGTACGACACTTCTTACATTTCTATACAGTTACATGCTCTAACCCCATTACAGTTACTGCTCTCATAAAAACATTATTACTTTAGTTTCTAAATATCGCTAAATATAGCATCAAACAACATATCTGATCAAAATGAATATTTTAGTCAGAGTTATTGTACTTCCTTTCTATTGCGTGCTGTTTGATTGACGCGTATGCGTGGACTCGCGCTCATTCACTGAAGTGTAACGGCGACTCGCTCGCTGTCAGTACGAGGCTTTATGTAAAATGGAAATACTAGCGTGAATTTCTAACATTTACAGATAAGGATATAAAGGTAAAATGTCATTTCTGCGCTGAAGAAAACATGTCTGGAGCACATTAAACAGCACACACATCTGTCGCAGCATCTGACACGACGAGCCACGTTAATAGACTTACGAGTTTCATTGAAGCGCTTAATATAAAACATTCTCCTCTTTTGGACGACCCGGATCGTGCACTTTTCCCGCAGCAGCTCACTCTGTGACCTCCGCTGTTTTTCACATGGGTTTTATTCATAGAAATGCCTTTTTCACCGTCGTGAAGTGACGTCATTGACGGGGTTATCCACAGTCACAGACCCGGCTAATCCATAATGAAATTCATTGTCCATTATTTTAATTATTGGTTATTATTTTATTAATAAATTATTATTTTATTGATTAGTTGTTGCAGCCCTAATTTAAGGCGTAGGGCTTGCTATGGTAGCTCACATGTTCTGTTTCACATCACCTGACCACCAGGGGTAGTATTTTGATTTTTTTTTATAACAATTGTTTTTTAAAATAAAAATTTCAAATGCTGAAAGCAGCTGATTTGAAGTTAATGTTTTCTACTATCTTGTATCTTGTTATAAATTATAAAGTAATGAAATCAATTATGAAAGAAATTATTTTTCCACTCCTACTTGCTGATACTTCATACACCAATTAGCCATAACATTAAAACCACTGACAGAACATTGATTATCTTGTTCCAGTGGCACCTGTGAAGGGGTGGGATATATTCGACAGCAAGTTAACAGACAGTTCTCAAAGTTGAAGTGTTAGAAGCAGGAAAAATGCGCAAGCATAAGGATGTGAAGCTATGAGTACCCATGCTGACCCCTGTCCACCGCCAAAAGCGCTTATGATGGGCATGTGTGCATCAGAACTGGACCATGGAGCAATGGAAGAAGGTGGCCAGGTCTGATGAATCATGTTTTCTTTGACATCATGTGGACGGATGAGTGTGTGTGTGTCGTTTAGCTGGGGAAGCGATGGCACCAGGATGCACTATGGGGGAAGGCAAGCTGGTGGAGGCAGTGTGAAGCTCTGAGCAGCGTTCTGCTGGGAAACCTTGGGTCCTGGCATTCTTTGACACGTACCACTTACCTAAACATTTTTGCAGACCAAGTACACTCCTTCATGGCAGTGGTATTCCCTAATGGCAGTGGCCTCTTTCAGCAGGATAATGGACCCTGCCATACAGCAAAAATTGTTCAGGAATGGTTTGAGGAACACAATATTCGGCAGGTGGTTTTAATGTTATGGCTGATCGGTGTATATCTTTAAAATGTGTATTTTTAAATACGAGCAATTTATGACTTATTTATTGTGATAGATATCATATATCATAGAAGTGCCTTCAAATATCATGATATGATATTTTTAACATATCGCCCACCTCTTTTCTTGTGCAAGCACTGAATTAGGAGCGTCACCTTTTAAGCCGTCGGACATCCATGCTGGCGTACTGTTGATGATGATGATAAGTATGATAATAACGCCCGCTTTTTCCACCCACTACATTAAGCTCTGCTCTGGACACCGTCTTGGGCATCCCTGTAGCTGTAAAAAAGCTCAGCCGGCCTTTTCAGAACCAGACCCACGCCAAGCGAGCCTACAGAGAACTGGTGCTGCTCAAATGCGTCAATCACAAGAATGTACGTCACGTTCACCACCTCCACCACACTCCTCTCCCACATACACTCATCGGGTTAATCATCCCAGCTGACTCAAACATCCATGTCTCTCTCCACAGATCATTTGTTTACTCAACGTCTTCACACCTCAGAAGTCCTTGGAGGAGTTTCAGGATTTGTAAGCAACAAGTTTTATATTTTGGGTTTTTTTTTTTACCTATGATGCTTTTATTATGCTGGATGGGTTTACTGCTTCAGGGAATATATTTGTTAGTAGCCCAGCTATTATTATTATTATTATTCAAAGCTTTTCTGAGGCTGTAATGCACTCTGCATGGGTACAGATAAATAATGTGGTGCCTTCTAGGTATCTGGTGATGGAGCTGATGGATGCCAGCCTGTGTCAGGTGATCCACATGGACCTGGACCATGAGAGGATGTCCTACTTGCTTTACCAAATCCTGTGTGGCATCAGACACCTGCATTCTGCTGGTATCATCCACAGGGTAATGAGTGTAGCTGTTTTTAAAGGAATAGTCCAGCATTTTTCAATCTACCATTTCTCAAGACTTAATGGTGGTGCTTGAAAGTTTATGAACCTTTTTAGAATTTTCTACTGTATATATCTGCATAAATATGACCTAAAACATTATCAGATTTTACAAGTCCTAAAAGTAAACAAAGAGAAGCCGAGTAAATAAATGAGACAAAAATATTATACTTGATAATTTATTTATTGAAGAAAATTTTCCTTAAGAAATAAATGACTAAGTATAATATTTTTGTTTAATTGCGTTCTCTTTATCTGATGATGTTTCAGGTCGTATTTATACAGAATGATAGAAAATTCTAAAGGGTTCTAAACTTCCAAGCACAGCTTTGGTAAGATGTATCATGTTCTTAACGGTTAACACAAATCACCATGGAGATTAGCCTCTTCCTTTCCTCCCCCTCAGGACCTGAAACCAAGTAATATAGTGGTGAAATCAGACTGCACTTTAAAAATCTTAGACTTTGGCCTGGCCAGGACCGCCTGCACCAACTTCATGATGACCCCATACGTGGTGACCAGATACTACAGAGCGCCGGAGGTCATTTTAGGCATGAAGTATAAGGAGAACGGTAATGTTCTGCTCATGTTTCTGGAATGTTGTCTGTGGTTACCTTAGAAGCTTCTTTTTTCAGTTTTTAATATTGTTTATATTTTGTGTCTTTGCAGTGGATATTTGGTCAGTGGGCTGCATCATGGGGGAGATGGTGAAAGGCAGTGTTATATTCCAAGGCACTGATCGTATCCTATCTGCGTGTTAACACTAGTGGTTGTGAAACTAGTCCAGAAGGTCCACAGTTTTGCTCTGTCTGTATGTGTTTTGTGAGGTAGCATTGAGTAAGTTGACAGGGTTCCTTCTTTTCCCACATACCATGTTAGCAGCTTTCTTTGATTAGCTTCTTGTGAAACTGCACAGTGCTTTGATGCACACACAGATGGCAGCAGAATGTATTCGCAAGGCCTCAACTCCCCTGGGAGGCAAGAGACTGTTCTTTGGATATGTCTAGACTTCTTTGTTTCTTTCTGGTGCAATTCAATTCAATTTTATTTGTATAGCGCTTTTTACAATAGACATTGTCTCAAGGCAGCTTTACAGAAATATATAAACACGGTATACAGATATTAAAAGTGCGAATTTATCCCAATTCAGTTAAATATTATAATTCTTTGGTAACGTCAAACAGGTGCTGCTTAGTACTTAGACCTGGGGCTGAACACGGCAAAGAATGACTGCAAAGAATTTCATTTAAATTGCCTGTCTTGTATGCCCACTGTGTGCTCGGCCTATACAAGTCTAATGCCAGGGATGAATTTAATCAGAAATTGAAAATGAATGTTATTGTAAATTACACAGGCTGTGAAATAATAACTATGTCCATTTTGGCTTCCCTAATTAATGAAATGTGTGTTATTTTCTTACACTGGGGTATTAAATCATGAGCTCCCATATCCATGTGTTGTAATTAAGGACCCAAGCACCAAAGGCTAGGGTGTCTATTACAGCCCATAGAACCATCTGGTAAAAAGTTATGAAATTTGGCACACTGATTGGAGAGGGTCTAAGGAACATTTTGACCAAAATTGGGCCAAGTGCTGCCAACACTGTACTGCCACCATTGGGTCAAACTTGTACCTAATTTGGAAGTACGTTTATGTTCATAACTTTTGAACTTTGTGTCAAGTTTAAAAGCCAGGCATCCATGGATTCCCTGGGTGGAAACAAGTTCAACTTGGTAGGCAACTTCAGGACCATGACCTGAGGCTATGCAACAAATTTCGTGCCAGCACCAACTTCTGGTCTTAAAAGTTACAATAACATGCTTACATCTAACTGCCATTTTTGCTATTACTGTCTAAACAACTGTCTACTGCTATTCTAACCATTCAATGCTATTAAACAGACAATGCTTGACTGACAGGGTTACTATCAAAAAAGATTTTTATTGTTTGTTTCCAATGGCTCTGCTTTCCTGTGATTGCTTAGGCAACAGTGGCAGTGAACGTGAACATGTGAGTGTGCAGCTCATTGAGTCTGGGTGCTCGGTGCCTGAAAACGCTGCTTGCAGCTTTAATTGTTTGTATGGTTGTGCACTATGCTGGCATATTTATTTTCAAATCAACTAAAATGCCTTGCAGTCTTATTTTAGTTAAAAATGAGATTGTTTCATTGATAAGTAAAATAATCATTATTGCACATTTTAGCTGTTATCTTGCAGTCCTGCATTAAAATCTAATGGCCTGTGCATGAGCCTCCTTTGCTTTTAAATGATTAAATAATTTTTTTCTACCCCAATTTGGAAATGTTGTTGTCACAGTTGTTTAAACTTGCAGCCAGATTAACAGCAGGCGGTATGATTTGTTTGGATTAAAAAAAGCTGCTGCTTGCTTTTCATTGGAAAAGCTGTCAGTGCACATTGCTCAGAGCATTCACTCACTTCCTTTTTTTTTCTTCCCCCCCCCCCCCCCATTCAGTAATGCAACTAACAGTGAAGATTTAATCATTATACAACTAGCAGCAATCAACTGGAAACAGATACGCATATAGTACATGATTTCAATTTTTCACTGCTGTTTGAACCTTAAATTGACCCGTTGCTAGACATTGACCAGTGGAATAAGGTTATTGAGGTGCTGGGAACTCCTTCTCTAGAGTTCATGAACCGTTTGATGGAGACAGTGAGGAACTATGTGATGAACAAGCCACATTTCCCTGGAGTCAGCTTTAGCGAGCTCTTCCCAGACTGGGCTTTCCCGTCGGAGACCGAGCACGACAAACTTAAGAGTAAGACGAGTATTCTCTCTTCCCCTCTTTTTTTTTTTTTTTTTTTTGCTTCCTGTTTTATTAATTTTTTATTTCCACCTCTATGACTGCTAGCTTTGTTGTCAAAAATGTCAATCATGTGAATTATTTGCTCTTGTGACTAGATGCATTTATACACTCACCTTATATGTACATGTTGCACAGCAGTGTGTCAGCTGTAATCCTAAAGCTTT
>JANDJT010000081.1:11288913-11305514 GCA_024331685.1 Stegophilus panzeri | reverse complement strand
CCTCAGTCACATTGTCCAAATGATGCCATCTGGTCATCAGGTTTCTTTCTTCTTGTTTCCTGCAAGCTCTTCAGAGGCACAGCTTGTATTCATTATCTTTAGACAGGACTCGGACTGATCTGTATTGGGTTAAATTTGCCTTTTATATTTCCGGCTAGGTGGAAAAACAACTCAACCGGTTGTTTATATATTTGACCGTATTAAAATGTGGCTAGTGAACAGGTGTACAAACCTGTAGGTCCTGTTTCTGGTGAACGAACCAACACTAGACTAGCCTCAGCATGCTGGACTTCCATGAGTTGTACGTAATTTTATCATGCGAATGTGAAATGGTATTGGTTCTCTGACACAACAGGGTGTTAGAATTCAATTTGTCTTCTGTATCTAACCGAGTAAAATGCCTCAGTGCCTAGAAGGCTGCTATCCTGATGTGTTTCACGGCTGAAATATGAGTCCACTTTTTGCGTTTCTCGCGCGTCAGTCAGGCGTGTAGGTTCCAGGAGACACACCCTCTTTACTCAAAGTCACAGGAGCGTTGATGTTCAGACTCCTTGCCAGCACATTATGTCCGGAGAGAGGTACTGGAAATATTAGGCATGTGTACTGTAATTCATTGTGTGTAACGAGATATTGACTGTCATTCATGCCAGGGGTGTAATGATACGCTGCATCATATCATTCGATACAATGCTCTTGAATTGATGCATGTGGGAATCGAACAGTGCATTCAACAGACACCTGGTTGGTTCAAATCCTGCCTCAGCGGAGTTTATATGTTCTCCCTGCCTGTGCTTCAGGGTTCCCTCCAAAGACGTGTTGTAGGCTGATTGGCATTTCTAAATTGTCCATAGTGTGTGTGTGTGTGTGTGTGTGTGTGTGTGTGTGCGTGCGCGCGTGCGCGCGCGATTGTGTAATGGGTTGCCACTAGGGCTGCAACTAATGATTATTTTCATAATTAGGCACAAACACACCAGAATATATATTATTCATTTAGGACTGTAGTTTAATTCAGTGCTTTTTGTACATCCATAAAAATAGTGCATATATACTTAAACTAATACATAAGTTTATTTTATATAATGGTATTTATGCATTATTTTTATAAAAGGTAATGTTGACAAACAGTAAACTGAAGAAAGTCATTGTCGGTAACTCTGGGCGTTGGGCCAAAGCTAGCGGTGTCACATTACGTGCGTATGACGTCATGCGCCGTCGACTAGGAAGCGGCTTATACTTCCGATTAGTAAAAAACTAGTGTTCTATTTGAGATGATATTATCTTTCTAAAATTCATACACTAGACGGTAGAGTACACAGTGTATAGTGTAAGTGTGTAGTACGTCATTTGGGACACAACTTTAGTATTTACTTTCCGAAGCGCGTTTTTGGAACAGAAGCAACGTAATGAGTAAACATGTCCTGTGTCGCGCGCAAACCAACTAGGTCGATGAGATTCATCGAGAACGATTTTCACAATCAATTATTATCGATTTTAGCAATTATTTGTTTCAGCTCTAGTTGCCACCCCGCCTTGTGTAGGATAAGCGGTATGGAAAATGGATTTATGGATGTTTCTCGTCAGAATTACAAAACTGGATGAATGGTGCACACCCACAAACGACAACATTAGTGCTCGCTACATGTCCAGAAGAGACAAGCTACAAGTGACATAAGCAACCTGTGTCTTGCTAGTATGAACTCAGTGTTGAAGTGCACCCATTATGGTTTTTCAGATATTACCTTTCATGTTGTGTGTCATAGAGCTGTTTGTGAATGTAAAAACGTCTGCAAAGTTTAAAAAATCAAAGTGCACGACAAACGGAATTATTGACTCCCAAAAGAAGGAAGCGATTTTGAACAGCTTAAACGAGTCGTTAGTAATTCCAGACTTACTTCCTGTACAAACCTACGAAGGTTTGTAACAAAAAGCCCCGCCTCTGATCTTCATCAGCTGAAACTCGTTATGGTAGTGGGCGTTTCCTTTTTGAACACACTGACAGTGGTAGACCAATCACAACAGACTAGCACGTCTGACCAATCAGAGCAGTGTATGCTTTCTGAAAGGAGGAGTTTAGAATGAATCTTTTGGAATGGATTATTGAACGAGTCGTTTGTGACACTGGGGGGGAAATGGTAATGCTGCAATTTAAAATTAAGTTCACATTAAAATGTTTTTTGACCTTGGATGCATGTAAATCTATTGTATGAGACCTTTAAAACAAAATTAGGTACAATCCAAAACCATAATAGGTGCGCTTTAATGAAATCCACAAGCCGTAATCTGAATAAAGGAGCATAGTCTTTTTTATTTATTTATTTATTTATTTTTAATTTTTATCTCAATTGGGTGTTAATACGCTAGCATACTAGCGTACTATTTTCTTGAAACCAGGATGCAAAACTGTAAGGGGTGGGGGGAAGAAAATTCCATTTTAACAACATTTTGACACAACCCAGTACACACCCTTTCATTATATACATGCCCCCTGTTTCACCCCGCCATCATCCTTACTGACGAGTGTACAATAGCTCTGCAGCTATTTCAGCCCACCGTTCCCCCGGCTTGTCTCTCCACCCTCTCCTCCGCGCCTCTCAAGTCTTTATTCAGAGACCTGTTCAGACTTGTTTTATATTTGTGCTGCAGTATTAGAGTTTGAATGAGTTGTCCGTCGTAAATGGGATGCTGATGAAATGCCTTTAGGTTATTTATTGGCAGCATCGTGGTGGCTTGTTTTCTTACCAAAGCTGCTGCTGCCTTTTGTCCTGCTTGTTCTGTCTGCAGATGCAATATTTCAGAGGCGTAGCAGGAGACATTTTATAATGTATAAGTAAAGAAGAAAAAACAATGAGGTGTGCTGTTGCTGGAAAATAATCCATGATGCAGCAGAGGAGTGTTTTGATTGTTTTTAGAGTTATAACAGCACAATGCAGTTTTGAAATTATTATTATTGTTATTATTATTATATGAACAGCACATAGCGCTTTAATAGACATTTTACATTATTTAGATTTAATAGACAAGTTATCACTTACGTTATAGCAGCTATAAACATTCGTTCCTTCCTTTTTCTTACACCGGAGACTCCTTCCACGTTTCATAAATGGTAACTAAACATCTTCTTACAGAAAGCTCTACCCTATCAAAGATGAGACATGTTTTTTTCTTTGTTAACCGAAACGTTTCTTTCGATAAGCACCGATTGTCCGCCACGCGAGAACCTGTGAGCGAGCTGTTACTATAGAAACTCCGACGTATTAGAACAAGCACGCTGATTATAAACCTGTGATTTGAGTTCCAGCCTGTCAGATGTGCTGTTCTAGGATTTTTCTGTGCAGTGAGAGTCGAGAATTCAGCGCTCTGGGCTATAACGTATATAAACGTATATAAACTAGAGATGCACCGATACCAAATTTCTCAGCCAATACCGATAATCAGTTATTCAGAGTGATATCGGCCGATACCGATAGCAATAGCCAAAAGCCTTTTATACGTTCTTTTAAATGAATAATAATTAATTCCACAATTCTGAAAGAAATGCAAATAAAAACTTTATTTGTTTACTACTTTTTAAGTTGTTTCACAGTAACTGGTCTCATAAACAGAAAACACATTACTCTAATTAACATTAACACATGAACTAAATTCTGAAGATTAAAGTAAGATTTCTTAACTTATTGAATGTTATTAATTCATATTAACAGAATTAACTGACTGAATTCTAAAAAACCTGTTAGTCTCACATTCATCACAAACAAAAGCATTTCTACTTCATCATTGACATCAAACTGGTAAAATATAGGCCTAATATAAACCTTTTTTTTTTTTTTAATGATATTAAGTCATATTAACATTAACTACATATGAAATATACTACTCTGCAAATATATTTCTGTGCAGTATATTGCAATATATACCTTTTTACAACTCATCTTCATTTAAATCTTTCAATGGTGTACTGGCCCTTTTAATTCAGAGCGAGCGGCGCTAGTAGCGGTGGGGTGGGGGTGGGGTTGTGGGACTCTTTTCTTTAACTGCTGCTACTTTCGGTGTAAAAGTTTAGCAGTTCAGAGCTTACAGAGCTTACAAACTGTGGTTTTGTCATCATTCCACACGAGACATCTTTACAAAATCGATGTGTTTTCCCGCCCTCTTTTTATTAACAGGATATAATCGGCCCTGATCATCGGATGTTTTAAAACTATCGGCCGATTGTGGGAAAAATAGCCTTTATCGGCCGACACATCAGTGCGTCTCTAATATAAACACAAGCTATTTTAATAATAATAGAGTCTTTATTGGTCACATATACATTACAGCACAGTGAATTATTTTTTCGCATAACCCAGCATGTCAGGAAGTTTGGGTCAGAGCCATGATACAGCGTCCCTGGAGCAGAGAGGGTTAAGGGCCTTGCTCAAGGGCCCAACAGTGGCAGATTGGCACTGCTGGGGCTTGAACCCCCGACCTTCTGATTAGTAACCCAGAGCCTTAACCGCTAAGCCACCAGTGCAGTATGAGTTTGCCACACAATCACATTCCTAGTCAAGAGCGTCCTTGTTTTAAGTTCCATTCGGATTATTTACTGTGCGTTGCCTCAGCATTATGCAGGGTTCTGCTACATATGATGAAAGTTATTCAGACGGTGACCTTGATTTGTGATCTCTGTGTGTGTGTGTGTGTGTGTGTGTGTGTGTGTGTGTGTGTGTGTAAAAACAGCTCAGTAGCTATGAGGAATGAAAATATCGTACGCTACTATGGAAAAGGTCAATGGACTTGCTTGTCGTTAAAGTAAGTGGTTGTTGAAGAGCGAAATGGAAAGGACAGTATGCTGGAACTCCAGCAGCTTGTTCAAATATTTAATAACGAAATAAAGTGTAATGTGCATCATTATTCCCAAGGAGCCCAGAAAATAAGCGTTCTGCTTTCTGGGGCCTGTTTGTTTGTTTATTTATTTATTTAGCATTTTCCCTGCTCGTCAGTCCCAGTGTCGAGACCTTTTGCACGATCTTGGCACAGACACACATTTGATTACCTTGGCACAGGGGAAGATTGAAGTTCAGATGTCAAGCGCGCCAGCAAAATAAGTGGCTTGTTTTTCTGCCTTGCCCCCGATGTTTTGCCAGAAAGCTGACAAGTCAGTGAATTGTCATGCTGAGCTGGAGAGCGAGATGAAAAGCGGTTCAAGTCCAGTGCTCTTTTTTTCTTTTTCTTTTTCTTTTTTTTTTTCTCTCCTCTTCCCTCTGCAACTCCTCTAGTGTGTCTCCCATGCTGCTCTATAACCTACACGTCTCACTTTAACGCCAGCGTGGTAGTCTGAGAGCCGTGCAAGCACCGGGGCAAAGCAAACTGATTAAGTGTATTAGAAGTGAGGTTGCTGCAGAGGCTGGGCATTCAGAGCTCTTCATGCGAGTGCCACTAAGGCCGGCTTTAGCAGAACCTTCATTCCTGCTTAGCTCCTGGCTAACTTTTCATTCAAATCAAACATGTTATTGATCTCATTATTACCTCTCTATAATACTTTCTGCTGAAATCTTAAACGGGGCATTTCCTGTTGCCTGAGAATGCTGCGTTCCGACTAAAGGAATTTCCGACCTCCGACAAGGTGGGGGGGGGCGATGACAAAGAAAACCTCACCTCAACTTGAAAATCCTACTCGGAAACACGGAAAGATTCTCTTCAACCCTGGAGTTGACATGACATCAGAGTCAAGTGTAAATAAAATATCTGGTTATATTTATAACATGGACTATACATACAAACACTACCCTGTTTTGAGAAATTAAATACATCATAAAGTCATCATCACTAATATTAGCTGGCTAGCTTGTTGCAAACAAAGGGCATGCTTTCTTGGAGCTGTCCATGTCTGGCAGCACCCCCCATCCCCTCCCCCCAAGATTCGACATTAGTCTCTTTTCTCAAGCACACAAACATCAGCTATATATCATAGACTATGGGTTCCGAGACCCCACATGGGGTAGCTTGATTTACAAATGTGCTTTTTTTTTGTTTGTTTGTTTTGTTTTGTTTGTTTTGTTTGTTTTTTTGCTGTACACTGAAGAGTCGTTGGGTTTGAGATTAAACAATTAATATACGATCAGAATTTCAGCTTTCATTTCCTGATATTTACATCTAGATGTATTAAACAACTTAGAACGTGGCAGCTTGTTTGAACCTACCAAATTTGTCTAGTAATCAAAAATATTGCAACGTGTGACTGATACGTGTTTCTTGCTGCCCAGGTGTGCCCTGTTAGATAGTTGTTTAAACACTTGATAGCTCTGAATGTCTACTCTTGGTTTGAGCCCTGGGTATTTGCCTATGAAGACTGCATTTGTGTTGAAAAGGATAAACCAACATGAAGATCAGAGAGCTGTCTATGGGAGAAAAACAAACCATTTTGAAGCTGAGAAAAGAGGGGAAAATTTGATCAGTACCATTGCACAGGCATTGGACATAGCTAATGCAACAATTTATTATTTAAAATACAACAATATTATTGCCGTTGCATCATCCAGGTGGATGCTACACACTGGTGGTGGTTGAGGAGATCCCCCCGACCAACCCCCCTGCCCCCCCGGAAAAAAACTATGTAAAGCGCTTTGAGTGTCTAGAAAAGCGCTATATAAATGTAACTATAAACCGAATGTTCTGATTAAGAAGGAAACCACTGGTGTACTAACAACCAGACATCTAACAGGTCAGCCAAGGAAAACAGCAGACAAAAATGGCCTTGCAGTTCCAATACTTTTAGAGGGGACTGTACAAGCTATAATTAGTCTTTTTTTTTGTTTGTTTGTTTTTTTTTTTTGCTAACATGGCATGTTGCATAGGTGTTCAGCAATAAAAACAGACTGATTTTCTCCACCCATCTACATGCGCTAATTCCTCAAAGACATCACATGACTCTGACTCGGTGGAACAAAATATGACGTACACGAAAACATGCTGAAACCTTTTATCGAATATGGAACCTCAAGCATGTTGAAGTGCAAAACAGTTTTGGGCTTGCTGAGTTTACTTGAAAATCTGAATCGGAGATCCTGCTTTTGCTGCTTACATCCAACCATTGGAAATGGGGAAAACTATATATTTTAGCATTTCTGTTTCAGGAGTCATTCTGAAGAGATTTTTCTGGTGCATATGGCATATCGAGATACAAAATTGCCATATCCTGTAGCAACAAAATGTTGGTCATAGAAGATTGCGCCTGTGGGACATACGGCACGGAAAAATAAGTATGACTCATTTGCAAGGGCAGCCATTGAGTACGTATCTATAACTTCTCCATGAGGCATTAGCTAATAGAAGAGACTTTGTCAAGCGCTGGTCTTTGGCTGTTCCCCAGTGTCCTGCAGTGCTGAGTTCTTAATCATACCGCACCGCTGTGATCTGGTGGAAAGTTTCTGCAGGGACGCTACGGCGTGGGCGACAAGTTGCTATTCTCAGAGTTTGGCGCTACTGAAAACTAATTAATTCAGGAACATGCATCCAGACGGGTTTTTAAAAAAATAATAATTTATGCATGCTTACACGCATGTCTCGAAGACTCTTGCCAAATGTGCTGTGAAAATTCGATGGCACAAAAATATCGAACTGGAACAATGGCTCAAAGCTGAAGACTTTTCTAACTCTGGTGTTAGATCTGTGTGAACTTGGTGTAAATGCTAGGGCGTCTTCCCATGCCTGGCTCATTTGTGGTCGAGAGGTCCTTTGTTGCTGTTGGCTCATGTGTATTCATCTTTATTTTCAGAATTCGTCTTTCCATCCATTTTTGAAGGAGGGTATTTTTTTTTTTTAATTTAAAAAAAAAAAAATTTTTTTATTTAAATAAAATCAGTTTTGTAAAGTGCTTTTGAGAAAGAATAAGATTTTAGGATGAGTTAATACAGAATTGTGAGGGGGGAACCCCAAAAAACATCTGGTGAGTTCTGCACAGAGGAAACGTCTTGTTAATGATTGAGGTCAGATGAGAGTGGCCAGACTGGAAGACCACTTTAACTCAAATAACCACTCTTTACAGCCGTGGTGAGCAGAAAAGCATCTCCGAATGCATCGGATCTTGATGCAGATGGGCAGGAGACCACGTCGGGTCAGCCAAGAACAAGGGATCTGATGCTACAGTGGATACGAGATGTACAAAACTTAAACTGGAGAGCAGCGAGAGATTGGATATTAATTCTAAATATTGATGATTAAACTGTTCATGCTGGTTTTGCTTTTAAGGGAATTTGATTTATTTGACCATTAAGGATATGAGATTCTGTGGTCTGGGTGTTTTAACTATCATGAAGTGTTGTTTCTTCCACATCACCACCATAACACCATAACTACCGCCCTATTTTATTATTGTGTCCTTTGCAGTATTAACACACTTGGGATGCTGAGGCCCTGTTGATGTGTACAGCACTAAAGTGACCGTCTGGGTGCGTCTCCATGCGCCATCGTTAAAGAAAAAGAAATAAGCTTGGGCTGGGCACTGTGGCTTGTCGATGTTCTCATATCCCAGAAGAGCTTTCAGCACCTGGGTGAGGCGGCGGGCCAGTCTACATCCCAGAGTTCTGAGGGAATGGAGAAGAAAGCCTGAAGCCACTGTCAAAGCCTGTAAACGTATTCGCATCTGTCGGGGCTAAAATGGAGCAGCAGGCCCGCTCCTGCAGCTGCTGATTCATCCAGACAACTGGGAGATGCATTCCACACCGGCTTTGGGGGAAGAAACCATTAGATCTACTCCTCCGCTGATATCCGAGATTGCTATATGCACCAGGAATGAGTTAGTGATGTTACTATATGCCTTTTGGATATCTATCTGTATTTCCATGCGCATGCTGGCAGATGAGTTTCACAGAGGACAAACCGCAGCACCAAAAAAAAAATGTTTCAAAATAAATAAAAAGGTATTAAATTGAAAACGTTTATTTTGGCGCTCACTGCCATTCTCTCCACTCTATTCTGCAGAGTTGTCCTCTGGTCATTCAGCAGGTAATGAAAAATGTGGCCCGCCGTGGATGGAATTTAAAATTACAGCCCGAGGACACCATTCATGACATTTTTTTGTCAGTTAAAATGCCTTTCTGATGTGCAAAGGCACAGTAAGTCTTGCTGGAGGCAATGCTTTGCTGATGCCATCGTAAAGAAAGCGCTGTAGCTTTTGCACCCAAACATAGCTCTCGTTTTGAGGCCCCTTCAGAGACAGCTGTCAATGCTCGACTAGACCGCTTTCAGCCTTGGTTCGTACACAGCAGGGTAACGCTGCTGTGTTCAGATTCCGCCTGAGCAATAAGCATCCGTTTTAGTGAAATGATCAGGCGTAATAGCTTTGATTATTTTGCTTTTGACTTTGTATTTAAGCTCCTTGTTCTCAGCAACCTCGAAAGCACACATGGGTAAACAGCAGCTGGTTTAATCCGGTCTGCCAGACAAGTCGATTCTATCCTGCAGTAAGTCAATACCACTGTTAGATGCGTAAACGCAATTGAAGCACATTTTTCAGCAGATGCAGTAAATGCAACACCTTATCCTTATCATGATATCTCAGGAACAAGCGGTTGAATGTTTGTATGATTTTTATATTGGAATTATCACTATAATCAGTAGATGAACTGATTTTAGATTTTGAAATCAATTCAAACAGGGTTAAGGTCACGGCAAGGTTGAAAGTCTGAAATCTGAAAGTATTTTTCTCTGATAGCTTCATTCATGTTCGAAGAATATTTTAATGGTATTTCTGGCATACAAACTACTAACAAGCAGGACTACGGTTGTTCGTGGTGGAGGCATTCGCATCGACATCGCTGGAGTCCAGTTCGACTTGTTTTTGCTGTTTCTTTGTAATGGGTCATAAGACACACACAGTTTTCACATATTTGTAAGATGAAGTGAAGCTAACTGTCATAAAATTTGTAGCTTGATGAGGGTTCATACAAATAGGGTTCTGATTGGGCAAACACCGAGGGGTACTGCCTAAAAAGTAGTTTTTGCTAATTATCATTGAAATCATTCCAGGTATGCAAATCATGGCAAATTTTGATGCTATGTCAAATATTGCATGAATATACTAAGTTTCATCTTCATAGCATGTACACGAGGAAAGTGGCACGTCGCAAAGGGTGTCTGGGCCAAATTTTGAAATGGCTGCCATTTTGTAACAAATGAGGGTTGACTCCAAAGATTTTTATTTATTTATTTGTTTGTTCTTCCTCATGCATGTACTAACAAAAACAGATGGGTGGAAATGGGTGACCTGACATGGATCACTGTGTGCACTTATGTTCATTTTGTAATAAATTGTATAATGTAAGTCTTCTATACTCCAGTTGCTTAAACATTCGAACCATTTCTTCAGATTGTAGTTAAATGCTACTTTAGCCTGTATAGGTTTTATTACTTTATGCTTTTAACCTGGAGCCATTTTGTCCACCCAACATATGCTAAGGTTTTTAGTGGTAAAGTTTTGTTTTGTTTTGTTTAATTTTTTTCTCACTGCCTGCTAGAATGTTCTTGTTAAACACTTGTTGATTAGATTGCATATACAGTAGGCTTACCTGTTATCCTAAAAACAGCCACTAGTATTTGTATGTGTGTATGTATATTCGTTATGTGGTATGTATCTAAACGGAAAATATATAATATGTGACCCCCAACCCAGCGTCCTAACAACGCCCCTGAGCTTAAACACTTTGCCTGTCCGTTGTCTAAACCGTTATCTGAAGTCGTGATGGGGTGAAGTGAGCCGATAATAACGGTTTGAGGAAGCATGCATGATGTGATTGCAATGTTAGGTCTGGGGTTTTTTTTTCTATATTTCTTGAGAAGCACCCTCATTTCACTCTTTTTTTTTTCTCAAGAAAATGTTTTGCGTTTTCAGAATATGTTAACATCCATGTCTAGTTGTTTCGTGCAGCATCTATGCATAAGCATTATCGTAATCTTCACTTCTCCTGGGGATTAGGTTTAATTCTTTTCTCTCAGCCTTAATTGCTGTTCAGCAGTGTCACGATTAACAATGCTTAGCACAACCTTAGTGAACACTACTTCTCTTGGGGGGGTGGGGGGTTCTATTTAATTTAAATACATTTGGATAAATTTTTAGACTTTGAAGACTGGAGAAGAAGCAGAGATTTGGCTTAGATGGCATACTCTTTAGAAGCAGACCTGCATCTTTTGGTCTTTGCACTCAAACTGAAGCAGCTGCATTGCTCTATGTGTGTGTGTGTGTGTGTGTGTGTGTGTGTGTGTGTGTGTGTGTGTGAAGGATGGCCTCAGCTGTTCAGACAGGCACCAGTGAAGTGTGACTCTGTTATTGTTGGCTGTCCTCCCAGCTCACCTTCGCTGTGACACATGCCAGCTGAAGATATAAGACCCTTAGGCAGCTGCAATAACCTTTGCCCAAGCCTCCATGCTTTTATTCAAACTTCAGAAAAGGGGTGGAAAATGTCGGTCCACCTACGCAACACCAAACTGTATCATGAAGCACTGAGAGCGCTGTATCAACAGTCTCACTGAGTGCAGAGTAGCTTCAAGACCGGAGCGCTGTAACAGGATGCACAAGTTAAATATGATGCTGCTGTTCTCTAGTTGTGTTGTCAAAGTGGCACAACTCTCTGTAGCCCTGTACGTGGTTTTGAATCTTGCGTTCTTCAATATGCTGAGTAGAGTTGCGTATCTACAGCTCCGAACGTCCCGGTCGCCGCAGAGATTTCTTTTTTTTTTTTTTTTTTTCCACCGGTCGCTTTGGCTTTGTTCACAGAACCCTGGACCCCACTTTAAGAACCACTGGCTTACAAAATATTTTCTCTCCCTCCAAAATGGCGCAACAGAAAAGCCTTCACCGTGTAGTCCGGAGATCACAAATTCAAATCCCGTCAACGCCACAGCCATCCGTGGTTGATTAGTTCAAGAGTGCAGATTTGGCCGTGGTCTCAGAGTGGGACAGGATGGCATACTCTCTCTCCCTTATCAATCACAGAGACTTTAGCCAATCGTAGACGTATGTGAGCTTGTATTCGGAAGGGGGTAGATGGTGCTTTCCTTGGATGCGGTTGGCTGGCTTCACCTGTCTCGGAGGAAGCACGTGCTGGCCTTCATCTTGCAAGATTGGTAGCTGTTGTATGATGGACGAGTGGGTGGGTGGGTGGAAATTGGTCAAAACCAAATTAGGGAGAAATTCAGGGGGGCTTACTGAGGTGAAAGTTAGACTTAGACAAGGCTGCATTAATATTTGTCAGTAAAAAGTCCTAACAAGGATAGTAAGTCAAGTATGTGAGTGAGTGTGTGTGATTCTTACCTCACTGCCAGATTTGATGTGAGAACAGCCCTGGCTTTTCTCCAGAGTTGCCGATGCTGCGGTGAATCTGCCAATCCAGCCATGGCCCTGATCCAGCAGCTCAGATTTGCCTTTTCCCCCCTACTTTCACTCGTGTGTAGCTTGGCCGTCTACGATGTATCTTATTCAAGATAAAGACCCCTCCCTCTCGAGATCTAGCGTCTCGTTCTCATGTCTGGCAAAGGAAGCTTGTGCCGAAATCGTTTCTAGACGACGCACTCGCTGGGTAAGGGAGAAAGGGAGAAATTGACCTGTCGCCGTCGTCGCCGCTGTTGAGCATCAGAGCAAGACACAAGATCTGAATTATTAACCATCCCTCATGTCTCGCTTCCTGTTTATGTAGTGCCTGGACCTCAGTGAGATTTGGAGGTCTGCAGCGTTCACTCGGTAAACGTGATCATGATTCATACGCTGTACTGTCGTTTTATCACACGGTTTCTCTTTCAGCTGTTAAAACAAAGACAGAGGCATCGCATAATGCATCATAAATACATGTGTATTACAAATCTTTCATGCTTGTGCAGTAATCTTTCTGAAGTCCGTCCAGGTTCTCCTCTGTGTGTGTGTACTCCTGTCATTGCTTGTTTCATCGATGCCTTGTGATTTTATTTCTGTTGCAGGAATGCCTGCGGAGGCTCCCAGGGCTCTAGTACAGACCCAGAACTCCACAAGCAGCCACTTTTGATGAGATCTAAGGAGAAGGACTTCCTAGAGGTATGTATTAACCAATGTGATGTGTAGGCGAATCTCCAAGCGACAGAATAGTTTTACTGGTTTGGGTTAGTGCTGAGAGGTACGATACCTGAGAACATTGTGGATTCTTTTTATTACAGTGACTCACCGTAACAAATAACTGATTGTCATCAGTGTCATCAGACCTAAATATCACGACACGCATACAGTGTATTGTGGGATGCTGTGTGGTTTAACACTTACAGGACCAGCAAGAAGTATTTTCTTCAACTTCTTCATCTGTCCGATTTCAGTGAGCCTGTGCCGTCTGTAGCGTTGGATTCTGACAGGAGTAGGACCCACCTCAAGGTTTGATGTCTTGTGAGATGCTTTTCAGCTCACCACGGTTGTAAAGAGTGGATGTTTCTGTTACTGTAGCCTTCTTTTCAACATCTGGTCAGTCTGGCTGTTCTCCTTTTTTTTTCGCACCATTCTAAGAAGAATTTAATTGTTACA
This sequence comes from Stegophilus panzeri, assembly GCA_024331685.1. NCBI lineage: Eukaryota > Metazoa > Chordata > Actinopteri > Siluriformes > Trichomycteridae > Stegophilus > Stegophilus panzeri. The sequence goes on along the minus strand of JANDJT010000081.1, from coordinate 11,292,001 downwards.
TATATGTTATAGCAGAGTAAAATTCTACTGTTCGAACATCCCAGCCTCTTAGGAAGTTGAGGTCAGAGTGCAGGGTCAGCCATGGCACTTTGCCCCTGGAGCAGATGGTGTCAAGGGCTTTGCTCAAGGATCCATCAGTGGCGGTGTTGCGGCTTGATCCCCTGACCTTCTGATAGGTAACCCCAGCACCTTAACTTCTGAACCTCCACTGCCCCGTTCTGTGTAACTTCTAGAGATAGAAAATCCCAAGAGATCACCAGTTTCTGAAATATTCAAACCAGCACAGCTGTCACCAACAGTCCAAGTCCATCTCAACGAGATCACATTTTGTTTTTCGCGTTCTGATGTTCGATGTGAACATTAACTGAAGCACTTGATGTGCATCTGCATGATTCTAAACTGCATTTCATTCTATTAGTGTTTGTACTCTGCAGTGATAAATTTAAATGTGTCCTAATCTACTCTGTCGGATTTCTGCCATTTCCAGGACCAACCGCAGACATATAGACATAAAGTCCTTTTAGTAGCCTAACGTACATCCTACTTCTTTCCTGTAATAAATAGTATTAATGTGAACGCTTGTGTGGTGATGCTGTTGGAAGAATTTGTGATTTTAAGCTTTGTTCTGTGATGCTAATTTAGCAGCTCTGTATGCATCAGCTAAAAAACCCCCAGTGATGTAATTTTCCTCCACGGAGTTCCAAGCAAACTAAATGTGTAACCAGGTGCTTTAAAATTTCACACTGAGCTGTGTAGTGGTGCGTCGGGGTGAGGGTCTGTACAAGGTGTGATATCTCCTGAGAGAGGCTTTTCAGAGACCTGAATTGTTGCTTTGGTGTGCCAGGGAGAGGGTTGAAAAATGGGCCTCTCCTCGCAGTGCTGGAGCTGAGAGGTTTAAAGTAGCAAAACTGAAGCACTGAGTGAGAGCAGAACATGCAGGAGAAAGATTATTTGCAACGCGTGACGGCTGGCGTATGTGTAAAAGAGGGTTTGCGATATGATATTAATATTGTGAGAAATTACGGCTCAGTATGCTATGCAGGGAGTAACATAACCCAACTAGACATGTTATAGGGAAATAATCAACGGCAGGCCGAAGTGCTTTATTTCTCTTACACCGCAGCATTTTGGCAGCAATTTAAAAAAAAAAAAAATCAATTATACGATGACACATTGAAATTTTTATCCATTTATATTTACATTTAATGTTTTGGAGCCGTGCTGTTATATGAAAATAATACACTTCAGGGTGTGCTACAAACTGGTGCAATTAAATGTATTTATAATTTTTTTTATTAATGAACCATACATTGTGCTTTTTCAGAACGTCCACAAGACAAGTTCCTGTTATATCTTATGTTCTAGAAGTTAAGTTTTAAACTAGGAGTGTTTATAGTTTGGAAGAACTCGATTGACCTGCACAGAGCGCCGACTGAACTGCACATCAGACCTTCTTGCTCGACATCAGTGCCTTATCTCAGGAAAGCTCTTGTAGCTGAATGAACACAAATCCCCACAGCCACGCTTCAAAATCTAGTGGAAAGCCTTCCCAGAAGAGTGGAGGCTATTATAACAGCAATGGGGGAATAAATCCGGAATGGGACGTTCAACAAGCACATATGAATCTGATGGTTAGGTGTCCACAAACTTTTGGCTCACCATGTATGAGGAAAGTGTGTCGTGATCATTTTTGCTTTGTTGATGAATTTGCTGGCAAACATGTTCATAGAAAGGACCATGTGCAGTTATTTTGTATTCGGAAACACTGACTGAGTCATTTCCTTTTTCCTGGTCTTGTCAAATGTGCTTTCTTTTCACACTCCAAAAACATTTCATTTACAGGAAACAAACATGCAGGTGACAAATTAAAGGAAAAACACAGTCTTAATAAGTTTTAATAATGTGTTCAGCCATCATGGGCTGCCAGAACAGCTTCAGTATGCTTTGGCGTGGATTATACAACTGTCTGGACCTGTACTGGAGGCCGTGATATTGGTGTTTTGGTGACGGTGGAGGAGGGCACTTCGCTCCAAAATCCTCCATAGGTGTTCTGGTGAGCTCTGGTGAGTGGCCATAGCATATGCTTGAACATTTATTGTAATACTCAACAAACCATTCCATGAGCTCTCATGCACTGGGTGTGGGGGCGGAGTCATCCTGAAGAGACCACGCCCATTAGAACTTTGCAATGACCTTTTGCTCTAATGTGACTTGAATGCAGTCATGTTAGGAATAATAAACGCCTCCCACGTTGCCATAAAGCCACTGTTTCTTTTTGCTTTAATTTGTCACCCATCTGGTGGCAGACTTGTTGTACATTCTTTTTAAATAATCGCCGCCCATCGGAGGCCTTTGCGAGCCCATGGCTGCCCCACACCGAGTGTGCTCCCGTATCACTGCTTGTAGCATTTTCATCTTTCATAAACCTCTTTTTCTTCTCCCCTTCATGGAGGGAAATTGCGATAGAAGATGAATTATAAACTTAAATGAATAATTCAAAGCAATCGGTGCAATTTGAATTATTTATAGGTGAGAGAGGCATCACTTATCGCCGGGCTGACGGTGTGATCTGCATCTCATCCTCCTGGCTAGAATCAGTTTGAAGGAATGAACATTCAGGTCGCGTTGCTCTTCTCCTTTGTTAAATTTTATTTTTATTTGTCGTTTGTTTCCAATGTCCAAAGACGTACAGATACAGCCTTACAGAAGTAAACAAACAACAACTAAATACAAATAGAGTTGAAAAGAATCATACACGGCAGAAAAAGAGGCGTCCGTATCTGCCAAAAGGCGTTAGGATTTTGATGTATCTCATAAGTGAGCTTCTCAAGCGGATGCCTGAGAGATCCGCGTTTTGAAGGAAGGTACCTGAGGGGATGGCCAAAAGTAACAATATTAATTTCTTTGCCAGATGAACCAGAGTTAGTAAAATATGTTTTGCATGGACGTCGAACACTGTCTCCGCTCCAATGTTCAGCAAATACAATTCCAAGGACAAACCAAATTCTTCTATGACGACAATTATTTGTGACCAGAATGGCACGATTTTATCACAATACAAAAAGCAGTGGAGAAATGTTCCATTTTA
>JANDJT010000081.1:11257232-11277780 GCA_024331685.1 Stegophilus panzeri | reverse complement strand
TGTTGTCACATGAAAAGATATAATCAAATATTTACAAAAATGTGAGGGGTGTACTCACTTTTGTGAGATACTGTACAGCAGGTTTTGCAAGATGTTACGTAGTAAGAAAAGATTAGTTACTAGAAACAGGATTTCAATGTTAATCAGTAAAACCTACCACCTCAAACCGGAACAAATAAATAAGTCTATGGTTATGCCTATGGTTTTTGGTTATTTTATTTTATTTTATTATTATTATTTATTTTTTGCTTTTCTGGCTCCAGTGCCAGCTAGACAAAAGTGTTTGTTAGATAGACAAGTCTAAGAGCAAAACCACAGAAACAGGCGAGTCACTGTCTCTTAAGCAGAGCTTTTATGCAGCTGTCCTATTAGGCTCCAAACTCTAGACAGCAATTCAGATCTGTCATCCCTTCGCTCCATCACTGTGAGTGCAATCCAGTTAGCCTCAATCATATTACGTCTAATCTAATCACGGCTAATAAAAACCTGCACTTCACGACATTTAACCGACGGTTGTGCGGCCGTCCCAGATCAATAGTGCACGGGGCTGAGCGGGAGATTACACAATCTGATACATCCATCTTGATGGCACTGTAGCAGTGTGTTCGCAATGGCCTTGTGAGGAAGACGCTGGCACACGGAGCGGCGGTGTGGGCTATGTCTTTAAAGAATGAGCTGGCCTGGAGAAAGAGCCAAAAGAAGCTTAATCCTTCTAATAACCAGTGTATATACGTTAAGTTCAATTCAATTTTATTTGTATAACGCTTTTTACAATGGATATTGTCTCAAAGCAGCTTTATATAAACACAGGATACAGATTTTAAGTGTGTGAATTTATCCCAATTGAGCAAGCCGGTGGCGAAGATGGCAAGGAAAAATTCCCTAAGATGATATGAGGAAGAAACCCTGAGAGGAACCAGACTCAGAAGGGAACCCATCCTCCTCTGGGTAACAACAGATAGTGTGAAAGTAAAAGAAAGTTATTATGGTTTTTTTATGTAGTCTTTGTTGAACTAGTCCACTGTTCACCAAAGGAGACCTGAGTGCAAAACTGCATGTGGTAATTACAGCCTCAAGGCCATAGCAGCAACCGTAGTCCCAGCAACCACAGCGAGAATGTCCATGTGGAATTGAGGTCCAAAACTATTTCATGGTACTTCAAGTGGTACCATCCTAAGTTAAGTAACCACTTTTTCCTGGTCAGGGTTGTGGTAGATCTTGAGCCTATCCTAGGAATGCTGGGTGCAAGACAGGAGAATTTACATATTTATACATGCGTTTTGTACCTGAACCATTCTTCTTACCGGGTTGTTTTTGGGAGGTCAGAGGAAACCTAAAGAACCTGTGCAGAGACAGGGAGAACATGTGAATCTGTCACAGATAGTAACCCATTAGGTGACTAATACCTTAAATGTATTAATATAAATGAATATATTCCTTGCTCAATATTTGGGATTTCATTTGACTTTGAGATAGAATGCGAAGTAAATTTCAGAGAATCGCAGAAATGATCACAATTCACCATTCTGTCAAGTATTCATGAGGAGAAATACAGATTTTATACTACAAATGTCAACATCTCATCAGCAGCCAGAACAGAAAGGCCAGGCTGGAATTTGTAAAGTTTTATCGACTGATGAGGTGGAACCTTTTAGCAGAGTGATCGCTGGGGGAAAAGTTCTGGGAAATAGGGACTGCAAATGATCCTTACTTGAGGATTCCAGATAGCTGCCATTTTGTGCAACATCACACACTAGGCTTACGTCATGTCACACAGTATCACTTGTGTAGTGTGCACAGTTTCCTCAGCCTGCGAACAGTAGCAAAGGCTCTGATATTTTCAAGCATGTTTGATTTGCTTGGTGATTGCACGGTCATGCGCAGCAGATACCTGAGTCCAGTTTATCGGCCGTGTGGGCGGGACAAAATGTAAGCACAATAATAATGCTCTCGTTTGAAATTGTTCAGTGTGTTGTACGCAAATGGTTGTTAGGAACAGCGGAAATAAAAGCAAACATGACACACGGTATAAAAATAGCTTCTTCCTTTTTTTTTAATACACCCTACCTTCGGTTCTCTTTCACAAAACGATCATCAGGCTTCCACCTCTCCAACTCAATCCTCTCTCAACATTTCTCTCTTTTGTTTTTTTTTTGTTTGTTTGTTTGTTTGTTTTGTTTTTTTGTTGTTGTTTTTTTTTTTGCTTCTGTGCAAAATAGTCACAAAACTGTATGATGGACATCTGTCGTGTAGTGTGTGATGGGGATGTCACAAGAACCAATACTTCGGTACCAAGTCGGTACCAACATTCTTAAAGCGTGACTGTACTGTTTTTCTGCAGTAGCGTAGGTACCGTGTGTAATGATACCGAGGTTGCAATTCTTCTGGAACTGATGGGGCAGCAAATACGCGCAAGTGGTTTAGTCGGTCCACAAGTGGTAAAGAAGAAGAAGAACGCCTACAAGCACACGGGAAAAACTACAGAAGATGGTGACAAGTTTAGCTCCGCCCCGACTCGTTTAGAGGAAAAGTGCTAAGAGTCACATATGGAAATATTCGCATTCTAGGCGGATGACAACAAACACATAATTGATGCTCTGAAGCCGGTGTGCAACCGATGCTATCGTTCATTTCAAACAAAGCGAGGAAACACCTGGAATTTGGTGAAGCACCTGAAATACGGTCCTATATTATGTTTGTTTGAGACAGCTGCATTGTAGCCGTGAAACCAGCTAACGTTATGCTCCATGTAATGTTTGCGATAGACAGTTATTTGTTAACGACGCTAACACATTGCAGTGTTTTAAACTACCTCCTAATGGGCCACCATGCATCGCCATTCAGCCCGTGTCCTGTCAGCAAAATGTAGCCTCATGTCACTAATAATTATTCAAATGTTAATGCTTTTAATAACTCTTTTTGGCCTGCCCCCATATCAGTGAATTTAAACTACTGCTTGCATTCAGAGTATAAGGTGTGTGTGTGTGTGTGTGTGTGTGTGTGTGTGTGTGTGTGTGTGTGTGTGGGAGTGCACCTTAGCACTTGTAGCCTCCCCTGTTTTATTAGTCATTGTGAGACAGTGTTTGATAACTAAAATCTCTCTCTCTCTCTCTCTCTCTCTCTCCTTTTGCCAGTATTAGCCAGAGGAGGATGTCCTGCAGGAGTTTTCAATTTTATTTTAAAAATTTTATCTTTATACCACACCGTGGTATCGACCTTGGTATCGAGTATCGTGTACTTTTGGTATCGGTACAGACTACTAGATTTTTGGTATCGTGACATCCCTAGTGTGTGACCCTCGTCTGTGAGCACCTGTGTAGTGTGCATAACCCTCTGTCCAGCAAATAACTGCCCACGAGAGATTAAAGTCGTGTAGTGTGAGCAGGTCGGATTCTGAGATTTTGAAACCCATGTAGCGTGCACTCGGCGTTAATCAGGGTGGGGAAAAAAGTGGAAAATTTTCAAACCGGCCAAATCTTCTGATTTTAAATCCAGCTAGGCATGCATTTCATTTATTGAAGGCGAATCTGAAGTCAGCAAGCCTCAAACTGACAGCGGCTGCTGTCGAGGCTTGGCAGAGCGTTTTAGCTGGATATCAAAGATATCGGTGTCTTGTGATGTTGATGAGTCGCAGACTTTATACAGATACTTTAGGTATGGGGTGTGCAACCACATGAGCTTTACATTTTTTTACACTTTACTTAAATGTTTTTCTCCATATATGTAGCACAGCATACAACATGTGACATGTCTGAAAACGAAGTATTAATATTTCATGAACAGATATTTCTGCAACAGAAACTGCTGTATTTTCCACACAGTGTTGCGAATGGAGCAGTCGGCGGTGTCACTGTCCTCTAAAACAACGCCTCTGTTTCTCTCTTTCTCTTTCTTCCCCCACCCTTTTGAGCTCTTTTGTGTGCCTTCGGTAGCCTAAGAGTCTAAAAATAGCAGTGCTTGCCGTGTTGTGCAGCCTAATTAAGAGGAGTGGGACGAAGGTGCTCCCAAGCATCTGGGCCTAGCATGTAACGTAGCCCTTGTTCCCAATCACTAGCTGATGCACACCTCTGCCAATTATCCTCTGCTGCATGGCTGTTGAGGACACTCGTACAGGAGCTGACTGACTACAAATCAAAACTTTTTTTTTAAATAAAACTCCTGAAAATGCTTGTTGCGAGAAAGCAGACGTTGCGTAAGCACTTTTGTATTCCTCAGAATGCCACCATGAAAACACAGTTTTATTTTGGGAATTCGTGCTGCTGGGTTCGCACTAATGGAAGTAGGGAAAGGAAAAGCTGAACTTGGAGGAAGCAGGTGCAAACACGCCATGGGAATTCAGGACGAGGTAAGGGCAAGGTTACAGATCAACTCAGACCTGCGAGCCTACTTAAACCTTCCCTGCAGTCTAGACTCACGGCATAATGGCGAACAGTTTAAAGTTCATATACCAACCACGGAAATCGAAGTCACTAAGCTACAAACCTAACGCGATTAGCATTTAATAATTTATGCTGCATTCCATTTGGCCAGTCAGTGTCTTTTGAAAGATAGGCTTTGATTACCAAGCAGATACCAGCAAAACAAAATGGTGGCTCGGTTATCAGAGAGGAAAAAAGAATGAATTTGTTCCAGTGTTTACATTTAAAGGGACTTGATTGTACATGTATATATTTGTTTGGATTGGTTATTTTTATATATACATTTAATGTTGAATGGGAATGGATGTCAGCTGATACTTACTCAAGGAGCTCCTCTTGATACTGAAACCAAGTCAAATGAAGGGTTAAGTAAGGGATTATTGAATTCACAGGGCGTTGAATTATTAGAAAATAATGCACACCCAGAGGTGGTAATACGGCCACGACGCGAAGCGGAGAATGCAACGAATAAATAAATAAATTTTTTTGATGCTTGTTCACCGGCTTACCACACGTGCTTTCTCCTTCTCTCTCTCTCTCTCTCTCTCTCTCTCTGTAATAACTAATAACTGCATATCAATGGCTCAAGCCTCCGCTTTGCGTCTTGGCCGCATTACCACCTTGGGTGTGCATTATTTTCTAATAATTCAACAGCCCGTCATCAATTATTCCTTAAATATTACTGGAAAATCATCATTTTCTGTCATTTTGTTTGTTGTTATATCTGTGTGTTGTGGTGGACAGTAGGCAAACTTTTCTGTTATTTAAAGTTAACTTGGCGAAGTGATCTGGAACTGTAATGCGGTCAAGACCTGACTGGAACTACTTTTGCTGTGTGTTTACTGAAAAATAATTGCACACCTCAGCCAATCAGAATCGAGAATTCAACAGCACTGTAGTATAAGGAATTTTAATAAACTGACATTATTTTTTAAATCTTCCATAAATCAAGTTGAACTACATTTATAAATAATGGTTGCGACCTCGTCTGCATCTCAAGTGACCCCCCAAGTGGAGTCACGACCCCAAGGTTGAGGAGGACACTATTTACTGTTCGGTTAAATATCAGCATTGAACATTGTTTTAGATTGTCAGAGGAAACGATGGCTTTATAAGCATCGAAGTCAAAGAAGTGCTCATCTCTGCACCAAAACAGAGATGAGAGCTGCTTCAGGTTGACAGCTCATTGATTTTGTTTTTATTTCTCTGTCAAACACGTACAACAGCTCCTTCAGACTGACATCTAAAAGGTATTTTTTGCATCAAATGTGTATCTCGGGGCTGACTAAAGCTCTGCTCGGCTGTTCGCTTTAATCCAGCCCGGCTCTCGATAACGCTCGAGTAACTCAGAGTAGAAGGTGTGGCTTTATCTATTATGAAAACAATATGGATATGGATTTGCTAGAATCTGAGCCGCATATCTAACATGCACAGTTTTAGATTCTCCTCCCATCCCATTGCTTGGACTGCCAGGAGTCTCAGTGATTGGTTAATTTTGGATGATTGCAGATGCCTTTGGGCAACACCTGTTAAATTTGGGTTTAGTTTCTTGGAGGTGGATATTGGTCTCGGGAAAACTTTTCTGAGGGAATAAACATCTACAGTGGGGTCCACATTGAAAATCTGATTTTTATTTTATTTCATTTAAAACTGGAAAGTTTAGAATTTAGAAAAAAAAATTAATTTTCAGTATCTTGTGTATTTACATATATCTTATATATGTATTCTGCAATTTTGTGATATTGACTCCTTGACTACAAAAGGCCAGATTTTCCTCCCATTGAAGCATATGTTCAGGCGACGCTCTGAAGGATTCATTCTAACAGTCTAACATGGATCGTCAGGTTTTACACAAATGTGTGGAGTCCATGCTAACTCGAGTTCATGCTATCGTTAAAGCAAATGGGGGATGTACCTAATACTACCAAAGTATACCAAACTACTGTTAATACAGGTTACTGCTGATGTAATTTGTAGTAAAAAAAATTTTTTAAACCATTTACTGCATGGGATTGCAACAATTAATTTATCTCCCAATTTTTTGATAGGCGATAATACAAAACTATTTACCTATGTAACTGGGGAAAAGGGGGGCTTTAACTTAGACATAACACAAAAATGTCATGTCACATGACACAGTGCATGTCATTGGAGGGCTCTTAAAATTTGGTTAATATTTCAATATTTCAGCCAAACTATTTAAAGGAAAAAGTTGCAACATTAAGATAATATAACGTTTATTTATTTTAATTTTTTTTTCATTTTGTCATTTAAACAAGGTTATATATTTTGAATATTCTGTTAAATGGTAAAAAGTCATTATTGCCATATGGCAACAACATGCGATAATGGAACTGTGGTATGTGCGTTCATGAATTAAAACATGCCTACATAGCAAAAAGACACTGTACACTTCTCTAATCATATATTTACATTTTTTCCCATTCAACATAATGTGAGACATTTTGCAATTGCACCTTTTATTTTCTAAATTTTATGGTTCAAGAGAAAGAATTTAAAAGAAACTTGTTTGGATCAAACATGTTTGGATCAAATTTTGTATGTATTTTGACTGAGTAAATCCATCCACATTTACAACTCCTTTCTAGAAGATTTTACATGCTTACTAGGTGCCAAAAAAACCCTCTGCAACCTATAGTCTGGAAAATGCAGTAATTGGAATTGTAATCTCATACATTGTGTTATTTTTGACTATATGATACTTTCCACCATTGCACATTGTCATATGGCAACAATTCACCAACTAACCCCCCCTCCCATTCAATTTTTTACAAATATTTTTTATTACGTGAATATAATGTAATGTAATAATTAATGCAGTAGATGGTTAATAAATTAAGAATAGAATGCAAAATAAAGGCATTTCCATTAGTGCTCTCGGATACATTTAGATTCTTTTTTTTTTTTTTTTCTTTTTTTTTTCCCTCTTGTACCATTTTTCTCTCCACTACCTAGTTTCCCACCCTAATTTTCCAAAGACAAGTAGGACACCTCCTGTTTTTTTTTTCTATAATCCACCATCCCCAGGGTCAGGTGATTGGGGATTTTGGGGCCTGCTGGTACCAGCACAACACGAGATTGAGCCCGCTGATGAGAGTGGACGTTAGATAAGCATGTACCGAGTACATGGCTCAGGCTGAATGCTGTCCATGTTGTGCGTGGGGTGTTTGTGTAAGCTCCGTGCCAAGTCCGCTTGTCCCTGAGTTAGCCACAGATGGCAGAGCGACAGAACGGTGGCGGCACACTGCGTGCAGGCCGGCGAGACTGTTTACCAGCACACTGGACCGAGTGCCATGTGTGTGGAAGGCAGGGTGTGAGAGCACACAGACGTGCTCAGGATAAAGTCCAACACACACTGACTAGCCTGCCAGAGTGAATATAGCCTGAGGCTGGAGAGATGTTAAGAGCTCACAAAGGAGATTGATGTCCTCTGGCTCCTGCACTTCTTAACGCCGTAACATGACACAGCACCAACTGCAGATCTCCCTGATTTAAAAAAAAAATTTTTTGGGGGGGGGGGGGGTTGTAAGCTGCTTCAGCAGGTCACTGATATCTGACATGCTGTTCATTCTTCAGTAATTAAAGACCTATGATTGCTTTAAACGGTAGCATTTAGAGCTTCAACACCAAGTAACCAAGTTTTCTCGTTTGCTACAAAGTGCACTCGATATGCATCTATCTGCCATTTGTGTACACATTTGGTCCAGTCGAGATAAACAGGATTAGGGATTTAGGATTACACTCCCCTGACCTTGTCCAGATTGCCTAGTGTCTAAGCTGTTGAGCATCTAACGCTCAAACCTAGCAGGACATCATTGCAATTGAGCAAATGTAGAATGAAATCACCAATGTGATTATGAGCATGAGTTTCTGGTGGAGGAAAAGGCCAAAAACAACCCCAGACTAGCCTCATTTCAACACTTAAAATGTAGCCATCTCAAACACTTATAGACTTCCTTTCTACAGGTCAATTTCAAGCGTCCGAATACCCGTCTCTGAGTCTTACGGACACCGATATGATGCTACATCTCGGGAAAATTACTATAACAAAATCATTTCGGAGATATTCTTGTTTTAACGTTGTAGTTTGTCATTTCCGGGAAGATGATCACGACTGTTGGAATTTTTTTCAAAATTTTTTTCAAACTTCGTGATTGTCCATTTTAAATGATCTTTAGAACATGTAAGTCCCAATCCCAGAGGCGGGTCTTGCTCTACAGTAGTAGTTCGTTAGCAGTAAAAATTGGTTCTTCTGTGTGTATTTGGCTGTGTCTTCCTGCAGATGATTCCCTTTTCCATTCATTCCTTTGGTTGAGGAGAAAAAAAAAAGTTTATTTGTTTAGAAGAGGGTAGGATTTGTACGAGGTCATAGTTGAACCAAAAAAATCCTCAGAATAAAGCCATGTTTTGCTTGACTGTGCTAGTCGATTTATTTCTCCGCTTCTTTCTCACGGAATTAATGTCACATTTTACACTCTTTATATCCTTGTTTTTTTTGTTTCAGTGTCCTTTCCATGCCCTTTTCAAAATAAGATGTGACCATCTAAGGACATTTCATTCATTTGCTCTTTTTACAGTTAACTACTTCAGTGTAACTGAGTAGCTGTATTTAAAGACATGTCGGTTTTAAATCTGAATAATTATTAATAAAAAGAAGTTCTCCTATTGTTACCCATATCAACCTGTAAGCCATCTTTGGTTCCTTGTGGATTGATTTTTGCTTGTGCTTAAACAGAGAAACATACCCTTGTATGTTGTAATTTCTCTATAAAATGTAATATGCTAATAGAGGACAACATAATATAACAAATAATATGATCACAATTTGCCTGAAGTGCGTGGATTATTATTTTTAAAATTTGACTACTGGAAAAGCTTCAACGTGCTTGAATTATGGAAAGACTTTGAATGACTATGTGTCCTCCATGAAATCGGTTTTAAATGTATTAATCTGTAAATAAATTGTTGGGAAAGCACGTCAGTATTTGGTGCGAGGAGACCACAGTGTAGTCCTGCAGCAGTCCCAACATTCACACCTAACGCTCACGCCCGACACCAACTGCCCCAATTCTGTCAGCAACATCTCTCGTGTAGTCCATGGAAAAACAAAAACCGTTAGTGCATGAAAAGACCTTAAACCCCATAAACAGGCAAATACTTGTAAATCATTCTAGCAGAGAATAATACATTCTCATGATATTGGCATCATCCTGTAGAAGTCTGGATGGTTTGCTGTTTTGCTCTTGTGAATATAAGTATTCTTTTATTCTTTTATTCTTTTAGTCTGTGCAGTCTGTGAATGTACAGATAATTTAACAAGGGACATGTTTCTTGTTGTTTTTGCACTATAATATTCTTCTGTAGTGGTTGAAAAGATTTCTCTGTTTTGGGGATATTTCAGATTGGCAGACACAACAGTCCACTTGCATTCAGCCGAAAGAGACTAAAGAGACGAATGCAAAAAACCCTTCAATGAGCCTATTCTGTTTGTATTTTTTCCGTTTTTGGATTCATTTCTAGCTCAGAAGCATTTAATTTTCTTGAATTAAAGATCTACAGAAGCACTTTTTCAGTCTGAGCGTAATGAGAATGTTTCCTGATTACTGCTGAGGCCAATAACGTAATCTCCAGATGGTGGTTCGTAAGCTTTACAAAATTATAGTAATTTTTTTTTCTGGGTAATTTCCATTCAGAGATAGTCATTGTGTTGCAGAATTAGGACTGTAGTCCAGACCTCTTTTCAAGTCCAAGAGAATGCAGAGACCAGGACTAGCCAAGGCAGAGTCTTAAGGGGGTCAAGGCCAAGTCAAGATGGAGTCCAGATTAGCGTGTCAAGCTCAAGACTGAAAACCATCAAATCCTTTTCGAGGCCAAGCCTTTACTTCAACTAATGATTAGGTTGTTTTCTAGAAGGAGTTACATCTTGCACCTTTATTTATTTATATATATTTTACAAACTTTTGGTTGAGACCAAGACCATTCTTAGCAAGACCAATGCCTAAGACTGAGATGAGTCCAAGTCGATACCGGAAACAGCTCTAGACCAGACTTGAGTCCTTCAGCCCTGTAATGTACTCTCCTCAACAGTCAAAACGGGACATCACTAAATACCCGTATTAAAATTAAGAACCTTTTGAAAACATTGATGCCACGATTTGTGGTTTAGCCTCATCATTTATGACTTTAAGCCCTTCCTTACATCTGAAAACTGGGGTTTCTTCTGAACTAAAGCAGCAGACCAAACATGAATACAATTCAACCAGAGGAAAAGCCATTTCACTAAAGGGAAGAGGATGCTTCTTGTAGCCTTTCACTTTGCACTGGTGAACTTTGACCTGTGAATTCATGAGACAGTGGAAGGTGGAACTGTGGTAGGTTTAGATGGGGGTGGCGGGGGATGAGCTGCTAATTAGCAGTAGTGATTTTACATATAAATTTTACCTCATTGTTAGTTTTCATACAGTTTCTTCGCGCATGTCTTGACGTCTTTTCCAACATTGTTTTTTTTTTTTTCCCCTTTATGCTTGCTAGGATTTTCTAGGATGTTGGCAGCACTGTTAAAGATTCCACACTTTAGCATCTTAATGATCATCATGTCTCTTTTTATGGCTATGATTATTAAGAGAAACGCCAACTTTATGATGATCCATCCATAAAGACGCATCATAAATGGAGAAATAGTGCATTGACACGATCAGGTCTTGGCGTGTCCTTGATGGTTGGTGGCCCTTGAATACTTCCAGTTGGTCCTGTGTGCTGTTTTCCCATTACACCTGACCCAATTTATTGGCCAAGAAATGACTCGGTCATTAATATATGTGGGTGTGTTGGTGCAATGTGCAGGGCAGCAGGTACAGGTACAACAGGACCTGGTTTACGAATAACCGTAACTCTTTATGAAAGAGCAAAAATGAAAGCACTGGTGCCAATCCACAGTTGCCTTTATCACAGCTCCAGGAAAAAAATGTGTCCATTTGAGTTAGTAATTCTTTGGTTTGCCCATAGGCAAGGTTTGGGAGAAATCAGTATCAGTTTTGCGGTGAAGCGTCCAAGGTTAACTGCCAGCTGCTGTCACATTGGCACACACACACTTGGTCCAGAAAACCAGAAATCGTCCAGTGGCTTTGAACAGCAGTCAGTGCCGCACTGATATTCTGAGCCGCTCAAGCGTGTTCCCTTTTTCATTGAATCTTTATCCCGCCAGTCAGTCAGCACCATCTCTTCGCTTTGAAATAAAACAAGAAAGGAAAGGATTGAGGAGGCACAGGAAAGCTTTGACGACTCCGGATCTTTGTCTGCTTTCTTCTTCTCCACTTTAATTGCTAATGCAGTCATTCAAGTCGTCACTGAAAAAAACATTCTTCCTTTTCTGCACTTTCTGGGAAATTCATTTTGTCGAATGTAAGGGTTCTTTATGTCCTGTCAAGTTTGATTTGATGGTAGGCGACACGACTATATAGCCGCAGCCTGTTTTCTCCGTCACCTTTTAATTGGAGACTGAGTGCAAACCCAAACAGCTACGAAACAGATGCTCAGTTTCTACTAGAACTGATGAAGAGTACAAAAACAGACCACAGGTTTTTCATTCCCCTCCGTTTCTGTTTAAATCATACTTTTTTACTATATAAAAAGACGCAGAGATGATTAGATGTTTTTCACTATTTTCGCTACTCTGAGCTCGCTGTAGTGCTAAAATGTAAGAGTGTAGACTGGTGTTCGCAGGTCTGCATTAAATGCCCTTGTTCTTATTGTGCAGGTGCAAAGTAGATCATGTTTTCAAACTTGAGCTAACCCTCACGGTGTAGAATTAGCTGCACAAAATGAAGGTATGCTGCAGTGTGCTATGCCCTTGAGACATGCATGTTAAAGCTATTCTGCCATCAGAAAAGGTTTCATGTCACCTAGGTTTCTTTCGAAAGCGGTGTTGGACAAAAAAAAAGAAAGAAAAGAAAAGATCTGGGATGAAAAGATCTGGTATGGAAGATGTGGGATGGTCCTGTAAATGTCAAGCTTTTCGTTTTTAAATGTCTCAACGCTTCAGCATATATTGGTTTTATTTATATTTCCACAGATCAGCATATAATGTTTTTTTTTAATATTCAACAATGCTGTGCTTTTATCTTTTACTGTTGCAGTTTTACCAATCATTTCTGTCTTTTGCAATATATCTCTGAGAAAAATAAAAATCTTTATGCATCCTGTTCATTTCTAGATCAAGTCTAGATCTCTCTTTAAGTGAAGCCATTCGGTGTGTTTGTTATCCTCAGGGTTTTAAATTTTTATTATTTATTTATTTATTTATTTATTTATTATAAATATGGTGTAGCTTGTCCTTTCTCTTGCTCGTGGTTAATGCCTTCGAATTCTTACTGTCAAGAGAACGGTGGGCACAAAAGGCCGGCTCCGCCGTCTCAGCTTGAGGTGACTGATGCATATTAAAGAACTAGCCCGTGAATGAGGAGAGCTCTGGAGCTGTAATCCGACCTCTGACGACACTCAGACTGCTGGTCTTGTTCCTCTAGTCGACACAATAGAGCTCCAACGACAGGTACTGTGGTTTGAGATTAAGCCTTGGGTGGAAGAGGGAGGGAATACTGAAGTCTGGGAATCGTGGGCATCATCCAGACTATCCCTTGTGGAATTTTTGCCCTGCTTCAGAAGTCCCATGCAATCCCTCCACGTTCACCTGATGGGGATATCTGATCACAGAAAATGACTCCGAACTCTCAAGCCTACAATTTCATTTTGTGAATTTGAAGGGTTACAGGGTCGTACTTTCTTTTGAAGTGGAAAAAAATTGCTTTTCTCATCCTCGTCATCTTTGTGCTCTTGCTTTGGTACTAATGGGGTTTTTTTTTTCTTTCTTTTCTCTCCGTACATGAAAACGCTTTGATTCTTTGTTCCATAACCCACACATTACGTCGATAGCTGTGATGCCTTTGAAAGTGGACCTATATTTCACCTGAAAACAAGCCATATCTTGTCGCTTTGCTTTAGTTTCTGCTCCATTGTTGACACCTCTCTGTAGTTAAACGACCTGCAGGCCTGTGCGACAGCCATGTGTGTGTAAAGCTGTATGCCAAGTCAGACAAAAAGTAAAGACTGCAGACATCACAGGAGCCAGAATCGCTAAAAGGTTTGCACAGCACGCCTTTATATTTTGATTAGAAAGTGTAATAAAGGGGATTCAAGCATTTTGCTGGGGTTTCAAATTCCTTTCTGTTCTTGAGTTCTGCACAAACCATACAGCAGGTTCAGGTAGGACAGCGGAAGCATGGCCGGGATGAAAAGAACGCATGTGGAGGCAATATATCACAAGCCCTTAATGGCAAATGCTCTATTTCACGTTTCTTTTAGTCGATTTATTGTGTCTAGTCTCCGTGCCCTCTTAGAGACCTTTCTATTTCCCGACTTCATTCTTTTAGTCAGTGTTGGTGTAAATCTTTTTTTTTTTTTTTTTTTTTTAAACTTACCTGTGCCGCATTTTGTATTCAGTGCTTCATTTGAGATGAAAAGGATGGCTTTTGCACTTTGAAGTGCATAGAGAATGAGGATCATTCTTAAAGCCGCAGCTAATCAATGCAAGCCACCCCCATTATCCTGTAATCCATTCGTTGCCTTCATAGATCCTTTTGCTTTTTAATGAAAGGGTCCATTGTCTACGGCTGGGGTAAAAACTAGGCGACCTAGCAACAAAGTATTACCCTAATATTTCTGTAAATGACCATTCTTTCAGATTAACTGCATATATACGAATAGGACCACACCTCGGTGTTTGGAAAATACATTTCAATAAGCTGCTCTTTTCCCTCTGGTAACAGTTTGCTCTACTTGTTTCTTCTACAGACCAAATGAAGATCTCGGTCACATTTCTTTGGGCATGACCCATCTGGAGAGCTCTTACCCGCGAGACGAGTTTGTCCTCCAGAAATCTGCTTCACCCAGCCTCCAGACCATCATCTTTTCCACACTGGCTCCGAAGATAAGAACTTAGAGAGGGCAGAACAGGAGGGGTGTGAGGGTGTTGGGCAGGGGGCTGCTGGTGCATGGGGACGGGCAGCACACATCTCCGAAGGTGAGTGAAAGCCCACCCTCGCCCATGCTGTCCCCTGCCCGCACCAGTCCTCCTGCCCTCTGCAATGGTGACATGATGGTACGCATCATGGAAGATCTCTACTTCATCCTACCCGTTTGTTTGTGCGGTTATATGAAGGACTTGATTTGTTAGTGACTCGAGGACGGTGTATATACTCATACAAGTGGCAGTAGGGTGACGATGCTGGTGTGTGGACGCGTGAGACGGCTCTACAGGCAGCTCACGCTGCAGACCAGCCTACTGCTGCTGTTCCTCTTCTGCATGGTAAGTGTGCTCATCTCAGCCTACTTTCTATATGGGGTCAAGCGGGAGCTGGAGCCTGCAAGTGTCGGTGGGGTGGAGAGCGTTGACGACGGCACCGCCGACTGGGAGGATTCTCAAGCCGCCACCCCTTCTGCTCCGTCAGCCAGGATACTTCCTGCAAGAACTGCCAAGCCAGCAGACACGTCCCGCACAGACCCTGTGGTTCTGGTTTTTGTGGAGAGCCTCTACTCACAGTTGGGCCAGGACATCGTGGCCATCTTGGAATCAGGACGCTTCCGCTACCAGATTGAGATCGCCCCCGGTAAGGGCGACATGCCTACGCTCACCGACAAGAACAGGGGCCGCTTCACATTGGTCATTTATGAGAATATCCTCAAGTATGTCAACCTGGATGCCTGGAATAGAGAACTTCTCGATAAGTACTGTGTGGAGTATGGAGTGGGCATCATTGGCTTCTTCAAGGTGAGGAGTTACCATTACAAATGATCATAAATTACATTTAGAAATGGATTGTCCAGATTGAATTGATGTGTATGGCAGTAAACATTTTGCTAGGGCTGCACAAAAAAAACTCGTATTAAAACTGCTATGCGATTCTGCAACATTGCATGTGCAACAATTGCATAAAACAAACAATTCTGCCTTTTCTTGCTCTGACCAATCACCATAGACAGTTGTACCACCTGACTGCATGCCCACACCTGAATTGACTCTACTGAAGAAAAAGGAGAGAACCAACATCTCTTTGGGTGAATTTTAAATTGACCAAAATGCGCTCTTGTCCACTGAGAAGGAATAAATTTGTCATAAACTGATGTTTAATAGAGCAGCAAGCCACGAGCGGGCATGTGCTAGTGATTTTATCACATGTAAAGACGTTCTTAGGCACGACTCAAACTGGAGTGTTCAGTAAATTGTTTATAAGTAATATTTTGCTATAAACATTTCTTTGCAAAGCAATGTTAACAGTAAGCTTTGGTTGCTAAGCAACATAACAGACAAATATCAGGGTAATCCATGAACAGAACAGATTTTAGAGGGGAAATTAGTAGAGCTGCAACAACTAATCGATAAAATCAATAATAATCGATTATGAAAATCATTGTTGATGAATCTCATAATCTATTAGTTGGTCTGCGCACAGCACTGCTGTGGGTGCGTTTACTCACTATGTTACTTGTGTTCCGAAAACATGCTTTGGGGAGTAAATACTAAAGTTGTGTCCCAAAGAATATCGTCTCAAAAGGAACACTAGCAGTTTTTTACTAACCGAAAGTATAAGCCGCTTCCTAGTCGACGGCGCATGACGTCATATGCACGTAATGTTAATGTGACGCCGCTAGTTTTAGCCCAACACCCAGAGTCACCGACAATGACTTTCTTCAGTTTACTGTTTGTCAACGTTACCTTTTATAAAAATGATACATGAATACTAGTATATAATATAAACTTATGTATAAGTTTATATTATATATAAGTATTTATGCATTATTTTTATGGTTTCACAAAAATCACTGAATTAAACTACAGTCCTAAATGAATAATATATATTCTGGCGTGTGTCTGTGTGTATTGGGTTCTTTTCAGTCTTAAATAATTGGACAAACATTTGTATAAAGTTTTAGTCTGAAGTTTATGTTTGTATTTTATTTTAAATAAACGAGAAAATAGTACTGAAAGATTGACCATAACCACCCCCTCACACCTCCCCCCCCCCATCTTATTAATCGGGGAATAAATAATTGGCCAACTAATCGATTATGAAAATAATCGTTAGTTGCAGCCCTAGAAATGAGTTTACAATATTAAATTCCCAATTTCTAAACAAATAATGACTAAATGTATGAAATTTAGTAAACAGGGCGAGAATGTAATTAATTAATTATTTAACCAGTCAATATTACCGGTTTCGTTTTGTCTTAATTATGGTTAAACATTGCGTTGAAAATGGTTTGTTTGCACTTTGGGAGGACACGGTGTGTTCTTGTCACCCTAATTATATGATGTAAAGTTTTAAACAAATTTGATCCCACTTAAGCTCCTCCTCGTTAATGGATCTTCTGCAGGAGCTTTAGCAGTGATATAGCGCTTGTCCTGAACCTGACTTATAGGAATATTAGAGCAGCATTCATTCAAAGTTCAGATATAATTTTTTTTAAAGGAGTTTCTACCAAAGCTCTGCATCTACAGCACCTATGGTTGGCTGGTAGTCTCCTGTCTTTTCTTCTGAGAAACTTCACTTCCCTGTCCTGTTATGCCTCACTGACTTTAGCTCTGAGCACTTCTAATGTTACATCCTGGAGAAACATGGCTCCGAAAACCGAACCAGTTTCCCATGAGGGAAACAGTAACTGCAGCCAGCACTTGGCTCGGTGTAATCTCCTGAGGCTATATTAAGCACAGCCTTCTCCGCATCCTCCTTCCTCCGTTCACTCTCGTCACCTTTGGACCATTTATGAAACATTTCACGCATTTCTGTGCGATCTGTAGGGTTAATGGAGTTGGGAATATAAAGCAGAGGAGTGGGATAGGAATGTTACTGGTTTGTTAGAAGGAATGATCAGAAAGTGATGAGAATTCCACTTTTTCTCTAGCCTTCCAGGTTAATTTTTCTTGGAAGTAACTTGATTGTAGCGTTGCAACCCCGGGTTAATCCGTTAGTTCGGTTCAATTTAAAAATGATACTAAATACCAAAAAAAAATTTGTTGAGAGAAATTTCTTTCTAGCATTTCTTTCAACTACTACTAGTAAATTAAATATGTCACTAACTACAATACAACATTACTGACCATTCTCATGGCATATAGTCTGTTATACATTAGTTGGTGCCAGATAACTAATGTCCATTGTTAAAAACACTATACAAATAAAACTGAATTAAAATTGAATTATATTTAGTATAACCGCTGCCGGACATTTCACTATGTGTATCACTCCACTTGTCAAACTTTCCAATCTAACAACAGTTAACTGAATTTTACAATCAAAGGAATTAACGGAAAATCAAGCAAATGCCGCAATATTCGGAGGAACTTGCAATTTTTTAAAATTACCGCAGATTTGGGCCAAGACTTGTCGTGTGACATCATCACAACGTGAATTTAGTCGAAGCCCTCGTCATATGAAGCTGTAAAAGATTAATAAAAGCTGATTCCAGCGCATGCACCTTTTAACAGGAATGTTCAAATCAGTGTGAGCCCAATGAGCTAGCTGACAGGTTGTCAGTGAGTGCGGATTCTTCGTGACATATTTCTGTTAGCAGAACAAAAAGAAAAAACTTTTGACCGTGTTGTGTCCAAAATATCAGTTACTCGATCTGAATTTCTAGTTTGTAGAACTGATTCCGCATGCTGTTTTGCAAATGCGTGTCTGACTGACCTACCGACCAGTGGTTTCAAAATTCCCAAGGTGGATCATTTTCAAAGTGGAACTGACTCCAAAGATTTGGGTAGACTTTTAATTATTCATGCCTCGAATCAGGGGATTGACTCTCTTTGGTGTTTCGCTCCCAGCACCTTCTGATGTGAACTGCAGCAGGATGGCGATTTGATGCACAGCATGGATCAAAATAAAAATAATCTACTCTACCATCAAGTCTATTATCAACTCTAGTAAACATTTCAGCCCTACTGAATGAATACCTGAAATGTAGTAGAATAAAAATGTATGAAAATATTATCCATATTATAAGTATTATTTTGCTTGTATTTTCTCATTTGTAAGTCGCTTTGGATAAAAGCGTCTGCTAAATGAATAAATGTAAATGTAAATGTATCCGGGTGGAACCTACATTCAGAATCTTTCTTCATTTTATTCGCATTGGGGAATAGTCCTATTGCCAGATGGGTTCTATTACATTTTCTAACATAACTGTTATATGAAAAGCAGAGGAGATTAATAATATTGAATGATGTTATTTTATTGTGCTGTATTTTTGAAAACAAAAGGCAAGCTCTCGTATAGATGAAGTAACACTTATTTCATAAGTTCATCATGCTTGTGAGATTTTATTTGCTAAATATGGAGAATAGGCAAACCCATGTTTGATTTTGTCTCATAACACAAAAGCTTTAAATGTTGAAATGTTGCATTTTTGCATTTCAGTTCTAGCTGCATCACTAATGTGTAGAAATGACTGATTTAATTTGACTGATGATGGAGAAATGGTTGCGAAAGTTTTTCCTAGATTTTACAAACTGTGCCTGGGAATCCAAGGCATATTTTTAAAAAAAACAAAAAAAAAACAAAACATTTATTCCAAAGAACATTCCATCACCTTTTGACCCACACTGTCTGTTAGCCACAGAAGTGTGGAATGTGAATGAATGGGGAAGTCTTTATCCGTTGGGATTTAAGGGAAAGTACCTTTTCTCTCAAGTTCAATGACTTGGTCATTTAAGACTTTCGATTCTTAGTTCAGTCATCTGTTTTCACTCATGTTCAGTAAAGCAATAATGAAATTTATTGTCCTTTTCTTTCTCTCTCTCTCTCTCTCTCTCTCTCTCTCTCTCGCTCTCTCTGTCTATTCCCCACACTAATAAAGGCAAATGAGAACAGTTTACAGAGCGCCCAACTAAAGGGATTCCCCCTCTTCTTACACTCTAACCTTGGCTTAAGGGACTGCAGCGTCAATCCCAAATCGCCACTCTTGCTCATCACTAAGGCTCGTGAGGTGGAGCGTGGACCCCTGCCCGGGGACGATTGGACCGTCTTCCAGTCCAACCACTCCACCTACGAGCCTGTGCTGTTGGCCCGGGGCAGGACGACAGAAGCCGGAGGTCCTCCAGCACCCCTACACGCAGCCGTGGTCCAGGACCTGGGGCTTCACGACGGTATCCAGAGGGTACTCTTTGGCAACAACCTTAACTTCTGGTTGCACAAGCTGGTGCTGGTGGACGCCGTGAGCTTTTTGACAGGCAAGCGGTTGTCGCTCGCACTGGAGCGCTACATCCTAGTGGACATCGATGACATCTTTGTGGGCAAGGAAGGCACACGGATGAAGGTTTCTGATGTCAAGGTGGGTAGACGTTACATCATGAGGTTCTGTCGGTTGCTTCTGGGTGATAATGGACTGTACTGAGCATGTGTCACCGTGGCATTTATTGCAGCTAGAGCTTTATAATTGCACAAAAGTTAATATGGGAGAAACCAGGTTGTTACCTGTAGGGGGTAGGATTGACAAACCAGTGGTACTGGGACCGTACAGATATGTTAGAGTAGTAAACCTATAATAGAGTTATGCCGTTGTACTTTGTTATTTTATTACAAGTAATTACTAATAAGTTACTAATCATTTTTCTGCAATTGACTGCCGTCCCATCTGGGGATAAAGCGCTTACTGAAGACGAAGGAATGAAACATATATGCATGTTAGGGATGTCACGATACCAAAAATCTAGTAGTCGGTACCGATACCACCAAAAGTACACGATATTAAATACTAAAGTCGATACCACGGTGTGGTATAAAAATTAAAATTTAAAAATTTTATTAAAAACTCTCCTGGACGACATCCTCCTCTGGCTGATACTGGCAGAGAGAGAGAAAGAGGGGGATATTTTAGTTATCAAACACTGTTTCACAGTGACTAATAAACAGGGGAGGCTACAAGTGCTAAGGTGCACTCCTAAACGCACGCGCACACACACACACCTTATACTCTGAATGCAAACAGTAGTTTAAATTCACTGATATGGGGGCAGGCCAAAAAGAGTTATTAAAAGCATTAACATTTGAATAATTATTAGT
>JANDJT010000081.1:11236421-11250934 GCA_024331685.1 Stegophilus panzeri | reverse complement strand
TAATAAATGTGAAAGTGCAATAAAAATATGTTGTCACTAAAATCAATTAATAATCGTGATAAATAATCGAGATCTCACTATTGATCAAAATAATCGGGATCATCATTTTGGCCATAATCGTGCAGCCCTACATGGTTCATTCTTGGGTTCATTTATATATATCCAATTTTAAACCAGAGTACATTTTCATGGTGTAGTCAGTACTGTTTGTTTGTTTGTTTTTTGTAATAAAGTTCAGTAATATTTTACTTTTGAGTGTTATGGTTTCATTCAGTATCAATCTGTTGATTTAATCGGTTATCGGCAGGTACCACCTAAGTTATCTGTATCGGTAAAATCAATTCAGTTGACCTCTAGTGTGCACTAGTCTTAAGATGAGACGTTTTAAAGCCTACGGCTGTGTTCACATTGCAAGCCTTTTTGTTTTTGCTCAATTTGATTTCAATTCGCTCATCACTGTCCATTGATTCAGCAGCAAAACGAACGGCCTAGAATGGGGTTCTTGACATTTTTGGCAGCCACAGATCCCTTTAACTGTATAATAAATTCGGTTCAGATTTCTTTCATGAACTTAATCCAGCTATTCAGATATTGGGCATACAGTGTTATTCTGGCTTTTTATTTTGCCCATAGAGCGTTTTATTCCTGAACACATTCTGTCTAAGTTGATGTTGGTATTTGTAGGTGTGCTTGTTTTTTTTGTTTGGTTTTTTTGAGTATATCAGGTTTGGATTAAACCCATTAAATTCAAGTGGCCAGTCAAACCAGCTAATAGCTAGAACGACTCAGTCATAAATATTATGCATTTTGATATTGGTATGTAACTAACACTGTAACCATTTTTTTAAATCATGGACAATTTGAGGGAGCCCAAGAGTCCACTTTTAGAACCACTCACCAAGAGGACACAAGCTTTGAACCCATAGATGAGGTTTATGGACAGCTTGTCAGCTGGTAATGATTAGGGTGAGAAGGGGGAAAAGCCAGATGCCTAGCCTTTTGTTTGTGCAGCCATTACTGCCATTTTTTTCCCCCTCCGAGTTGTTGCTGCTGCTGACTTGTTGCTGAAATGACATAATGATGACAGTGACGTGTGCATGCACAGTGAAGTACATGAAAATATACACAGATTCCAATCTTCTCAAAGCATCGGTTTTAGGTCTGCATTTGAAATCTTGGATTTGGGGCATTTGTATGTGGTTTGACAGTCATATATGGGACCACCCTGATAAAAGAGTCTAGATTACAAATGTGTGTGTGTTTATCTTCAAGGTTCTGGAAGTCTGCACGTGGTAGATGATTGTAAATCCTTTGTCATTTTATCCTTCAGGCCCTACTGGAGACGCAGAACGAGCTCCGAACTCATGTACCCAACTTTACCTTCAACTTGGGCTTCTCTGGGAAATTCTTTCATGCTGGTAAGATCACTCAGATCAGCTCCTAATGGTCTTCACTATGAATAAGGATTAATGTTCTATAATTTGGCCACTTTGGCTAAGTTTCCATTGGCTTTATCTGCATAATAATCCAAGCAGTACAATGAAAATGTTGAAGTTCTGATAGGAGCTCATTTGCATTAAAAGGCAGTTTTGTGATTTAAAAGAAAAAATAAAAAAGCTTCACCTAATTACATCACCTCTTGCAACCCGTTTTGCTTCATTTTGACCATCAAGACAATGATGTTGCCTTTCCACAAACTTTCCTGTCCTTTTTTTTTTTTTTACCCCCATGTCACCTGGTTTTAGTGCCAAACAGAATATATA
The DNA here is from genome assembly GCA_024331685.1 of Stegophilus panzeri. Classification (NCBI taxonomy): domain Eukaryota; kingdom Metazoa; phylum Chordata; class Actinopteri; order Siluriformes; family Trichomycteridae; genus Stegophilus; species Stegophilus panzeri. Next base: position 11,249,171 of record JANDJT010000081.1, on the reverse strand, counting down.
GATATGTTTAATATCCACCATCTTCTGTCTCAGCGAGTCTTAACAGCATCCATAAGACAATGCCGATTGTCAAACACGACTCTGTCCTTTAACATGCTGTGCTTCTCGTTATTTTCTGTAGCTGAAGAGAGAAAATTCCAGATAGATTCCTGTCTTCTCCATAATCCAGCTGTGACATGCTGTTGTGCCCAAATCTTCCTTCCTGTATAAACTGTTGACAACTTACAGGCTTATATGAGCCAAAAGTATGTGGACGCCTGCCCATCACACCCATATGTGCTTGTCAAACATCCCATTCCAGTTGTAGTCCTCCACTTTGCTGTTATAATAACCTCCACTCGTCTGGGAAGGCTTTCCACTAGATGTTGGAGCGTAGCTGTGGGGATTTGTGTTCATTCAGCTACAAGAGCTTTAGTGAGGTGAGGCACTGATGTCGAACGAGGAGGCCTGGCATTCGGCATTCTGGTTCATCCCGAAGGTGTTCAGTGGGGTTGAGGTCAGGGCTTTATGCAGAACACTCGAGTTCTTCTATACAAACCTTAGCAAACCATGTCTTCATGGAGCTCATGTTGAGCACATGTGCTCTGTCATGCTGGAACAGGTTTGAGCCTCTTAGTTCTGTAGGCAATCGTAGGTAATTCTGTGCTTCCAACATACTTATGCTGGTGGTGGTCAGGTATTCATATCATTTTGGTCTCCTAAGATTTGAGGCTTATGAATTTCTCAGATCTTCTTTAAAGTGGAACGCATGTCTCTAAGGATTGAAAACTGTTTTTAAAGGATTTTACTAGTATGGTCCAGTCAATAGATAAGTAATTCTTAGAACAGTGTATTATTGAAAACTCAACCCATAATCTCATACATTTAATATGGAAGAGAAAGCTGTGAGAAACTGGAAGACTTTGGCACGTCACCAGAAACAAATGTAAGCACAAACCCCCGATACCACCCCCCGCCCCCGCATTGTTTCAGTGGGAGCCCACTGAAACGATGCGTTTGTTTGTGCGTACCTGCACATGTTTCCTCTTCCTCAGGCATTGATGAGGAAGATCTGGGAGATGACCTACTCCTTTCCTATAGTAAGGAATTCTGGTGGTTTCCGCACATGTGGAGCCACATGCAGCCTCATCTCTTCCATAACCAGTCAGTGCTGGCCGAACAGATGCTGCTCAACCGCAAGTTTGCAGAGGTGAGGCTGAATACATTACATACATTACATTAGGGCTTTTTTTTCCCCTCACAGTGTACATGACACCTTCTTCTTTCATCAGTTTAGATCAATTGAACATCTGTTGTTGATCTTCATTTTAAGCTTTTATTTATTTATTTATTTATTTATTTATTTATTTATTTATTTATTTACCCCCTTCCTTTTCGGGCTTCTTTTTCTCTCTCTCAGGAACATGGCATTCCCACAAACATGGGATATGCTGTGGCTCCGCACCACTCAGGCGTCTACCCCATCCACATGCAGCTTTACGAGGCCTGGAAGAAGGTGTGGGGCATTAAGGTGACAAGCACCGAGGAATATCCTCATCTCAAACCTGCACGCTTCCGCAGGGGCTTCATCCACAGCGGCATCAGTGTAAGAGCACATTCCTGCCCACATAGACCTCCGCACACCTCCGTACTACCAAGTTAAACCGTGACCGAGTCGTGTAAATGGTGTCAGGGTGCAAGTACATGCAGACAGCCTCTCTTTCTTTGTACACATTGTATATAAACTACCTCCATACTAATACTGCCTACACATTTGTACAAATAAAGTGCCACTGAAATCAGTGTTGCAGAGCTTTTTGTATCTCCTCCTTAGTCGTATGAACACAAATATGATGATATATCTAGAAAATAAATACATAAAATAGCTTTGCACATTTTAATTTAATACTTCTTAACTTCCAGGAAATGTATCTTTTTTATTTATTTATTTTATTATTTTTTTTAAAAAATAAATATAAATGAATCCTGAGTTTGTGTTCATCCTATTAAATGCTCCCTAGAATGTATATGCCCTGCCCCTAGGAGTAACTAACACTAGCAGCTCATTAGCAGAGAACATGGTTTGACTGTGCGTATTTAGCTGGATTTTATTCCCCTTTCCAAAGAGTCCTTTGTTTTTTTATTTTATAGAGTTTATTGATTTTGAATATGATGAAATGTGTGCAAGTTGGTGGTTATGTGACGGGCACTTTTCAAAGGAGTGTTTCACCGAGGCTGTTCAGCGTATAATATTTGGAACTAATTATGTTAAAGATTGTATTTATTTACATTTTGCTACATTTTAGCTATTAACTATGGACGTAGGATGCTAATACGAACATCTGGAGCACAATGCCAGGTTAACGCTGCATAACAGCTTAGAGAAAAGTGTATATATACAAATAACGATCTGAACTGTAAGCCCATCATTGTAAAAACATGTACACCATAACTCCAAAAACACTGGTTAGACACTTCACTCTTCTCCATATTTAGCTAGCTAAGCTACTTTCACATTTGTTCAGATTCGGTGGTGGTGTGATCACACGCACTTCATGCCATCACTCTTTCTGTTTCGAAAGGAAATACATCAACGTACAGAATCAAATTACGGCTCTTGGGTCATTTTACGGGGACTTTAACGCAAGGAAAGAGACTGACTAGGCTGCCTGGACCTTTTATTTTATCGCCATTTTTGCTATTTCCCTCGTTTTATTAACATAAGGCTATGTAGGGAAACCTTAATTAAGTTCAAAAATGTTTATCGTGGCCAAAAAGCAGCAGATCAAGAGAACGGGGGGTGGGGGTCTGGGTTGCAAGTTTGAGACTCAGCCACCAGTTTCCTGTGAATGTCACACCAGCACATTAAGATCATAATTAACATCGCTGTGAGAATCGCTACACGTAAAAAGGAATAGTTTTGTTGCATATATTGCAGGTGCACAGAGCTTTCTAAAAGCTACAAACGTATCATTGCTGTTTATGGAAATATATCAGTATTGTTTCTGGTCCGACGCAGAATAATGAGACGGTTCAAGAAGCAGCACGATGAAAAAGATTCCGGCAGCTTCAGCTACTGTCTAATTATTCAGTGGTACAATAGACAGTGAGCTGCTTACTATTTGACTTGCAGATTAGTTGAATAACCTTTAGGAGAATCTTCTGGGGAGACGCTCCACTTTGTTTGAGAAAGGTTTCAAAAATATTATGTCTGTCTCACGGTCTGTGTTTAGGCCTGCGTTCAGATGCATCCATTTAGCACAGACGTTCTTTAATCCCTAGATGCTGTTTAACTTCCGAGGCCTGCCAAAAAACACACTCGTATACACTCACTCACACACACACACACACACACACATTTGCTTTTCTTTCTTTTCTTTTTTTTTTAAACTGTCATTGAGGTACTTTCATTGACTTATATTCAAGGATTTTTATTTATTTTCATCATAAAAGCTGTTTGCATCCTTAGACGAATAGAACTGTTTAAATCGGGTGTGGGGGGGTGTATGGGAGAACCAATAAATGTCTTTGTATACTGTATTATCATTATGTGGATATTTGTTTCCATAGAAAAAAAACTCCTATACACAAACACAATCTTGGAGATGTAATATGCTGTAATTTGTTTATGTTGTATATTATTGCCTAAAGCAAAGAAAAAAACAACTTTCATAACCTCCTTAACTTCCTCTCGGGATTCCAACATCAAACATTTATTTATTTATTTATTTTATTTTTTGTACATCGCTGTCTGCGCCAGATAATAACATAATGTTGTGCTTCTCAAAGAGGAAAAAGTGCCCAGTGTGCAACGGTTAGACTGAGCGAGGAGCTGCAAAGGGAGCGCCAGTTGTACATAATTATAGAAACTTTCAATTTGACCTGGGGGCTACTGTGTGTTGTAACGTGTTTGAACTCGCCGCGTCTAGTCATCCTCGTACGAGTACGAGATCGGCAATCCACAAATTCTGAGTAAGCGGAAAATGGAACGGAGTGAACGCAGCGGAAAATCTTTTGGTCTGTCCTTGCGAAATTAGGTGGTCTCTGGGTGGGAGGGTGCTGTTACTCTCTCAACCATGTCAATCACAGCGACACTATCGTAGCCGTCTCTGAGCTCCTGTACACAGAAGAGGGCAGATTCCAGCGTGTTCCTCCGAGCATGTTACACTGGCCTGTGATGGTGAGAAGATGCTATTGGCGGTTGGCTAGCTTCACGTGTCTCAGAGGAAGCATAATGATAATGAGTCTTTATTGGGCACGTATACATTGCAGCAGAGTGAAATTCTTTTCTTCGCATACCCCAGCATGCCAGGAAGCTGGGGTCAGAGGTTAAAGGCCTTGCTCAAGGGCCCAACAGTGGTAGCTTGGCAGCACCGGGGAACCCCCGACCTTCTGATCAGTTACCCAGAGCCTGAACCTGCCCCCAGTGTTATAGCCTTCAGGTACCGGAGACCGTTCATTTTGAACGTGAGCTGCCGACTTCCAACGACATGAGTGACAGCGACCGTTGGTGATTAGAAGTGGGCGTGACGAGGGATGTGACAAAGTTGAGAAGTTTCACTGTATGCAAATTTGGAGCAACTTGGTGCAGAGACGACCAATGGGAGTGAAGACAGTAGAGCGAAAGTGATCTGATAGACTCATGGACCCAGACAGTCTGGCGCTTGCACTTTTCCTGTAGATAGATGGCAATGGCAAAGACACATGATGAATTCATTTCATTTTTTTTGTTTGTTTGTTTGTTTTAGTTGCGCCACCCACAAATAAATGTAACTATAGCAACCAGTTGTTGGAACGCCTACTGGAGACTTCATAGTACGGTGACTGGTGACTTGCAGTGATAAAATTGCTGTATGTGTGTATGTATCTTTCATGCTCCCCGATTGGTAGCTGTTGTGTAATAGGTGAGAGCTGGCTTGGGGGTGGGAATTGGCAGGTGAACAAAATTGGAAAATGGTCGATGTATAGAGAGAGTAATTTTTAGATGTGGAGAAGCCAAATTAAGAGGAAACGAAAGTGTCAAGGGAACTGCGACAAGTCCAGATTGAAATTCGTCCACTGTCTGTCAAAGAGACGTGCCTACAGATTAGAGGATTTACCGCTCCAAATTCCGGTTAACCAATAAACATTTAAAGTGTGTGATGAAATGTGTTCTAATGAACCAGAAGGTAGAAGTGTTTGTACACAAAATCACCAAAATGGAGTAGTAAAGGAAGATCGTAAATAGAGTATTAAGTTTGATTTGTTGACCGATTTTGGCATTTAATATTTTCACTCCCAGTTGTCTAAACCTGAGTTTCTGTAGATCATCTCTAATGGAGTGGTTTCAGCTCCCTTTATTGTGCTAAGGCCACATTTTTCAAGGCTGAGGTCACTTGGTTTGCAGTGCAGCCCTGCACAGTGTTTAAATGCTCCTGTATATTGTGGCTAACCAAATACTTTTTTTTCCACTCTAATTTGTCACTGTGAATATAGGATACAGAAGCAAGTGAGCTTCTTATGGCTCAACCATTTGCTTGAATCTCTGCCGTCTGAGATCTTTTGAACTGGAGTGTTTAGTCTATCGTATTGAGGCATATGAATTTTCCACTCCGGCTCACTTGTGGCTTATTGTGTTTATCCACTCCTCAGGTGTTGCCCAGGCAGACGTGCGGTCTCTTCACACACACCATTTTCTACAATGAGTACCCTGGAAGCCCCAAGGAGCTGGACAAACTCATCAACGGAGGAGAGCTGTTCCTCACCGTGCTCCTCAACCCTGTAAGCCGCGGATTACTTTTGTTGCCGGACTAGCGATTGGAAAAGAATCTGATTAGTAATGCAGGGACGTACGGATTTGCTTCCGGGGCTCGTGTTGTAATTTTGTGTATGTGATTTTCGGAATCCAGATCAGCATCTTCATGACCCACCTCTCCAACTACGGCAACGACCGCCTGGGCCTGTACACGTTTAAGAACCTGGTGAAGTTCATGCAGACATGGACCAACCTGAAGCTGCAGACGCTACCACCAGTGCAGCTGGCGCAGAAATACTTCCAGATCTTTCCTGAAGAGAAGGACCCAGTTTGGCAGGTGAGATTACAACACGCTAAATAAAATGCAAGTAGGAAACGTCTGAGTAGCGCTGCTCTAATATACACGGCTCACCAATGACACCCTGACATGCAGATGGTGCTGATGTATCAGAGCAGAAACAGCTTTCCATGCTCTTTCCACCAAAACCGAACATGCTTTAACTGAAATTGTATCTTTTCGTGCTGAAATTGCTCTTTCTGTGTCTTATTTCTTCTCCTTCTACTTCAGTTTATCCTCCTCTTTATTTCTGCTCGACTCCCAGCGACATTTCCTTTCACCCTCCGAGAAATATACAGACTACGACTTAGAGTCCTAAATCCTCTTTTGATCCTCCTTGTTTCCTGTCAAGGTTGAGATCCCATCCTTTCACTCTGGGCTCTGGCGTTCCGGAGGTTCCCTCCGGCTGTGAATAATGTCTTTTCGTGTGTGCTTGCTCTCCCAGAAAGTCCGCACAATACCATTTGTTGTGAAACACTACAACTGGTGGTGAGAGTTCTATTTTATTTATTTATTTATTTATTTTTTAAAGAGTCTCCACGTTATAGTCCACATGGAGCAGCACTACGGAACAGGCATTTCTGTGAAGCGCTCTGGATACAAGTGTCTGCTACATGCTGTAAATGTTAACTATGAAAACTTCAGGAAGAATAGCGTAACTATGTGCGCTGTGGTGCACCGGTCCTAGTTTATTCACCTGTCTTGTTAAAGCAGACAGATTCTGACTGTAAAGGAGGCTGTTGCATGACCGTTATCTTGATCTGCCCCTGAAGCATTAGGAACAGGTTACATGACTCTTCATTAATCTGCACAACTCTGTTTGTATGTATGCATGCATGCATGTATATATGTGAGTGAGTGACCCATCTATCTATCAATCATTGGTGATTACGTCTCCTGTCCACCTAAGATAATGAGATCCTTAAAACTGATGCCAAAAAAGAGACTTCCTAAATATAAGATGCCTTGAATAGCCTTACAAGTTGGGAAGTAAACTTATATCATATATTTATGTTTTTTAAACAACCAAGTGTTGTTTTTGGCAAAATGCATCAATCATAAATTTATTGGCTCAACATTTTTTGAAAACCAGTGTTTCGTTCATACCTCCCTAACACCCCGCTCCTGGCTGGGTTATGTTTTTCCATTTTCATTTAATTATGAAACTAATCTCTATTCCTGTTTTTCCTTGCCTGTTAAATGTTATATTCATATAGGCCTGTTTAATTGTATGTTATTTTAAACCCACAGTAAAACCACTGTCCAGTTTCTCCACACTCTGACTGTGAGTGCTCTATTAGCTCGGGGAGCTTTTTTTTATTTTTATTTTTTTTTGGGGGGGGTGGGGGGGGTGGTTTTATTTAGCGTAATAGAGTAAGACGGTCTGTTTAACAGCAATAACTCCACACGCCCACTCTGTGATATATTGAGGTTTAATAGCAGTCTCTCCTCTGCCAGATTCGCGGCGCAAAGGATTTAAATAGCACCGTTTGCAATTGTAAATGTGGTCGCGTGTGCATGAGTTATGCCTCATGTGTTGGCTTGTGCTTCGAATAGTCGAAGTTCGCAGCCCGAGCTGCTGGCATGCCTCCTCCGTAACAGTAAATCTGAATCGCTGTCTCTCCAACAGGACCCCTGTGAGGACAAAAGACATAAAGACATTTGGTCAAAGGAGAAAACCTGCGACCGCTTCCCTAAGCTGCTCATCATAGGCCCACAGAAGACCGGTGAGTTTGTGTTTCGCAGCCAGATTGGGGGCATACAGTAGTGCCATCTAGCTGCCGTGGACATCCGAGACTACTGACACGATGCTGCAACTGTTTGCTTTTTATTTCACCGCTGTGTTAAATCAGGTGCCACAACATCTTCTGCAACATCTTCTGATTGGTCTAGAGCTGATTTTGTGTCACCCAGCAGTTTCGTTTCATGTACCAGATAAATACAGCAGCTTTCACTTCACACCACTAAATTGGAATTCCTGGTTTACTGCATCGACTAATTAAAACTTCTAAACCATGTCTTGAGGGAGCAATAGCCCAGTCTTGCAATAGGTAGTAAAATGGCAGTGTTAATCTTTTCAGTACAGGCTGTGTTAAGGGTAGGGACTTTTAACGTGTTGTAATTACCACAGCTCTCGGGCCTGTACAGTAGTGAGCGGCTCAGGAGAAAAATATATATATTTTCAACTCTGTGCTGCACCAACGGTATTAAGTCTAGTGGTTGATCACAGCATATTGATATTGTATACTTGAATATGAAAATGATCTAAATTGGCATTTAGGGTTAGCTATGACTCAAGGTACAGAAAAGGGCGGTGGGGGTGGGGGGATGAATTAAATAAATATTCCAAAACCTTGCCATGAACTCTTCTTTATCTGACTCGTTTTCCAGGAACGACCGCACTCTATCTGTTTCTGGGAATGCATCCTGATCTGACCAGTAATTATCCCAGCAAGGAGACCTTTGAGGAGATCCAGTTCTTCAACGGTCGTAATTATCAAAAGGGCATTGACTGGTGTGTTTCTATCATCTCTTTCTACCGCTCTCACTCACTCGCTCTCTCTCACGCTCTCTCTCTCTCTCTCTCTCTCTCTCGCACTCTCATTACCACAGAATGTTTCTCCTCCCCCTCATTTCCAGCGTTCTGAGGTAGCATGCATGAGTTAAGTTCAATAACCCCTGTAAACCACTATGAAATGCATAGATAAGGAAACCTTGGCATGCTCTGAAGTCTGGCACATTAACCACAATGAATGCTGATGTTCCCTTGAATTGAGAAGAGATTACATGTTTGAAAACACACACACACACTCCCAGCTATGAAAGTGTAGCTAACGAGAAGCACGTGAATAAGATCATACATACACAGTCTCTTTCTTACGTGTTGTGAGTAAGTACAAATGCTTGGTACACACAGCAAAGTGTTGTTTACGGTGTCCGAAGCGTATCATTGCGAGACGCGAGGCCCCTAGCGTGCCTTCTGAACACATACAGTTGCTTGAATCTGCTGCTGTTCTACTTTGGTGACCTCTATTTTCATCTCCTCTCGTGTATTTCCCCTTTTTAGGTATATGGAGTATTTCCCTCTGCCCTCCAACACTAGCTCAGATTTCTACTTTGAGAAGAGTGCCAACTACTTTGACTCTGAGGTAGCAACCAGTCGAGCTGCCGCACTTCTTCCTAAAGCCAAGATCATCACCATCCTCATTAATCCTGCAGACAGGGCCTACTCCTGGTACCAGGTCAGTCTCTCAGCCGACAGATAACAACACGGCACCGTTGTTAATGTCCAGTCTCAAGAGTGCAGTAGAAATGATCGTTATATTAGCTGTTGAAACACTAAACAGGAGCTAGAAGCTAATGCTTGGTTTGTTGGAGGGCTTTATAAAATCAGCAACACTCTACAAGTCAAACAAAACCTGTAATTTATGCCGTTAAACAATTTATTATGTTTATTATTATTATTATTATTAGTAGTAGTAGTAGTAGTAGTAGTATATTAGTAGTAGAAAGAAAGAAAAACAAAGAAAGACAGATATACACACCGACATGAATATGTAGACAGGCAAGCACGGACAGAAACACGAAGGAAAGAAACAAAAGAAAAATGGAAAGATTGAAAGTGGATTATTTTCTTTTCTTGTTATTGTGAATGATGTGTATTGAGTTAAGTGCAGTGTGTTCAGCTCGTTTCTTGACCACTCTGTTGGTTCTGCTCTGCTCCAGCACCAGAGAGCCCACGATGACCCCGTGGCCCAGAAATACACCTTTCATGATGTCATCACCGCTGGCCACGACGCCCCAATCAAACTGAAGGTGCTGCAGAATCGCTGTCTTGTTCCCGGCCTGTATGCAACACACCTGCAGCGATGGCTCAGCCATTACCATCCCAGCCAGGTGTGTGTGTGGTGTGTGGTGTGCATGTGTGTGTGTGGACTTGGACATGGCTGTGGGTGGATGTTCTTGTGAAGGCCTCCTGCTCTCTGTCTGTGCTCAGATCCTGGTCCTGGATGGTCAGATGCTGAGGACGGAGCCGGCTGCAGTCATGGATAAGATCCAGAAGTTTCTTGGCCTCACAAACACTCTGAATTACCACAAGATCCTAGCGTGAGTGTCTTCGTTTATCTGATGGATTTTTCCTGAACATACTCCTGTTTCCTATCTGCCTTTCCTCTTTAATGATGCACAGTTACAGCGGCTGGTGGCCAGTGGTTACTGTGTGATTGATTACTGAGCATTCGGAGTGTGTGACGTGTTTCGTGTAGTCGTGTTTCAGATGGAATCATTTACCTGTCTGTCTCTCATTTATCCTCTGTTTTCTTTTCTTTTCTGTCTGGTCTGTCTGTTACTGTCTCCATTTTTTTTCTATGCACCTGTCTATTTTTCTTTTTCTGTCTGGATTTCCGTTTCTAATTCTCTTTCTTTTTCTTTTTTTTTTTTCTCCCTCTTTCTTTCTCTTCTTTTATTTTCTTTCTGTCCATATGTCTCACTGTCTTTTTGGATGGTTTGTTTGCCTCAATCTTTCTTTCTTTCTTTCTTTCTTTCTTTCCCTCCTTCCTTCCTCTTATCCATCCATCAATCTTTTGTTTCTTTCTTTTTCATTTCTCATGTTTTTTTTTCTTTTATTATTTGTCTTTCTTATTTTCTTAGTTTTTCTGTCTTTCATGTTTTTGTTTTTCCTTTTCTTTTTTCCACCTGTTATTTGTCTTTCTTTGTCATTTCTCATTTTCTTTGTTTTACTGTCTGTGTATGCATGCCAGTTTGTATGTATGCCTGCCTTTCTTTCTTTCTTTCTTTCTTTCTCTGTTTTTCTTCGTTTGTTTTCCTTTCTCACTTTTTTCTCACTTTTTCTTTTTATGTATATCTGTCTGCCTGTCCTCCTATGTTTACCTTTCTTTCTTTCTCTGTCTTATTTTTTTTTTTTTTACTGTTTTTCTTTCTTTACTTTCACTCCAGTCTCCTCTTACTACCTTTACTCTGACTCACTCTCTCATCTCCTGCTCTGCCTTTTTCATTCTTTCATGCCTGACCACATAATCACTACACCAGACTCATAAGCAGCAACATCTGTTCGTCCCATCCCCCAGTGGCCAATAGGCATAGTTTGTCCCGTGTTTGTTTCTGCAAACAGACCTGGCTGTACACCATCTGTCTGCCATATTCTACTTCTCTCAGGCTGATGTGGAAACCTATTCATCTAATTTCTGCCTCCATTTTGTTTCTTGCTCATCTTTTACTGCAGGTTTGATCCTAAGAAGGGATTCTGGTGCCAGCTGCTGGATGGGGGGAAGACGAAATGCCTGGGGAAGAGCAAAGGGAGGAAGTATCCTGACATGGATGTGGACGTGAGTGTTGGCCTTTTATATATACAATCAGAACATTGAATTACCTTAGATTATTCTTTAGTTTATGTTTGTATATTCTTTTATAAGATTTCAAGATGTGGCATATTGGACGCTTTGGTCACATGAGTGTCGAGTCTGATCGTTTAGGTGAGAACTGACCGGGACCGCGTAGGACCTCAGGCACAGTAAGCATCGAGTGCTCTTGAGCATGCGTTACAGAGCCTGACACGGAGTAGTGCGGTATTGCGCTGATGTCCTTGACGTCACCTTGAGGCATCTTGACAGACACATCAAAGTTAATGAGGGGTGGAAGGACAGTCTGATGTGTCCTGGATGTACTGCAGTGCTAAAAGTCAAAGCTCCTGCGCACAGTCTCATCCAGTCCAAAAACACACCCGCTAATTGGCTGAAATGAAGTCATCAAAAGCATGTGCAGTGAACATCGGGAAAAAACTGATGAGTAGTGCCCCAAGAGAATGGGGAATGATGTGATCTCAGTGAGTTGTTGGTTTGAGTATTTTGGAAACTTCTGATCTCCTTGGAATTTCACACACAGTAGTTACTAGAGTTTACACAGAATGGTGCAACAGAAAAAAACAAAAACAACCCGACTGATATGATCCGACAGGAAGTCTACGCTAATTCACTTTACCACTGTTTACAACTGCGGTGAGCAGAAAAGCATCTCGCAGCACTTCAAACATGAGGCAGATGAGCTACAGCAGCGAAAGAGCACATCAGGTTCCACTCTTGTCAGGCAAAAAAACCAGAAATCTGAGGCTACAGTGAATGTAGCCTAGGTTGAGGAATCTGGATTGGCGCAACATGCAGATGGTAGGATGAGAATGTTTGCCGTCAGCTTCATGAATCCATGCTCCGAACTAGGGATGTCACGATACCAAAAATCTAGTAGTCTGTACCGATACCACCAAAAGTACATGATACTCGATACCAAAGTCAATACCACGGTGTGGTTTAAAAATAAATAAATAAACAATTTTTAAAAAATATTTTCATTAAAAACTCGTGGAGGACATCCTCCTCTGGCTATTACTGTCAAAAAGAGAGACAGAGAGGGATATTTTAGTTATCAAACACTGTCTCACAATGACTAATAAAACTTTGCTAAGTGCTAATAACAAGTGCTAAGGTGCACTCCTAAACGCACGCGCGCGCACACACACACACCCCCACCCACCCCCCCTTATACTCTGAATGCAAGCAGTAGTTTAAATTCACTGATATGGGGGCAGGCCAAAAAGCGTTATTAAAAGCATTAACATTTGAATAATTATTAGTGACATGAGGCTACATTTAGCTGACAGGACACGGGCTGAATGGCGATGCATGGTGGC
>JANDJT010000081.1:11143547-11216653 GCA_024331685.1 Stegophilus panzeri | reverse complement strand
TATGTATATATATATATATATATATATATATATATATATATATAGAGAGAGAGAGAGAGAGAGAGAGAGAGAGAGAGCTTTTTTTTGTTTGTGAATGGTGATATTACATCAATGTAAAATTCCATGTGTGTTTCATAAAATTGGGTTTGTAATTTTGCATTTCTTTACATAAGAATATAATGCAATTTATAAGTAAAATAGTATCTTTCGTACTGTTACATGATTAGCAACTAAATAACTTTACTTCACAATTTTCCATCCATCCAACCATCCATCTTCTGTACCGCTTTATCCTTTTTTCCGGGTCACGGGGAAACCTGGAGCCTATCCCAGGAAGCATCGGGTACAAGGCGGAGTACACCCTGGACAGGGTGCCAATCACTTCACAATTTTCAACGAACAATATAAAATGTAGCCGCCATTTTGATACGTGGTTAGACTTTTATTCTATACAGTCAAACGATCACTTCCGTGTTTCTAGCGTGATCTTTCAACCCGGAAGTGCTCCCTCCTTCCTTTCCTGTTTCGGCCTCGATAGAAGACATACCGAGGTACAGAATCCAGATTTGTAATCTTCACGAATCCTTGTTCGTTTTAGCAAATGTGTGTAAAATTGCTGTGTCAATTTGTTCTTTAGTTTAAAGTAAACCATTGTCTTGGTGTATTTTTTTTTTAAAGCGAGTTTTTCGCTGGTAGTTTAGACAGATTGTTGGTGTGGAGCTAAACTGAGTTTAGCGGCTCAGGGCCGGACAGTGTGGCTCTCCGCATTCAACACTTTACTGCTGTTTAAAATAAAAGAGAAAATGTGAAGAGTTTAAAATGTTCATAATCTCTTATTTAATTAATCATTACTGTCTATGCTAGTTGTAGTTGGAGTGTTGCTTGTAGCTGTGTTAATGCTAGTGCTTTTTCACTGCAGTAAATACATCCTGGCTACTAAATTATTTAATAGTTTTGGTTTAAAACTGGAAACTTTATATTTTCTAAAAGAGGAATTTTTTGAAATGTGAACTGACATAAAGGCACAATCAGGTCTCTTGTATGAATGCTAGTTAACTCAGATATTCGTTTCAGTGTTATAACGCTGGTTATAGATGGTCTGTTAAAGGGTAACAATAATTCGGATGTTTTCCCCCAATGCTTTTGCTTGATTTAGAGTCTAGATTTGTGTGTAACATGTTTGTGTCCGGGATGTCATGCCCAAATCTTACTTCACATGTTATAACACAAATTCTACATCCTCAATAACACAACTGGCAGGGTTTAGATATGATAATAAGACATGAACGAGCATGAACCTGATTAGATTGGTTTGTAACTGCAGCAATGGCACCACGCAAGGGTAAAGAAAAGAAGGAAGAGCAGGTGATCAGCCTGGGACCGCAGGTCGCTGAAGGCGAGAATGTCTTTGGAGTCTGCCACATCTTTGCCTCCTTCAACGACACCTTCGTGCATGTCACTGATCTCTCCGGCAAGTAAGTCACCGATTACTGAGTCGCAGTCGCACCCTATGGCGAAACTTATACCGAAAGAGACGAGGAATCCTAAATGTCTGGCGCTGTGGTCTTCCTGAACAGCGTTTGGATGATTTGATGAAGGTGTTGAAGGATTGTGTTCACGTGAACACAGTCCTTCTTGCGCAGAGCAATACATGGTTCATATGTTTGAAGTGTTCATTCTTAGGCAGTAGTCGAAGATGTAGAAATTAAATTCTGATGTTATCCTTGGTATAGTCGGGTACGTCCTGTAGCAAGAGTCTGTGCTTTTATTTATATATATATAAAAAAATAAGGGCTACAACTAATGATTATTTTCATAATTGATTAGTTGGCCTATTATTTTTCAATTAATCGGACTGTGGCAAAGTTTCGGGTTGGTATAAAAACTTGTGTTCCATTTGAGACAATAAAACGTTTATAAAATTCATACACTAGACCAGTGGTTCTGAACCTTTTGTGAGCTCTGGGCCCCTAGCATATTTCGAACAATCCACAAGGACCCCCCTCACTCCACAACAATTATAGGCTATATATTAAACAGTCATTTCTATATATGTTGCTTAATTTTAATAATAAAGGGGATTTTGCAAATTATCATTTCATTTGTAAATAAATTTAAAATAAATCTATCAATGAATGATCGTCAGGTCAGCTAAAGTGATATTTGCGAATAACCAAATTGATTCATTTTAAAACATCTCATTTGAATGTTTTGATACATTTAACAAAAAACACAAGTTTAGTGTTTACTCTCAGAAGCGTGTTTTCGGAACAGAAGTAACGTAATGAGTAAATGTGCCGCGCGCAGACCAACTAATCGATAATGATATTATTTCGATAATGAGATTTTCATAATCTATTATCGATTTTATTGATTAGTTGTTGCAGCTCATATGTGTGTGTATACATAATTGTGGTAATTACGGTACAACATTTGCATGTTAATGATGGGGTTTTCATCACTTACCCCTCTTACAACAAGGCAACAAAACAAATCAGACCCAAAGAGCGGTACATTTGGACCCAAGGAGGAGACGAGAACCTTAGTTTGTTTAGTGGACAGACTAAGGTGCATGTAGTATGGAATTAAATTTGTGCCCAAAGTATTGAATGTAACTGTTTAAAATATATATATATATATATATATATATATATATAAAAAATACAACGAGAGAAGTAAAATGCTGTGAAAATGAAAACGGTGAACTCTGGCAAAAATTTAACATGGTTTAAGATTTGGGTTAATGGCTCGAGGAGGATGCTCCGTGCTTCATCTCGAGAAAACAGTCGCATGAAACTACCCATACCTACCCATACTGGGTGGTATATCGATATAATATCAATATCGTGATAAATGATTACGCGATACACTTTTCGGAGATATCGTTGGTATGGAGATGGGGGGGTTTTTTCTTCTGTTTTTAATAATTACACATTCAATGGTACTTAATGGATGCCATGTTGATTTGACGTAAATAAAAAAACATAATCTTTGTTTTTGTAGGCATTAAAGAAAAGTATCGTCAGTCAGTTTAGCTGTTTGTTTTGCGGACAGTTTGTTAGCTAAATTATATATCGTGATGCACAACGTGCATCATAGAAATGTCCTCAAGTCTCGTGATGTATTTTTGTCATATCGCCCAGCCCTACTTTCCACTACAAAGTACACATACTATCCAGAAGGCTCTCCAGTGAAGTCTCTCCGTCCAGGTCAGAGAGCTGTCGATCCAAATCTCGCTAGCCAATGAGCGTAAATTGCTGTTCACAAACCATGATTAGCGAAAACTTAGCTTAGAAAACTGTTAACAAAGAGTGCTGTTTATTTGAAGACCGTGTTACATTATTTGCCCTGGCGTTCACTGTCTTCAGTTCCAGAGTGTTTTTCTTCTTTCTCATTGTATTTTTGTTTGCCTCTTAGTTACTTTCCGTACTTTTGGCAAAAAAATAATTCCATAACGTAGAAGAGCTCTACATGTTGCTCTGAGTAACTATGGAGTTTTTGTTTCATTGTGGTGTGTGTGTATAAGATCTCAGCAAACAGAACATGCTCTCCTCTTGCTCGCAGAGAAACGATCTGCCGTGTGACTGGTGGGATGAAGGTGAAGGCCGACAGAGATGAGTCCTCTCCCTACGCTGCCATGTTGGCTGCTCAAGATGTAGCTCAGAGGTGCAAAGAGTTGGGCATCACTGCCCTGCACATCAAACTGAGGGCCACCGGCGGGAACAGGTGAGGAACCTCGACTGAAGCAGAGGGATTTCTTTGTGTGTGTGCAAGTGTACAAATTCGTCGTCTTTTTATTATGTATGTTCATGTTAGAGCTATTTGTTACATTGGTCATTTATAGACCTGAACGTTGGCACTGAAGCACCACCATATAGAACTTGCCAATGATGTAATGTGCTGTGAGCATCTTGATTAGTGTTGTGTGCACTTTTGCAAAACAAACTCAGTGGTGCAGCAACAACAAAAATTCCCACAAATCACCAGGTAAGTGGTTTTGTAAGCAGTTGTAAGCTGCTGTAAGGCAAACGTGAGGTCTGCCAGGTTGATGAAGGTCCTTTAGGTGATTTAGAATCAGTGTTTAAATTAAAATCGGCTCCTGGCTGTTATAGTTGTAATAATTGAAAGAGTCTCTGTTGGTCCAATAGGGGGCGAAATAGAGCAAGTAAAGAACTATAACTGTATTTCTGAAAGAACATTAGGGTTTTCACAGCATTAAAAGTCAAAACTTTTGATTTTATTTTTTGTAAATTATTTTGCGAACTGTGTTGACTTCTGTATTGTGGAATATGTTTTGTAGATTCATGACACAAAATTCCAATTACGTCCATTTTGGGTTCAGGATGGAAGTCTACAAATTGTAGAAAAGTGCAAGGGGGTGAATACTTATGCAAGACAAACTATAATTTTGTGTGTTTTTTAGGTTCACTTCAGGTGTGTAATATATCTGATAAAGGCAGATAAACATGCATTTAAAAGGCTCATGTGGTGTTTGTCTCTAAAAAAATTTCCCCCCGACCCACTTGACCGAGCGTAACGTGGCCTTTCCCCTAAAACGGGTTTGACACCTGCTGTAAGGTTACACAGTTGGCCCTTTGGTTATTGTACATTATAGTTATGTTTAAAACTGTTATATTCCTCGTAAACCTGGCGGTGCTCTGGGGTATTTTTGTTTTTAATTGTCACTGTGGCCTTATGTTCTGGTCCTAATTTTTTAAATATCTTTTATTCAGAACTAAGACTCCAGGACCAGGTGCTCAGTCTGCTCTCAGGGCTCTGGCTCGTTCCGGCATGAAGATCGGCCGCATCGGTAGGTGGAAACCTGTCACACACACAGTGAAGCAATAAAAAAAAGATTTTACAGGACATGTCCAAATTAATTTCGAACTTTCATGGCCTGCTGATCTATGCAGTTAAAAATGGAACTCTAAGGATGAAAATTTGCTTTAAAAAAATGACACTACTTTGATGTTTTGATGATGTGTAGTGTTAATATTAAATTTTTCTTAGGCTGAGACACTATCAAAGCTGCTGATATGAAGGACAATCCGATGATTTTTAACATTTAAAAATAATTTTTGGCTAGTCTGGTTTTTTTGTTTGTTTGTTTTTTTTTTCCTGATTTGATTGATTCCAAAGCAGAAATATTTTGGTTTCTTTTGCCTCGATCACCGAGTGGTGTATTAGACATATAAACTATGCCTTTTTAGTGTGTATTTTTAAACGGCTGGATGAACAAACTAGTTATATAACTGCCTGTAGCTAGTAGTTTATAAGAAAGATTTGGCATGTCTGCACTGTACTAATGCTCTGTTCTGCCAAAAATACAGTTTAGACCTTTTTATAGAGAGTGTACAAGGTCGATGGTAATTTTTATACGCTGTACATGAAAACAAGGGTTAGATACCGTGAAAGCTGCAGAACCGAAGGTCCAGAGAGTCGAGCTAGACCTGATCCTTTAAAAACACAAACGCACTTGTCTAGCCTGAAACACATTCCAACCCTTAGTCTTTTGGCTTGACTCCACCTAGGTAGGAGGCCCTGGACCTCCACCTCATGGGCATTTTATATTCTTATTCTGCAGCAATCTAAAAACAATCTGTTCAATCCTGAGTAATTTGCCAGAGAAAGGCCAACAGACATGGACATAAATTTCATTGCAGTGTTTGTGTGATGGTCACACAATGACCGAACTGTGGGATTTCTACACACTTTGTATGTTTACAATAAACACATCACCCAAGGTTACAGCCAATGGACCGGGCAAAATGTTCCGCATTGAATGTGAGTAGGGGTAGAAGTAGGTGTCTGTTTTTGGTGTTGGTCTTGTTGAGCTGTATGGTACAGTGCAGGAGTTAAACTTGATTGTCTTTTTTCTTTTCTTCTACCAGAGGACGTCACCCCAATTCCTTCAGACAGCACCCGCAGAAAGGGAGGTCGCCGTGGGCGTCGTCTGTAAACCATTATGGATGTTTTTCAGAATAAAAAGTCAAATAGTCTCAAGACTCTTGTCTCTTATGTTCAAGCATTCATAAAAAGTGGTCCTCATTCCCATTTACAGACATTTGATCTATGACTATTTTCCATTTTTACCATTATACAAATATTTAAGTGACATTTACATGGACTGCAAAACATCCAAATTATAAGATGAAAGGTTGTTCAGTATAAACAAAACTTAATTATCATTTGTACTTGTTTTATGAATTGTATCTTGAATTACTTCTCCATTCATATTAAGTGTAGAAACAGCATGCTGTGCTAAATGTGTGTTCACTGCTTACGGTTTTAGCATGTTACATAAAAGGTTTCTTGGCCTGAGATGTTCATTACAGGGAAAAATATGCAGAACAGACATTCTTGAGCCACAGTTACGCTTGTTTGAGACTTTTACTTCCTCTAGCCCTGTTGCCACTTCTTCATTTCTCTGACCAGTGTTTTAATAAAATCAGGTGTTTTGCTTTTGTTTTAAAAAGTCTTATTGTCAACATTTCAGCCCATGAGATTTGGTTTGCAGTATTTGTGCAGACAAGAAACTGGGTTAAACCATGTACAGTTGCAATCAAAATTATTCAACCCCCATTGCAAATCAGGTTTTTCAATTTACAGACTTTCAGCTGTTTGCAGTGAACAAATCAAATAAAAGCAATTGCAATAGTTGAACACAATGAATGCTTCAAGTGGATTCCCCAAATTCAACTGAAAATGCAACTATGAATTCTCCAGTTTCAAAATTATTTAATGCCTTCATGGCAAGCATCTTTAGTGCTGATTTGCAATGGGGGTTGAATAATTTTGATTGCAACTGTAATCTCAGGAAAAAAAAAAAGTACAAAACCGTACCTTGCCTTACTTGTACCTTTTACTATGTATCGTACACCATATGGTGAAATGTGTCTGCACACCTGAACATCACTCATGCTTTTAACATCCCACTCCAGATTTAGTTCCACTTTGCTGTTATAATAACCTCCACTCTTCTGGGAAGGGTTTCCACTACATTTTGGAGTATGGCTGTGGGGATTTGTGTTCATTCAGCCTCAAGAGCATTACTGAGGTCAGGCAATGATGTTGGGTGAGGAGGCCTGGGGGCATTCCAGCTCATCCCAGAAGTGTTCAGTCTATCCTTGGCAAAGCATGTCTTCATAGAGCTCGCTTTGTGCATTGTCATGCTGGAAACAGGTTTGAGACTCTGCCAGTTCCAGTGAAGGGAAATTGTAATGCTACAGCATACAAAAACAATCTATACAATTGTGTGCTTCCAAATTTGTGGCAACAGTTTTAGGGAAGAACCACATACGGGTATGATGGTCAAGCTGTATAGTTTAGCCGATTTAGCTGTATAGTGTATCTGTTATCTGTGTATATAAATGTGGATATAGTGTACCTTTAAGGTACATCAAAGGTCCATTATTCGTTTTAAGAGCTACACTACTGTACATGGACCTTTAAAAGATAGACTAAAGCTGCAAAAGATGTACTCTTGAGGGAAACAAAGAAAGGTACTTTTTATGACCCCTTTTCTTCTAAGAGTGCAGGTTCCCAAGGCTGTTCCTGGAGTACCCCCTAGTCAGCACATTGATTTAACTAATCAGTTTGACAGTTGAGTGTAGGAGAAAAAGGACAAGGGGTTCAGCAGCACCAGGTTTGGGAACATATGACTGAAACAGACTTTTGATTCCATTTTTATGACTGTATTTTTTAAATTCTATTCACTTTGGACCGTGGTGAAAGTCCTCAGGCTATGAAACCGACATTATAAACCTTCCTTTCTACCACACAAAACTAGCTTACTAGCTGGTAAAAGGTTTGTCCTTTTTTATTATTATTATTATTTCTAGGCTATATCGGTGCTAAACTATTACACATGCCCCAATTTAAGCCACATTTACAGCCACTTTACATTCTTTATGTAAAGTTATTTTATTTCAATTTCATAGACCACATTTGCTTTGGGAACACAAGTGAAAGAGTAGAAACACGGGAATTAGCTGTAGGAAAGCGGTGCTGATTGAATCCAGACTGCTCCTAGCAACTGATGATGTGGTGCCCGCTTAGCGAATCAGAAAAAAAAAAAAAAAGTTCATGAATATTCATTTCTTTTGGTTTGGGACTTTTCCTCTTTTGTGTTGATCAGTTCTGCTTCAGTTCTATCAAATTTGAGCAGAGGCAAGTCTCTATCTGGCTGTCGGGTTTTATTGCGAATTTAGTTGAACTTTTGTCCAAAATGTCTGAGGAACAACTAATTTCTGTTCCAAATGAGCAACCTACCATCGCTTTGAGGGCTTCAACAGGGTGAGAAACTTAATTTATATATTCATATAATTATATTTATAAAGATTTATCTGTTTAATTGTTTTTTCATTATTTACTTACCATTATCAGCATTATGTTTACTTACATAAATAATGCTGAAACGTCATTTTTTGTTTCTTCTATTCATTTGAGCACAGCTATTTCAGAATGCTCAAACAAATAAGTTACTTAAGTGTAAACTTAAGTGTAAAATTGTGGAAATTATTAAAATCAAAACACATGATTATACAAATCTATCTATCAATATATAGTTGTCTAATTACTTATCTCTACCTATTCCTAGGTTACTTTCAAATTTGAAGACATAAACAACAGCTATGAAAAATAATATACTAGATAAAAACCAGGTATCTATATAGAATTCTTTATAGTCTTACTAGCATACATTTAAACATATAAGCAATTTTAGGTGAATTTTTTTTTTTTTTTTTTTGCAATTTTACATTTATTAATTACACGTCATTTCAGCTTCCTGTCTTGGACAGCATAAGAAAACAATGGTGGTAGAAGAAAACACTAATGTGCAGTGAGAGGGAGTCTGAGAAACGGCGTTGGAAACTATCTATAAATTATGAAATGTTATCCAAATATGACATGACTATGCAGATAGATACACCTGGAGCTGGTTGTACAACATGGCTGGGATGGGGGGGGGCGATTTCCGGTATATTCAAAATCAGTTTATTTATGTTGTGTCCCCTTTCACAATTCAGTACAGAAGTCAGGCTGAGATCCTAATTCTTCCCATTTCCTGTCTCAGGAGTTCCAACAAGAAGGCACTGAAGGTGGCAGGACTGACGGTGTTGGCTGCCTTGCTCATCGCAGGTCAGGCCTTCACTGCCTACTCGGTGTACAAGCAGAGCGAGAAGCTCAGCCTGTTGGAGAGACGCTCGGACCGTCTGCAGGAGATGACAGTCAGGGCCAGGGGTGAGTCGGCCGTGTGAGACACATTGTATACTGAGACAAAGTTTTTCTAGAGTTTGAATTGAATGTGGTGTAAAAGGATCGATACGCAGCATTCCTCAAATATTTCCTTCGTTTTGGTTCATTCAGCGAATGGGATCAAATGTTATTTATTGCTGCTTTAATACTTTAATGCATTTTGGTATTTAGTATGTCTTGTGTTTAAAAAAAAAAAAAAAAAAAAAAAAAATCCAAATATATGCATGCCTGTTTAAACACATTTGAAAATATTCATCCTTTTCTCTATTCAGCTAATCGTACTCCAATGAAGATGGCTGTACCCATGAGCTCCTTCCCTCTGCTGGTTTCTGATTTCTCAGATAAGAAGGTAAAGATACTTCACCTTTAATGTGCAGTAAGAAAATTTGGCCAGCATGTGGCAGGATTGAACTAAAATTCACTCTGCACTGTACCGAGAAAACAGGCTCAGGTCCCTGTCGTGTGTGTAGTCCATTATGTAGACAGTAGAAGCCTTTATTTCATTCCCCATGTATGAGGATTATAAATGTGGGTTTAATGTGAGCCATGATTCTGTTTAGGAAGAGGAAAACATATTATTTTAGATTTTAGTAGCTTTGGTTTGATATTTTGATGTATTTTCCAGGTGGAGTCCACTCCTCCTCCTAAAGGTAGGTTAGACTGTTCCTGCATTCACTTCCATTCTTCTGCTCATTCATACCATGTTTAACTCGATGTGGGATTTAATTTTTTTGTCATTTATAAATGACGCAGCAACAATCTTTAACAGTATCTTAATTGATCAAATTCTTTCTGGTCATGTGACCAGAATTGTTCTGATATAAGGATGTAATCTGGCCTCAGATTACACAATTATGTATTTTCTCTCACAAAGTAGTGATTTTATTTTGATCAGATTTGACATTTTTAATCGTCATCTATTTATTTGGAATATAAACAATTACGTGTGAAATTATAGATACAGTTATATTATGGAGATTTATTTTCATAATATTCCTTTTTTTTTTTTTTTTTTTAACATATTTATTTGGATACTGCTCAGGTAAAATCTCATTAATCCATCAAAACAAACTGACCAAAAATGTTAAAGAGGACTGTTTATTTTAAAAACAAACAATCAATCAAAAAACAGATTTTAATACTTTTATATGTATGTTTACTAAATACTCTGTTAAAAACTGTTAAATTATGAAAGATTAATTTTGTTACTTATTCACCACTTTTTATAAATACTAAAGCATAAAAACTTTTCTTTCTTTCTTGGACTTATGAGACAAGAACGTGCAAACGTTCGAATGTTTATCGATGTCCCACTTTTTACAAAAATAATCAAGACAAAACTAAATAGTGCTAAATAATTTCAGACAGTAACAAAATAATAAAGGGAATGATAAAGAATGAATAAGAAGTTATTTTTTAAGGAAAAGAGAGAAACCCACCCCAACCTTCTGCTGGTCAGATAATATAATCATGATTATTCTCAGTTTACATTAGAGCATTGGCCAAGTAAAAGCATGTTTCTAAGTAATTTTATTTATTTATTTAAATTATTTTAGACTAGAAAGTTTTATAGTAAACTTTAGTAAGTATATTTAGAATTAATATTTAAAAACTCATGTGTCCAGGACTACTATGTGAACCGTGCGGTTGAGACCAAAGTTTGCCATTATATATAATTTTATATTCCTCCATATTAACTCTTACCATGTAAAAATAATAAAGGGTTCAAATATGAAATCCCATCATCTTGTAGTTTTTTAGGTTTTCATCTTTAGGTTTAACTCTGAAGCTTAAAACTAGATTTTTGTTTTTTCCTCAGCACCTCTGACTAAGTGCCAGCAGGAGGCTGCAGGTTTGGTCCAAGTCTCTCTGCCATTGTTCAAGCCCAAGTGTGATGAGCACGGTGCCTACGAACCTGAGCAGTGCTGGCAGGATGCTAGGTGCTGGTGTGTGGATGGGAATGGAGCTGCAGTTGCTGACTCTGTGGTGGAGGGCCGTGCTCAGTGCAATGCCACTAAGGTTTAGGTAATACAAAAGAAAACATCAAGCAGTCATTTTTGGGAAGCTTTGTGTGGAAGCTGTACATCCGCATTCAGATCTTCTAGAAATAATAGTATTCTTTATAACATTCAACATAACTAGCATCTCCTGTTTAATGTGACATTAATTAAGATGAATATTTCACTGTAAAATTGCCTTTCCACTTTTTTCAGAATCTGCCAATAAGAACTGAGGGATGAATCCACATCCACATGAAGACTCTTTTTTTCCATTTGCTTTTTCTGCCTTTCAGAAATTAAAGTAGTGTAAAACATTAAATACTGTTATGAGCAGACATTGAGCGCATTACACATTTTTGGGATAGTTGGTTAAAATAAAGCTTCATAAGCATCATAATATATTGATAAGCATACTGCACTGTCTTGGTTAGTTTGGGCATGTTCTGAGAAACTATTCTTACTTTTTTATATCATATTTTAACAGAATCTTCTTATTATCCTTTTCATTTATTAAACTATAGTGTGTGATAAGACAATGAGTAGTGCATGATATTAATGAGAATATAATGAATTTGGACAACTAAAATTGGTGAAAATAAATTTGTACTAACAAAACGTGTGTGTGAGTATTTATTGCATACAGAACCAGCAGAGGACTGATGAGACAAGTATTTTCATGTGAGTCTCTCTAGTATTTAATGTGAAACGTAAAACAGTACACCTCTACTTAGTCAGTGGTGAAAAGCAAGCTTGGTGTTGAATACACTTCTGTAATTATAAACAACAAAATACAGATTTCATAATAACCGAAGACACCCCCTCCCCCCCATTATAATTTATACAGCAAATGACTTTTTATGTTGAATGATACTGCAATGAGATTTGTAAGAAATTGCAGATTCCACCTCGAAATGTGTTAGGATAAGCTTGTTCCCCAAAAAGGCTAATTTATCAAAGGCACAATTCACTCCAGTCTCAGCAATACGTGTATAATACCACCTAAAATGATATTCAATCAGTTATAGCATGGGAGCGGCAGTGGGACATAAAGGACCATCTCTGAACAAATGGGTACGTGACCGTAATATTCATTCAGAAAGACATGTGTCTCGATAATCCTATCACCTCACCATTTGGGGGTCACACCTGTAACGATATCAGTACTGTGAGAATGGAAAGTGATCGCATCGCAGGCTATCTGTAATTTACATTAAAAGTGAAACCTCATTTACATTACGTGCAGAAAACCTGGTTTGAAATTGAAAGTGAGGTGTATCAGCAAGCCAGTAACACACTTTTACTAAAGTGTAAACAATGAGGTAAACAATTCAAGAAGAAACCTGAAAATATCTTACCATTAAAAGTATTTATATGTATGTATAAAGTCATATTACGACAAAAATGATGTAATAGAAATTACATGCTAGGAAAGGTTGTTAAAACATGGTGGCATACAAAACAATACTTTTACAACTGGCCAGAATATTGCAAATGAGTGCTTACTTTTGGTCAAGAAATAAGAGATGAAAGACAATGGCACTTAGAATCATCACACTATTTTAGCACTGGATTAACATTTATACGTTTGTCAGCAATTTTTAACCAACTGCATAGAAGTCAACTGGTTCGAACACTGATAACATTTTTGGTACACAAACATTTGTTTCATTATCTCCCATTTAATACAACATATCAAACCAGCAGGGCTAATGTGCAAATGTGCTTCCAGCATCAGAAAGGCAGTAACACTCACATGCCTGGTCATCACCCCATCAGCTACACTGAGAGACTCAAATCAGTGCCGAGTGAGCTGTAATTAGACACTGGTGTGACAGTATATGCTGTGAAAAATTCAACCAACCTGCAGTGTAAATTTCAACAGAGGCTGACTGGAATGTTAGAAAATATTTAGAGGAAAATAAAAAAACAAAAACAAAAAAAAACCCCTTTTAGACAGGTCCCAGATCATAATGTTTAGCTCACCATCTTAAATATCAGTGAGAGAGCTGAAAGTGATACCGGCTCTACACTGATGATTATTATGTTACATCTCTTTAGGAAAACTCTTAAAGCTTCAAGTGTATATTTCTTTCATACTGGCAACCAGGTAACATCTTTTTAAAGGTTTACACATGCTTTAGACTTGCCAGTCCCTCTAAAACTGTATGAATTTTGTAGGGATGCAGTACTTCCTGGAAAGACTTTTGAGGTTGATGATTCTTCCCAAACACCGTCCATGTCCATGACTCTATTTACTTTTCTTAAAAGAGTTGAAATAGCCCTTGATGGTCTGCTCGATGTTGGGCATATTATAGTTCTGTGCAGCATAGATGCCTGTGCAAGTTCCCACAAGCACGCCCATGATGGCTGCCGAACGCAGCTTCGCTACGAAATATCCAGCTAGGAAGCCCTTGAGCAAGGGAGAGCTCAGAACACTCCCACCCTGAAACAAAACAACAGGTAAATTACGTTGGGTTCAGATTTTTAAATTTGTGTAGATGCATGTGTTTGTACTAATCCTAAATCAGCAATATTATGAACTTGTAGATCAAAGCAACCTGTCTGCTTCCAAGTGTGGGTTCATTGCTGTAAGAACATAATTTACCCATATTTGAATATATTTCATGGTTTGCAGACAGGATTTTTCTGAGATATGAGCTGGCTATACCAGGGGTGTTGACTATACGGACCACAGTCCAGGACCAGCCTGACAAAAGATTCCAATTTGGCCCACTAAATAGATTTCAATTTAGAGCAATATTGCTGCATTTGACTAAAGGTCCTCGTAATTCTCGACCCTCGACCAGGAAAAACCAAAGGAAATGACCCTCAAAACTTGGAATTCCTACTCAGGAAGTCAGGATGGTCTCCGAGTTCCTCCAAATTCAGCAAGTGATGTCAAATCAACATGGCTGTGCACAGCATCAGAAGTAAACATAGTAGCATTTCTTACCCACTTTTAAGAATGACAATGCTTTGTGACCGACCCCAAATGTTTCAGATTACTCACTTAGTGGGAAGGTGCAAGGCGGTGCAGTTATGGTTCAGTAGGGCTGAGGAAAAGATGCAAACTATGTTCGTCTGGCTCTATACTTGTTCTTCGGGTACACCAGCGCTGAAAAACCAGCCTCAAAGAGATGGAGTCGATGCAAATGGGAGAGGTTTTTTTCACTGCTATGTCACTCAGTTCTCTGTATTTGTTATGCACAGATATCCAAAAACCCGCCAATGGCTTCTGTGTGAACCTCTTTGTACAATCGTTTAAAATAAAAGTTTTCCTCCGACCCCCTTGCTACTGCTTTGCGACCCCCAGGTTAAGAACCGCTGATGTAGATAAATCAACATAGACACATATTCACAATTCAACTCCCAATTCAATAGACACAATTCAACAAATTTGAATTTTTGGTCCGTGTAACCCCTGAAATGTTCAGATTTAATTATTCGCCTGTTGATCTTTAAGTATATTTTCTGTATTTACTATTACTACTACTACTACTAAGTCACCACAGTGAAAACCATTTGAATATTTTGTGGTTATGAGAGTCTGGAAGGTAAATGTAGATCCGTTAACAAGTCCATGGAGTTGGAAGGAGTTTAAGTGGTTACATTTTTACGGTGTGTATCTAAATTAGACAAAATGAAAAACAATACAAAGGTAAAGATCTGTTACCATGGCTGTAACTAAATATGAGAACACTGAGATCTGGACCTTCGTAGTTTTGGAAGGTTTTTTTTTTTTTTTTTTTAACTCAAACGTAGCATCTCCAGTTGTCAAATTTGACTAGGAAACAGCAACATCCTGATAACATCGTGGCAGAATGTAGTGAAAGTGAAAAAGACCCAATCAGCAGTGATGAATGGTTTTTAACTGACTTCAGAACAGCTGAGGAGGATGCTTCAGGTTTGGCCATAAATTTAATTTCCCATGATGTTTAACTCTAACAAGATGTTTAATATATACAAAAGGCAGAGCTGCAGGTCTGAAGTCATGCAAGTGTTCGGTTTACCTGGGGAACCTCACTCTCCACACGCTGCCGAATGTCCTCCAGCTGGCCTTTAAGCAGCGTGAGATCCTTCAGCTGCCTGAAAGGGTCCTACAACACACAACATGACACAGATAACACTGGAAAAGGTTCTCCAACAACCAGAAAACCTGCTCCAGACTCGCTGTCACTTCTTTCAACAAAATGGTGCAGCTTCAGCTAGTACGAAGTAAACAAAAGTGATAAGAACATATTTATTACACTTAGAGATTTATTCAAAGCTAGAAACATGTTTCATCAACACAATGGTAAGGACTGCATGAGACATGTACAGAAACTAAAGTGGAAAAAATTAGTCACTACAATGAGTCACTACTGCTGGCCAGGGTGTGCCAAACAGTACTCAAAATACAAAACAATAGAAACATTTAAACAACGATATAGAAAGTTCTAGATGGACCAACAGGACAAATTGATTTGGTATTCATGACACAACGTTAACTTGATAAATTGAAACCACCACAAACACACGCTAATGTGAAGTTTCAGAATTTAATAGTTTCATAATGTAGGCTACATGCCACAAACGCTAACAACCTAACCAAACACCTCGCACCGAAGTGACTATATAAATTATTACACGTTAAATAATTAACCAAAACTTTACAAACCTTGCTGTCCGCCATGTTCACGTGTGAGAGGCGAGCTAGTCAGGGTTGCCAGATCTGCGTTACAAAAACATAAGCGCATTTCAAATACCTCTTAAAATCAGTCAAAATTAAACCAATAGAATAGAATATAAATTAAATTAGGTTTGAATGTCTTATACGCTATATAGCCAAAAATTTGTAGGCACCTGACTATCATACCAATATGAACATCCCATTCCAGATTTATTCCCCCTCTGCTGTTATAATATCTCTATTCCACTCTTCTGGGAAGACTTTCAACTAGATTTTTTAAGTGTGGCTGTGGGGGTTTGTGTTCATTCAACCACAAGAGGTCAGGTACTGATGCCAGGCAAGGAGTCAGTGTTCCAGTTCATTCTGGTACATCAAGTGCAGGACACTCGAGTTGTTCCACTCTATCCTTGGCAAACCATGTCTTCATTAAGCTCGCTTCGTGCACAGGAGCATCGTCATGCTGGAACAGGTTTGGGGCTCTTAGTTCCAGTGAAGGTAAATTGTAACTCTACAGCATACAAAGACATTCTAGACAATTGTGTGTTTCCAACTTTATGGAAACAGTTTGAGGAAGAACCATATATGAGTGTGACAGTCAGGTGTCTGCAAACTTTTGGCTGTATGTATGCATGAAATATAAATAATAGTGTACATACTGTACTATTACTTATAATACAACTAACACAGGACAGCATAAGACATCAGACAAGAGGATAGTAACACAGTGACAGACAGCGCAAAAATAATCAATAAGTACAGATAATATACTATACAATACACAACCTAAACTATATTCCACAGTAATATTGATAATGTAAATTCTGTAATAGTCCTGAGACTATTAACAGAACATGTATGAACATATAAAGTGACTTGTGCATGGTAGGTAAAGTGACTGTATGCAGTGATAGTAATAAACAATACAATAAACAAGTGTATGTGCATGTTATAAAAGCACCATAGGTTATTATTGCAGACACTACAGTCAGAGGTGTAATAGTGTAATAGAACAGTAGAGCAGCATTCAAATGACAGTCACAGACAACAATTCGGTCCTGCATTGTACAGTAGCAGGGAATGTTAATGTGCAAAGTTGCACATGCAAATCGAATACACAAATGAATGATGTCATATGTAGTTCTATAAGAGAGAGATAACAGAATCATATTTATGGTTGCAGTAGTGATATTCATAAATAGTCTCATACTCACTGACTCACTCACTCACTCACTCAATACTCACTTGTTCGCTGAGTATGGCGGGAATACACCCTGGATAGAATGCCAATCCATCATAGGACACACATTCACACACTCATTTATACCTAAGGGAAATGTATCTTACCCAATCCACATACTGGCATGTTTTTGGGAGGCAGAAGGAAACCAGAGAACTCAAAAGAAACCCAACCAGACACATGAAACTCTGCACAGACTGTAACCTGAACTCAGGATTGAACCAGAGACCCTGGGGCTGTAAGACAGCAACCCTCTGTGCCTAGTAATATACTACTCCTTATGAAAATATTGTTCATGCTAAAAAAAAAAAAATACAAACCATCATAGAACTTGTAATGGTTTTAATGGATATAATGGGAATTGTATTGGTCCCTGTGGGTCTTTACTGGTAATTTGTTGCCTTCTGTTGGTGGCATATTATGTCTAGTGGATACCATTAAGTACGTACGTCCTTAATACAGCCTACTATGTAATGGAAACGATTTGGTAATGGTTTTAATGGTTAACAGTTACTAGTGTTTACAGTACTAGAGTTAACAGTTATTAGAGTTACTGTAATACAATGTAGTTATTGTATTATTTCCATCTTTTCACCTATTCACTATATTGCATATGTGTGTGATAGCCTGTGCATTGTCCGGATGCGTTTAAAAAATCTTCTTTTCTATTTGACTCACAGAAGATTAAGATAATTAATATAAACACAACCCACTGGGGAAAAAAAATCAACCTGACAACTGAATCAAATTACTCTGAAAACAGAGATCTGGCAACCATGAAGCTGCTCCAGTCAGGGCGGAAGAGTGAGCCACTCTGCATTTGATTCAGATGGTCTGGAATGAAGATTTGAAACACAGCCATTCAGCCATGTTCATAAATACTACTTTATTTAAAATAATCTTTAAAGCAGTTATATTTTATTATGCGTAATATCAAAAGACTTAAAAACGAACCGTATTGGATAAATAATATTGTGTGATAACCTTTTGATATTTTGTTAAAATCATTGTGATGATCCATTTATCCAGTTATCCCCCCCAAAATCACACTCATAATTGTAATTATTAATAGCAAATGAATAATTAATTCAAAGCTATATTTAGCTATATTTAGGTCGGAAAATATACGATGATGTGAGCCAAAAAAGAAAAAAGAAAAAAAGAGGCCGGTGCTGTGAAGTAGCCTATGTCCTCCACACTGTCAAAAACAACAACAACAACAACAATAACAAAAACTAAAAAAACAACCCACAGACGCTTGATATGAAGCCGTCGTTGCTATGGCAACCCAGTGACGATGAGCATGATGACGCAAACGGAGGCTGGTGCATGTCGGACCTTAGACGGCGTGACGACTTAAGGTGGACCAGGGTATATACACACACACACACACACACACACACTTCCTACTCAAATGGGAACTGCCATTAACTCTGGGACATGGCATGAATATTCAGTAAATTAAAAATGCTTTTCAAACAGGTCAAACAGGTCAAGATAATTCATGACTGTTCTTCCAGTGGCATGTTCAACAGGAATGACACCACATAGTACTTTACAGAACAAAACTACATTTGCATAATATCTCATTCATTCATTAGTGCAAAAATCAATGGCACCTTTACTGTTTAGGCTTCATATTTGCTCCACTTTGTAATACATGAGAGATTTTAGTCAAAACACACCAATGATTATTTCAATCAGTATGAGTCTGGGTGAATCGAATAGGTGTAATCAACTTCTCATAGATGTGATTTGAGGTCAGTGTGCGTCAGAGCCACTCGTGTGACCACACCCATGTGTTCCGCATGTTCCACATAATCATTTGCATGTATCTTGTGTTCCATGTGCAATGTGTGTGTGTGTGTGTTTATCACACAAACTGACATTAAGCACCTGGGTTTAAAGTGAAAAAAGAGGTCAGTTCCCACTGTGTATGATTTGACAGATGGAGGTTAGTCTCTGTCTATGTGTGGGTCAGATATGAAGTCATTAATCCCTATAACTGGGGAGATTAATGACATCAAACCTAAAGTTCATCCCAATTACTTTTTTCTCCTATAGACTACAAGAAGGCACATACAGTATTGCACAGTTAACACACACACACACACACACACACACACACACACACACACACACAGACACATACATACATACACACATACACACGTACATATATATATATATAGAGAGAGAGAGAGAGAGAGAGAGAGAGATAGATATAGATATAGATAGATAGATAGATAGACATATCTGACTGATGCTCAGCCATCCTTAAGACATCACCATGACCACCATGGAGACTGGGATAGAGGGAGGGAGAGAGGGAGAGAGAGATGGGGAAGGGGGGTGTCGTTGCTGCAGGATTTAATGAACGCAATCACAGCATAAGAAAGAGAGGAGGGGTGGCAGCACCTCAGGATCTTACCAACAACCTCACTTCAATCTCAACCAGAGAGAGAGAGAGAGAGAGAGAGAGAGAGAGAGAGAGAGAGAGAGGCAAAGAACGGAGTAGTGAGAGAAGGAGGAGTCAGTCAGTCAGTCAGTCAGTCAGTCAGTCAGACAAAGCTGGTGTGGTTTTGACTGCTATTACTGAGCCACTGCAGGTGTTGGGGGGAAATGTTTAATAAAGACTAAGAGAAAGAAAGGGAAGAGGAAAAACAGAGTGAAGAAAAGGAGTCTTGTAATCTGCTTGGCATGCGACCGTGTCCCTGGCTTGTGTGTGAGTGTGTACAGATGAACGGGACATTTTGGCCTGGAATGTGTCTCAGCTAACCTCAGGAGACCTCAGAGAAAATATACCTCATCATGCTGGGAAAGGACTACATGCTCGCCATCATCATAGTCAATTATGAAGGTGAGTGCATGACTCCTTCTCTTTTCCCTTCTCCTTCTCTCTCTTTTGTCTCATCCTAGAACATGAGAGAGGAAAAGGAAACATGGTGTTCGGGTTGTTCTTCTCTGCAGGTGTGTGATTTCCTTTGCTTTGTATTGGCACTAAATACTGATGCATTATTGTCCTGACTCACATGCAACCAGTAATACCTGGCAAGTTTTGCAAAAAGAGTCTTGGTTACTGTGTTTATGTTTTTCTGATGACATTTTTTTAACTCTGCAAAAAGTGCAAACAAGAATGCATACAGGACCTGAGAGTTCTTTAAGTGATAATAATGTTGGCTTGATCACCGAAATGTATCTGTGTAATGCCCTCATAGGACATTAAGCAGTATTTTAGCAAGCAGTAGCAGTAATCAGGAGATGGATGCAGCAGTCACCTCGTCCGTATTGCAGGACTACACTAGTCCACTGTTGCGCAGAGAGGCAGCTGTCAGCTTAATGCAATTTCCTGACTCTACACGCAGCACTCCTGGAAGTGTATGTGCATTAGATCTCAGTCATGCCCCCTCATCTCACTCCACCTCTATCTCTTGCACGATCACACATACACATACACACCAGACAATGATAAATGTCAGGAGATTCATTCAAGGATATGCTTTAAGACCTGGGGACATGTAAGCATTTGGTTGCCACATTGTAGGTGGGTTGTCTAGGTAACTGTTGCCCCAAGGATGATTTGCACTGCTAAGCAAAGCCTTGGAGGATTTGATTGTTGTAGGGGGAAAAATGGAATTTGTACTGAAATAAAAATATACCTTAAAAATTCCATTAATGTTGAAATCGTGTTGGGACATCATGTGAAGCGATGCACATGAGATTCTAACACATGTCAGGACTATAACTTACACCGGATCTTCGCTCTCTGACAATTTTCTGACACAATTTTCAATTTTTGTAATTCTGCCTCTGTACACCACCACAGTGGATTTGAAATGAAGCAATCAATATGTGATTGAAGTGGGGACTTTAATTCATGAGGTTTAACAAAAATATTGCATTAACCATTTAGTAATTACAGCCATTTTTACAGGCTCAAAAGTAATTGGACAATTGATGGATAAGCAGTTTCATGGACAGGTGTGGCCTGCTTCCTTGTTATTTCATGACAAATTTAGGAGATAAAAGGTCTGGAGTTGGTTCCAAGCATTGAATTTGCATTTGGTTGCTGTTCATGGGAACTCTCAATATGGTCCAAAGAGGTGTTGATGCAAGTGAAGGAGGCCATCATTAGGCTGAAAAAAACAAAACTGACCTATCAGAGAGATAGCAGATATATTACGAGAGGACAAATCAACAATTTGGTATATTATTAAAAAGAAGGAATGCACTGGTGAGCTCAGCAACACCAAAAGGCCTGGAAGGCCACAAAAGACAATTAAAATGGATGGTTCTTCAGAATTCTTCCTTTCTTCTTTCTTGAAGAAAAACCCCTTCAGACCATCTAGCAAAGTCAAGAACATTCTGGAGGAGGTAGGTGTATCATTGTCAAAGTCTACAATCAAGAGACACCTTCATGAATGTAAATACAGACCGTTTACCTCAAGATGCAAACCACTGATAACACTCAAAAACAGAAAGGCCAGATTAGACTTTGCTAAAAACATCTTTAAAAAGCCTGCCCAGTTCTGATGCAAGATTAACTTGTACCAGAATGGGAAGAGAAGACTATGGAGAAGGAAAGGAAGGGCTCATGATCAAAAAGCATACCACATCATCTGTCAAACATGTGGAGGTAGTGTTATGGCATGGGCACGTTTAGCTGCCAATGGAACTGGGTCACTGGTGTTATGACCCAGTCTAGGTCGGGCCGCATCATACAATGAAATAACGAGTTGGCAAGACCAGGCTTGTGTTTGCTTTGTATTTATTCTCACTCCTTTTTTTTCAGTGGTTTAAACTTCGGAAGATGACCAGGCAAAAATAATAAACAAAATTTCCCACTCTAACTATACAAAAATGAACTAATTAACCTAAAAAGAAAGAAAACAAAAATACACTTCCTTCCTTCACTCCCTAGCTAACCCAAAACCAAGAGAAAACGAATTGACATAAATGGCGCAGACTTCCTACTAACCACGATTAACAGTGTACTATTTACAAATGGTGACTGGTGTGTTTTAGTGTAATTTACAAGAAATATACATATATATATATGTGTACACACACACACACACACACACACACACACACACACACACACACACACAAATGAAACACTCAAGACATAAAGGGGTAGCGCACAAAGTCAAGAACAAGCAAGCTGTTGCACATATGTGTTACACATATTATTTACCATGCACTTTTGACATGCACTTTCAATGAGTACAGAGCAAAGTGTTCATAGAGAAGGAAGAGTATTAATACAATAACACACACTTAAAGCAGCAGCACATTTTTTAAATCAAAATAATTAAAATTAGGCTTAATCAGCTTCATCTATCAAACATTTCACAAGTTTAGTGTAAATGTTTTTATGCCAAACCTAAATAAAATTCCCATCAGATTTTCACTGATATTCTTCATACGTTCTTCATTCTTGAACCCCCAACCTTCTGATCAGTACCCCAGAGCCTTAACCGTTGAGCCACCACTGGCCACTCTGAAAGAGGTAATGTTGTTAATTTCCTTAATTTTCTTAATTCTAATGACTATGAAAAGACTGATTTTCACATTAAAATAAGTACACGATCACTGCATATAAATTTGCAGTAACTCATACCAGTTATACGATTTGAATCTGATCAGTTGAGGTTTACATTAATGAGTCTCCTTAAATTTACACAAACTAGATTTCTTGTAGGATACAAATATTCTTTCCAACCTAACTTATTATTATTATTATTTTTTAATTATAATTCCTACATTTCTTTTGTAAATGCTGCAGAGTCCTACAAGACATCAAGCCAGTCAGCCATATGCTTTTGAACTGCTGCTCATGCTGCATCATAGCTGTCATCATAGTAACACACACATAGGAAAGCGTTATTTGCCCTCTTCTGCATACACAAGCTCACAGACACCCACGATTGGTTAGTGCTGCTGTGATTGACGGGAGGATGGTTTAAGGAGGGTTTCTTATTGTAAGATATACAGTGTAGAAATACAGAGTGTAAAGTTATATATCCAAATTATGTCAGACTCAGTGGTTAATGATTAAATATAAATTTTACTAACTGGACAGACAATTGCATACTTCCCTAATGTACTGAAAATTGAACAGACACCCAGTGCATAATATGAGTGCCGTAAAAGCAATACTTCGCACATTGTAGAACATTATACAAATTTGTACTTCTTCTATAAGTTATTCATGCCTGGTCAATGAAACACTGTCACTGTGCTTTATTAATATGTAGGCTAAGTAGTTCACAGTCTAATCGTTTAACAATAAATAAAAGATATTCCAGCAATAAAACCCTTCTCTTGTGAGTGGCTTCACAGCAAAACAAACATTTTAGTTCTAACATCATCCAGAGACTAGGGTTTTGGATTTGTTAAGTATGCTTATTTATACATATTTGATTAGATGAAGCCACATTTACATAAATAAATGTAAATTTTTGAAAAAGGTTCCAGCAATCAACTGGCAGTGATGAAGTGTGATATCTATTGTTTAAAAAAAAATACCCTATTCATGTGTAATGCAATGTAAATGCAAATTGTTCATTCATTCATTCATCTGCAGTTACTGCTTTATTATGGTCAGAGTGGTCAGTGGATCACGAGCCTATCCTGGGAACAGTGTGGGTGGGGCAGGAATACATTCCATCGCAAGTCACCATGCATGCACAGATTCACACTCATTCATGCATAACATGATTCTAGATATTTCTAGCTCCGTCTAGATTCGGGTCACTGTAAAAATCACGTTGATGCATACGTGCATTAATGTGCAGGTGTATGACTGTTCCTAATAAAGTGGATGGTGAGTGTATGGCTGAATTCCATACTGAAATTGCTAATACGGATGCTTCCTCAGGATCACTGTAAGAACTTAATAGAACTGATATCAAAGAATATTGCCTACAAACACATTCAGACTGGTTACAAGCAACTGACAGAGACCTGATCACAAAATGGAGGTTGTTTCTGTCTAGGGATCATGCATAATTTACAAAGATTTCATAAGATCTTATTTAACTTTCTCTCTCTGAGCCTCTTTGGACCCTTCTTGAATTATACATTTAAATAACTCAGTATGTTGCTGTATAATAAATAATAGAATATCTGTAATGTGTAAATATTTCCTGTGAATTTAAGAGTACAATCAATGTAGAAGAATCTATGCAGAAGAAGTAAGGGAATACTGTATGTTACTGTAGTCAGTCTTATCTGAGATTACACAGGTCGCTTGAATATTTTAGCACTAATTAAAGTGCACGCCAAACTTAAAGTGATAATGTGCAAAGGTGTTATATGCATAGCAAAAATCCAGTGTACTACAAATAAACGGTTCCAGAGCTCCCTTGTTAATGTGTGAGAAGATTTCAAACCGAGCAGCACAATAGTAACAGCAAGAATAAGCTTGAGTTGTGTTATGTTTTGTTATTGTTCCTTCCCATAATTTTGTTCCCCCATTTTCCTCAAGAGCAAAGCAATATCAGACACAATAAACTCTTTGCGATTTCTCAATAACATTACAAGTTGCATTAAACATAAAACAAATGGATAAAACATAAGGTGTGTTCTTGTCAGGTAGTTGGGGAGACAGATGCAAGTGCAGGTTTTTTATTTTATAACAGGCAAACAAAGCTAACAAAACAAGATAAAAAAAAAACAACAAGATTCATAAAACAAACTAAACAAAAACTCGGAGAACAGGGCATGAAGCAGACAACAGAAGCTTAGCAATGAAACAATAGAGGGTGCATCTCACTCAGCTCCCAAGTTCAGTAGTCAGGGCACTGATCAAGCAATTTTAAGGGCTGTCTCAATTGCAAAATCCTTTCAGTGTACTGGAGCATTCGCTCCCTAAAAAAATCCCACAATGCACCACAAAAACCAGGGAGCATCGATGCTTACTATGTTCCCTTACTGGAAATGACGTCATATTATCCAAAGCATCTCAGCTCGAAAAACAATGGTGGACATACTCTCAGCCAACGTTCGTTTACAAATGTAAATAGCTTGTTATTGTTGTTGTAGCTCTCAAATGATTACTTACGTTAACAATTTTTAACTTTATTTGATGTTCTATGTTTGAGTCTAACAACTTTTAAGTGTTTAATGATTTTTTTTTTTAAAAATCCACTAGCTAGCCTATGCTCAGTACCATGTACCATGTACCATGAAGTACCATGACAGAAACTGTGATTAAGCTAACAAATTTATTTGACATATCATGTGAGAAAGATATCGGTCCTGCCTGATGTTGATAAATGCCAGTGTTGAAGTTCTACAACCTGTGTATATGGTCATGTCGCTGGAAATTGAGTCATCAGTCAGTGCGTTTACATGGTGTCACGATGTGTAGTGAGCCAGGGTCCTTACCAGTGCCCGAACTCGTGTACACGATGTACTGATTCACGACCTAGGGAGCTGACTGAGACGCACCCAGAGGCAGGAATCAAGGGGAAACACAAAACAGAAGGAAATCAGAAGGAAAATAGCATGTTACATGGTCATGAGATCTGGCTGTAGTCTGTGCGGCTGATGGGAAATGAAGTCCAAGGTGGCCATGTTGTGAGGTTCTGATGACAGCGCTTTAATTGAAAACTTGACATGAATTATGTCTTTCTCACTGTCTCACTCTTACTCATTATGTCACTCCTAACCCACTTTTCATCCTCATTCATTAGCACAAACAAAAACACACATACAAACCCCACCTCACTTCATGCATCTTGCTAAAACATTCTCTCAGACTAAGACTCAGTCACAACTCACACAAGGGGGCTCTATCACTGTTTCTGATTTGAGTGTGTGTGGAAAACCAGTGATAAAAACCAATGCACTGAGATGATAAGGATGAAAATAGATCCTTCATCTGATCTGATTATCTTGTATTTGGCTCCATGACATTGGCCAATAATGGTGTTTTCATGCAGGTTTATGGGCAGATTTGTTCTTTGACATCTTTAAAATAACGATGATGGAATTATATGCAATTTGTACCCATTAAAACATAGAAAAAAATTAATAATACCACTAAAACCAGTAACCTTGAGTCAACTGTGCTTACAAACTATTGACAAAAAAACAGAACATTAATTATTTTATTATTATTCATGTCTTCAGTAACCACTTGATCCTGGTCAGGGTTGTAGTGCATTCGTAGCCTGTCTGAGGAACACTGGGTGTGAGGCAAATACACCCTGGATGGGACGCTCTCTCGAACACATATTCACACTTACAGACAATCGTTGTGTGCCCAATGTTTTTGGGAGGTGGAAGGAAACCAGAGAACCCCCAGAAAACCTTCATGGACATCAGGAGAACATGCAAAAGTCAGCGCTGACAGTAACCCGAGCTTAGGATCGAACCAAGGACAATGGAGTTGTGAGGCAGCAACTTGAACTGCTGTCCCTAAACCATGAATTATTTAAATAAGTATATACGTGTGTGTGTGTGTGTGTGTGTGTGTGTGTGTGTGTGTGTGTGTGTGTGTACATTAATCAAATAAAAGTGATGTTTTTTTTTCAAATTACATACTCAGCACCCTATCGATTTAAATGTAGTACAGACCAATGAGACTAGTTTGGAGCAATTTGAAAATTTGTGGGATGACATGTCCCTGTAGAAAATGTCACTTGGTTAATCACTCAGATAATTTAAAAAAGACATCATTATTTTAAAAAATCCAACTTAACATAGGACTGTGGGTGTATAGACTGTCATCACAGGAAGTTGAAAGGTTAATACACTGTATTGTATAATAGTATAATTATGCTCTTGGTCACAGATGATATGTGGAATGATCAGAGCCTTACGCTGGACTCAGACCTGCCTCCAGGATGGCGCACTATACGGGACAGCACCGGTACCTACTACTGGCACGTTCCTTCAGGCACAACACAGTGGCAGCACCCTTCATACAGCACAGAGGACGAACAGAGCATCAACAACGGACTCCCAGCTAATCAGCTCAAGGTCAGTGTTCTTTCTGAGGTCACACTGTTACAATCCACACTATGTGCATGTTTATGTGTCTGTAAAGATGCGACACTGATGAGGTCAATCTAGATCAATTACATATGTAACTCTATTTACCCCTCCATCAAATGCACATTTCCATTTATGTGTATGTGTTAAACTGACGTTTGTTCTGTCTTTTCTGTCAGAGCACTGCAGCAGATGGGCGGTGTGAGTCTAGAGGGAGGCTAACAGAAAGCCCTATGCATTCCCTTAGTGATGGGTAAGTTCTCTCTTTCTATTTTATTAGCAAAGCCACTGTACACACAGCAAACATATAAGATATGAGTGTAGAGATACACAACATTCTAATTAGATATGATGATTAGGATTAAGATGATACCATGATACAGCAGTGTCTTGATACAACACATTTTTGATACAGCATTTGCACAAAATGCTGTATCTGCCCTAGATTTCCATTTTCAATTGAAAAGTACAATGATTGAAACTTAATAATAAAACAGTGTTTGTGTGATCCATTTAGACTCTTAGCAGCATGTAATGAAAAGCAAAAGCTGTGCATTAGGATGTACAGTTGCAATAAAAATTATTCAACCCCCATTGCAAATCAGGTTTATTGTCAAACTTTACAGACTTTCAGCTGTTTGCAATGAACAAATCAAACAAAAGCAGTTGAAATAGTTCAACACAACAAATGCTTCAAGTGGTTTCCCCAAATTCAACTGAAAATGCAACTTATAATGATTTCTCCAGTTTCAAAATTATAGAATCCCTCACAACAGCACAAATATGCAAAGCAGGTGTTGTCTCAAGCACACCTGATGCAACTAATCTAGGGGCAGTAAATATATGAAATACCTAGATGGGGCAGAAAAATTAAGCAATCAACGGCTGCAACCAGATTTCTGAGAAGGCAGATTGTGAATAACCCTAGAGTGATTGCAAAAGACCTGCAGCAAGACTTGGTGGCAACAAGCACTGAGGTTTCCATGAGCACAGTAAGGCACGTACTAAACGCAGAAGGTTTCCATGCCAGAACTCCAAGATGTACACCACTACTGACCAAAAGCACAATAAAATTCAGCTCAAAATCATATAAATAAATTTTGACAATAAACCTGATTTGCAATGGAAGTTGAATAATTTTGATTGCAACTGTATAAAATCAATCATGGCTAAATTAAATATTAGCTTTCTGGTCAGGCTTTTGCTGGTGTACAGAGTTGCCAGGTCTCAGCAAAATTCCCACCCTAACTACATCTCAAAAACTGCACAAAACCACCTGAAATTATCCCAAAAGGTTCAGGCATTGGGCATAGGAAACATTGTTCTTTTTGGGTGGAAAACAAGTTCAGAAGTGAAGACATTGGACTGATCGAAAGGTTGTGAGTTCAAATCTCAGTACAGCCAAGCTGCCACTGCTGGGCCCTTGAGCAAGGCCCTTAACTGCTCTGTTGTATAAATGTGATAAAGTCACTCTGAACAAGGGATTCTGCCAAATGCCATAAATGTAAACTAGCCCAATCTGGCATAATAACTCTGGTGTGACTCAAGTGGGGTGTATGCTTTATTTCCCATTCTGTTGTAAGCTGGTTGTGCTGTCAAAGTCACGCAAGAATAGCCTACTTTATTATGCAGTCTGCTGAATGTATTGTGCGATACACTGACACATAGAATCGAGAGCTTTGTATCGAATGAGATGATCAGATATGCCATATCGTTACACCTCTATATAAGACTACTGTTTTTTTTCAACATGCAGTCCCTTGAGATTTGCAATTATGTGTAATTCTAGTGAAATTGCAGAGTGAACACATTTTGTAATTGTCCTTTAGAATGTTCAGCTTTTGTGTTTACCTTGTGTTTCACTACCTTGCTGTAATAAAGCCACTGACAGTAAAGCCAACTTGTATGCCCAATAGAGAGAGAGAGAAGAGAGAAAACACCTGGTGCTCCAGTCAGCAGATGTCCTCTCAAATGGCTAGTAACAGTGCCAGAACAAGAATCACATTTTATTCTGACAACCATGTGTGTGTGTGTGTGTGTGTGTGTGTGTGTGTGTGTGAGAGAGAGAGAGAGAGAGAGAGAGAGAGAGAGAGAGAGAGAGAGACAATAAGCCAGAAAAACAATCATCTCTTTTGCTAATGGGTCCAAATGAAACACGTTCATTAGGTCATTAGGGTTCATTATATAGAATAAATTATTCCGCCTTTATAAACACATTATTCTCCATTACACCACAGTGCAGTTGTGTTCTCAAATCAGAAGGTGTGCATTTATTTCTTTAACAGCAGCTCAGACAGTGGTTCTGGCTGTGACCTAAATGATAGGATTGCATTAATGTGCTCATTCTAATAGGTTAATATCATTCCAGTAGTAACAGCTCATACACGGGGACTCGTATGGAGGATTCTCCACATAATCTAAGGCTAAGAATAAACAGATTTGTGAAAAATAGACACATGTAATTGTTGATGTGGTGAAGATTTCTATTAGGATATGTTTATGTAACATTTATGGAAGTCTTCAGGACAGAGCAGATTGTACTTAGTAGTATGACAAGCTGTGTGAGGTTTTTTTTTGTCTCAGGAACTTCAAGAGATATAATACAGTAGATGCTGGTGAGCAAATGTCTGTCTATAGCTACTGTAATATAAGTGATAATAGAAGCTAACAATAAAATTTAACAATAAACAGCTATTTATTATCGTTATGTTGGTCAATCTTGTGCTATAAGTGTAATAATTTTTTTTTGCAATTCATGCTGCTATACGAAAATAGGTGGGCAAATGTTAAGCATGTAGATTATTTTTGTATAACAGCACTGTCTATTCTGTGAATTCTCTATTCCGCGAATTCTCTTAATCTCTGAAGGACTCTCTGGGTATAATATATACATTACACATTGTGTAATGTATACTCAGTGTGAGGATCTCATTAATAAACTCCTAAACCATGGAATGGGCGTTGACTAGAACATATTAGAACATATTGACTAGACGTTACTAAATGTTCATAGTGCCCTGATGTCAGACCCTGATGTCTTCCATTCATCTCTCTCCATATTCAGATTATATTATAAGTGCTTATGAGGTCTGGTTTAGTGAATATGTTTGCTAACTGCTTGAAGACAGAAGGAATGAAATGGATTGGATAATGATAATTGACAGTGAGCTGATTAAGGCTCCAATAATCAATACATGACCCCTGCCTAGATATCACATTTTAGTACATTAAAGTCTATTGTTAATGCTTTTTCTCTCTTTCCATTAGAGTGTCCTGGCAGGAAGAATACTTCTGTGCGAACATGGACCCAGATTCCAAGGTACCATTCCAATGCTGTCTTAACACACAAATGAATGTTAATGAAGTCCTGAGATGAAAAGCAATGTTCATAATACAGAAAAGAAGGTGAGATTGAGGGCAGAGCCCAGATCAGCTTTTGTTGCCTCACTGGATATGCTGTTGATGTGTATGAAATGTGTATATGTGTGTACTGACCTCTATAAAGATGAGACAAGCATTACTGGGGGCATTGTTCCATTAAGCATGTGTAACAGGATGCAGGTCACCACAAAGACAAATACAAATAGGTTCAATAAATACTCATATCTCATAAATTGTTGGGAAAAAATGCATTCATCAAGGTGACACAGGTTTTACTTGTTAAAATGCATTGAAATACACGAGATAATAAATTATATATACAGTTGAATGCAAAGATTTGCATACCCTTAGAACATAATGATGAAGTTCCCCCTCCTCCATTCCTCCCCTAATCTTCTTGATTATACAGTATGTTTAATCTTATGCCTTCTTCAAGAAGACCACTGCAAAATATAATGTCAAATATTTTTCTAATGGTTTTGCCTTATGCTTTGGATTTTCGCATTTTGATCACCAGCCAGTATCCCCTATGATACGTCACCTATCAAAAGAGGGAGAAGGCTAGCTCATACTTGCGCGAAACACCTGAAGCCAGCCATCTTTTTTAACTGCCGCTCATGATTTTTCACAAGGCAGTGTAACATACTCAGATAAAAGCTCTATCTGCCCTATTCCATGTACATAAGCTTACAGACACTTAATTTTGTCTACTGTCACTATGATTAACAGGGGAGAGAGAGTATTCCCCTCCCACCCAGAGAGCACAGCCAGTTTTGCTTCCTTGGCTTCCGGCTACAGATGGCTGATGTATCATCGGGATTTGAACTCACGGTTATTGTTATGATTCTACTGCACCACTTTGAAGCCTGGATTGTAATCTTGTTCCAGGATACACCCACATTTCATTATTAGGTTCTTGGAAAGACATTCTTGTAGATAAGTTTCAAAATTCATAGTATTTTTTCTTTAAGCTTTTGCTTTGAACTGTACATATTTTGTAGGTTTCCAAGTTTATGACAAGAATTTTCAGATTCTCTAGATCTTCTTGTGTGCTTTCAAAAGAGACTATATGACCAAATGTTTGTGGACAGCTGATCATCACACCCATATGTGATTTCTTTCCAAATTGTTGCCACAACGATGGAAGCACACAGTTGTATAGGATGCCTTTGTTTGCTGTAGAATTACAATTTTCCTTCAATGGAACTAAAGAGGCCCAAACCTGTTCCAGCATGACGATGCTCCTGTGCACAAAGTGAGCTCTATGAAGACATGGCTTGCCAAAGTTGGAGTGGAAGAACTTGAGTGTCCTGCACAGAGCCCTGACCTCCACCCCACTGAACACCTTTGGGATGAACTAGAACGCCAAGGTCTGCACCCCAGACCTCCTTGTCTGACACCAGTGACTGACCTCTTTAATGCTCTTGTGGCTGAATAAATACAAATCCACTCAGCCATGCTCCAAAATCTAGTGGAAAGATTTAAAATCTATATCCTGAATTTATATATGTCTGTAAAGCTGCTTTGGGATAATATCCATTGTTAAAAACTCTATACAAATAAAACAGAATTGAATTGAATTGAAAGCCTTCCCAGAAGAGTGGAAGTTATTATAATAGCAAAGGGTAGCTTGAATGG
Organism: Stegophilus panzeri; assembly: GCA_024331685.1. Taxonomy (NCBI): domain Eukaryota; kingdom Metazoa; phylum Chordata; class Actinopteri; order Siluriformes; family Trichomycteridae; genus Stegophilus; species Stegophilus panzeri. The sequence continues at coordinate 11,184,465 of JANDJT010000081.1, read as the reverse complement.
GACGTTCAACAAGAACATATCGGTGTCATGGTCAGATGTCCACATACTTTTGGTAATACAGTGTCCCCAGTTGACTGCATGATGTTTTAAGAGGTGCATGTGTGTTGCAGTGTTTTGCGGTACGCTCGCTGGGATGGGTAGAGATCCCAGAGGAGGAACTGGCTCCAGGGAAGAGCAGCCTGGTGGTCAATAACTGTATCCAACAGCTCTCTCACAGTAAAGTTGAAGGCCGTGATGTTGTGGGAGCCTGGGGAGAGGTGAGCATTTCATTGTGAGCATGTAAAGGTCAAGCATGGTTTGTATTAGGAGTTTAGTGTGAGCTGTAGGCTAGTGTTCAAGGTGTAGTGGCAAGACTTTGTATGTATCTATGTGAGTGTTTGTGTGTGTGTGTGTGTGTGTGTGTGTGTGATAAGGGTCAGGACATGATGATGGTGCTCAAAAAGGACACGCTAAGCCTCCTGGACCCCATAGATCGCAGTCTCATCCACTGCCAACCCATCATCAGCATTCGAGTGTGGGGGGTGGGCTGCAACAATGGCAGGTCAGTAATGGAAGTGTCCCAACCCCTCTTTTTGCCCCTCTGTGCCACGAACTTTTTCTCATTTTACTCACTTTCGTTTCAGTCCATGTATTTGCATCAATGTCAGTGTCAAAGTATTAACCCTTGCCTTTGAAAAGCTCAGAAACGGACCTGGTCATGAAGTGCTTATACAACATGATTTTATATTTCAGTAGCAAACTCAGGATCTTGGTCATATACATGCTTTTATTCAATATATCTCCATGGCTATGGTCAGGCTAGCTCTACAGACTTGCTGACAATATGATCAGCTGCTCATGTGGAGTTAATTTAAGTACGGCTATTTGTGGTTACACTCAGCAGGGCTTCCAGGAAAAACCAAGCCCCATAGCCTGAATTATATTTATCATCCGGACTTAACCTGCTCTTATTTTTTTCTCTGCCTGGACAAAAAATGTTTTGTATTTCTATGAAGTAGATATTTTTAGGATTATTAGCAATTCATGAGTGCCCAGAATCCATATAATTGTTCATAATAAGTAAAGTATTTACATATCTAACTTAAAACAATTGCGGTATTTTTAAAGCATTCTTAACAATGACCTGTCTTTCTTTTCTTTTCTTTAAAAAAAAAAAAAAAATCGGCACTCGGGAATACAGAGACAGGTAATCACTGCACCTTTTTTCTTTTCTTAACCAGATCGTGTGAACATGTCATTTGTGGGATTGACATCTTGCAGTTCACATAGCATATCTTGGAACTTCAGCATTTATGTTGTATTTCTCTAATTCTCTCTAATAATTCTCTAATTTCTTGCCTTCTCTCATTTGTGTTTGCTTGTTCATGTTTCAAGTGGATAGAAGGATTAGAGAGAACTTCTTTTTTGGGGTACAAATGTTGGAGTACAAATGACCCTGGCCTGACAAATCAATAAGAGTTCCAGCCTCTAATGTTTTGCAGATGTAATTCATTATAGGCCAGGCCCACTGGGACAATGCCATCATTAATCCTGACAAATCCATGCAGATTTAATTACAAACCACTGATTAAATCCCTACAGAGCAAAACATAGGACAGGCTGATGTGTAAATTAATTGCACCAGTTTTAATACAAGGGCACCGTTTGTGGTTTTAGAGGAATGGATGGGGAATAGCTTGTTGAAAAGTGTCCTACTGATAACCCTTGTTGTGTAAGAGGTCTGAAACATCCGGGTGAGTGTGAAATAGCTGGACTGTGTAGGTACACTTCCACTTACTTTGTTTTGCTCCTAGAAAAAAAACTTGGATTAGCTCTCAGATGGAAAAACTTCGAATTAGCAGTTTTCAAGGAATCATGACAAAATAACAGCTTATCCGCTTACAGTTCCCTCCGAAACTATTGGAACAGCATTTTTTCCCCCCTGTAGACTGAAGGCATTTGGGTTTGAGATCATGAGAACAGAGTTTAGAATTTCAGCTTTTATTTTGGTATTTATATTTAGATGTGTTAAATGACATAGAACGTAGCACATTTCATTTTGTATCAGACCACCAAATTTTAGATGAGCAAAAATATTGGAATAACAGGTGTTAATTGTTAACAGGTGTGTCCTGTTAGATTGATTGTTTAAACAATAAATAGCTCTGAACATCTACTGGTTTGTGTGAGCTAACCCACACAAACCATCTCTTCGAGTCTCCTCCTCACAAACTCTCAGTCACTCGTCAACAATGGACAAAATTCACCTATTAATTATTTCTAACAAAGTATGTAGCTGTGTGAAGATTATCACAGAGACCTGGCTTAACAACACTGATCCCGATGCTGCCATCGTGCTAGCAGGTTGCGCCGTTTACCGGGCGGACCGGACAACAGACTCCGGACAACAGACTCCGGTAAGAGGCGGTGGAGTGTGCATATATGTAAACAATGACTGGTGCACTGCCACAGACATCATTGGGAAACACTGCTCCCCAGTCCTTGAGTATATGATAGTGAAATGCAAACCGTTTTTTATACCCAGGGAGTTTATTGCTATCGTAATCATGGCTGTATACATACCGCTACAAGCTAACTCTAATGCAGCACTGGAAAATTTACATGCTGCTATTAGCAACCAGCTAACTATGCATCCAGATGGGGCAGTGATTGTGGCAGGAGACTTTAATCACGTTGAATTAAAGACAATACTGCCAAAATTTCACAAAAACCTTAACATCCAAACTAGAGAAAAGAACATTTTGGACCAAGTCTACACAAATGTTCCAGGAGCATACAAAGCCATCTCAGCTCCACGTCTCGGCTTATAAGATCATGTTTCCCTGATGCTGACTCCGGCCTATAAGCCTCTGATCTGCAGAACAGAACCACCTGTTAAGACAGTCAAGGTTTGGAGTGAGGAAGCCACCTCATGACTGAAAGACTGTTTTGAGCTCACAGACTAGGATGTATTTACAGAAGGAGCTGATTTGGAGGAATATAGTACATCAGTCCTGGCCTACATCACCAAAACCATCAAAATGTTCCACAACAGAAGCCATGGCTGGACGGTAAGGTACGGTCTCTGCTTAAATAGGGTGATGCGGCTTATAAATCAGGCGACACGCAGGCCAACAGTAATGCTTGAAGGGAACTGAAGAAAAGCATCAAAGAGGCTAAACACAAATACAAACAGCACATTGAAGGTCATTTTGAGAACAGTAACACACGTAGCATGTGGAAGGGAATTAAAGCCATCACTGACTACAAGGGTAGTCTCTCACAAATCAGTAATGACCCCTCTCTCCCTGATTCCCTGAATAATTTTTTTACTCGCTCTGATGACCAACACAACAGAGTTGGAGCCCACGCTTTACCAACAAAGGACAAGCACTCTCCTTACAGCGTCATCAAGTGAGAGCCACTCTGAGGAAGGTTGACATCCACAGAGCTGCAGAACCTGACAAAGTCTCAGGCCGCACACTCAGAACATGTGTTGACCAGTTAGCGGGGGTGTTCAAAAGCATCTTGAACCTCTCATTACAGCTTGGCATGGTTCCCACCTGTCTCAAGTCCACCACTATCATTCCAGTGCCCAAAAGATCTGTGGGGGATTGCCTCAGTGACTACTGCCCAGTTGCTTTAACCCCCATTATTATGAAGTGCTTTGAGTAACTTATTCTGTCACACATTAAAACCATCATCGACAAGGATCTAGACAGTCGTCAATTTGCTTACCAAGCGAACAGATCTACGTATGACGCAATCTCAATTGCACTTCACACAGCCTTAATACATTTAGGGTAGCCAAATAGTTATGTTAGGATGCTATTCATTGATTTCAGTTCTGCTTTTAATATCATTATTCCTAACAAACTCATATACAAACTAGGCAACCTGGGCCTAGATGCAGCACTCTGCTCATGGATCATGGACTTTCTCAGTAACAGACCGCAACACCTCAGAATAGGTAATCACACCACCTCCATGCTTGTTCTGAACACAGGTGTATTCACCTTCTTCACGTTTGACTGCACCCCAATCCATTCTTCCAATTCCATAGTAAAGTTTGCTGATGACACCACCATATTGGGACTCGTATCTGATAATGAGAAAACAGCCTACAGGGAGGAGGTACAACATCTAATTCACTGGTGTATGGACAATAATTTGGTCCTGAACTCTACAAAAACCATTATAGACTTCAGGAGATCCAGGAGGACCACCCATCTCTCTCTGCATATAAATGGAGAGGAAGTGGACAGTGTGAATGACATCAGGATCCTTAGAGTCTACATGATCTCAAATGGTCCGTCAACACCTCTCACCTGGTGAAGAAAACACAACAAAGGCTATTCTTCCTGTGGAAACTCAAATAGGTATGATGAAAAGCATGCAGCCTGCACACACAAAAGCCGACGCACTCCTTGCAGGACTGCTGCTCGGGTGCTAAACAGACAGCTCCGCTTCAGCAACCTGAGTGTTTTTGACAGCTTAAAAGCACATGGCTGCGGGGTGGCAGAAACACACATGGCTAGCAGCCAATGAGTGGAGCAGCAGCTACTCACTATTCAGCAGACATCAGGAGAGTATAAAGGGGCTCGCACACACTGGGGGGCCACCTGGGGGCTTGGAGCAACCTCGAGAAGCTGAAGGACAGGTTCCTGTGGCCTGGCATTGACGTGGCGGTCCGAGCACTCTGCAGAAGGTGCCCCCAATGTCAGGGGACTGAACCCCTGAATCCAACACCTGCCACCCTCATTCCTCTACCCATTATTGTCGTCCCCTTTGAAAGGATTGGCATGGACCTGATAGAGTCACTGCCAAAGTCCACCCGGGGGGCACAAGTATATATTCTGGTCATTGCAGGACTATGCCACCAAGTACCACAAGGCAGTGCCCCTGTGGAAAACCACCTACCGCAACATCGCAAGAGATCTCATGCTTCAGTTCAGCTGCATGGGGATCCCTAAGGATATCCTGACAGACCAAGGTACGCCTTTCATGTCAAATTTAATGACTGATCTGTGCCGGCTGTTGCAGGTAAAGCACCTGAGGACATCCGTCTACCACCTCCAGACTGACGACCTTGTGCAGAGGTTTAACCAGACCCTTAAGCAGATTCTGCAATGGTTGGTAGACAAAGACGGTAGAAACTGGGACCTTCTCCTGCCCTAAGTGCTTTTTGCTCTCCGAGAGGCCCCCCAAGCATCCACCGCCTTCACCCCGTTCGAGCTCCTCTTCAGACGGCGCCCTCGAGCACTGTTGAACGTGGCCCGGGAGGCTTGCCTGGGAGGAGCAGGCCTCTTGCTTCCACTCCCTGGTAGAGTATGTCCAGGAAATACAGGAGCAGATTGACTGAGTGACATAAATCGTCTGGGAGCATATGGAGGCTGCCCAACAAGAACAGCAAAGGGCCTACAACTGACTAGCGCAGCACAGGGAGTTCCAGCACAGCCAGGTGACCAGGTGCTCCTCCTGCTCCCGAATCCTTCCTACAAGGGCCCATACACAGTCCTCGAGAAGGTGGGCCTAGTCAACTACCGACTGCGAAAGCCTGTAAGCGTGCAGACACCCATCTGTACAATATTAATCTATAAAAAAATGGGTTGAGCCTGCCCCAGTGGTGTCTGCCTTTGCCACTCTCCCCACAGATCACCACGAGCATACCTTGATCCACTGAGGCGAGGACCTCACCCCATGTAGCGTCAAAAAAAAAATAGAGCTGAAGGACCAGTTTGCCGATGTCTTCGCATCCTCCTCCGGTCTGACGCATCTGGTCCACCATGAGATTAAGACTACACCAGGAGTAGTGGTAAGACAGCCCTATCATGTCCCGGAGGCTCACCGTCAAGCTATTGAGGAGGAGGTCAGCTGGATGCTCCGCAATGGTATCATTGAGGAGTCCGCCAGCCCCTGGTCCAGCTCCATCGTCATAGTGCCAAAGCCAGACAGCAGTATCAGGTTTTGCAATGACTTCCGGAAGTTGAACTAGGTCTCTGACTTTGACATCTCTCCTCTTCCCCAAGTGGATGACCTGCTGGAGAGGCTGGGGAGAGCCCGCTTCATCTCCACACTTGACCTAACCAAAGGATATTGGCAAGTGGCGCTGGCTCCTGAGGCTAAACCATAGACCGCCTTCAGCACCGCCAGCGGCCACTGGCAGTACTCGGTTCTCCCTTTTGGCCTTCACAGAGCCAAAGATGTTCCAGCGACTGACAGACATCATCCTAAGACCACACAGGCCGTTTGCAGCCACCTACCTGGACAATGTCATCATCCACTCCTCCACCTGGTAGGACCACCTCTACAGTCTGGGAGAAGTCTTAGGGAACCTCCAAAAAGCCGGGTTGACGGCTACCCTGAGGAAGTGCCAGCTGGGGCTGAGCGAGGCACAGTACCTGGGTCATTGCATCAGCCGGGGCCTCCTAAAACCTCAAGAAAAGAAGATAGAGGCAGTGAATGAGTACCCCTGACCCACATCAAAGAAACAGGTACGTGCCTTTTTGGGGTTCGCGAGAGACTACAGAAGATTTGTGACTAATTTCTCCTCTCTAGCCTCCCCCCTTCAGACCTCACGAAAAAGAACAGCCAGACCAGGTGTGGTAGACAGAAGAGACTGAATGGGTATACCAAGCCCTCATGCAGGCCCTCACCAGCTTCCCCATCCTGCGGAATCCAGACTTCGACCTGCCCTTCATGGTTCACACGGATGCCTCCTAGACAGGGCTAGGGGTCGTCCTGTCTCAGACATTCAACAGATAAGAGCACCCAGTCCTACAAGTGAGCCAAAAGCTAAAATCCTCCGAGATGAAGTATGCATCTGTGGAGAGAGAAGCCCTGGTGATTAAATGGGCCATAGAAGAGCTGCAATATTACCTTGCAGGTCAGCACTTCACCCTTGTGAGTGCAGCACAGAGAAGTGAGCACAGAGAAGTGAGAAGCGTCTCTGGTATTGGTCATGCTGACACTCTTGTCCGTTTACCTTACAGAAGCAGATGTAGAAGACGACAGTGCTGAAGAAGACACTCCCTGGCCCCGCTGCACCCTCGGCCAGTACCCACTGCCAGCGCCATGCTCCCTGGGTCCCGCCTCGAGCCTGCTCCAGCCAGATAGGTGCTCCCCACTATGGGAAGACAGCGCCATGCACAGCCCTCAATCAGAGACCTCATGCCCTCACCTTCCCCCATCCTCCACATACTAAAATAAAAACACCTCTGGTTTTACCTCCACTTTGCCTCCTGAGTGTCTGTGTTCGTCCTGGCACAGCCTTGAGTAGCCACACAGACTACCTACACAGCTCCTTGTAAATTTCTACTGCAGCACCATAGAAAGCATACTCATATACGGTGTCACTGTTTGGTACGCTAGATGCACTAGGGAAAACCGCAAAGACGTGTCGGGTAGTTAAATCAGCACAGCACATCATAGGCACTGAGCTCCCAAACCTGGACACTATATAAGTTTACTCTTTGCTGCTTTGCTGCTACACGTGCTATAGTGCACTTTGTCACTTGTCACTTTATACAGTGTGCAATATATCTCTAATAGTTTTATACTATGTGCAATATATACATCTCAGAACACTTTCAATAATCAAGGCATCACATTTATGTGCAATTTCATATATATTTTACAATGTGTGTTGTTTATTTATTCTTAATTCTTAAAACTTCTTAATTTAAATTCCTTTCAGAGTTTTATGTTTAAATGCTCTTGTTGCTGTCTGAGATTTGTCAAACTAAATTTTGTTGTATTGTATACAATGACAGTAAAGTACCTTGCCTTGCCTAAAAGCCTGAAAAAGAAGAAACCAACAATTTGGTGAGGCCAATGAGCCACAGGCTTCATGCAGTTTTTGCAAGCAATAGATATGCAACTAAATATTAAGTGTTATTTACTTTAATTTACTTCAAGACTTATCTGTTCCTATACTTTTGCTCACCTAAAAATTGAGTGGACTGATACAAAAGGTTTTGTTTTATGTTGTTTAACACATGTAGATGTAAATACCGGGAAATAAAAGCTGAAATCCTAACCTCTCGTCTCATATCCGTCATTTGATCTCAAATGACGGTTTATTACGAGATTGATGGTTTATTACGAGAGAGAGGATTGGTTTGTATGGTCCATATCACTAATTGGTTTTGACAGATCTAGGTTAAAGGTCATCAGCAATTACAATTATCTTGGCAGGTCAAAGGTCATCATCATCAATCATAATTATGTTGAGAGATGTACACCAAAGATAATATTACATATGGTCTACACTTATGTCATGTAACAGTTGTCGTTAAAGGTCATCACCAACTGTCATTATCTTAACAGGTGAAGGTTAAAAATGGATAATGGTTTATATAATAAAGGTTTGATGTAATCTGTTGCGTTCTCACACACATACATACATAAGGCTGATGGAATAATAAATAATGAATGTCCATACACATCCAACCAAAGATATGACACACAAACACACACACACACACACACACACATCCCACCAAAAATATGACACACACACACACACACACACACACACACACACACACACACATACATAAGGCTGATGAAAAAATAAGTAAATGATTAATAATGAATTTCCATACACATCCAACCAAAAATATGACACACACAAACACGCACACACACACACGGTTTGTGTAACTCCGCTGTTAGAAAATACATGATGATTGAATGTGAATGTGAACATAAATGAGCAGAATGTACGTTTGTGAAATAAATATTAAGTCAAACCATTTTGTTCAAACTTCAGCATGATCCATAGAGTAGCAGAAATTTATGGCAACTTATGAATATCATGTGAAGGATTAAGTTGACTAGTCACTTACAGTTGCAAAGACATATCCTTGTGCAGGCTTACCTTCGCACCAGCATTGCCTATTGGCCCCTTTCCTCCCATGTCAACGTGTAAGAAAAGGCAAAAAGTAATATAAGATATATAAGAATATATTTATAAAATATAAGGCATTATAAGGAAAAAAACATAATAATATTATTTAACAAGGTCTGCCATTCAGCCCTCTTACGTGTAAGAGCATTATCAGTATTGTATGGCAGTTGGGACAGTTAGTTAGCTTTCAGATGTCAGATGAAAAACAACTTTTTGAGTCACAGTGCCAAACTATGGGCAGAATATTTTTATCCTTATTTTTCAGCCTAAAGTACTGGCATTTATTTAATAGACAGATTGCACAGGCATATACTTGGTCAGATGATTTAGGAATTTCTTTAACGTATTATTATTCTTTTTATTGGCCATATTGATGTTTTTAGGGTATTTATTTCAGTAAATTTTTATTCAAAGTCACGCCATTTTCTCAAAAATCTAATCAACAAATATTTAATTTATTTCACAAACGTACATTCTGCTCATTTATGTTCACATTCACCACATTCAATCATCATGTATTTTCTAACAGCGGAGTTACACAAAACGTGAATACATACACGCTATGTGAAGGACCACCGATATTAATCTTTGACTTACACCTGTTAAGATAATGACGGCTGGTGATGACCTCTGACCTGGCTCAGGAGTGTTAGACAGGGTATATGCATGTATGTATGTGTGTGTGAAAGAACACAGAGCGGTTGTCTCAGGAAACTCGTCATCAGAAATAATCACAACGCTTTTATCTAAAAAAGTAATTCAGGGGATCTATTACCACAACTTAATTAAATGTGTGGTTGCAAGATAAAAATTCAAATTTATTGATTTAATTAAATATTTAAAGTTGTAAACATTATTCTGATGAGTTGTGTTGACATAATAATGTTGATAATAACATCAACTTAATATTGTGTATAATTTAAACTGAAATTTCAACATTAATTGATTTAAAACTAAACTTAAGTTGTAGTACATTTACATTTACATTTATTCATTTAGCAGACGCTTTTATCCAACGCGACTTACAAATGAGAGAATACAAGCAAAGAGATCTATCAAGCAGAGAACAATACAAGTAGTGCTACCATACCATACCAGATCTATTAATTGAGTTCTAGAAGAAAGTAGTAACTTAATGAAATTGGCTTGATAACTTCAAGTCACTAATTTCAAGTCCCGTACCCATTTAACATGCCTGTCATTTAGACAGTTAAGACTTTGTTAGAGGACCTGTAGACTGAACAAATACTATACAAAGGACATTTCAATGTGAGTATCATTTCACTTACAAATAAATTCTACTAAAGCAATGAATTTGGGGCATATTCTCAATTGTGATATGACAAATAGTGGACTCGTGTATAGGCTACACCTACTAATACAGTTGATGGACCATTTTGCACTACTACACGTAGCTAATGCTATTCATATTTAGCAGTGTAATTTGAAAATCTACTCTTTAGTTTACCATAGCAGTGGAAAAGAATGATAAAGTTTCATTTGACAAATCTGCTCATCTAGAGAGGGCTTTTCATTTGTGCTATAGGAAAGAAAAGCATGATTAAATTTCTGCTTATTCATGTAAACGTCAACTACATTGTGTGATCTAATTTCATGTATTGACACATTTAAAAATATATATATATATATATTGTCATTCACATATAGCCTTCTAGCTCCATTGTAGTCAGTTTGCTCTTTGACCATGATTAGCAGCCTTTGGACTGTAGATAGTTCTATGAGAGGGATAAAAGTAGTAGACGCAGAGTGTTTCATTTTTGTCTATATTGCTCATTTCATTCAGTGCTTTTATGCCTATAAAACCTGCAGAGATGTTAGGTATGATATTTGTATTGTAAATTACACTGCATTTTAGTTACTATTGTTATACAACTTAAAGTTAGTCATTTTTCCTGGTTTAAAAGGCTGTATTCTACTGGAGAAAATCTAATTGGAGGAACGTAATTTTAAAAATGATTGTCAACTTAAAAACTTGTGTCCATAATTATGGTAATTAAGTACATAACACTTAAATTCCTTTTAAATAATATGAAAAAAATAGTTGGAACAACTTAATTTATGAGTAATCAACTTAAAAATTTGTGTTTATTATATAAATTATTAATTTAGTGTTAATTGAAAATACATTTGATTGTAGAGGAAAAGGTCATTTCTCAAGCTCAATGTAGTTTGTTGGTGTGCGTGTGTGTGTGTCTGTGTGTGTATGTGTGTATGTATGTGTGTGTGTGTGTGTATGTGGAATGCACATGACTGTATTGATCTATTTGAAAGAACGTGTGTGTCTGTGTCTGTGTGTGTGTGTCATATTTTTGGTTGGATGTGTGTGTGTGTGTGTGTGTGTGTGTGTGTGTGTGTGTGTGTGTGGAATGCACATGACCATGCTATGTATGAATAAATTCTATGTGAAATAGCGTGTGCGTGTGTGTGTGTGTGTGTGTGTGTGTGTGTGTCATATTTTTGGTTGGATGTGTATGGAAATTCATTACTTATTATTTCATCAGCCTTATGTATGTATGTGTGTGTCAGAACGCAACAGATTACAACAAACCTTTATTATATAAACCATTATCCATTTTTAACCTTCACCTGTTAAGATAATGACAGTTGGTGATGACCTTAACGACAACTGTTAAGATAATGACATAAGTGTAGACCATATGTAATATTATCTTTGGTGTACATCTCTCAACATAATAATGATTGATGATGATGACCTTTGACCTGCCAGGATAATTATAATTGCTGATGACCTTTGACCTAGACCTGTCAAAACAAATTAATGATATGGACCATACAAACCAAACCTCTCTCTTGTGAGTGTGTGTGTAAATGGGTGAATGAGACACAGAGTAAAGCGCTTTGGATAAAAGCGCTATATAAGTGCAGACCATTTATATAAATGAAGACCATCTTTGGGGGCATTAGCAATTCCGTAGTTCTAGTGTGTGATGCTGGGAAATGTAGTCCAGAACTTCTCATAGTAAAAAATAAATAAATTTAAAAATGTGACACTGAAGTTCAGATATGCGTCTTGTGTGTATTATTTTTAGTTAATACATCACATTTATAAACACACTCCCGACATGTCACATCTCCTGACAATCCTGATATCATGTTTTATCACAAATTTGTCATCATTCCGTCTTCTCCTTTCAACCTACTAGGTAGAGATTTAATGTTTAAACTGAAGTGCTCTCTTACAATGCATGATGGTAGATTCACCCTGTTAACTCCATCTAATCTGTGTTTCTCTTCAGTCTGCCATGTGGGTGATGATGAGCACAGCACTGACTGCACGGAGCGTCCGCTGCCTGAAGCATTAGAGGCAGTGCCTAAAACTTTATGTTATACTAATGCATTATGTTATACGAAAGCATACTAATGAAGGAGGCCTCATTACGGTAACCCCTTATGCCGCGAACCTCAAAACTACTCGGCCCATTTATTGTAAGCAATATCCGCTATCAGCAGAAAAGGAGTTAGGCATATAGCCGGTGATTTATTCCTTACTCGCATAGGGCGTGGTTGTTTACAGAGTTCTGCATGCATGGTGGGAGGAGCCCGCACCTGAAGCTTGGTTGGAACATGATTGACTGTTTGACCTACATACATGACTCATCACGCTGCTCTGATCTGTCACAGCATCCCCTGGTAGGAGGGAATGAAATATATGTTGATGGATGGTGTTCTAAACCTAATGACTCACTCTGTACCCTTTAATTCTGCTCAGGCTGCGGAACTTGTTGCTCTCATGCGTGCTTGTCATCAATTTAAGGGTAAGACTGTTACTATTTACACTGATTCACGTTGTGCTTTCGGTGTTGTACATGATTTTGGTAGGATATGGCATGCTTGTGGTTTTTGTGCCACTGATGGTACACCTATATCGCATTCCATGCTTGTTTCTGATCTTTTAGAAGCCTCTGTTTTACCTGACAGGCTTGCTATTGTTAAGGTTAAAGGTCATGACTCCTCTAACGCAGAACAGGCATGTGGTAAATTAACTCACTGATATAATAGCTAGGTGGGCCTAGAAAGAGGGCTTGTCCAGCCCCTTTGTCCAGAATAATGTCTCCATTTTTCACATGTTTTCGCATTATCTGACTCCTTGTGACATTGATGTTGCTTTCTTACAGACACAGGCCTCTCCAGAGAACCTCACGTTTTGGTCCTCAGAAGGTTGTTCCCCATTGCACACCGATGGTTTAATAGACTGCCTGATGGCCATCTCGCTCTTCTGTCTTCTGTCCTTCCGTTCTAAAGAGGGGTGATCTCTTCGATAACATCAAGGTTTTGTATTCGAGACACTCACAAAACTATTAAATTACTCTTTGATGCATGTTCAACATGCGCAAGAGTAAATGTACAAGGGAAAACCGCTAAACCTGATGCATTACCACCACCTAGTGGTCCTTTTCAGGCACTACAAATTGACTTCACACACATGCCAGCTATCAGAGGTCTCAAATATCTTCTAGTGATCGTGGATATATTCTCTAAATGGGTAGAAGACTTTCCATGCTCAAAGGAAAATGCCAATACCATCGTTAAAATTCTCGCAAAAGAAATAATCCCACGGTATGTTATCCCCCAAACTACTTATAGTGACAATGGGACACCTTTTGTTTCCAAGGTAACACAGAAATTGTGCAAGTATCTGAACATTGATTGGCACTTTCATATTCCATATCATAGCCAGAGCTCAGGGATTGAGGAAAGAAAAAATCCCAGCATTAAGGAACGCCTTAATAAGGGGCTCTTAGAGAACTCCTCAAGTAATTGGGTGGATTTATCACCTGCTGTCTTATGCAAGCTTCGCATGACTCCTAATCAGATAACTAAATGGTCTCCTTTTGAGATCATTATGGGCAGACCATTTCCCACTCCATGGACTAAGGGTAACCCAATTGTTTGCATTACAGGTAATCTGGAAGTGATTGTCGGCGACTACACTCAGGCTCATTGAAAAACTGAAGAGTATACATGGTGATGTTTCTGTTTCTCTCCCTCTACTCACAGAAAAGCCTACTCACTCTTTCCTCCCAGGTGACATAGTTCTCGTCAAAAGTCTGAAACCACGAAAGGTTGGGGAAGCAGCCCATTATGATTTCAAAAAAAGATAATTGAGGCTTTTAGATTTGGCGTCATGGATGTCAAGAGAGGGTGAGCCCTCTTTGGCAGCCTACTTAGCCATCTCGTCCACCAAACAATTACCAACCTGCACAGAAGGTGCGGCAACGTTTAACTCAACATGAGCTTACATGAGTTATGAGAGCTAGAGGGCGTGACTGTAGTGGAGTCGGCTGTACTTCCTGAATAATTGTCAATTTGAGTGCTATCACTGATTGAGACTGACCACTTCCATCCATGTCTAACAATTTATATACAATCCCTGAGGCCGCGAAGCAACCCCGAACCATAACATTTCCATCACCTGCTTCATAGTTGGTATGAGGTGCTTCTCCTGAAAAGCTGTCTTTGGTCTGTGCCAAACATGTCTGCTGTTACTGTGGCCAAACTACTCTATCTTAGATTTGTCTGTCCAGAGCACATTATTCCGAAAGCCTTGGTCTTTGGGAAACTGTAGTCTTGCAAAGGCTTTTTCCTGGCACGCCTCCCATGCAGGACAAATTTGTGCAATCTCTTTCTGATTGTAGAAGGATGCACTTTGACACCAACAGTTGCAAGACTTACTAGCAGATCCTGTTATGAAATTTTGGGGTTTTTGGAGACTTCTTTTTGCATCACATGGTCTGCAGTCTTGGGCTGAATTTGCTGGGATGGCCAGTCCTGGAGAAATTGGCATCCGTTTGAAATCTGCGCCACCTGTAGATGATTTCCTTGCAGTGGAATGATGTATTTCAAATAATTTGCAGATCTTTTTAAATCCCTTGCCAAACTCATAGGCATCCACAACCTTTTTTCTGAACTCTTTAGATCTTGGCATGATGACACCACACACCTCAATAGCAAAGGGAACACCAGACACTAGATATGAAAGGGGAGTAAATAAGACAGGTTCCACATGCACTCAGGTTCTAAGCATGTTCTAATCACTGGCACACAATCTTGAACACCTGATTCTAAGTTTATGGATTTGAAGGTATGATAAATGTAGGGGTGTACTTACGTTTTCCATGTGACTGATCTGTTGTTTTTTTTTGTTGTTAATTTAAATTGTGAAAATTACTACAAAATGTCAATTGTATGTGTCATTTGATAGAATGTATCAACTTTATTAATAGGCACTGTTTCAAAGAGGATCAAATGTTTGCTTCTCCATATATGTCAAAAAAAGCCAACATTTTCCATGGGGTGTACTTATTGATTTACATGACTGCATTTATGGAAAAAGATGAGACTTTAGATGAGACTATAATTACTTATTAGCTACATTGCATCATAACTCCAGCTCCAAATTAAACCTGCAATGG
Organism: Stegophilus panzeri; assembly: GCA_024331685.1. NCBI lineage: Eukaryota > Metazoa > Chordata > Actinopteri > Siluriformes > Trichomycteridae > Stegophilus > Stegophilus panzeri. The sequence goes on along the minus strand of JANDJT010000081.1, from coordinate 11,169,120 downwards.
TTGGACTTTGATTGACTGATTGTGCAAATTTGATTTTTCACCAAAATGTTCCTTTAGTGACTTATTATCTGCAATGATTATGCCAATGAAGTACCTATAATGTCTCTAAATAAGAATATTTTAAAAATGGGTGTGAAAAAGTTGTACATAATTATTAACAAATTAATATAATTCAAATGAATTATAAATAACTTTTTAAACTTTGATTATTCTAGAAATTGATCATCATCATCATCATAAAGCTGTTTAGGCTGAATTATTGGCATCAGTTGTATTATTGACAATATAAAACGATAATCAATAATATCAACATTTATAGCTTGTTTAAAACCTCTATTAATAGTATTGCTATTACAGATAAAATCTCTTGGCATAATAGTCTACTAAAACATTTATAATTATCTGACAACATTTAATATACAATATTACACATTATTATGCTAGTCTTGATACTGGAAGATCAGAGAGACTGTTCTTTTGTTTGTTTGTTTGTTTGTTTGTTTGTTTGTTTGTTTGTTTTCCAATGCATTTTTGCTTCTTTTGGTGTTATTAAAACATATTTTTTCTAATCAATTAATGATGCAACTTTCATAGACATTATTATATCATTATACATGATACATTATAGCAGCTTTATAGAAACAGTTTTTCCTTTCCTTCACCAGCTTCTTCTTTTAAGTTAATTCTGACCAATCAGATTCGAGAGTTCAACGGCACTGTTGAATAAATAACTAAAAACAAACATTTTAAGTACCTATTGTGTTGGACTGATTGACAGCTGACGGGGCGCTGCCCAATAGTAAAAAAAAAAAAAAAAAAAAAAAAAAAAGAAGAAGAAGAAGAAGAAGAAAAAAAAAGAAAGTGAAAGTGTCTTTCCCTTATTGTTGTCCCTTTGTTTGTATAAAAGTCTTCTTTACCTGACACAGAGAATACGGAAGTGATCCACTAGGTCGCTAACTCTGAGGTTTCGCGATAAACCCGCGTAATTACAAGCCTCTGCGCTCTCTATATTATAGCATTAATTAATTATAATTAATACATGTCCGCAACTTGCCTCAAACATGCACTTTAAAGGCTTCAATTTCGCCCAGATGCTATTGTTTATCAAATGCGGCTGTATTTCTCCCTGTGCGCCGCCACGTTCAACAACGTCATGCAACCATCAAAAACTGCTCTTTAAAAAATACGCACTCGCATACTACATAGTGTGTCGAAACAATGCCTATACAGTGCACTAAACGTGTGTAAAATCAACTATTCAGTTTTCCCAGACCCCCCGAGTAAGATTAGGTAATTAACTCCTGTATATTGAGTTTGAGGCTTTTGAAGTTGATTAGAGGGTGGAAATAAAAGCGAGCCTGTATAGGGAGGAGGAAGATATTTGGGACACAACCCAGCTTTTATTTTGGCGCTCCGGATTGCAATGCTTAGTCATGGTGACTTTATGGCTTTCCCTCGCTCTCATATGGAGTTCGGAAAGCATTGCAAGAATCCAGCCGTGTCACTTTGAAAAGGAGGCTTTGTGAGTACAGATTATCCCTAACACTTTTACGTGGGTGTGTGTTTGTGCGGTGCTGTTCTGCATTATTTGGAGGTTGTCTGGCTGTGTTAGGGATGTATAAGAAGAATAATAAGAAAAAGACTGCGGGATGTTTTTGTGCAGTGTTTCATGCCTGGTTTGTGGATTTGCGTCTATACAAGTGCATGAACCAGTTCGCAGTTTGGAGCAGGAATAGTGAATGCTGTAAGGTCGTGTATGTTTTAAAGTGCAGATTTGAACTGGTTTGCTTTTTCACGAACTCCTCCAGGTTCGAGAAACTGCGAAACGAACACTTTGTTCTTTCCGTGGTGTTTACATCACTTCTTCTTGCCGTGTCAGGATGCTTTAAGTATTGCTGATATTTTTTCCTTGCTGCTGTTCAGTTCTCGATTCTCTTTGGTCAGGAGGTGTTGATGAATTGTCTATATCAGCAGCTCTGACAGTAGTTCCGGCTGTTGTTCAAATCACAGGTCTATACTAATGCGCGCCTTATCGTTTCTATAGCAACAACTTGCGTAGAGGCGGACGCATACGTTAATCTAAGACTAAGCATAAACACATTTAAACAAACAACAACAAAGAAAAAAAACGATATAATATGACGATGTTTTCTGTAAGGAGACATTTCCTTTCACACTTATGGAAGGAGTCTCTAGTGTCAGCCCTAGCTTTTTTTTTTTTTTTGCTTTTTTTTTTTCTCTCTTTCTTTCTCAGGCAGGGAGTTTTCCACCACAGGAAAGTCTTCAAGACGAACGACTTTGCGCTTTAACTTCGCCATGTCGTAACTCCTGCATTACAGCACATCGCCGTGAGGCATTTTAATCTGTACATGGTGTGTTTTCCTGAAGTGCTGTGGGAACCCTCAGGGTAGCATTGCATAAATCCTGGAGCTCTGCAATATTTTGTGTGTGTGTTAAAGTTATTATACACCTATTGTGGTTTTTCAAATATTACCTTTCATGTAGTGTGTTATAGAGCTGTTTGTGAATATAAAAACGTCTGCAAAGTTTCAAAAATCAAAGCACACGACAAACTGAGTTATTGACTCTCAAAAGAAGGAAGCGATTCTGAACAGCTGAAACGAGTCGTTAGTTATTCCAGACTTACTTCCTGTACAGACCTGCGTAGATTTGTAATAAAAAGCCCCGCCTGTGGTCTTGATTTTTTTCATATGGAGCTGAAAGTCATTATGGTAGTGGGTGTTTCCTTTCCTTTATAGTTAGTCAATCTGTACAGGATTTTGCAGCATTTTTTTTTTGTGTGTGATTGCTGTGGCTAAAATGCTTGATTTTTCTACTGTGTTTTTCGAAATCTGCGACGCAACCTGCAGGACAATTGCACGGAATTGAGTTGCACTGTCAGTCCCTCCAGGGTTTTGCAGATTGCAGAAAACCACGCAAAATCAAGCAAACTCCGCTGCAGAATTGGGTCGAGATATGTCATGTGACTTCATCACAGTGCGCATTCAGCCAAAGCCCCCTACGATTCGCTTGCGTCAAACATGAGTCACATTTACTGACAAAAATCACTGCAAAATTTCGTGCAACTGCCATTTCACCAGTTCAAGAAGTTTTCTGCAAAAAAAGCACCAAAAAAAAATTTGTGCATCACAAATTTTGAGAGAGGAAAAAGCCGCAGCAAAATCAAGAATTTTTAGCTGCAACAATCACGCAAAAAAAAAAACTTGGCAAAATCCTGTACGGTCTGGTAAATAACACCTTTTAGCTGTACTCGTGTTAGACACATGTGAATCGAAGAGGGCTTTGGCTGAATGCGTGTTGTGATGACGTCACATGACGCATCTTGGCCCAAATCTGCGGTAATTTTGAAACATTGCGAGCTCTTCAGAATATTGCAGAGTTTCTGCGATCACATAACCCTTGAGGGACTGATTAGGCTGTACAGGCTAGTCGAACTGATTTTTCTAGTATAGCTGAATATTTCCTAATCCAAAACCTCAACATCTTAAAAACAAGCATAAATTAAAACTGCGATTTTAATAAACCCAGGGAGATTTTTCTTTATACAATACAAGATTTTTTTAAATCTGCACTTTAACACTGTTCAATTTGTCTTCTGTGGATGGAAATGTCCATATTAAGAATTTCATTACTTCTGTAAAGAGTGCTATTATTACATTTAAGTGTTGAGCTGTCATTATTTATCATAGGTTTGGCACTTCGAGTGCCATGAGTTAATATTTACCTTTTAGTGTGCTATTTTAGCTTTAATTTGGTTTTGAGCACAATGTGTTGCTGCTTTTACTTTTCGCACACGGTTCACATAATTATTAATATGCAGAGAGAATGTCATTTTGGTATACATACAGCTATTATAGGCTTTAACTTTGTAACAGGCTGTTATTTATTTAGTTTTACGTGTTGTATGTAATGTTCTGTTCTCTTATTTCCTCCCACTTCAATAAAGTCAACTCTATGTCCGTTGAGTCACTGCTGAAGGCGCCTTGCCAAAACCATTAACTTGCCTTTTTTTTTTTTTTCTTTTTTTTTAAGATCACATTTGCTGACTGTGTCTCCTGCTTTCGAACAAGTAAAACAAATCTGTGCAAGGGTCTTTAGGTCCAGTGCAAAATGACCATCTAGTCTAAATTGTCTCCAGCAAGAATGATCTATTATGCCCTGATTTACTCTGTGATGTAACGTTAGTCCCTTTTAAACACCGGTCTTCCTGGATCACTTACTCCTATTGCATTGTTAGGTGGAATTAGCAACTTAAAAATCACAGCTCATCAGGTAACAACACAACAAGGAGTGCAAGTGCATCCTGAGACGCGCTGTGCTTGAATGATTAATGTGGCGAAAGTTTGGCCTGGCAGTGCGAGTGGAAATGGATATTTGGCTGCATTCAGAATGAACGATTATAGTGACTGAGTAAAGAAACCTCTGGAAAAACTGGCATATTGAAATTTGTTTATTGTTTCAGTTCAGAGTTTAAATTCAAGATTAAGCAAAAACATTTTCAGGGTCAGAAATGTCAGTGGCACTAATTGAAGTCAGTTCGCTTGCTCTGATTTTGTGCACTCCGACCCCATTTCAGTTCAAAACTACTCTCAAGCTAAAATGAAAATGAAACCATTTAGCAAAACATCATTCATTAGTCCAGTTTGTTTTAAAGGGTGGAGCTGCTTTGTGTTGTTTGCATGCAACCTTTTCACTTTAAACTGTAGGCTATACATTGGCTGTGTCTCAAATCGATTGCTGGTGGTGCCGTACGTGGATAATTACCGTCTAGGGGAGGAAAATGAGCAAGTGGAAGAATCGCTAAGGCTGGCCACACACTTGAAGATTTTAAGCCCGATTTCCACCCTCTCCAATCATCGGGGGCAATTCGAGTCTTGTCGCTGCCGACTTTTTGCCCAAAAAATCCTCACTTGTGTGGTGTCATTATGATTATTTTACAGCTCGGGATTGACTCGGAGCCTCCCCGATCCCAAATCTCCGATCACAAATCGTAAATATCAAACATGTTTGAGGCGGGATACCCGCAATAGCCAATGAGAGTGAGCAAGTCTCACCAACCAGGTGTTGCATGCTTTGATGGCGGAAATATGGCAGCCACAAACATGCCATGAATGTGGAGTATGGTTCCGCAACAGAGACAACCGAAGAATTTTTTAACAGCATGTTGAGCCTAGGATGCTGTGCTCTCTGGTTCTTGAGAGAGAGAGTTAAATAACTTTGTGCTGTGTAAATGAGGTGGCTGATATGCAGCTAATAAACAAAATGAAGTGTGCGTGATATTGTCTTCTGAAGTCATGTTTGATAAAATGCGAGATTCCTCGAGATCGTTACTATGTTTGTTACAGTGAAATCGTTACTACAATAGACAGGTGTGTGTGGTCTCGCGGTCTGGCCGAATCGTCTAGCATGTGCATTCGGAGGATTATAATGTAAAATGATCGTTTGAAACTGTCCTTATATCTGTGTTCTTCCATGGTTTTAAAATCGGCTAAGATTTTTTTAAAAAATCATTTAGTGGCATAACCCGGGCACCTGAGACAAGCAGATTTCATGTCTGGGCTCTTTGTTTTATTATTCATAGCTGCCTGACAGACAAGGTGTTTCAACAACCAGCACCAGACAAAATAACCTAGTCTGTATTGAGAAGCATTGTTGCGTATGTTTAAATTTGATGCGCTTCACAGTGGTGCCTTGATGCTGTAATTATAGCACAAGCTGCGCTTTCCAAATCCCACCACATGCTGCACTACACGCATCAGTTGACACACAAGAACAGTACCTGTAGAGCGGTTTTTACTAGGCGCATTTACCGACAATCTTCAGGAATATGCAGTTATGTGGAAACACTAATTAAGCTGAGCAAAATAAACCACAGAGAAAATGTTGTATAACTCTCCTGCTAGCACAACATGAGCAGTACGTCACCTCACATCGAGACAAAAAATAATTTACAGGTCATCATGGAAACCTACAACAAGCAGGTTAAGTGCATCCTGAGAAGTGGTACTTTTTTTTTTTGTTGTTGTTGAATTTATTTGTGATAGTTTCTATATGACCTATTTTTATGACATTTTCTATTTTGTTCCAATGCTGCTCAGTATATTGCACAATTCTTAAACAGTGGTCTTTATCCATGAGAACGAGCAAACTAGGAATTTCCTTGTCCAGGGCAAACATGTCTTGCACCTCCAAGGTTGGGGGTTCGAATCCAACTTCTGTCCTGTGTGCGTGGAGTTTGCATGTTCTCCCTGTGCTTTGAAGGTTTCCTCCAGGTACTCCGGTTTCCTCCCGAGTCCAAAGACATGCGTTGTAGGCTGACTGGCATCTCCAATTGTCCGTAGTGTGTGATTGTGCCCGGCGATGGGTTGGCACCCCGTGCAGGGTATCCCCGCCTTGTTCCCCGAGTTCCCTAGGATAGGCTCCAGGCTCCCCCACAACCCTGTGTAGGATAAGCGGTATGGAAAATGGATGGATATATTACTATATTATTTATCATGATATTGATATTATATTATCATATCGCTCAGCCCTACATATTATAATAAAGTTCTTGTATTTTGAATCTTTACATTTCTACACAAATAGCTACCAACATAAATACATTTAATTGGACACCTTAGGGAAAAGTCTCTTAAAATTAGTTAGGTTACTGTATAGGTCTATTCATGCACCCACAATGATGATTTGAGACACACTCCTATGCTTACAGTTGGCTACAATTCTGCTGACGTCAGAGAGGTCCTATGACTCCAGGAAACTCCGCAGTCACACTGACAGATAGGCGCAAGGCCCTACTTAAAGTCACCTGTCCTAAATAGCAGCTCCGTCTCAGTTTCATTCTCACACACCAAGTAAACACGCAGCGTGTAGCTAAGAGAGATCTGTGGCGCTTTACTTCCATGTGTGTTTGACTTGACCTTATGCAGGTATGTGTGGTTAATATTTATTGCAGAGCATGTATGTGTGGACACAAATATCTGTTTTCTAAGAAAGCTGGGCATTTTCATGTTGATGTGATGTTAAAGTGTGCGTGATTTCAGTCTGATCCTTTCTCTCTCGGTTTCTTGTCCCTTAGGTATTCAAGCAAGCAGTCAAAGAAGACCGATTGAAATCCACCACCTTTTCTAAGCCATTCTGTCCTGGAGTGATCAGCTGTGTTTTACCTTGAAGAGCGTGGTGGCACAGACTAAATAACTTCTGACACTTTTTCCACACTGGAAACCGGCTAGGCCTGGTTTTATTACTGTAGTGAGAAAATCTTTATGAGGCAATGAGCTTCTAACAAGCCTTTTTACAAGCCTTTAGAAATTAGGGTTGTTAGCAGGTACTGACCTGACATTCTTTGTTTTAAATGCCATTTTAGAAAGCCTGTGTTGATATAGTCCCAGTCCAGCAGGAGCGTAAATGTGCCCCATGTTTGCACAGTAAGCTGACTTCCATTCACCTGCAATTGCCATTCCTGCTCCAGCTCTCAGTTTCTGCTGTTGCTTCCATTACTGTGATTGCAACACCTCAAATCACAAATTCTGAATCATTCCTTGTGAGGTCATTTACAGTTTCCTTTTCTTGGTTTATGGGCCTCGTGTAACAGGATGATGTTTTAAATTTAGCAGGAGGATGTAAGCAGATCACAGGCTTTCTAATAAAGGCATGTCTTGTTTCCAGAGACTACAAAATGGATTGTAAATTACATGTTGACATGGAGGTAATCCACAGACTGAAGTTTGTGCTTGATAGTGCATACAGCATGCCCTAAAGAGGACATTTCAGCCTGAGTAGATAAAGCCAGTGCACTATAAAGGAATAGAGTGTTCCTAATGTTGCTTGCACTTTCCCCAAAAGAAAGATAACTTGGCCAGGATTTTGTAAACCTTGATCCTTGGTTGCCCTGCACGTGTCTCGCACTGGCGAGTGAGGATGAAGGCGCCGGGCCGCGGGCGTCGCTGAACATGTACGCGGCATCAGGAATGACTGAGTGCAAGGCCGAGGTGACGCCGTCGACGCGCAATGGCCACCGCGTGTTCAGTTACACGCTTGAGAGCCACACGGCCGCTGCCTTCGCCATCATGAATGAGCTGCGGCTTGAGCGGCAACTTTGTGACGTCACGCTGCGAGTAAAATACAACGACCTGGAGGCTGTGGACTTTGTGGCACATAAGGTGGTGCTGGCATCCTCCTCACCCGTCTTCCGCGCCATGTTTACCAATGGCCTGAAGGAGTGTGGCATGGAGGTGGTGCCTATCGAAGGGATCCACCCACGGGTGAGTGATTTACTGGTACTTTTTTAGAAATTTTGCCATGTAATGTGAATTACGGCTGGTCAGTTCCTTTCCAATTGCATAATTTTAATTACTTAACTAATTTTGTATGCAGATGCATCTAAATTTCAAGCATGAAGTCTTATACTGCTACAAACTGAATGAATATTAGCAGTAGAACTACACCATGTGCAAAAAGCCCTTAAAATGTTTGGTCTCTTTGCAAGATCCTAAAATGTTTGGTCCCCTCTCAAACCTATGAAACGTTTGGTCCCCTACCAGGCCCTTAAAATACTTGTTTTCCCTGCATGTTCAGTTAAAATCTTTCAGTTAATATTTCTCTAACTCCATTAAATCCCTTTAAATTTGTAGTCCGTTTATAAGTGTGTAAACTGACAAGTACCAATAACCGTGGTCAACCTCTTAACTGTAACCCCACAAGAGTCGCCTATAAAAGGTCCCCACTATTGCTGTGTTGCAAACAGGAAAACTAGTTCTGAAAGAAGCCGCCCTGATGGTCCAGAGTAAAAGGAAGTAAACTGTTGAATATTTCCTGATGGAACAAGATGTAATGTACAAGCAGAAAACATACACACACCTAAGACAAATGTGTACACGCATGCAGACCATGCAGAGTGATACTTCTTTTTCCTATTGGATTGCACATCATACATTGACACTAGCAGCAACAAGTCACTCATGTCACTTGTAGCTTGTCTCTTGTAGGCATGTAGTGAACACTACTGTTGTTGCTTGTGGACGTTCACTGTCCTGCCTTTTTTTTTTTTTTTTTTTTTTAAATATATTCAAATGAGAACATATAGTAGCTATATATCACCTCTAAAGCAAACTGGTTAAATGCAAGTTATATAATGCACTGATCAGTGTAAAAATTGGTTGTCTGATTTACATATCACATGCAAGGCTTCATACTGCCTTCATTGGCTGATTTAGAAAAGGCAAGCTAACTGTACAATTCACCAGAGGCATCATTGATCTCCGCTACTTCCTTCCAAGCTTTATTTTTCTTCCCAATGTCTCTATATGCATTTAATGACAGGACAAGATGAATCAGTTTTGTTTCCGTTTCGGTGCATCAGACAGTAAATAGTCCCTGAAATCATGGCTCCATGTTGTGCATGTACGTACAAAACTGGTGGTCGCCTGGTGTTTGCTAATGGGAACGTAGGGTAAGGGTAAACTCTACAATCTCTCTTGACTGCCCGGAATCTTCATTGTCCAAGGCTTGCTCAGTGGTTCAAGGCTTTAGAGCTACTGATCAGAATGATGTGCGTTCCATCAACATGCCACCAGTAGGTCCTCAAGCAAGAATCTTAATAATCAAACGCTCGTTTATATCCTGTCTTAATTGTGAGTCTCTTCGTCTTTGGCCAATATTTGTTATTTGGTTCACGTATTCCATTAGTGTTTCTTTTTTCTACATCTGCCCGGACATAACTGAATAGCAGTAAACACCATGGATTTGATATTTAGCTCAAAGGAAAACATCTCATAATACTTGCCTGAATAAATAATTACAAAATAGTGACCATCTTGAAAAGTGAAATTTATGTTGCATTCCTTTTCTTTAAGAGGTTTACTAGCAAGCTGCATTTAGAAATGAATCCGATTTTTCACTAACTCATGTAGACTTGGGTTTTTCCTCTTTATCTGTACCTTACTTACCAGTATGTAGATGAAATTATTTCTAAATATCGTTTATTTTCTCCAGTTATCCCTTTTTGAAAATACTGCAATTGTCTAGAGCCCTAGATTTAGACAGAAGGCACAACATGCTCTCTTAGAGGTTTGCTAGATTGATTGACATACGTTCCCATTCAGCAGGAATGAGATTTGCATAATAAACTCTTGCACAACCTGTTTGACCAGGACAACTAGAGACCGAGACTGTGGCCCACATTTTTCTTACGCACTAATTATCAGGAAGTACTACTTCACGCACTCATTACATACATATGGTGTAGTGGCCTGCGATGTCCAACCACCCGTTGTGCTTCTCTGAAAATAAGATCTGATCTTACTCTGTGAGAGACAAGGTAACTGATGTGTCATGCTGATATGGCATGGTGTGTCAGGAACCGTGGACTGTGGCTAAAGATTACAAAGAGGTGTCAATAAAGATGTCGAGTTCATAGAAGTTTGTTTGGTTCTGGTTTCTTTTTGGTCGATTACTATGAACTTCTTACCTGTATGAGTATTCTGTAACAGGACTATAATTATGCTTTCTTTATGGAGTGTTATTCTTCTCCATTACATTACAGGTCCGTACATTACAGGTTTGGTTCATCTTAACCCACATGTAGTCTATCAGTCAAGGATTTGCAAGGAATTTAGTTTTGCATTGAAACTAAAGCAAGGTTTATATTGAATGAATTTCAGCTGTTGAGTCATGAGTTGACGTCAGCAGTCTTAGAACACATAATATGATATGTGCACTGCCAGGAGATTTGGTGCCATTGCGACCACCGGTAACTGGCAGGAACGTTGTAGCAGTGTAAGAAATCTTATTAAAAGTTCAGAGCATGGCCACTGCTATGACGCACGTCTCAGATGTAGGAAAAAGCCAAACTCGCAGGACGGCTATGAATACAGTAGCAGCATCAGCAAAACGTAAACAGAAAAAAAATCATTATTACCCCAAACTCATTTTTCAGAATGTGTGTGTTTGTACATGAGTTCATGCTAATTGATAATGTGAAGGGGGGGAAGAAAAAGAAAAAGGTAGACATTTTCTTTAAGTGAAGGTCTATATTTAGAGGATCTTCATTGTACAATGTGATATGGACAACACATTATCGCATAGACTGTTATGGAATTCTGCCAAGATTTTATTGGGATCATCTCGTACTTCGACAAGTAATAATCTTAAAACCAGCTTAATGTAGCAAACAAGCAATGAAATCATTGTCTTGGACAATAGGAATCGCTTTTTAGTGCAGTTTGGTGTCACTCTGCACAAGATGAGACAAGGTTGTTTGAATTCACCACACAGACGCACAGTAGGCTAACATAGGCTACCAGCTAAGAAGCTAAGTACATACCCAGGACGTGGAATTGTACCAGAAAGCTGAAAGTTATGCGGATGATAATAGTTTTGAAATTATGGGTTGTCCTTGATATTGAATTGTTTATTTACAAGTTCGATAATGTTGTTGATGTTCTTTGAAGCACATATATGCAGATTAGAAAGATTGTACAATAAATGTCTTGACTGATCAACTACATTTGCAATAAGGGAAAAATTGTCAATTGGATTTTTTTTTTTTTCTTTTTTTTTTCATTTCTATGAAAACAAATAACTTTATTGCCATTGGATTCAGTGTACAGTTCCCCAGCTACCTATATCAAATACATTAAATAAGAAGAAAGGATTTCTACATGTATTAAATTTAAAAAAAAAAAAAGAGGAATACAGTGATAAAAAGACAACAGTGTGCAAACATATTTGTGCAAATCTATACTGTGCAATATTTTTGACGAACAAGCTCCTTTAAGATTTAGATAAACAGGATATTTCTAATACTGCTCATTTCCTTAAAAGGATGGTTCACCCAAAAATGAAAATTCATTCATGGAACGACATAAGGGTGAGAGAGAGAGAGGACCTGTTAAGTTTTCTATTAATGCTTAAACATTTATCACCCTTTTGAGCTTCACTGGTAGCCAGTAACATTCAGTTAAAGTTGGAAGAAGTTGGAGCTACTAATATTCTTGCAGTTTATTTTTCATTCACTTTCCAGCTATATCAAAGCACATGACCAACAAACTCTATTTTCTCCCCAATTTGGTTACCTGCCAGTTCCAGTTCCACCAGCAAGCTCTCCCCTATGACACATCAGCTACCAATATATGCTCTGAGATTGACAGGGGAGAGCGTGTATGTCATTACTCCCAACGAGACCGCATGACCAGTTTTGGTACCATGCCACGCTGATCCGGTCAAGGATGGTTGGAGCATCGTCAGAACTAGAATTAGCCAAATAATGCATAACAGATGTTTATAGTGCTAAACAGACAACAATGTGTGATTTTTGAATTGGCAGGTAATGGGCCGACTGATAGAGTTTGCCTACACGGCAAGCATCTCAGTCGGAGAGAAGTGCGTCATCCACGTGATGAATGGAGCTGTGATGTATCAGATCGACAGCGTGGTGAAAGCCTGCTGTGATTTCCTGGTGCAGCAGTTGGACCCGAGCAACGCCATTGGCATCGCTAACTTCGCTGAGCAGATTGGCTGCACCGAGCTGCACCAGAAAGCCCGCGAGTACATCTACATGAACTTCAGTCAGGTCAGACTCTCATGTGATACAGATCATTCAGCTACAGTGGGTGAGACACATTGGTATGGTCACAGGATTGAGGAATAGTGGGATGCATAAACTGTATACAGTACTCATACAGTTATCAGGAATAATGTTAACTACTATTTAAGAAGCGAAAATCCAATGGGCATGATGTTAAAGGAAAATAATCAATGATAGGGTGGTGTAATACAACCTGACACAAAGCACTCTGAAGTTAATTATTTTCCAGTCAGCTCTTTTGGTGTTTTTTTTAGTCAAGTGAAGTGGCTTTTATTGTCATTTCAACCATATAGAACTGGTAGAGTACATGGTGAAATGAAACCACATTCCTCCAGGATCATGGTGCTACATGAAATGACACAGAAATAAATAAAAATGACACATCTTTACATAAAGTGCATGTGCAAACGTGTGCAAACAACTCAAGACAATACAGTAACTACTAAAACAGGAGCAATAGGCACAGTAGGTGATGGTGTAGCACTGACCAGTACGCAGTCCTAGTATGAGAAGTGTCCAATATAACAGGTAGAGCAAAAGAGTAACAATATAATTTAAAAAATACTGTGAATGTAAACACAACAAATTATGACTTAGTATTCAGCAAATAAGCTTATACCAAATAAGGACATAGCAGTTATTGCAGTAGCAGCCAGGTAAGGTGTATAATAGTGACAAGAAAGTAAATACGATCTTTTTATAAATACAGTAGCAGCAAAAAAAATGCAATACAGTTGATACAGAAATGTGCACATATTGCAGTGGGAGTGGGATGGTGATCAGTTCAGAGTGGGTGTGGGTGTCAGTCCAGTCTCTGAGTATTGAGGAGTCTGATGGCTTGGGGGAAGAAGCTGTTACACAGTCTGGCTGCAAGGGTCTGAACACTTCGGTACCTTTTTCCAGATGGCAGGAGGGTGAAGAGTTTGTGTGAGGGGTGTGTGGGGTCATCCAAAATGCTGGTGGCTTTGCGGATGCAACGTGTGGTATAAATGTCTATGATGGAGGGAAGAGAGACCCCGACGATCTTCTCAGCTGTCCTCACTATCCTCTGCAGTGTCTTGCGATCCGATACGGTTCTTATACCACAGCGATTTTTGTTTACTAATGATTGACATCCCATACTTTTTATCCATTTATAGTTATTATATTTAAGGTTGTAATGGGTAATGATGTTCTGGCTAGTGAAAAACATGGCTAGCTAGTAAATTTGGAAAACTAGCCATAGTGGGTGAGTAATAAGGATAATGTCAAGATATTACTCCCTCCAAGATCTGAGTGTGCATTACCTTGTGGTGAATGTAGTTGGGGTGTATATATACAGTGGTGCATAAATATGACCAAAAACATCATCATATTTTCACACAAGTCCTCAAAGTAGATAAAGGGAACACAATTAAACAAATGAGACAAAATATTATACTTGGTTATACTTTATTTTTATTTATTGAGGAAAATGATACAATATTACACATTTGTGAGTGGCAAAAGTATGTGAACCTTTGCTTTCAGTATCTGGTGTGACCACCTTGTGCAGCAAGTACTGCAGGTAAACATTTTTGGTAACTGTTGATCAGTCCTGCATATCGGCTTGTACGAATTTTATCCCATTCCTCAGTACAGAACGGCTTCAACTCTGGGATGTTGGTGGGTTTCCTCACATCAACTGCTTGCGTCAGGTCCTTCCACAACATTTCTATTGGATTAAGGTCAGGACTTTGACTTGGCCATTCCAAAACATTAACTTTATTCTTCTTTAACCATTCTTTGGTAGAACGACTTGTGTGCTTAGGGTCGTTGTCTTGCTGCATGACCCACTTTCTCTTGAAATTCACGGACAGATGTCCTGACATTATCCTTTAGAATTTGCTGGTTTAATTCAGAATTCATTGTGCCATCAATGATGGCAAGTCATCCTGGCCCAGATGCAGCAAAACAGGCTCAAACCATGATACTACCACCACCATGTTTCAGAGATAGGATAAGGTTCTTATGCTGGAACGCAGTGTCTTCCTTTCTCCAAACATAACACTTCTCTTGTAAACCAAAAGTTCTATTTTGGTCTCGTCTATTCACAAAACATTTTTCCAATATCCTTCTGACTTGTCCACGTGATCTTTAGCAAATTGCATATGGGTAGCAATGTTCTTTTTGCAGAGCAGTGGCTTTCTCCTTGCAACACTGCCTGACCTCGAAGACTATTACACATCTTGCTCTTGGAGTGACCTTTGTTGGTCAAGCACTCCTGGGGACGGTAATAATAGTCTTGAATTTCTTCCATTTGTACACACAGTTTGTCTGATTATGGATTGGTCGAGTCCAAACTCTTTAGAGATGGTTTTGTAACCTTTTCTAGCCTGGTGAGCATCAACAACTTTTTTTTTTTTTTTTTTTTTTTTTTTTTTTTTCCTCAGAAATCTCCTTTGTTCATACCATGATACACTTCCACAAACATGTGTGGTGAAGATCAGACTTTGATAGAGCCCTGTTCTTTAAATAAAACCAGGCGCTCACTCACACCTGATCATCATCCCAGTGATTGAAAACATCTGACTGTAATTGCACCCTCAAATTAACTGCTAAACCTAGAGGTTCACATACGTTTGCCACTCACAGAATATTGGATCATTTTCCTCAATAAATAAATGACAAAGTCTAATGTTTTTATCATTTGTTTACTTGGGTTCTTTGTCTACTTTTAGGATTTGGTTGAAAATCTGATGATTTAGGTTATATCTATGCAGGTATATATAGAAAATTCTTAGAAAGCTTTCAAGCACCACTGTACATGGATGTGTGGGTGATTAGATGTAGTCATACCTGTTCTGCTGCATTGTACATGTTCCTGTGAAAGCTACCTGCTAGGAAAAGGTGTGTCCAAAGAAGCCATTTACTTTAAATCACATGACACACGTCATCAGTTATGGCTTGTGTTCGAGACAATTTAAAAAAAAAAAAAAAGTAGTCAACTGTAGTTGAGTGAATGACTTGTACATCTATAATGCATTCATTCACAAGAGGAAGGAGTGCCACTGACATAGCAAAGGGAGAGTATTAGTTCCTCTTCTCACTAAACCTGGGCAGTGATCTTATATCTAAGCTCTTTTTTTAAAGCAGATGTTCTAGTTATGCGCTTATATTTAGATGAAGGTTCCAGTGTATACTTACAACAGAGATCTGCAGTTCAACAAAGAAAAGGATCAGTGGGCCGTACGTGTGATTATTGTTGAATCGTCAAACTGATTGTTCTGGATGCTCAGTCAGGATAAATAGCATGTTTGTAATATAAGAAGAATTTCTGTTCTCTTACTGTTGTGTGGTGCATAGCTGAGGGGAAAAATTGCGTACCATCCACTGACATTTTGTGGTAAAATAAAATTTTTTTAAATTTTTTTTTTTTTTTTTTTTTCCCCCTAGCAATGTTGATGGCTTACAATCTTTGTGACCCATCCCCCACACAGTAGTTTAATCTAAGACTCAATTGAGATGAGACTATGAGGTCTAAACAAGCACTGTGTAGGATTTACACAATGATGGTGAAAGTAAAAGATTTTCACAATCTTGTGTGGGGAAGTGCACACGTCAATCCCCACCTAGCATCAGTCATTATAAAGATAGTCATATACTTGTAAAACTAAAGTGGTTTGGACACTAAATATGCCCTGGCTGAATGCCTACATCACTTTGTAAAAATTTGGGTACATGTAACATTTTTTGTTTAACTGTTCAGATGGTTCAAACATCGCACTCATTCCCCTGTCGTTTCCTTCACTCCACCAGGTGGCGACGCAGGAGGAGTTCTTCAATCTCTCTCCATGCCAGCTGGTAACACTGATCAGCCGTGATGAGCTGAACGTACGCTGCGAGTCTGAGGTATACCATGCATGTGTGGCGTGGGTGCAGTATGAGCGTGACGAGCGGAGGCCATACATGCAGGCACTGCTACAAGCCGTGAGATGCCACTCACTTCCGCCACACTTCCTGCAGCGCCAGCTTGAGCACTTTGAATGGGACGCACAGAGCAAGGATTATCTAGCACAGATCTTTCAGGACCTGACACTGCACAAGCCCACCAAGGCATTGGCATGCCGCACACCTAAGGTACCACAGCTTATCTACACAGCCGGTGGCTATTTCCGCCAGTCACTCTGCTACCTCGAGGCGTTTAACCCGGGCACTGGTGCCTGGCTGCGCCTGGCGGATCTTCAGGTGCCCCGCAGTGGCCTGGCAGCGTGTGTGATCAGCGGGCTCTTCTACGCCGTTGGAGGGAGGAACAATGCACCTGATGGCAACATGGACTCCAACACTCTGGACTGCTACAACCCTATGAACAATTGCTGGCTCCCATGCGCCCCAATGAGTGTACCCCGGAACCGAATTGGCATTGGGGTCATTGATGGTATGATCTACGCCGTTGGGGGCTCACATGGATGCATCCATCATAACAGCGTAGAGAGGTGAGGACAGTGGTTAAAGAGTTAACAACTGTGTACCATGAAAGAAGGTTTTCTTGACTGACCTTTATGACTGACTTCCATTTGAGAACCCTCTTAGGGGTTGAGGAATTCCTGCTAGGAAAAAGAGTAGATTTAGACTGTCAGTTTCTTATCAAACATAGAAGTTGGCTGGATATGTAGGTTTGTTGCACTGTTTCTCAATCCAGCATTAACTTTGGTTCTGCTGTGTCTGATACACTTGCAGTGGTGCCAATCTATGGTTTAGCTGTAGTGTTTACAATTTTTGGCCCCATGGCAATATGTGAGACAGCTGAAAACAACTAAATCTTTCTGCTTTTTTCAGCCAAAGCAACAGTCAGAGCAGGCAATTCACTGAAGGGGAAAGGACATGGGATGTGAAAACTGCACATTTGCTTTAAATAGCTGTTACTGTCTTGTGTTCTGCTTCACATTCACTTTATTTACATAAACCTTGAATTTGAAACCTATGAATTTACATGCCTTGGTCTAGTCAGCTAATTCAAATCAAGTGGGTGGGACTGTTGTCTCTTCTAGTTGGTAAAAATGGAGGAGTTGCTTATTATTAAATTGCAGTCACATCAGACTTTTGTCTCAGATTTTCCTTAATGTTTCTTCATGCACTTTCCCTTTTACTCTCTGCCTGCTAGGATATTTTGGAAGTATTCTCTCACCTGATTAAATCTTTGAAAAGGTGTCTGT
The DNA here is from genome assembly GCA_024331685.1 of Stegophilus panzeri. Classification (NCBI taxonomy): domain Eukaryota; kingdom Metazoa; phylum Chordata; class Actinopteri; order Siluriformes; family Trichomycteridae; genus Stegophilus; species Stegophilus panzeri. The sequence goes on along the minus strand of JANDJT010000081.1, from coordinate 11,151,342 downwards.
CTTTGAGTACATTCTATATTGTCTCTTAGTACTAAGGCATTACAACACAGTAAGACTTTGTAATGCATTTTTGGATTGAGTTTGCACCCAAAATCCCCTGCAGCCTCAAAGTTGGGTTCTTAAATGGCTTTTATTTCTTGCTCTCTGTCCTGCTCTCTCTGACTGTCAGTCATTTGGCTTTTGGTGTCAACGTGCCTTTTTTCACTATGATTCATCCACAGACACATGAAGAGGAAATGGGTTTTATAAGTCCAGTGATGGGCCTCAAATAATGAAACAGCCGATTTAAAAGAATAAGGAAGAGAAACTAGTTATTATTAGGAATTTGCTCTACTATCAAAGCATCTGTCTGTTAATGCAGTGTAGATCCTACAAATTTTTAAATGGAAAGAATCTTTTGTTCCTGTGTAATTCCTTATATTTCCAAATATCTCATAATGTAATAGTGTAATAGAAATGACTGTATGTGGTTTGTTAATCTATTAAACACATCTTTATGAAGAAAACTTTCCACTGTTTTGAGAATCATAGTAATGCACATTCATACTGGCTAAACAGGAAGCGTCATCACAAAGAGCATGGAAATAAAGATGATGTGCATAAATATTCATCCCCATGAACTTCCCCCACGTTTTGTAGTGTTCGGCTCATTCAGAATTCCTTTTGGGCTCTTGTTTGATTCTTTGACTAATCCCATCTTTACCAGGTCACTTCCTTTTGGTAGATGGCCTACTCTAGGCAATGCCATATTCTTTCCATTTTTATATATTGGATTTAAATGTTGATATGTGGGATGTTTAAACATGAAATATTCGTCAATACTTGTGTAGATTCATGACACATAATCCCGATTAAGTCAATTTCAATTCCAGATTGTATCACTACAACCTGTGGGAAAAGTTCAAGGTGGTAAATACTAGTGCAGGGCTCTATATTTTTTGAGCCCACTGTCTTTGTTAGAGCTCTGCTGATTCTCTCTGTGTGTGTGTGTGTGTGTGTGTGTGTGTGTGTTCTATGCAGGTACGACCCGGAAAGAGACTCGTGGCAACTGGTGGCCCCCATGCTGACCCGGAGAATAGGGGTGGGTGTGGCTGTCATTAACCGCCTCCTCTATGCAGTGGGTGGGTTTGATGGAACGCATCGTCTGAGTTCAGTGGAGTGTTACAACCCTGAGAAAGACGAATGGAGGGGCACAGCACCCATGAACACTGTCCGCAGCGGAGCAGGTGAGTCCATGCTGGACTTCTTGCTAGTCCAGCAATTATTGGTTTAGGAACTGTTAGGGGTGGCCTGAGACAAACTTTGGCATGCTGTTGGAAAATAATTAGAAAATAATCAATTTTGGGTCAGTGATTATTTTCCTCTAACAGCACACCTGGTCATGTTTTATTCCTAACTTATTGACTCTATTATATTATTCAAGTTAGTTCGGTTGGTTACATAATATAGTGACACAACTGAGTTCTGTTCATTTACAATAAGGCGGAAGTTTAACTTCCTATGCATGTCCTGACCTTCCTTTGTTTTCATTTCCAAAACCATAACCCTTCTAGTTCAGTCATTTAACAACATCTTTCTGCATAGTCATGATATGTCTGCAGCGAGCCCGTATTTCCACAACCATAGTAACAACCTTTCAATTCTACATAAGTCACTGGAGGTCAGAAAAACAAGGAAGTTAATTTGTCCATTAATTTGTTTTTCAGCACCCTGTGTATTGGGTAATACTTTGTTTTGTGGAGTCATTCACTGTAATTGGTTTCCTCAGGTGTGTGCGCACTGAATAATCACATCTATGTAATGGGCGGCTACGATGGCACCAATCAGCTGAACACGGTGGAGTGCTACGACGTGGAGACCGACAGCTGGACCTTCATCTCATCAATGAGACACCGGCGCAGCGCGCTGGGAGTCACCCCCCACCAAGGACGCATCTACGCACTCGGTATGGGGAAATATCTAGCTCTCATATTACCAACTTCCTTGTTAGCTGATTGGCTGAAGAGATCATCAACTCTAACAACCTATCCTCGTGCCCTGGTTTTGCAGACAGACCACTGTCCCTGTTTCAACAAGGACACATCTTTTGTTAAAGTTGATCTAGAAGTTGCCTTCTTTGTCCCCCTGCATAAATTTATAGAATACAAATCTCACCATTAAGGATGTCAAACAGGGCTTGCTACATGACTCAAAAAATGACTCCTCCACTCCACCATATTGAACTCATGAAGGCCTTGCTAATTAGCAGAGAAGTGGAATCAGGTGTCTTAAGTGACATATAATGCTATGGGCTCGAGTGTGACCCGAAACACCAGTTCTACAATGTAAAAATGTAATGCAGCACATTATGAATGCCCTCTGGTGGCTGGGAGGTGACACTGCGGTCATTCGTTATTCTCAGCTGTTATTTATGAGTTTGGGGTTTGTTTTCAGCCAAAAGTTGCTAGTATGCAGGCCAGGAAAACATACCCTTATGGTACTTTTCTGCGAACGGGAGCTAGTCGGCATGGATCTGGCAGGAACGCGTGTTTCTAGTTGTGTAATTCTTTTTGGCTAGCAGTCAGACTGCGCTGATCCGATACCGCCTGAAATAAATTTCCACCCTAAGCACAGTATTAGCTGCAAGAAAAGTCAATATGCAAAACTTTTATATGACTGAGCTGTTTAATTCTCAAATCTGAAGGCGTGAATTACTTTTCTGTAATGCCGCGACTCTGAAAGGAGCTCTAGGTGTAATTCAAATGATCGGTTTTAACAAGCGCGCTAATTCGCAGGGACTTGTTTGATGGACAATCTACACAATCTAAGCCGAGGGTAAAGGATTAAGAAACCGTGTTGTTATTTAACAAAGAAAAACATATCATCCTTGATCTGGTGAAGTAAACCTTTAACGTTTACAGAAGGAGTCTCCAGTGTCAGCGCTTTGCATCAGTAAGTTTTTCACCACAGGAAAGTCTTCAGGACAGACAGGTTTTTTTTGAGTTGACGGTTTTTCAAGCTCTGCATTTTATTTTTTATTTTTTTTTTATTAACTTCAAGACAGAAAACGAGACGGGCTGGTAATGTTTGGTGAATTTAAATATTTGAAAGTGTTTTTAATTGGTTTCTTCTGCTTTTTTTTCCCAACAGGAGGATATGATGGGAACACATTTTTGGACAGCGTGGAATGCTATGACCCTGAAACGGACACATGGGCCGAGGTCACGAGGATGACCTCTGGGCGGAGCGGGGTTGGTGTTGCGGTTACCATGGAGCCGTGCCAAAAAGATTGTAAGAAGGGTTGTCTGAAAGATTGTCAGAAAGAATGTCAGAAATTCTAGTGCCTCCTATCTTCTCCTTGCTCTTTGTCCTTCCATATATCTATTCCTTCCTCTTTCAGCCAGGATCACCAGTGATTAAAATTCTGGTGCTTCGAGAACTTTAAGAGTCTTCTATAAAGGAGAGCAAACGGGTCTCTGGACATCTACAGGGTTCACGCAAAGCCGTGGTGTTGACTATGAGATCGGAGCGGCCAGAAGATGCTTCCAGACAGGACTGGTTAATATTTATTTGTTGTTGGGTTTTATAGCCAGACCACCAGGCATCGGGATCATTTAATGTGAGTCAGCCTGTGTCTCCTGTTTGTATTACTGACCAGCCTTGTCCAGCTAAAACAAACGTGACTACAAGCCTATCATTTCTCCTGAAGTAGAAGTTGCAGATCAGCACCTTGGACCACGGATGTCAACATTTTTTAAAGTGCCATTATTGTATCTCACACAATACATTTCAGTGTCTGAGTCTGTGCTGCTGTACCAGGCTTATTGAACCACAAGGACACAGAGATGCAGCGAACACTTGTGGGCTGGTTCAGAGAAAAGTCAAATTTACACAATCTTCCACTTACTCTACATCTATTTGTTCAGCCAAAACATGTTTCGTGTCTGATGTTTGCTTCTTTAGTTTTGCACCAGGCTACGAGTTTAGTGGAGCGAAGTAAGGAAGTCTCACCTAAATATGATTTTGTAAATACCATTCTTCCAGAATTCACCCAGACTGTAATCTCGAGCTGTGCAAAATGGGACCAGGATCCTGTAGACCCAACAAAAAATAATGGCAGTGGGACTTTTTTATTTTTTTTTCTCTCTCATATTTTCACTCAGATGTTCAGGAAAACACCATTAAACGTCCTACATTAGACGAACAAAATATTTCAATATAAATTTGGTCTCAGTTTGTATCTGTACTGATCAGTATACTATAGTTAAAAGGATTAGTTCTGTTTCAACAAATAATTCATTTACAAACAAAAAAGTTCAGGATCCAGAGTAGGCAAAAACCAAAACATTAGGAGAGGATGGGAGTGGCATTCAAAAAAATGTTTTATTTTTTTTTAAAAACCAGCGACTACCTCTACCTGGAGGTTATCTGGATGATAATACAGTTCTACTTTGAAGTAAAATATGTAAATGTGCTCTATCCCTACTATTTTGCTAACGTATGTGTTTCAAAACATAGCTTACAGATGTCATTTGAAGCAGATTTTTTTCAAATAAACAGATATGCCGTGCGACAGACTTCCATTATTTGTTAGTTTCGTAACTCCAGTGCAAAACATGATTCAGATATCAAACATGTTTCAGCTGATTGAGAACATTTGGGTAATTTTTAAATTTTTTGTTGAAGCCTATGTTCTGGTTCCACTCATCAGGTACTTTATCAAGACCAACTGATTCAGGCATATTGAAGCAGGGGAAACACTTCATTCAACTCATTAGGTAATTATCCATGTCTATTATAGGACTCGGATTCATTGTGTATTAGCCAGTCGCTCATTTCATGATCTTATTCACTCAGGGTGTGTTCTACGGGTGTGTGCTTACAAACACTGTTGTAATACACCGCCTTTGTAATTAACTAGTGAGTTGAATCGGTTTACACAAGCTGACTGTTAATGCTGGGAACTACAGTTGCCTAACCCTGGTTACTGAATAAATTGATTCAGTTTAGTGTTTTCTCTGCTGAAGTCACTTACCTGTTAATTCGTAAACCCTTCACGAGTGTGTGTTTGTCCAGATGGCGTCTCATTTACAAGTGTTTCAGGGTCCAATCTGGACCTGAGGAAAAACAGTATCTAAAATCCAAGAGCACAATTGAAGGAAGTATAGACTGATGTCTGAGATGAAGGTTTTGGAAAGTAATGGAAAAGAATGTGGGTCCTATCGTCATTCGATGGATGGGTTCCTTGCCACTTGAGGCTAACGCAACAATCAGAACAGGCATCTTTCATGAGCAGGCAAAAAAAAAATCCTGACTAATGTATTTGCTACATTTTCCCAAGATTTTTAGACAATTCTTGGAGTTTTGTACAGGGTCTGGATTTCGCTTTTATTTATTTTGGATTAACTGGTTTTTGTTTTTGTTTTTGTCGTACCCTCCCCCCCTCGTGCTTAACCCTTCGGTTCTACTTTAGAATAAACAGACCGATCTCTTTTTGTATTCGTCGCATAATGAGCATGTGTCGGATTTGAGACGTGACGGCAACTAGTGACTTCTCTTTTTCTAAGTCTGGCTGTTTTTAAAAAAATAATAATAAATAAATAAATAAATAAATTAAAAATAAAAAAAGGAAGTAGTTTTTTTGCTTTAACACTTTATTATTAACATTCAGAGATAATTTAAAGACTGCTTTGTACATTTTACAGCAATCAGTGTATTGTACAACACATTGTGTATTAAAGATATGTTTATTGTAGTTCATTGTGTCCCTGGTGATGAGTTATAAACCAAGTTTAAGTGAACTGTTGTAATTGAAGCTATATTTTCGAACACCTCAACTTCCTCAGGAATGAAAAAATTTATAATTTGGCTACAAATAAGACACAACTGGCCATCCATGACGGAGCCAAAGGAGCAAAATTTGCACTGGAGGGTTGGCATACTCTCTCTCCTTTGTCAGTCACCGTGACTAGTCAATTGTGGGCATCTGTGATGTGGAAGGGGGTAGATCGTACTTCCTTGCAGTGTTTCACATGGCCCTGTGACACATTAGCAGCAGTTATGTGACTTCACATGTCTCAGAGGAAGCATGTGTTAGCCTTCAACTCTTCCCTGCTTGTTAGTTGTTGTACGATAGGGCAGAGCTGGCTGGTGGGTGGGAATTGGCAGTTGACCAAAGGAACAAAATAGAGGGGAAAAAATATCGATTTAGAGCTTCAGAGCTTGTTTGTTTATATTAATTTAACCCTTATTCTAAAAAATAAAAAACTAAATATTATCCAATAAAAGCCATGTGATATAAAGTATTTCCACCCAATAACATAAGAGCACTAAGTTATGTTATATCCTTAAATGAATACATCCAGCAGTAGAGTAAAAAAAAATTCTGTATAGAATAGTGGTAAAAGTGTTATTCAGTGCACACACACACTGTTGTATCGATTATTGTATTGTATGTATATTGTGTAACTAATTATCAGCATGTTTACCGCTTCAATGTTTCTGCATTGAGGGCTCAGTTTATGTGTGAACATAGAATAAGCATAATCTCATCTGTCTCATTTAGTCACTAACATGATTATAAAGATAAAGAAACCTCTTTTTTTTCATTAGTGATTCACAAAACAGGATTAGTAAACATTTTAGCTTTTTTCCCCAGACCCTAAGCCAAGTAATTTGAGAACAAAACTGTGGAGAATCTGGGGGGTTCCTGAGGACTAGATAAGGTAAAATCAGGTGATCCATTAAATAAGGTGTCCCAACATTCTTGATACAGTTTGTCAAGGGACAGGTAAGTAGCTTATTAGGTGTGTTTGGAGTTGAGAGTTGAGAACCAATCTATGGCAACCACCAGATCATTTGTATAGTCATCGTGTTAAAAACAATCCTAGGGTTAGTCCTAACCTTTTGCAGAAAAAGATTTTGTGATAACGGAACAGAAGGTAAAAATGTAAAAGAAGGCCCACAGATACTCAGCTCTGTGACTTGAGGCAGCTAATATACAATACATTCTACAACCATCAGTTATGTCAAAAGTCACATACAGTGGTGCTTGAAAGTTTGTAAACCCTTTTGAATTGTCTATATTTCTGCAATAATATGACCTAAAACTTTTTAGATTTTCACACAGAAGTCCTAAAAGTAGATAAAGAAAATACAATTAAATGAGGAAAAAAAATTATACTTGTTCATTTATTTATTGAGGAAAATGATCCAATATTACAGTGCTATGAAAAAGTATTTGTGATTTCTTCTGTTTTTGTGTATATCTCATACTAAATAGTTTTAGATCCTCAAATGAAATACAACATAAAACAAAGGAAACCTGAATAAACAGACAATACAGTATTACAATAAATACAATACAGTATTCATTTATTTATTTATTTATTTATTATTATTATTTATTATTATTGAAGCAAAAAAAAAAGTTATCCAATGCCTGTCACCTATGTGAATACTAATTGCCCCCTTAAACTTAAATCTGGTTGTGCCACCTTTAGCAGCAATAACTGCAACCAAATGCTTCTGCTAATTAGAGATCAGTCCTTCACGCTGTGGTGGAATTTTGGTCCAGTCTTCTTTGCAGAACTGCTTTAGTTTAGCCACACTGGACGGTTTTTGAGTATGAACTGTCCGTTTAATGTTCTGCCACACCATCTCAATTGGTTCAAGTCAGGACTTTAACTTGGCCACTCCAAATTTTTAATTTAGCTTTTTTTGAGCTATTTAGAGGTGGACCTATGCTTTGGATCATTGTCTTGCTGCATAATCCAGTTGCGCTTGAGTTTCAACTTACAGACTGAAGACCAGACAT
>JANDJT010000081.1:11125199-11134883 GCA_024331685.1 Stegophilus panzeri | reverse complement strand
GACAATTTTTCACAACCAGAGACTCTGTGTGTCTGTCTGTCTGTCTGTCTATCTATCTATCTATCCAACTGCATAGTATGGGTACATAGTATCTATATATACTATATACTATGTACATATCTACATTGCTATACTCTACATGGTATAGCAAATACCCACAGTCACACTTTAAAATCTGGTAACATATGGTTGTGATGGTCAGGTGTCCTCAAACTTTTGTAATATAGTGTATATTAAATAACAAAAACATACAGCTGTGCTTGAAAGTTTGTGAACTCTTTAGAATTTTCTATATATCTGAATAATTATGACCCTAAACATCGTCAGAAGTCCTGAAAGTAGACAAAGAGAACCCAAATAAACAAATAAGAGAAAAATATTATATTTGGTCTTTTATTTATTGAGGAAAATGATCTCTAGTTTTAGCAGTTAATTTGAAGGTGAAATTAGAATCAAATGTTTTCAATCAATGGGATAACAATCAGGTGTGAGTGAGTTCCCTGTTTTATTTAAAGAATAGGGATCTATCAAAGTCTAATCTTTAGAACACATGTTTGTGGAAGTGTATAATAGCATGAACAAATGAGATTTCTGAAGGTCTTAGAAAAAGAGTTGTTGATGCTCATCAGCTTGGAAAAGGTAACAAAACCATCTTTAAAGAGTTTGGACCCCACCAATCCACAGTCAGACAGATTAAGTACAAATGGAGGAAATTCAAGACCTTGATACTTTCCCCAGGAGTAGTCAACCAACAAAGATCACTCCAAGAGAAAGACGTGTAATAGGCTGTGAGGTCACAAAGGATTCCAGCGTAAGAATCTTATCCCATCTGTGAAACATGGTGGTGGTAGTATCGTGGTTTGGGCCTCTTTTGCTGCATCTGGGCTTGCCATCATTAATGGAACAATGAATTTTGAAGTGTACCGAATTCTAAAGGAGAATGTCAGGGCATTCAGTCCATCGACCAAATCTCAAGAGAAAGTGGGTCATGCAGCAAGACAACAAACCTAAGCACACAAGTCATTCTACCAAAGAATAGTTAAAGAAGAATAAAGTTAATGTTTTGGAATGGCCAAGTCAATGTCCTGACCTTAATCCCTTAGAAATGTTGTGGAAGGACCTGAAGCAAGCAGTTCATGTGAGAAAACCCACCAACATCCCAGAGTTGAAGCTGTTCTGCACTGAAGAATGGGCTAAAATTCCTGCAAGCCAATCAACAGTTATCAGAAATGTTTAGCTGCAGTTATTGCTGAACAAGGGGGTGACACCAGATACTGAAAAGTTCACATATTTTTGCCTTTTACAGATATGTAATATTGGATCATTTTCCTCAATAAGTAAATGACCAAGTATAATATTTTTGTCTCATTTGTTTAATTGGCTTGTCTTATTCCCCTCTCTGTATCTATCTTAAATTTCAAAGTATAGTAGTGGAGTAGTGATCACACCTGCTGAGAATAAATAATGTGGGGATAATGCTGAGTCCTCGTTAACAGCTTGGTTGTACAGCAATTGCTGGCAAAAAGTGTAAATTTATGAAAAGTAGGGGGCACCCGGATTTGAACCGGGGACCTCTTGATCTGCAGTCAAATGCTCTACCACTGAGCTATACCCCCACACGTATGCGATATCGAAAACTTGTTATTTTGAGGATGTTCTGTAATTAGTCTGTTTTAGCACTTTTTTATATTTCATTACATTTAGCAAGTCTTGTGCTAGAACATAAATTATTCTCTTTTATAACGAATGACAAAATGATAACGCCATAATTTTAACAGCATACGTCGTCTGACTTTTTTTTTTAACTAGCCAGAAGAGACGCCATTTTAGCGAATCACGTCATATACATTTCCGTTTTTTGACAGGAAGTAGTTGAATATTGAACTGTTTGGAGGAGGTCGGCAGAAAATGGTAGTGTAGAGTCTTGGGCTAATTTTTTATTATTATTATTATTATTATTATTATTATTGAACTGGTTTCGCAACACATCTTTAGTTTTCTTTATTTAAATTAATTTAGTATCCGTATGTTTTTCGACTTCTCAGACTTATAAGCTTTGTTTTGAGTCGTTGCTTAAGCTACTAGCCTTTAGCACATGAGGTAGTTGTTGGTGGAGCTAACTCCATGATGAAGATGAATAGACGCGGCAACTTGAAACGTTAACGTTGTTTTGTTTTATTGTTCAACATATATAATGAAATTAGGCCTTTTGTATCTAAAGCTGTTTATATTAGTAATATGGTAGCAACCATGGTGTGCTAGCTTTAGCGGTTTGTGATGTGTCATGCTAGCTGTTTACTTTCTGTTTCGGTCGCTTTAATATAACTCTGGAGACTTGGTGTTACAACTTATACTAGATTTGAATAAATTATTAGCAACACTAGAATATTCTTAATAAAAAATATTTTAAAAAACTGTTACATGTTGTTTCCCTTCACAGAATACTCGTGGTCTTCGCTCTCAGCTGAAAGACAGTGTCCCGGTGGCGGGGCTTTGTTCACAGGCAGGATCTTATGGTGTTCCTGATACCCTGCGCAGGGGGTAAACACTCGTTAAATTGATCTGTAATACTTGATTGAGCTTATTTATACTTTACCTGTAGTCTTTAAAAAAATGTATTAATGCATTTGTGTGATTTCAGGTTTTCTAGTGTCAAAAACGAGCTTCTCCCTTCTCATCCTTTAGAAATCTCTGAGAAAAGTGTGAGTTTTGTGTACAGTCTCTGAAATATCGAAAGATTAACAAGAATTACTTCAGTATAAGGTGTCATTTGACAGTCACCTCATGCATAATATGGCCAAAAGTATGTGGACACCCGACTATCACACCCATATGTGGTTCTTCCCAAAACGATTGCAACAAAGTATAAAGCACAATTGTATAGTAGCCTATGTCATTGTATGCTACAGCATTTCAATTTCCCTTCACTGGAGCGAAGAGGCTCAAACCTGTTCCGGCATAAAAATACCCCAGTACACAAAGCAAGCTCCATGATGACATGGTTTGCCAAGGTTTGTATGGAAGAACTCGAGTGTCCTGCACAGAGCCCTGACCTCAACCCCACCGATCATGCTGACTGCACCCCCAGGCCTCCTCACCTGACCTCAATAAAGTCTTGTTCCCACCTGGCATTAACGTGCGTCCTAGGTGATCGGCTATACGTCTATGGCATATGTGGATATGCGTCTCCGATCGCCCAGGACGCATGTTAATGCCCGGTGTGAACGAGGCCAAATGCTCCTGTAGTTGAATGGGCAAATCCCCATGCTCCACAATCTAGTGAAAATCTACCCAGAAGAGTGGAAATTATTATAACCGCGAAGGAGGACTAAATCTGGAATGGGATGTTCAAAAAGCACACACGGGTGAGTGATCAGGTGTTCACATACTTTTGGCTCATACAAGGGGGATTATTTTTGCTATTATATTGCCCCCAAGTAAGCATTTGGAGGAGAAACAAAAATTAGATAGGCTAAACACACATTGTCTAATCAAAGTACAAATGAGAGAAAAAGACAGATGACTGTGCAATAAATTGTTTTGTTTAAACAAAATGGTCATCAGGAGCCATTGATGAGATCTTGAAATATAATGAAGTGCTCAATCCTAATAGTTACACTGTCAGTTACTGATAGATCTTAGATTTTAACCTTTCATCTAATATCAGCACCAGCTGCAAATATTGTGTTTTTATGCTTTAAACAAGCAGTCAGAAAATTACCAACTAATTACAGTCGACTAGACTGTTTTCACTGACTTACTGTTGCTTTGTGATCTGTACTTATAGTTCCAGCTTAACCAGGACAAAATGAACTTTTCCACATTAAGGAACATCCAAGGACTCCATGCACCCCTGAAACTCCAGATGGAGTACAGAGCAGCCAGACAGGTTGGAACCACTTAATGTTGCACTCATATCTCCTCATTATCCCCGCTACTTTATACATGTTAGGGTTTAATAGGTAGTATTATAGTTACACAAAATGAAATATATTCAAATAAGCTGTAATATCTAAAATATTATCGACAATTATATCACTTAGGTTGAGAAAACACAGAACACTTTATATAGCACGGTTCTCAAGCTCCTGTTTCTGACAGATTCAGCGTTTGCCTTTTCTGCCGAGCTCCAACCTGGCTCTGGATACACTCAGGGGTGTTGATGAGTCCATTGGATTTGAGGACATCCTTAATGGTAAGTGCATGTTTACATCTAATAGGGGTTAACAAATCAGTAGCGTCCAAATTCATGTCCAGGACGTTTTTAGCAGGCGTATTAATTAGTGTTCACAAACAAGACAGCCTTTTCAGAATCTTAAACACACAGGTATGTGAAAGCACAGTTCCTTTTTCAATTGATTATAATAAATAATCGATTTATGATTGTAATGTTGATTCATTATAATCGTCACATCCCTACTAAAAAAATGTTATATACAATAGGGTTTATTTAAAATTATATTATTGAACTTGATTAATATTTGTTTGTGTGTGTTTCAGATCCTGCACAGTGTGAGCTGATGGGTGAGCCACATATTATGACAGAGTACAAACTTGGACTGCTGTGAAGTCTAAGTACAAGATGCTTTAGATTTTTATTAGAAACAGAACAAAGTCTGTTTTGGTCATTAAATGTGTTGACCTTTTGCATTTTTCAGTTTTTTTCTGTTTATAATAAAAATGTAAATCAATTTAACATTAGTCTCTGTATTTGTACAACGTTCATCAGTAAGCTTTTTCTGAAATCCCTCAAGCATAGTGGATACAGGACTTTAAATGAACACCATTAACCCCCAAAATAGACATTTCTCAGAGTCAATTTATTAACTTTTTGTGTGTAATTAATCCATTTCAAGCGTTACAAATGTTTTAAATATTACAAACTCTCTCGAGTTAAATAAAATTTGTCTGATTTATTAAAAGGAAAATGCAAAAGCAACTGGATAACAAAATAAGACCATGTATATTTATAAAACATCACATTGATTTTGGTATAATTATGTCTTTGCCGTTAACTACAACAAGCTATTTACAGAAATGTTTTCTCTAAAACAAAAAGTCATCCAACTTCAGTCCAGCTTCTCTTCTTGGAAGAAATCTGCAGCATTAAGGTGTTCCTGAAACTCGTCATATTGCTGCATAGAGAGGAGGAAAAATAACATGTAATGAATACAAGGCATCCATCTGTATCAAGGACATACAATACACAAACCTTATAAACGCTCTCTCTAACTCAAGAAAGAACACACACACACCTCAGTAATCCAGCCTTCCTCCATCAGCTTGGTGAACACTTTATTCACAGTATCCTTCACCGGCTCATCTTCTTCTCCCTCCTGTGGCTCTTGCTCTACCTCTTTGTGATCCTCCAGAGCAGTGCGGCAGCGCTGGAACAGATGGTACTTGAAGTGTTTGAGCGCATGGTACACCTCGGTACGGCTGGCACAGACAGACCCGACAAAGAACGTCTGCAATTTGTAATAAAGATGTTTACATATTTAGTGTGATGCACCAAAGTGTTTTTCTATTACACGGTATATACACCTTTATTAAAAATGACAGTCTTTATAGCACAGTGCTGCGGAGTTCTTGGAACTGATTGGTCAGAAAGTATTGGTTCGTTTTCTATAACAGCGGCTCTGAGAATAGTGCCAGCTGTTAATCAAATCACAGGTTTATTTTTATGTGCTACTTCTAATGTTATTGTCTCTATAATAACAGCTCATACACTTGGAATAGGAACCTAATAATTAACTGATTAAAAGAATGGGCTGTTGTTTAACTAAGAAAAATATATTGCTGATATGAAGTTTTCTGTAATTACATGTTTATTTAACATTTATGCAAGGAGTCTCCAGTGTAACCAATTTGTAATGCATTCCACCACAGGAAAATCTTCAATCCAGAGCACGGCGGTTTCTCAGAAACATTAGAAGCTTTGTTTCTTTAAAAAGTTTTTTTTTTTTAAACTTTTTTTTTATTATTAACTTCAAAAGAGAAAAAGAGGCTGTTGTAAGAATGATGGTGTGTAATTAACTGGTTTCCTGGACATTACACAACATATGTAACTATAAACAGATAAAAAAAAAAAAAGTAGAGCATTTTCATTAAATAAAAAAATGATTTGTTGGCAAATTGTTCTGGTATGAGAGGAATAAAACACTGAGACATACTGTTTTATGAAAATAATCAACTTCAGTGTTTTAACAGCTCACACCACTTCTGGAATGTCCGAACATGTGGCGCAAATGTTCTACACAATAACTCAAAATGCAAATATAAATAATTTAAAAGCTGTGTTGGGTGACTGCTGAAACATTGAAAGCATGTTCTGTAGAGTGTAAATAAGCAGAATTTGATCGTAAAGAACCACTTTTAATTATAGCTATGTAAAAATAATGATCAGTGTGTTTGTTACCTGCGAGTCATCAGGCATGAACTGGTCCTCTTGCAGTGTGTGGTTGTGATACAGCTGCCCGGACAGACGCACATAGAAGCGGCCATTTCGGTGGAGCTCACACGCTTCACAGCCCTTAGTGAGGATGTTCACCATACTAACTCGCACTTTGGGATAACACTCAACCCGCTCCTTAAATAAAATAAAAACCCACATGGTATAAATTTTGCATCATTTTGTACATAGTGTGATGTACACACACACAAAACAGTATTTCATTCATTCCTACTTTGTAGCGTTCCTTCCAGCGGCTCCTCTGCTTTAGATTTTCCAGGCGTGGGAGCACCAGTCGCTCATCAAAGTGACGCAACGACGATTTCATCTCTTCAGCATAGCGCTTTGTCCGCTCACCGTCTGGAATAATAAGTAAACAAACCTATTAATTACCCAGTAAAGCAACCTATCAAATATTATTGGCTTTTAATTACATTTTCCCCCCTGTATGTTCAAGTCTTAGGCTTATACTGGAGGGGCTTCTGTGAGTAAACTTATTTTGGACAGAGGAATGCGGTTGCTATGGGTTGCTAGGGTTATAACAGACTATACGTGACCTTGGGCACCCAGACACGTGGTGGTAAGGAGAGCTTTTTAAAAGTTACAGAGAATGAGAGTCTGAAAGGATAACAACTTGTATATATGAAACTTCATACCCATATACACTTTACTAACTTTTGCGCCTGCCTGCACCTCTCTTCTGATCTAAAGAGAAAATTATACAGTCTAAAAAAAGAAAACCCACAAAAACTTTTCTTGTCACTTAAAGCAAAGTGTCTAATGAAAGTGACAGTTCAACTATCTAGATAAGTTTACACCTAAATAACATGGTCAAAATGTGCTAAATATTTCACTGTGCTGATTTTCCCCCACTGGATTGAAACCTGCCTCCACCCTGTTTGTGCGGAGTGTGCATGTTCTCCCCGTAATGCGGGGGTTTCCTCCGGGTACTCCAGTTTCTTCCCCCAATTCAAAAGATATTCATTGTAGGTCGATTAGCATTTCCAAATTGTCTGTAATGTGTGAACATGTGTGCAACTGTGCCCTAGATGGATTGGCACCCCATCCAGGGTGTCTCCCGCCTTGTACCCTGGGTTTCCTGGGATAGGCTCCAGGCTCCCCCGCGACCCTGTGTAGGATAAGCAATATGGAAAATGGATGGATGGATTTTCCCCACCATTATTCCAAAATTTTGCTCACCTGCCAATTCCCACCCACCAGCCAGCTTTCCCTTATCACACGACAGCTACCAACTACTAAGAATGAAGGCTAAAATGTGTTTGCTCTGAGAAAAGTGAAGCCAGCCAGCTGCATCTTTTAAAACTGCTGCTCCTGCTGCATAACAGGGCAGCACAAAACACTCGGAGGAAAGTGCTATCTGCCCTACATCCGCATTAGGGTTATCAAAAGTTGACGGTACCAGATGTTCATAAGTACCGGTAGTACTGGGTCAACCCTGACAGGTGGTCAGTCTGGAACTTTTCATGGGTGCACCGTGCAACAAGAAGACATTGGAGCCAAAGCAGCAGCTCCGCCGGTCACCACGGCTGCGTCCGAAACCGCATCCTTACCTACTATATAGTATGCGAAATACATGTATTTCTCTAGGATGCTCGTTTTCCACTTTCGGTGCTATTACCGCTAAGTGTGTAAAAGCCGCACCCCTAAAATTTATGTGCAGATAGATTAACCGTGCTTTCAGAAGGAGCGACTGCTTACCCGCAGTATTTACTCAAGCAGTTCAAGCAGGTGAGTTTAAAATGATGGTAGCAGTTGCATTATGAATGTTGTAGCATAATTTAATTGGAGTGTATTATTGCAAGAAAACATTCTCGTTTTTGCATACTTAATGGTTAGCATACGCGCATTTAACGCCAATACGATCAGGAGTCCTTATTAACTATTTAATCTTTTAACTTTTATTGGTGTAAAATAAATGTGAGGACATGATGGGGTTTACAAATTTTACACATCAGAGGCTTTTTGATGAGCTATATATCTGAAATTTGTGTGTTAGAAAATAATAGATGTGTGGCTAGCACTGTTTGTCTTTAATATCAGTCAGTCAGAGAAACATTTATATTCTTGTCTGGATAACTCTAGTAGCTTTAGTAATAATATACTTGAAGTATACAGAATGGCATTTTTTAAAATACGTTTTATATTGATATTTAACTTATTAATAAAATAGCGTGTTGTTCAATTAGCATGTTTATGTGTTTTGCTTTGGTAACGAAAACCATGGAATTTTACTGGTATTGGTCCCGACTACTGAAATTTTGGTAGCCTGACAACCCTAATCCGCATACATGAGCTTACAGATGCCCACGATTAGCTAATGTCGCTGTGATTGACGAGAGAGAGAGAGAGAGAGAGAGAGAGAGAGAGAGAGAGAGAGTGTGAGAGTGTGAGTGAGTGAGTAATGGCATCCATTCTACCCAGATGCCTAGACAGCATTGCCAATTCCATTTCTGGAAGTGAAAAAATAACAGGGAAACCATACCGTAAAGTGACTTGAGGAAGGACGTGTCCAATGCATTGATCAACAAGGCTTTGACCACCACCTGAAAGTGGGTAAACTGAGATCCGGTGATGACTACAATTAAAACAAAGACTTGGTTAGGTTTGTACAAAATTACAACCATCAGAAGCATAAACAAATATTCAAATGTATATACACGTGTTTTTCTCTTAACTAACATAAAACTTAACAGAGATCTTACACTCGCGTGGAAGGTGAGACATGAAGTTCTTGTCCTCTGTTTTAACCACTTCCTCCTCTTCTTCTCCTTCTTTCTGCTCTTCATCCTCTACAATGAAGTCCTTCAGGCTTTCACTGTCGGCCTGTTTTTCTTCTTCGCTGCTGTCGATTAAGCGAACATTGTCCTCCTTACTAGATTCATCTTCAGAGTCTTTCACTTCTCCTTTGTCTTCAGGTTCATCTTCTGCAACTTCTACCTCCTCCGAACCCTGAATGAGAACATTTTATGACAAACTAACATTCAGTGGCCACTTTATAAGTTACTCTCATTCCTCTGATTATCAGATAAACCTACAATACAGGTTACTTTGGGGCACAAAATTACTGACTGTCAAGTCAGTCCACCATCTTCTTCCACAATCAGAAGACCACCACAAATGGAGTCAAGATGATTATTTGGGTGGTGGTCCAGTTTGAGCATGACAATGACACCGAGTGCCAATTTAGTTCTGGCAGAAGTAAAGGAACATCA
>JANDJT010000081.1:11117699-11122699 GCA_024331685.1 Stegophilus panzeri | reverse complement strand
GACTGCTGGTACTCGCTTTCGGAGCCGTCGCTAGTTGTCGTGCTGCAGTACGACCCTTCGTCGCTGTCCTCGAGCAGCTGTTCGAGGGCGTTCATACGTGTCTTCCTCCGGTCGATGCGGAACACCGGTGCCGCGCGTTTCCGCCACATGCCCACACTTTTTGCGGTGGAAGAATAGATCAGCTCTAATCGGCTCTGAGCCCAAACATGGACGCAGTCTGGTTTAGTTACTACGCACGCAGTTTGTCACTAACAAGAACGCTAGCTGCAGTACAAGCGCGAATCAACAGCAACAAAACAGAACGCATGAACGAGCAGAAATGATCCTTTACATGAAAAGTAAACGCAGCAACTCTGTCTAAAACAGGCTAGAAGTTTACAAAACCTGAATTTCAGATACTCTGTAGAACCACTGGTCCCGCGATTTTTGAGGGGGTGTGTCTGTTTCGCTTTTGCAGTTCTTCCATGAACTGTTTATTCACCAGAACAAGTGCGCCACCTACCGGTGTGGAGAAAACTGTCTTCCTGCATCACACGGATGTGAAATACACGGCCCAAGTCTAGGACTTGCTCTAAAGGTTCTCATCCGGTCCACTAACTGAATGTTGAATCTAAATTATAATTGAATTGAAAGATTAAAAAAACAAAACAAAACTAGAGCGAGTCTCTGTTATTACCCTAGGGGGAAAACAGAGCAATAAACACAGGGCCATAAATGCTAACAATATGTGCTAAAGATACACTATAGCAAAGGGTTTGAGGACACTTGACCATTACATAAGTTGTTCTTCCCCAAACTGTTGCCACAAAGTTGGAAGCACACAATTGTATAGAATTACAATTTCTCTTCACTAGAACTATGAAGTTAAAACCTGTTCCAGCATGATGATGCCCCTGTGCACAAAGCGAGCTCCATGAAGACATGGTTTGCGAAGGTTGGACTGGAAGAACTTGAATGTCCTGCACAGAGCCCTGACCTCAACCCCACTGAACACCTTTGGGATGTACTGGAACGCCGACTGCACCCCAGGACTCCTCGCCCAACATCATTAATGCTCTTAAGGCTGAATGAAGACAAATCCCAACAGCCATGCTCAGAAGAGTGGAGCTTATTATAACAGCAAAGGAGGAATAAATGTGGAATTGGGGGTTCTGATCATGTGACCAGTTACACCATCCACATAAAATATCTCAAATCAAGACACTAATATTCTTTTTTATCAATTAAATTTGTTTATTGTATTAAATCTATTATGTATTTCTCCATCAGTGGAAATGAACCACTCCTTATGTAAATTGAGTATTTTAGGGTGACTTAAGGGAAATTTCTTATTTCAG
This sequence comes from Stegophilus panzeri, assembly GCA_024331685.1. Classification (NCBI taxonomy): domain Eukaryota; kingdom Metazoa; phylum Chordata; class Actinopteri; order Siluriformes; family Trichomycteridae; genus Stegophilus; species Stegophilus panzeri. The sequence goes on along the minus strand of JANDJT010000081.1, from coordinate 11,121,362 downwards.
TACATTTTTATTATACAATAAAAACCACATGGAGTACTTTTCTGGGTTTTTTAAGACATTAGTACACCTATTAACTGTGCATTTCATACGGCATTTTAGATCATACATATTTTCATTCAAATTTTATGACCAGATGAAAATTTCACCATCATATCCAGCAGATAATATGTATTCTCCTTTATGGTCAAAAATGACACCCTGAACAGCGTCATTATGTCCTAAAAGACTGGACACATGTGAAGACGCCACTTCCACCAGCTTCACCTCATGATCATTACTTGCGACTGCTAGCACCTGTCCATTTGAACTGAAGGCCACTTGGTTGCTAGGATGTGGGCCGGTATCCACAGTCATCATGGCTGATATGTTCCTTACATCCCATAATTTCACAATGCCATAGGAATCACAGGAAGCAATCATGTCTCCCAAGGCATTAAAGGTTGCACTGTTGCACGAGTGCCTGTGCCCATAGAAAGTTTGAGCACAGAGTCCTGCACGCGCATCCCACAGTGAAATGGTTTTATCAGCAGAACAGGTGAGCAGAATGTTAGAGAAGGGCACAAAGCTGATACTGTTCACCGAGTCGACATGGCCCCGCAGAGTGTAGCGACAGCGCTCACTGTTTAGGTCCCACACTTTGGCTGTGTTGTCCATAGAGCAGGAGGCTACAAAGTCCCCGCAGGAGTGGAAGGAGCAGCCCCAGGTGGCGTGAGTGTGGCCTTCCAGGGTCAGCACGCAGCAGGATTTGGCAAAGTCCCAGATCCTCACTGTAGTGTCTCCACTGGTGGTGGCCAGACAGTGTCCACGGGGGTGGAAGCTACAGGAAGAGAGCCAGTCAGTATGACCCTCGCCAGTCATGATCATCTCCCCTTCTGGCATCTCCCAAAGCCTCCAAAGGTGATCATCACTTGCAGAAGCTACAAGCAGTTTGCGTGGATGGAGAGCAAGATAGCTCACAGCCATAGTATGGGCTTTGATGGACTTGGTCACAGAGAATCCAGATATTTTGGTGCTTTGAACAGATAGGGCTTTTATTTGGGGCAGGAAGGGATTTATGCGTTTACTCACTGGGAACTCTGAATCTTTTGAATGTTTGGTAGTAGTGCTCTTGGTTGGGTCTTTGGCAGGGTCATAAGTCATCACTTCATCAACTGATGGTTTGGTACCTAGCTCTGGACTATGCCCACTGTCTTTCAGAAACCTGCGGGTTCCTGGGGAGGAGTGTGAATTACACAGAGCACTATCTAGGTTATGAACTTGACTGGAGACTTTGTCCCTCTCAATACTGACCAACATCTTCTGCCTCAGAACTGTCTGGTACTTCTCATTCAGTTGTTTCAAAGCAGGGCCATAAGACTCGTAGTGCTCCTTTAGTCTTCGGATGTCCTCAATCAGTCTGTTTTTCTCTTGCACGACACGCTTATGCTGCAGCCAGTGGAAGTCCCGTTCCTTCTGAAGCTTCACAATGGTTTCTCCGGCTTGAAAGGCAGCCTGCTTGTAGCTGTCTCGCTCTTTTTGGATATTTTTCAGCTCATTGTCCAGCAGCTGGTTGTGTGTGTATATATCAGGGACGAATCCCACCTGGTTTGTTTTGAGCGTGCCTTTCTGTAACATCTCAAACCATTCTGTCTGGAAGCAATCTAATGTTTTGTTCATTCCCATTTTCATGAGAAAGTTACGAAGAAAATCGTCCACAACTTCATGGATGGGGCTTCTTAGTTTCTTGGATGAGGAAGGTATCTGCTCTGGTACAAACTCTGAGTCATTAGTGCGGTTACGCAGAATTTCAGCCGCAGAGTCTAAATCCTCTTCTTCAGTCACACTTTCCTTTTCGACACTAATCTCTTCATACTCAAACCCATCATCAGAGTCTTCTGGAATGGACACTTTTTCTAGATAATATGGACCATCGACTGATTCTGTGTCATACATTGTTGCCATTTTGTCACTGTTATCCACTGCCAGTGCTGGCTGTTTGTTACTATCGCTTTGTGTATTGTTACCATGGACACCCGCTTGGAGACGACGCTATTACCGTAACACCACATAAATAAATGGTAAATGGCGCACTTACATAGCGCTTTTATCCAAAGCGCTTTACACTGTCTCATTCACCCATTCACACACCAGTGGTAGCAGAGCTGCCATGCAAGGCGCTAACGTGCCATCGGGAGCAACTTGGGGTTCAGTGTCTTGCCCAAGGACACTTCGGCATGTGGAATCATGCGGGCCGGGAATCGAATCGCCAACCCTACGATTAGTGGACAACCCGCTCTACCAACTGAGCCACAGCTGACATCATTAACATTATTCAAACAAAATTCAAATAAAGGTTCCAGTTTAAAAAAGTTTAAATCGTTTTTGCACATGTGTTTACGTGTAACTAAAACGTATACTTGTTTAAAAGTTGTCTGTATCAAACGTGTTTCATTGAAAAAAATTATGCTAAATTTGAACCATTTAAATGTACCCCACCTTTTCCCCACGGAATAATGAGTATTTTTGGACCTCATAATGACAGCTATTTTCATATACTACAATTAGATTAGACAATAATCATGATCATGATATCATGATATCATACTGTGGCATATGATGGATAATCCAGCCGAGGTAGAAACTATAGTGCCCGTATATACGGAGTTTTACTGTAACTACATAAAGCAAGTTATTTTAGTTAAAATGTAGTTTACATGCACACTTTGTTATTAATTAGTGTACATACATTTATCCCCTAGAATAAAATGTTGGTTTTGCATCAAATAATTGAAAATAAAACAAGAAAAAATGGACGATACTTATTATTTCATATTCATATCTAATAATTGTCCATTATGGTTACTTAAAATGAAATTTTTTTACTGACTATTAAAAAGCTCATTTTCTAAATAAGTAGGCTATATATACACACACACGTATATGGATGGATGGATGGATCCATTTCTTCCATGAGTTGTTATATGAAAGTTTTTTTTAACTGACTACACTTATAAAAAGAGGTCTAGGCCTATCAGGAAGTGAAAAGGACACGTCCCCAATGTCCACAGCCTAATTGACGCATATGAAATATACTAAAAATATCCTAAAATAATATAAATTTGTGAGCGACATTCTCGAGTTAAACTATAAATCCAGACCAACTTCCATTGTGAAAACAACAGACCCATAAATACACTTATTTAGAATAAATATAAAATTTCATGATTTCATGACAGTCTGTAGGTTTATAAGCCCGAGTGTGTCACTCCGCAGTATTATCATGTATAAATACATGCATTTACACACAGCTTAAGATCCAGGCCCTTATTTTATGGAAGGCTAATGTTTCTTATTTGGACTGGAAAAGGTCGGGATACCACCATTTAAGCAGCAGGGGGCGCGCACACACCACACTCACCAATATCACCATACTATTCACCACATCTCCAATGTATTCATTACATTAATCACATTTACACCATATCCAGTCATATGTTTATGCCAGTGAACTCTTTACTTATTATGTCATATCTAAAAAGCACAACAGCATCCAAAACACAACACGATTCAAAATAAACTAATTTAATCAGAAATCGTGATTGGTTTCTTTGAAGTTAATCACTAGTCAATATCACTAGTACCAGGTGGGGGGGGGGGGGGGGGTGTTAACTTTTGTTGTTTGGG
>JANDJT010000081.1:11091338-11113786 GCA_024331685.1 Stegophilus panzeri | reverse complement strand
GAGAGAGAGAGAGAGAGAGAGAGAGACATTTCTCAATATCTCAGTACATGTCTCTTTTAAATTCTCATAACAATCTAACTAGGCTTTTTTTTTTTTTTTACATTGTACATTTTATCATTCACTGATTCATTCATTTATACTTAAATAACAGCTGCATCCAGGTGGTGGATCTGGAGTCAGTCCAGTTATCCTAGGCCTACTAAAAATAAATAATTCTGTCATTATCTCAAACCAACTTCCAAACACAGAAACGTGGCCTTTTTTTTAATGACTGATTTTATATGAATTATAATAGGGTCCTCCATTCGATCTTGAGGTCCTGACTGCATGTTCTCCCCAGTGTTTAAGTGGGTTTACTCTCGGTTCTCCGGTTTCCTCCCATTATCCAAAAACATGCCAAATAGTAGACTGGCTATGCTTGCTCTAGGTGTGAACGTGTGTGCACATGGTGCCCTGTCATGGACAGGGCGTCCTATCTGTGATGAATTCTTCTGCCTTGTGCTGGTGTTACTGGAATTGGCTCTGGATCCACTGCAACCCTGCCCAGGATACATATTACTTAAGATAGACTAATAAACTTTAAACTACCTTTGAAAAACAACATTTATACAAGGGATTTTATTATTATTATTATTATTATTATTATTATTATTATTATTATTATTTATATTATGTAACTTGGGGGGGGGGGTGTCTTTTGCCACAGTTATTCGTCCATCATTATCATTTGTGAAAACTGATTTAACATCTCCCCCATCTATGTGCAGCTGGGAAAATTTTGCTTCCTCACATGGACCTGCAGCTGCCACCCAAACTGCAGCGCTCGTTCAGTCCGAGGCGAGAAGACGAACCCGACAGCGCACAAGGAGACGAGTTAGAGCTCAGAGCTGGTCTAAACTCCTCCTACCCGGAACATGCACTCATCAGTTCCTTAAAGAGCAGCTCTGCTCAGGATAAAGTCGAGAAGGATAAGAGCAGAGCACTTCCCGACACGCGTCTCTCCACGGGACCCGAGGACGGACTGAGAGAGACAAATACAATTACGAAGGACAGCGAGGACGGTGTGTATGTGTCACCGAGCAGTGATGCTGAAGACGTGACACTGAGACGCAAACAAAGGAGATACAGGACTACATTCACTAGTTACCAGCTTGATGAACTAGAAAGGGCTTTCCAAAAGACGCACTATCCTGACGTGTTCACAAGGTACACATCACCCAAAGAACTTATTTACATCTGCACGGACCTAAGAGCGATCTAGCCAGTGTTAAATGAATAATTAAGAGTAGTAGCCTAAATTAACACCTGCAATGTTCATTTGTGTCTTTAGCCAACTTTCATTAACATAAAAATCCACATAGCTAAATCCTCAGTGTTGAATCTGAAGTTCAACTGGACACAAATGAAAATCTAGAATGTAAAAATTAATTTAACACTGAAATTGTGCTGTGTTTAATTATAAAGTGTAATAAAGTATCATTTTAAAAAGGTAGATTGTCTTAAATGAGTAGGCTAGCTAGGATTTATATTTTGTTTATAAGTTTATATTTGTACGAAACGAAATAAATGTGTGTAGCTATTATTTATTTATTTATTTATTTATTTTTTACAAATTTCTGAGCAGTGAATAATATATAGCCTAGTAATAATATGTAGTCTAATAGCTGTAAATCGTAAAAAAAAAAAAAAAAAAAAAAAAAAAAAAAAAAAAAAGTTTAGTAGCCTGATATAGCATTTTGTTTGGTATTATTCAAGTTTAATGGGTTTAACTAATAAATTTTACACAGATTGGAACTACAGACGTGTGTTTTGCTGAACTGACCCATCCGTCTTCCTTAAGAAATAAATTGTTTAAATATTTTAACCAAAAATGGCCAATTAATGCATTAGTGTGAAAGTCATTAGTGTGAAACGGTCAGTGTTGTAACGTGGCTAATAATGGAATATTTTTAACCATTTTCTTTCATTATCATTTCTTTTTTTCAGGGAGGAATTAGCCATGAGACTCGATCTGACGGAAGCGCGCGTGCAAGTAAGTGCGTTTAGTTTTGCCGAATTATTTCTTATAATATAGGCCTGTGAAAATAGCGGATGAAAAATAAAATAAAACAAACAAACAAACAAGAAAACAAAGCAAAAAAAAAAACAACAACAACAAAAAAAAAACCTGTGCTTTGGGACCCACGTAACATAGCAACTGACTTTGCAATCTTATTTTATATTCAATATAATTTATTTATTAACGCAAGCGTGTTGTCAGGCATGCGATTCTGGAATTTTATATGTGCAAAGTGCAATTTTATTATTATTTTATTAACAAATGTTTACTTAATGTTTAGCTGGAATATCTAAAAACAAAAAAAACTATTAGACCATGGATATAAATTTAGGAATTACAACAAAGTTTAATGTTATACTGGCCAAGTTTGATAAATGAGTCCTGGATGGAGGATTATAAATCAGAAAATGAATCCTAGTTTCTCGTAGATTTAGCTCTCCTTTTGTCTTCTCACTCTCCTCTCTGCTTTCTTCTTTTGCTATTTGTGCTATTTTATGTAATATCTGTGCAAATATATGCTACTTTCATTCCTAACCAAGAACACATATATTCTATTAATATAGTACAGTACTCACAAAAAACAACAGCACATACTAAATTTTGTGTATTTTAGTACTGAGAGGAAATACAAATGCTTTGGGATTGTCCCAGCATTTCCTGCTCCTGAAACACATCTAATATAATTTACAATGTTTGAAATGTTGTTAATAAGTTGGATGATGGAAGGATAGAAAAAGCAAGCTGTCTGTGCCTGTTTGCCCTCTATTGGAGTTGAAACTTGTGCTAATGGGATAGACTGACTTACGATTTTTTTTTTGTTGCTGATTTATGACTCACCAAAGTTACATTAGACAGTCCTTTAGTTTTTTAATGGTTTCTGTTAGCTTAATTTAAAAAAAAAAGAAAAGAAAAAGGAAATATTTGCTCACACATTTTTGTGTTTGATGTGTTCCTTTTCAAAACTGTTCAAAGTATTGTTCAAATATATTTTCAAAATATGGTTTGCCAAATTAATTAGTAAATGTTAACCAAATTAACATTTTTCTCCTTTAGGTCTGGTTCCAGAACCGACGTGCAAAATGGAGAAAAAGAGAGAAGGCTGGGGTTCAGCCTCAATGTCTAGGTCTTCCATTTCCTGGACCCATCAGTGCAGCACAGCCTTTATGCCATTATTTGGGTGGGGGTGCATTTAGCCCCAACCTGTACCCAGGCATCGAGTCAGGGTGGCCTGTCTCCCTCCATGGATTCACTCAGCCCATCCCAAACCCTGCACCCCCAAACCGAATCTGCTCTCTGCTTGGAGCAGCAGTGCTCAGACACCCTGCCCTTATCAGCCCCTCCTTTGGAAGGTGAGACTTCTTAAGTAATGCTGCATTTGACTAAACTTGTAACTCTGAATTTCTGATCTCTGACTAGGGAAAAAAAGATTTCAGCACATGATGTCAAATCAAGATGGCTGCTTACAGCATCAACAGTAAGCAAAGTAGGTTTGCAGTTAAATGAGTAATTCTCAGATTAATCAAAATACAGACATATTCGTTTGTTCAACCTATTACACTGACTATACAGTTCTCTAAAAATATACAACACCCAAATTAAACATAAGACAAGTATAGAGGCATCCATGTTTTTTCCAACTTGTAGCTCAAGATAAAAAATGGCATAAGTCCAAGTTCTAACTTTCCACTTCTGAGTTAAGTTGAATGCAGCACAAGTTTTAGGGTTTATATGCTTCCAGGCAAAATACTGTACTAGATTCTTTGCCTAATCTATTTGTGATGTTTTTTAACCAAAAACATTTTCAAAATGTTTTCAGATTCTTCACTCCACTGGCACTTCAAAGACTGCCTGTTCCCACCACAGAGAATCAAATTCTGCCTCCCCTTCACATTCCTGACCCTCCTTCCACATCCTCATCCAATCTATGTTCCTCTTCCTTGCCCGTGGATCGCCGAGCGTCCAGCATCGCAGCTCTGCGGCTCAAAGCCAAGGAGCACTCGGCTCACATCGGTCAGCTCAGTGTCCTCATAGCTGGTACGTCTGAAAAAGTCTTGCTCCCTACACCCAAGACATGAGACCAAAGCTAAAGTGCACTACAGCATGAAGAATCTTTTTGGAATCAACCTCTATGACTACTGAAGCTTCATGATGGCTTTAATTGATGGAAGCAATGCCAAAGGGACTGGTCAGAAACCAGAGTTCTGTATATTTAAATTTCAATATGAACAGAAAAATATGTGGGAAAATGAAAAGCTTTAAAGAATAGTCTTCTTGTGTTATTAAAAGAAAACTTTTATATATGCTTTTTTAAATCTTGTGAGCCAGAAATTTAGTTCAGGGGAGAACAAACCTACACTTCGTAATTTAACTGCTGAATGAGCCAAGAATATGTGAAAAGAATGACAATAAAGCTGTGAAGTGAAGTGTTATGCTGTCTTAAAATTTAAGCTGATTAAAACAGCCAGAGGGGAAGGACACATATGCCAAAACCCCATACTTTTGTACTTTAATAACTTTTTTTTAAATTATACCTAACCAGGGAATCAGGAAAAGCATTAAAAATCATCCTCTGCAGGTTTAAAGCTTTTTAAGAAAGCACAATGTTATTTATGTTGACGTTTTATGTATGCTGAATGCCAGGACTGTGAGCCTTAGCGCCTCCACTGACATCCATGTAGTCTAAATTTGTTTCAGCACCATTCACACACATTAAGAAGCTTATTTTGTTCTCTGATGTTGCTTTTGTCCCTTTCAAAAGGTGGATATCGGAATGAATGGCCTTTGCTTGTAAGCCTGGACTTCTTCCAACCAACATAATTCTTCCACACTTAAGTCATCATCCAATTAGTTCGGTGTATAAAGTGATTTGTCATCGCGGAGATTTCAGTTCAGAGGATAAGAGAAGCGTTTTGTCACCTGAAGCGGATTTCTGTCACTAACTACCTTCTTTTACGCCGCAGTATTCTACAATGCAATGAATAACAGGAACTGATAAATACTAATTCCCTATGAAAAGAGGTCTTACACAATCTTTTGTCCCACACACTATTCAGGGTAGGCCTCATGAAAAGGTGCAGGGATTAACATAATCAAATGAATCGAACTAATCTATTTGGGTGATCAACTTAAAACTCTCTGGAAATGGACATTTTCAGTGCAAGTATATTGCGGGGTGAGAAAGGAGCTGATGAGTTATGGTGGGGAGTGAAGGTATTATGGCTCACCACAAGTGTCTCTCTGTTTAAGGCCCTGTACACATTGGTACACAATGAGCACAATAGAGCGTAACGGCTTAAAGAGCCGAGCTGCAGATCCGTTTTGATGATCTGAGCAGTGTGAAGGCTGGTAGCAGCCACCACATTTAGGCCTGGGTTTAAGAATAATTTTTTTTTTGTCTGATCTGTGGTGGAAATTGTAAAGTTATTAAAAGAGAAATATAGTGTCAGTACTTAATTTGTGGAGGATTACTGACTTATCCTAGGTTATGTAATAAAGGTGTTTATGCAGCTATGACTACAGTGACTGGAAATAAATAAATTAATGTCGTAGGCATGGAAATCAAAATTAGTTACCCTAACACAACTGCAGAACATAGTGGCTAACAATGTAATGTAATAAAATGTCATTTCAAAAAACAAGGAAGGAATTGTTTTGTGTGGATAAATTGATCTGAGAAGCATCAGGGTTTGATGATGTAGCTTTGCAAAGGGAGCGATTAATGAAATTAGCAGTTATGACTGAGGTGGAGGAAGATAAATAGAAAAGAAAAAAACAGAAAATGCTTGAGAGTAATTGCCTTTTGACCAGAATAAGGACCAAGGACAAGGAAGACAATACATTACTGTAGAATGTTGAGTTTTAATATATGTATGTACTGTATAATGAAACAGATTTTATTAAAGAAAATATTAAAAGATCTGTTTAACAGCTTGTTATGTTGTATTCATCCTTGGCACAATATTCTTCTAAAGCACGGTTTTTGTCTGTAATCTGTTGAACATTTAACTCTTTTACCCTTATCTCTCTCTCTCTCTCTCTCTCTCTCTCTCTCTCGTATCAATTTCTCACTATTCTACATTATTGCTTCCTTTGACTTTACTCAGTAAAAAAGTGCAGCATGTTTAATTCTTGTCCAAATTATAGCACTAAAACGTATCTTTCTGTTTGCCTGCCTTGTGAAGAGGAGCAATCAGAGATAATCGAGTGCTTTTAAGAGTGCTGGCTTCCATTCAGCCCCAACCTGCTCAGCCCCTAATCGCCCTTTAAAACACACACATGGTTTCTGTGCTGCAAATTCCTGTCATAATTCAACTCAAGTATATTTGTAAATCACAGAATTACTGAAATCAAACACATTTCATGGGCATTGAAATTTCCACACCACCACCCCAATTGGGACAATTTTTTCAGGAACTGAGCATAAATATAGGCAAATAGTGGCAATCTAGACTGAATGGAAACAGATTATAAACAACAAGAAAGTGTGGAGAACTCTACATGAATGCCTTCAATATTTAAATATTAATCTGAATTGCAAAGAACTTCTGTAAAATTCTATACAACTTATACACTATACCACCCATTTATTTAACATTAAAGCCTCAATTTAGCAAATATAGACTTAACTTACAGACATATAATGATTCTTGAGGATTTCTTCAGGATTTCATTTGATTCTGTTATCAGATGATTCAGGTGGTTCTCTGTGTATGGGCTGTCATTGATGGAGTTTTTTCTCAAAACAGAATGACATTTATGCTAGGGCAGACCCTCTTCCTTCAGATCTACCTTCCTGCAGGTTTCATCTCCAACCAAAATCTAATACACCTGTTTTAGCTGATCAAGAACTTTTTAAGGCAATTATTACATGGTCAGGTGGGCACGATTGTGGTTGGAGCTAAAGTCTTCAAGAAGGTAGATCTTCAGGAACAGGGTTGGTGACTACTGGTGTAGGGAATGCAATTTTTGCAAAAACAATTTTAAAAAGTGGAGTATTACTCAAAGTGTTGTTGGGATTCATATCCCTTTGCGTTTACTCACATCTTCAGTAAGAAATAAAACACAATGAGGCTTGCCCTTATAGGAAAATAATCATCGAGGAGGTGATGGATTACAGCTTAATGCAAAGCAGTGTTTTTCTGTTACCACCTTGAAGTGTTTTATTCCTCTTATAGCACAGCAATGTGTCAACAACTGCAAATTTTCATTTATTAATGAATGACATTGTGTTTTTAACCATTCATAGTTACATTTAATGCTGTGGAATGGAACAACCATGACACAAGTTAGTTAGTCGTTCCCTCTTTTTCCTCTTCCTTAAAGTTAATAAGACAACTACAAACCCATTATATTACCTAGAAAACACAAACTCCTAGAAGGCACAAACTCCTAGAAGGCACAAACTCCTCTGTCCTGAAGACTTGGAAAACTGTTACAAACACTGACCCCGGGACTTTTTATGTTTTACTCAGTGTTTTATCATTAGCCTTAGATCAACAAAGTTTACATCAGCTACAACAATGTGCAATCATTTAAAGCGGTTACTAAAAATGAAAGAATAAATGAAAGAATGAATGACAATGTAGACTGGGTGGCTCGCTGGTGCAGAAGGAAGTGTTGCCATCTGAGCTTCAGGGTCCCTGGTTTGATCATCCCACCTCCAAGAATATTTGGATTTTCTACTCCAAATTGTCCATGGTGCCCTGTAATGGACTGGTGTCCCTTTCAGGGTATATTCCTGCTTCAAGCCCAGTGTTCCCAGGATAGCTTCCGGATCCACTGTGACCCTGACTTGGATAAAACTCTTACTGAAGATGAATGAATGAATGAAGACAGGTCCTGCATATGCTTCTCATTTCTGAACTATATGTACATATATATTTGTCTGACCACTGCAAGACAAACTCCATTACTCTGTTACATCTTTTATGCATCATATATTTTGTACTTGATTACACGTCTTTCACGGACTCAGATAGAGAAAGCAATGGAGAGGAGAAAGGAATGGATTGCGTTGAGACGAACTGCAATCGAGTTTTCAATGAGATTCGGAGAAACACGATTCAAAACTGATCTACATGTAAAATTGCAAAAGTATTTCCCCAGCAACAGGCTACAGACATTATTGAGAAGAACATTTGAAACACAGCGTGAGGTGTGATTCTCCATGGAGTAGTTCTATACACAATGTCCACTGATGTTTCTGATCATTTTCAAGTCCTTTACCAGCAAATTACTCCTCTTAGCTCCGCCTACTTCTCCTTCTTCTACTTTCTCTTCTTCTGGTGTACTCTCTTTAATTCTCAAAGAATTCTCATTCTTTACATCATAAAATCTTTCACAATTTTTTTTAACTCAAAAGTGATTCAAGAGACTGGGGGAATTGATTTAGCTCCAAAATGATGAGTTAACTAGCCACTTCAAAATTATTAACCATCATCCTGTACTGTTTACCATAATTCTGCATAACAAGACAACTTGAGAAGTTACTTTAAAAATTACTTAAATTATTAGTTATGCTCCAAATTTAGCGCCAATTTGCTGCTTGCTTGTCCAAAGTCAAGCGAGCTAATTGCTACATTGCTTCTTGGCTTCATTCATCATTATATATACCATTTGACACTTTGCTGCTTTTTCATTTCCTTCTGGTCTTGTTTTTATTTTTCTTTGCACTTCCTTTTTTTGACAGTAGCTATTACACAGTATTAAAACTTGGACAAGTCTGAAATGTTTTCAAGGGTTTCCTGAAATCTCCTTGTACGTTGCTTGGCAGAGGTTTTAGTGGGGTTCCTGGATTTTGACACTTGGTATTAAATGATATTTAAGTGATATGCTTTTAGGGCCCACCTCTATGTTCAGGGCTTGTGCATTGACTTCATGGATTGTCCAGTAGCTACATCTCTGATTTAGATACTTTTCCATGAATGGCAAAACCAGGGAAATCTACTATTATTATACAAGCTAGTGACAATTTTGTGTAACTAGTGACAATGCTCATCACTAAGTGACTGATCTAACGGTATCAATTCTCTATAATCTCAATTTACACCATATGAGGGCTTCAGTTAAATCTAAATTACTCTACAGCAATTAATTCTTCTTCTCACCATCTCTGTGTTGCTTTCGTATTACTTTTTTGAAACTCATCTGATTTCTGATATGTTCCATGCTGTGTTTCAAGTATTCCAGAAGGTAATAGCGTAACGATCAAAATCATTCACCATCATCTCTCCTCCAATTTTGTATAAAAGTTTGGAATGTCTTTCGAAAATAGTCTCAGAATGATTAGTATTAGTGTAGATGGTGTATGTGAGCTCACATTTCATGAATGGTCTTGGGTGGATTCTGAGCTTTGATTAGATTCCTTTGACCTTAGAAACTGTGGTATGATGAAAGGATATATGCTCAGTTTTAAAGTAAATGTACCAGACAGAAATTCATATTATTTATGTACAAGAGATGTAAACTAACCCTAATCCTAACCTAAACCTAACCCTAACACAGTAAACTTTGAATTGTACTTTTGCCTTATTGATTATGAAAAACCATGAAACAAAATGAAACCCATTTTTATTTTCAGATTTATCTGTTCTAAAATGTCGGTTTTATTTTAATTGTGTACAGAAACAAAAAATTATTCCTAAAAACACTTGTGCTTGAAACATGACTTTTCTCATTATCGATTGAACACCTACATTAGTTGTTTGCAATTATTTTCTGCTATTTATATAGGGATTATAAAGGTTCTCCACTTTCAAGTGTCTGGTTCTCACCATCACCTAACTATTTTTATATTGGCCGTTCTACAGGTTAAATGTCAGCGCCTTATCACCTTTGTGAAAACGTTACATGCAGGGACCAAGGGCAACTGAGCCCTCAATTCACACTCTCTTGCTTTTTCCTCTCAATCTCAATCTTTTTTTTTTAAATCAGTCTCCATTGTAACAAATGACACCATTTCACCGAGATGGAATCATTTCGAAAGCGATTGCAAGTCTTTCAGAATCAGCAGCAGCAAGTCAATCAGCTGGAGCACTCAAACACACTCTAGAGTGATTACCCCGTGAATGGGGAATTTGCAGGGTTAGGGGTCCCAGCTCGGGCAAGGTTACTTAACATGCTACTCTGTTCTGCTTTAGCTCAGAATAAGACAGTACAAGGGACAGTGTCGTGTCAGTAGGGGGATTTTTCGGCATTTGCTCCAAATTTATGATGACATTTAAAATGCATGAATGTGGGTGGATTCTCTGTAAAAGAAAAGTTCAGATGCAACTTCAGAAAGTCACTTGCTTTTGGAAATCACTAATAAACTGAGTCGAGTTGGATATAAGCCTATTTAAAAAATAAATTATATAATTTGCAAATCTCTCTGGTTCATGTGACAAAATTGATCCCTGAAACAGCTTTGTGCCTTTCAAGCTGCAAATAAGTTTTTTTAAATTGACATTTAACTCTGTCTCATGTTTATATACAGGCACACAATGACAAATTGTGCTCAGGTCCTTTCTTTCTACAGATGGATACTGAAGAGAGAAGATGGAGAACAAAAAACAATTCTAGCACCTGTCAGCTCATTGGGAGAAAATAGCTCCAGAATTGCATAATTGCACCAGTCAGTGTCTAATGCAGTGAACAGAGACAGGCCTGCAATGCATTCCACCCCATTTAACCTAATGAGCGAATCATGCTTCACACCAAAGCTTATTCAGGGCAAACAAGCCAAAATATACTTTGGTATTCTTTCTTTGCTGTCTGTGTTTTTTGAGATTTTTACACTTTTAAAGCTCTAACCTGACCTGGTTGCCTTCAGCTCATGTGCTTTTACTAAAGCTTTGGAGTTTGCAATGGAAGCCATTTTGGAAAATAACTGTACGTGGTTAAGGTTAGTTTGAACATGATATCTAGGCAATTAACCAGAATCGCCACTATGTTTATCTGAACTTTATTTTTTGCTTGGTAATGAAAAATGCCAAACAGAGATTAGTGTTCAGGATGTTTTGATTTTTTAAAGATTTATTTTAGCCTACATGACTTTATGGTTGAATTTACCAACAGTTAATCAGTGCTTCTTTTTCTTTTGATTAGTTACTGGATAGTCTTTACATTTTTTTTTAAGTGTTCTACTTTGAACCCTTTTTTTCTTGTACAATCAATGGACAACCAAAGAACCCTTAAGGTTGAACCTTTTTATTCTTAGAATCTACAGTTGTATGAAAAAAAGTTCAATTACTATTCAAAGCCTCAATTTCCTATTAAAAGAAGCCTTCTTCTGTCATCTTCTTTATCAGCCTCTATCTATTCATCCATCTGTCCTTCCATTCAACTGAGATCATCACTTTCTCCCCATGCCCAATTTCCCTACCATTCATCTGCCCCAGCTGTAGAACAGCCATAATTGCTGTAATGTGTTAAATGCCATGGCAACCGCTGCTAAATCCTGAGTAAATATAGATCTACAGTTCTCAGAACAACACTATTATTTTTTGATGGTTTGGGTAGAGACATACAATCATTGGCTGACTTGATTAGAAACGCCATACTAATACTTGGGTAGGACCCCTTTTGCTTTTAGAACAGAATTAAATCTTTATGGTATGGATTCCACTGCATTATGCCCTGTGGCCGGACTTTGGACACCGCTGGAGTTAAGGTTAATGATGATCTAATGTTATGTACATTCAGATTTAAGATCATTTCAGATTTCTGAGATAACTAGGGTGCTCATGGTCTATTAGAGAAGTTATTCTCAGATTTGCGAAGACACTATTTGAAGAATATCCCCCTTTTTCTGACAAAGTCTCAGCAATCAGCTCCAAAAAATTCCAATGAGATGTGTTCCTGGCTGGAGTAGAGCAGGTCATGCTGAAAACCCTGCAACAGCTGGACCTCTTTATCTATCTCAGCCACTTACAACTTAATCTCCTTCACAGAATGAAGTTTTGACTCTGTGATGTTAATTCTTCTCAGTTAATACTTAAGATTTTAACACTCTAGAGCTAATTAATTTACAATCTTTAAATTCTAAATAAATGACAATAATCAACACCCAGACCACTTTATAATATGTGCAATACTGGTTTCAGTGTTTATTTCTTTTTTATTTCTATTTTATTTCTTTCTTTTGTTCTTCTTATTATTATTGTTGTTGCTGTTGTAGTACATCTTCAGGGTTTCCTGAAAAAGAAATGCAGGGTGCAAAGCTATGGATATTCTCAACCAGAGTTAACATGTAATCATGTGCAGAGAGAGAGAGAGAGAGAGAGAGAGAGAGAGAGAGGTGAGAGGTGAGAGAGGAAGAGTGAATATTGCCAGCTATCCAAATCTTGTAATATGGGCAGGGTTCAGATGCCAGACTCTTTGTATACACTGTAATTGTGTAACAAAAGCAAGAGGAGTTGAAAGCAGGAGCTTGTAGAAGTTTTCAGTCTACACAAGGAAACCGTAATGGGGAAGCAAAATAAAGTGCATTAAATCACTGTTGCAGAGCAGGAGTGTATATGAGTCATATTTATGTGTGTATATGAGTGTGAGACTCACTTCATCTGCATCTGGAGCTTGAGGTGCAGCTGGAAGCTCATCACCAGCTGAAGTTAGAACTGAGACACTATCTACAGGTGGAACTGTCTCTACAACTGGGACACTTTCACAGAGTGTCTGCAGCTAAAAGAGTGTCTGCAACTGGGACACTATCTAAAAATTGAACTGCTTCTACAGCTGGCACTGTGTTTGCCACTGGAACAGTACCTGCAGATGTTGGTGCAGTGATGGTTATACACTCTTCATTCGAACATGGCACCTGACTAGTTGATGTTGTGATGGTGCCACTGGTCTGCTGATGCACAGATGCAGGTTGAACAATATCGGGCATATTCTGGACATCTGCATACAGAAAAAAGCACCAAACAAAAACATATAGTTACAGGCTGCATCCTAAACCATATCCTACTATGCTAGTACTATTCAGCCACTATGCAGCCGTGGAGAGACTGGAACACACACTGTGTAACAAACGTAACACTGACATACAATCAGACAGCTGATATTGGCTGAAATACCCTCATATGACCAAACAGAACTTTATAGCAACAATATAAGGATTTCAGTAAACATCAAATGGAATTAGTTAAAGACAAAAGAGCAAAAGTAAAAAGAACCCTGACATTAGAACCCAGGCTGCTAAAATGTAGTCATTTACACATGACTTACACGTTACGGCCATTCATCAGTTTGTCCTTGAGCCTCTTCATCGCAAAATCTGCTGCCTCTGCAGATTCAAAGTGGATGTAGCCGTACCCTTTCAACCCCTTCTCATCACCTACAACCTTCAGGAGAGACACGTCATGTCAACAAACACAATTTATAACACACAATGCTAATACAGGACTTTAGTATAAAAACATGCTAATCATGCTATACAGATGCTATACAGATCCAAACAGTTCAAAGCCCAAACCTTGCAAGACAGGACCTTCACAAATACCGAGAAGGTGTCAAAAAGGACCATGGTGTCAATCACCTTGTCCAAGTTATTGATGAACAGGTTTCCGATGCTGGAGTTCCTCAGGGATGAATCCCTCTGAGACCACATGACGTGCATGGGCCGTCCCATAAGGAGCTCAAAATGAAGCATTTCCAATGCTTGCTCAGCTGAGGGAACAAAATTAATTACAGTTTATTCATTTCCATTAAAAAAAGACTAGGTGTCTATTTCAGTTAGATTCAGAATTATTGGCACCCTTGGTATAGATGGGTAAGGTTATAAAAAGGTCTTAGAGGTTAATTATCTGAATCACAGCTTTAATTGTGGCATTTATTCCAATAAAATAAATAACTCATAAAAAATATTTTTCATGCCATTACAAGGCACATAACTTGACCTTATCCATGTAATAAAACAGTAAAATAATACATAAATTAGACACGCAGCCTTAAGTAGGCTATAAACTGGTATAAAATGCAGAAACAGTTTATAGAACAGCGTTCTCCAGTGTTCTGTGTGGTTTGTATTACCCGCTGCTGAAAGTTGACGTAAGTGTAGCCGAGTGAGGAGCCGGTCTTCCAGTCCTTGCAGAGCCGGATGGAGTAAATGCGGCCTGCAGACCAGAATTTCTTTGCAAGCATGGGCTCCGTCACATCGGGGTGCAGATCACACACATACAGTGCAGCCATAATTTTACGGTTCATTCTACCTAAAAAATAATAAATCAATCAAACTCTCAGTGAAGTAGAAAAGCAAAACACCAAAACTTCAGTTTTAAACAGAGAAACATTAGTATAGTACACTAAAAACACTTTTCTCCTCAGAAATTGGAAAAATCTTAAAACATAAAGGACTAAAGGTTCTTACATTTCTCAGTACAATAATATAATTACAGAAAAACTAATACAAAAACAGTCTAAAAAGTATGTGGAATACCAATTACTATCAAAATATATGAAAAAATTATAAATTGATCAATTATTACCAGGCTTCTTACCACAGCTACAATGTATGTAATGTACAAGAGAAATACCGATCACTGCTAATCTCTGCTAGCTGCTGCTGAAGGCTGCTAGTCACTGTGTCAGTGGTTATCGATGGTCTGAAGAGATTTCTCTTGTATAGGAACAGATTTTGGGAACAGATATTGGGTCAGAATGTGACGCAATAATAGGAGCTCATTCTCGTGTGTAATTGTTGCATCACCACATTTTGAATTCTGTTCTGTTTCAAATCAAACCAGTAAACATGGCGCTGGTGAACCTGACCAGCTGAATCTCAGGGAACATTGTAAATTAAGTTCAAATTCACACTCCAAAACATTAATTTAATTCAAAATAGCTTTAAATTTCATTATAGAAAAGCTGCATTGAATCCTGTCCGTACACAAAGCAGGCCAAGCTGCAATTAATCCCAATTAAATGCTTTCAGTGACTGTACATTCTGGGGATATAAAGTGTTTTGACAGTCTGCTTTTAGAGGTAGGCGCAGTATAGAAGGTATTTCCAATGGTTCAGACAGTGTTAAACAAGGATGAAATGGTTGCTAATGGTTTCACCATAGAACAAGGGTTCAACCATCTCCGAGTACAGATTTCATGAACAATTTTAGTCATTATTTAAACGTGTACAATATTTTAGGTATTTATTGAATGGCCAGTCGTTCAGAATCAGTGGCAGCAAGTCAATCAGCTGAACCACTCAAACACACTTTAGAGTGATTACCCCTTGTATTTGCAAGCAGGATCTCAGCTCGGGGAAGATTTGTTAACATGCTACTTAAATTAAACCCATTTAATTCAAGCAACCATACAAGTTACAAATGATAACAACTTGATTGATAATAAAATAATTTATAATGATAATGGTGGATTGTGATTTCCATGCTTGTAACAAAATGGGATGGGGGGGGTCGGGGTCGCATGAACCCCCTGCAAAGTTTCATGGACTACATCTTGAGTACCTTACCTTATAATATAAAAAAATATTCAGACAGTTTTATGTCAGCATAGAAATTAAATTTTTTTAAAGGTGGTCATTGTGCATTTTCCTACTTAGAATAGACCTGGGGGCACACGATGGCTTAGTGGTTAGCACGTTCGCCTCACACCTCCAGGGTTGGGGGTTCCATTCCCACCGTGGCCCTGTGTGTGTGGAGTTTGCATGTTCTCCCTGTGCTGCGGGGGTTTCCTCCGGGTACTCCGGTTTCCTCCCCCAGTCCAAAGACATGCATGGTAGGCTGATTGGCATGTCCAAAGTGTCCGTAGGGTATGAATGGGTGTGTGCCCTGCGATGGATTGGCACCTTGTCCAGGGTGTACCCCGGCTTGTGTCCGATGCTTCCTGGGATAGGCTCCAGGTTTCCCCGTGACCCTGAAAAGAATAAAGCGGTATAGAAGATGGATGGATGGATGGATGGAGAATAGACCTGTATGTTGATTGTACACAACAAACATGGACTCCAATAGGTCGTAATAAACTCTCTCTTTCTATTCCTTAAACGCTATGAATATACAGTATGTTTTGACAAATATTACTACTTGTCAGCAAAACCAGCATGATTAATGCACATATATTTAGATTTCTAGTGTTCTAATGTGAGTATAAATGATCAGTAGATTTCGGTTTAGCTCTAGGTCACACACCCATGAGTACACAAATTCCTGTGAAAGAAATTTCTCAGAAGAAATTAGCATTATACTTTGCATGACTGTGGCAACAGTTTGCAACGGTAAGCATTTCGGCATGTCTATAATTTCGTACATAAAGCTGGGGCTATTGCCTGATTTTTGGGTTGTCAGGTGCGCCAAACATTTATGGCAGTGCATGCTTACCAGGTATATTTGTTTTATTCACAAAGCACCCATTTCCCCTTCATCTGTACAAGGTGAACAAAGAAGAAAAGCTCAATAGCAATTAATATTTTATGATAACTCGAGATGCATTCATGCAAACTAACCTGCACTGCAGGCTTATAAGCATAATTTATTACCAAAAACAAGGGTATCACTTTGTGTCATGCAAAAAGTTCAATACGACACAGTGCTTCCCCAGGAGTAGTGTGGGGGAAGAAGTATCTAAATTAGCAAACAGCATGGGAAAATACAAATCATATTAAATAATATATAATTTTTATATATAATATATAATTATCTATTATAAATAATATATAATTATCACTCAGCCTAGAAGTAAAGTTTGATGTTTGTAAATATATTTTGTAATACTTTATTTTTGTAAACATCACTAAAATCCATTTAATTGGCAGTTTATTTAGAACAGGAGGTGATATACAGTATAATTGGTATATTAATTTGATAAATGACACCATCTAACAGAATTTCCAGTAGTTATTTATATGTCAGCATGCGTAGATAGAGGGTTTTGCCCACATTCCATACACAGAAAAAAAGTGAAAACCACAAAAATGGAGAAACATGCTTTTCACTTGAAAGTGAGAACAAATATAGTATCAAGTTCATGCTAGTAAATGCCATCATTAATGTCTGTTTATCGCTCAGATTTCTGTTGTCTCTGTCTAATTAGGAGGCATCCCTTGGCTTATCCACTAGTAATGTGCGTATTTCCAGTAGTACAAAGCTAATGGTGGTACATGGTTGGATCATTAGATCATGAGGTTCTGTGTGAAAATCATGAGGTTCTGTGTGAAAATGTTAACTGATAACTAACCTACCTACAAAGGAACATCTTAGAAGCAAACGTCTACCTCTGGATGAATACAAGATAGCAGACGCATAAAATTTTGCAATGTTATGCTTTCTGATTTGAGACCCGTTATGTTGCATATTATTTGGTAATCGTAGAACTAAATGTACATCAATAAATATGATAGACATTTTGAGTCCTAACATTCACCCTTATCCTATCTGTTAAGTTCTATCTGATTTGACTAAACCGTACCTAACTAGACTATGCTAAGCTGACAAGCTGACTGAGAGCGAGAAAAAGAGTGTGTAAGAATGAGACAGAGAAATGCTCTGGTATAACATTGCACTATATGAGTGCTAATTAGTGTAGGACTGACTTAAATCTCACTCTGACTTGTCACATTTGGTTTAGAAGGCTACATTAATTCCAAAATTTCAAAATGCTGTGGATCTTATTTTAGCAACAACAGTCCAGAACTCTGACTGTGTGTTTATACACCACTGTGTGTGTATGTGGTTGGTGTTTGCATTGGCAGTGCCTCTGATGATTGCGGTTGATAGGATGCTAGATGCTTAGATCTCCATTTGCAGGCGTTAGATTAGCACCATTATTTCTGACCAACATAAACCACCTGTCAAAATCCCTCTGCTCTGGAGGTCACCAGTAATACACAGACAGACACAAACAAATCACTTCCAGCCGCCAACTCAACCCACACACACACACACACACACACACACACACACACACACACACGTTTGTCTTACTATCCATGCAAGAACCTTCCCTTGACATTAATGCAGCTAATCAATGTTATGCTACACCTAAATCTAACCAAAAGGAAATGTTTTGTCTCTTGTAGTTTTTTTGTTTTTGTTTTTAAAGAAGCTGCAGTTTAAAAGTAGTTTTCTCATGGATAGCAAATAAAATGTTCCCACAAAGACAAAACTCGGATATTTCTATCCTTATGAGGACATTTGGTCCCCACCAAGATGTAAAAACACACACAAATCACATCAAATGTATTCATTTTCAGGTTCACCATCAACTGTAACATGAATTATAAATATCTACCTTACATATAAAACAGTTTTTGCCCAGAAGCTATTCCATGTTTGGCCAAACATCTTGGCCTGGTAGAATAGCCTGTATAGCCAATATATAACATATAGCCACCAAGCAGTAATGCTGTTTATTTAGCTTATTTAGCTTCTTAGTTAACAAGCTAATTGTCATATAACAATTGCTAATAGCAGCAGCCCACAGACTGGTTTTCACCAACAAACTTTGCACCAACCAATGCTGACAGATAAATGAATGTATTTATTGAACTGCAGGCTAACTAATTAACTAGCATATCTGCTAAGAACAACTGCATTCATTTTTAGCACCAGGCTAGCCTATAGCCTTGTTATCTAGCTTGCTAAATAATGTCAACAATGTTTTTTGGTGGTTTTTTTTTTTTTTTTGCCTTAACTTCATTGTGGTTATTTTACTATTGTACCAACAGTGATTGGTAAATTAACTGATGTTACTTTGTGTTCAATCATAGTTCATTTTGTTATAAATGGACAGTTCATTTAAGCTAGGGAGAGCTTTTTTCAGTTTACTCTATAATGCCAGTTGTGTACTGTGTTTAAAAAGCCTAGCTGGCAAACCTAAGTATTTCAATCATACTAGGTTTAATAAACTAGGTTTTGCTTTGGTGCTGTAATGTTTTTTATTTATTTGTTTTATTTTATTTTTTAAAGAAAATAAATACATCATCTGTGCAATCACAACTGAATTGCCAAATGCAAAATGATCTAAAAATAAATTGCTATCATATATCACTGTGTTCCTTTTTTGCTTTGACAGGATGCATCTGCTTCCCTCTCCACTCGTTATGCCTTGGTCGGGCCTATTAGCAGGTGATATACTATGACTGTGAGCACCTCTCTGCTGGACAAGGATGTCTGTAAATCCAATCTGAATTAGACACAATAAAGACATGACTATATAACCTCATGATGGTTTTTGATATGAAAGAATACCATGTGTGCATGAAACAAATTTAATAATTACTGCAAACTGAATTCTGTATAGAAGAAATGCATGTAATCCCAGAATGTAGTAGAAATTGTTTTTCCCACCCACCAACCAGCTCTTCTCTATGATAAGACAGCTACCAAATGGAAAGGATCAATGCTAACATGTGTTTCTTCTGAGACATATGAAGCCAGCCATCCACATCTTTCCAAACTGTTGCTCGTGCTGCATCACAGAACAGCATAACACTCTCGGAGGAAAGCACAATCTACCCCTGTCCACATACAAACCTGAGCTCACAGACGCCTATGGTTGGCTAGTGTCACTTTGATTGGCAGAGGAAAGAGACTATGCCCCTCCCACCCAGACAGCACAGCCAATTTTACTCCCTTGGCTAGGTCCAAGCTTTTCTAAAGCTTGAAATTGATTTTGAAACCTACTAAGGCTTTGGATGAACTATCTTCAATAGCATATGTTCTATATTAGGCGTGTAATTCTATGACTCTGTGTATCTGTATCTGCTTAGTGTGCCAAATATCCGTATCTTTCTTTGGATTTGAACCTAAAGTACTTTTTAAAAAATTAAATATGAATATTATGACTATGTGCCCAGAAACAATGGAAAACACTGGAAAATAGCCCAGAGGTAGAAATGCCAGCACTGCCTGCTAGTCTAGCACTAGTCTGTGAATTCTAGCTCTTACAGTTCCTCAACCTCAGCTACATCACTCGAGATGTGCATGTATTTGTTTTTTCTATATTGTCTAACAAATTTAGTTAATTCTATTTCCCTTAATATAAACAGAATACTAGCCTAATTTAAAGAAATGAGGCCCTGACCAGGCACTTACTAAGAGTGAATGAATAAATGCTTGTTCTTGGTCTTGTGAATGAACATGGTTTATCTTTTTCGCAAAAGCTTCTTATCTGACTGCTCGCTCATGCCGGAATGAAAGTAAAAACTTCCACGCTACTTTTTTTGTTTGTTTGCATTCCATGGGATCTCAGTCTTAATGCTCACCTCTAGTGTATGTGTGTGTGCGTGTGTGTGTATGTGTGTGTGCGTGTGTGTGTTTGTTTATGTCCTCACACTGGTACATGTCATCCCTGGAGAGAAGGTATGGTGAGAAGAAAGGGCTGTATGGTATGATGATTATGGCGGGAGACAGGCGTCGATGGTGGTGAAAGAACAATTTAGGGGCAAAATTTCATAATAGAGAAAAAGATGCCAAAAATAGAGTGTCAACTTCTAGTATAGAAGTAAGTTTAACTATTATTATGAGTGATGCCATGCGTTCTTTCCTTTAATGAATGAGATCAATGTTAGTGCTGACTGACAATGTTTCTCTACTCACACTCCTAATTAGATTCCTCCGTGCTGTAGGCCATGTTGGGCTACCCCACCACTCATTAACCTCTCGCCCTTGGTCATCCAGCAACTGAGAGGATGTTTCATCAGCTCCAGCAGCTGAGACTCTGCGAGGGGGAAGAGAACAAGGAAGGGGGGTTTGAAAGACAATCGGTTTGACCATGGCCTGAGAATGCTCCATGCCACATGCCCATTCCCAGTGGGCAGAAAGAAACGGCATGGATATTGATACTTAAACCATCTTACATGAAATTAGAGTCTGGCTGTAAACCTGTCAGTTATATCTTTATATCCATTCATTCAATTTCAGTAAGCACTTTATCCTGGCCAGGGTCTTGGTGGATCTGAGGAATGCTGGGCAGGAATACACCCTGGATAGAATGCCAATTCAGTCACATCTAGGGGCAATTTTAGCATAACCAGCACACCTACTGGCATGTTTTTGGGAGGTCAGAGGAAATGGGAAAACCCAAAAGAATCCCATGATGATATGGGAAGAATATGCACAGAAACTCCACACTGATGGTAACCGAGCTCAGAATTGAACTAGGGACCCTGGAGTTGAAGATGTAGATTATAAATTCATCCTGCAGCATCATCTTCTCTCACGTTCTTTTCATCCTAACGCATCCACTTTAGCTGTGTAACCACTTGGTCAGTGGAAGACTATGTCTACCAAAAGGCCATCACCCACAGGAAGGAGTTAAATGGTGGTGCGTGCATGCTCATGCAGTGTGCTCATGGACCCCAACCTTGTTGCGTGCCTGCAAATCCCCAGAAATCCACCACTTATTTGGTACAGCTGCCTGTACTGGTATGCTAGTACTGCCACCTCATAAATCAAGATGCCACAGGTCCCACAAATAAACACAATGAACACTGTAGAGCAAAATTGAACAGGATAGCACAATGCCAGGGACAGAATGAACACGTGGATTACATATTAGCTCAGCATTCCTCAAAGAATAAATTTGTCAAAATGACTGACCTTCTGACTTGCCATCTATGTGTTAAACAGTGATGATTGTATATAAATCAGATACATAGGATGGTATTTAATATGAACAGCAGCCTGAGTCTGACACACCAGCATAACTTCTAAAAGCATGTCCGACATATTCCTGAATACTCATGATGAACGAGATGAGAACCAATGCTATTGAGTTTTTAATGATGTAAATCTCCCACCTGCCTCACTCCCTCATCCCTCATCCCATGTTTTGTTTGCTTCCTGGAAACCCAAATGTCATGATTTGTGGTTCTGAAAACAAAAGGCATGTAACCTTTGAATGCGAACTGGATCAAGGTGTTGAGGAATGTTTGTGGTCGCCATTTCTCCGGGTCTTTAAGAGCCACTGCAGCTGAATTACGAACTCAGACATGGACCACATTTTCACACCAGTCTCTACTGCTGCACAGATAACCTGGTTAATTTAAGTTTGCGGCGGCTTGCCAACAAAGCCATAGCTACGAAGCCATCTATTGTGTACTATATTTCATTACCAGTAGCTAAATTGAGTTTTCATAGACCAGCATCAAAATCTTAGGCATCAGACATTCTTCAGTATCCTGTTCCTCAAAATTCCCAACCTTTACACAGTTCCTAGAAAGCTGATATGTTGATTGGTGGTTTTTCTGGCTTTCTGGCAGGTGTATGTGGATCAGATGACATTTATGACTACTCTTCTGTCATTAGTTTCTTGGATATCACTACTGGTCCAGCCTTTCAAGAGAACGATTATTAAACGTCATTGTCATTCCGCCATTACATAACTGTTCTGTCATCATTTGGGTGTCAGCAATAATAAATCAATTGGCAATGTTCAGATCATTTGAAGATCAATAT
>JANDJT010000081.1:11046985-11072124 GCA_024331685.1 Stegophilus panzeri | reverse complement strand
AGTGTTCTCACATGAAAAGATATAATCAAATATTTACAAAAATGTGAGGGGTGTACTCACTTTTGTGAGATACTGTATATTCTAAGTAATACACAGGTTTTACTTCAATATATTAATGAGTCATAAACATATTTTTATGTACTTGTTTCATCAAGTAACTCATGTCCGGAAATAATTTCACTTTTTTTTTCCCCCAAACAAAAGTTTGAAAAGCATAACTGTTTTATATGATTTAGGGTAAACTCAAAAATAATCTACCATATTGTTTTATTATAGCACACACATCATTAAATTAGAACTTAAATGAAACAAAATGACTCTACTGTGATCCAGATCAAACCCATATCCTACAAAACTAATTATTTTCCTAACTATTTACTCTAAATGTAAAAAAAAATAAAATAATAATAATAAAATAAAACACAAAACCAATGGTGGAAATGGGCATTTTCAATGCTTTTGCTATATTCTTATAGCCACTTCACATTTTGTGAAGCTCAACAACCTTTTGCCACACATTACAGCTATATTGCTTATATTTTGCCTATGTGTTCCCTCATATTTATACCCCTGTGAAACAGGAAGTAATGATTGAACAATTTCCTTTGCCTACTCACCCAGGTGTACTAAAAAATGTAAAATATCAATGGGAATATACTTTATATACATTTTTCTCGTATGAATTTATAGGGGTGCCAATAATTGTTGCACACTTATATTTAACAAAGATATAATTTTTTTTGATAAACCCGTGTTGTGTTTGCAATTGTTTGATATCCATGAGAGCAGAGTATTTTTGTGAATTTTTTTTAACTAAAAGATCAAAAGGTTCAACAACAAAGACAATTTTTCATATCCTTCTTTGCTCATATTTACCAAGGGTGCCAATATTAGTGGAGGGCACTGTATGGTACACATAAAACAACACACCTTCAGGTAGATGACTGCATGTGTTCCTAATCCCTCTATAGAGTAAAGGCATAGGTCTCCCTGGAAGTAGCGTGCATACAGTCTGGAGATTGGCAAACCATAGCCAAAACCAGCCTGCGTTAGGGAAGAGTGTGTTACCGTTTCTGTTACACATTCTCACAAACAGCAATACATGGTGCACAGTGGGCGGGGTTACCAGCGGCACGGCATTTTGTGAAGGATTCTGCATTGGTGTCGGAGCTGTGGAGTACATATAGTTGAAAAGGCGGTCAATCTTCCTCAAGGGTACACCCCCTCCGCAATCACTAATCTGCCAACAATGTAGAAAAAAGCACACATAGCATTTCATGTGTTGTATGTATAGACAATAAATGAGACACTCTAAGAGACATCAAACATGTCTTGTTTTTGTAAAACTGGTGCACAACACGTTACCTTTACAACTGAAAGCAAAGAAGCATTCAGAATTAATCTAAAGTGGTGCTATTGTGGCAATTGCCGTCTTTATGTACAGTTACATACTTTTATGGAGAGATCTTCATTTCCCAAAGTCACATGAACTTTCACAGGGGGAAGTCCTTCTGTGTAGTTCTTATGAAGCTCCACTGTAGCTCGCATGGAGTTCTACAAATAAAGGCGGTATTTATGAACCATCATTACTGCCACTTTCCAAAAACAGAGTGACACCAGACCATGTAACCTGAATGCACTTGCCTTGAAGAGCTCGAAGATCATGTGGAACAAATGGGATGGCACGTAGACCACCTGGATGGGCTTATCAGGGTTCTTGCCTTGAATGTTTTGCATCACAGTGATACACATGTATACAATAAGTCTTTAAATACTTGAAGCCTTTGAAAGAACTCCGCTTATAAAAACAATTCTAGTTTTTCAACATTTTCATAAAAATGTTAGAGATGGAGTAGAAGATAAAAAGGGGAACGTTAATTTTTTTATTTTTATTTATATATATATATATATTTTTTTTTTTTACAAATTTCAAAAATCTGTACTGTACTATCTTGTATCTTGTATCTGTATTATCTTGAATACATTTATATGGAATGATTCCTTCCTTATATTTTCTCTATAAGCACTTTTATACAACAAAATAGAATGAGAAAAGAGTTGTACAATATCATGTATACTAATAATTTTCTTTAAAATAAATACCTTTCAGACACAAAAAGACATCTTGTCTCTGACTCCTATAGAATATTATACCTATATAGCAGATGATTCCAGGCCAAATACGGTTGAATTTAGGCAGATATGAGCCAGTTCGAGCAATGCTAGCAATGTACTGTGGACCAAAGGTTGCCAACAGTAAGCAGCCACGTTTAAAATTTTTCATGGCTTGGAATCCAGGCTAAAAAATAACTTAAATGCTTTTGTAGATTTTTAATTGTTGGCCCAGCTACAATCTTTGTTCCTTATGATGTGCCTTTAACATGTAGTGGTTAGGGAAAAATTCTGGTTTTAACCAATATTGATGATTTCTGCCAATAATATACTTTGACACTTTTACTTCCTCATGATCTGATCAAATTATTGGACTGTTACATACTATAGTGATGCTACTGGAGTAACTGGAGTAAAATCCTGAAAAGCAATAATCTCCCTTTCCACTTTTGGGTATACAGAGATTTTAAAATGCCATAGTTTTCTGTACTATATATAGTAAAATGTCAAAATGTTAAAAATGTGATCGGTTTTCTCAGACCACCACACAAAAATGGTCTCATTATGGTTATGTTATAGCTGTGTTCTGGCAACAAGATTCAGATAATTATTCAGATAATTCAGATAATCATTGTTTTCATTCCA
Source organism: Stegophilus panzeri (assembly GCA_024331685.1). Classification (NCBI taxonomy): domain Eukaryota; kingdom Metazoa; phylum Chordata; class Actinopteri; order Siluriformes; family Trichomycteridae; genus Stegophilus; species Stegophilus panzeri. Next base: position 11,069,367 of record JANDJT010000081.1, on the reverse strand, counting down.
CAGCGATATGTGGGCCAAGAGAAGTGAAAAGTGCAGGACAAATCTGGGCTATTACTCATTTGGTATCAGCTATATAAATATTAATACAATAATATTATTAATACATGTAATAATCTTATACACTGCAATGCATCACAAGCTCACAGTTGAATTCCTGGATATGCAGATCAGGTGCGGTCATGTAATACTGTTCACAGAGCATCTTTGCAGTCCCATATGCATCTGAAACAGGAAGAAGGCAGTCAAGGATGAGAAGTCTGACACTATAACTATAATGTGAACTGAGACTAAAATAATACAGCAGATGTTCATGTTCTAGTTATGTGTAAGTTCATACCTCTCACTACCTCTATCACGTTGCAGGTTGGGTCAATGCTTCCAATATGCTTGGGATGAGCGTGGTTGATGCGATCACTAAAAAGGAGAGCTGCAATAGGATGCAGATAAATCTACTCACCACATGATGTCAAAATCTGACACAGAGTAAAAGAACTAATAGCATAAAGGGCGCAAATACATGTACACTCACTGGCTACTTTATTAGAAACACCTGTATACCTGCACATTCATGTGATTATCCAATCAGTCAAACATGTGGCAGCAGTTCAATGCATAAAATCATGCAGATACAGGTCAAGAGCCTGAGGTAATGCCAACATCAATCCAAAAATGTGATCTCAGTGACTTTGACTGTGGCATAGTTGTTGGAGCCAGATTTTTATGCACGCCAGTCTCTACAGTTTACACTGAATGGTGCAAAAAATACAAAAACATCCTGTGAATGACAATTCTGTTAACTGCCTGGGGGGGGTCTAAGGTCGCGGAGAGATCGGAAAGGGGGCACAAACTGTTTAACAAAAAACAAAAAAAAACAAAACAAAAAACACAGACAGGGTATCATTTGCGTACTCTGTGTATTTTATTGCTTTTCAAATAGAATGAAAAACCCCGCGTTCCCTCTCCCTGTCCCTTTAAAGATTTAAAAAAAAAAAAAAAAAAAAAAAAAAAAAAAAGAGCGCACCTAACCACAAATCTAGCGACTTTTTGGACAAACCTTAGCAACTTTCCAAATGTCTCCAGTACTGTCCTGCAAGCACGAGGTCTTGCTTTCCCGCTGCACTCGCACCTCTCTCTGCATCTGCTCTGTTCAGTGAGATAGGCTCCAGGTTTCCCCGTGACCCTGAAAAGGATTAAGCGGTATAGAAGATGGATGGATGGATGGATAGACCCTTCATCTCAGCTCGCATGCGAATGTTTTTAGAATGCAAGACGAATGTAATGCAACATGTTTTACATGTAAAATAGTACATGTTATTACAGTCTACTTCTCTTTTTCAAAGTAGTTATAGTGTTCAGAAACATTTTTGATCATTCATGTTCCATACATGTCTGTTATATAGTTTTATAAAAGTCATAAAAGTTCTGATAAGTAATTAAAAAAGTACAAAAACACAACAGCAAAACTATCTATCAAAAACAGATTACACAGATATAGGTTTTATATAGACAGATTTTATATAGAATAGATAATCATTATACCCGCTCTCCTCCACTGGGTCTATCCTATCTCCACATGATAGGGCAGGCTTGGGGTTTAGTTTCAAAAGGTTGAGAACCTCTGTGTTAGTGGAAACACCTTGTTGATCAGAGAAGCTGGAGGAGAATGGCCAGACTGGTTCAAGCTGACAGAAAGGCTATAGCAACTAAAGTAAAAACTCTTTACAACCATTCTGAGCAGAAAAGCAAGTCAGAACACACAACACGTCAAACCTTAAGGTGGATAGTCTACAAGAGCACATTGGGTTCCACTCCTCTCAGCCAAGAACAGGAATCTGAGGCTACTGGACAAATGAAGATTGGCAAAAGACCAGGCAGTGTTTTTATCATCTTAATATATAAGACAACTGCATGAATGAGCAGGGGAACAGGTGTTCCTATTAAAGTGGCCGATGAGTGATAGTTGTGAACTATACTACATTACACTACACTAGTTGTGTTAGTCACATATTAGCTTGGTTCATTTCTTCCTGCTGAAACAGCATGCAGTTGGCAGCTTCTGTGTATGAAACCACGCACTATGCTGGTTGATGAGCATGCGGAAGGAGATGCGACTGGTGTAGAAACGATCCAGGAAATACTGCACATTGCTGCTGATGTAAGGGTCGAAACCAAACTTCTCCTTGTACTCGATCACTCCCTGGGCCATGGTGGGAACCACATCATTGTGTCTTTTCCGGATCTGGATAAGGATGTCTAAGAAACTGACAGTTTGAACATGTAAGGAAAGAAAGCATGATTCCTTTGAAGGCGTTCAAATATCCAGGTATATCTAAGTATTAAGTCTTGGGGACTGGACTGGACTGGACTGGAATCATTCCCACATGTGACAGCTTCAAGTATTTTTAACTATCAAACATTTAGTACCACTGATGAAGTGGCAAAACATTTAAACAAAAATTCAATTGCTAACATAACACTAACCCCAGTGGACCAGAATAAAATAAAAACCTGTAACTGTAGTCTTATGAACTTACAAAAGCTCTACCAAATCACATGGAGCATGTTTGTTACCAAAATATAACTTGAAAATATATAATCCCCTTCGTGGATTGAGATCTCATCGTGGTTACGGGCTTGTGTACTTTGATGGACCTCAAGACTCTGTCACTGAGATCTTAATGCTACCTGTGGAGCCACTCTTGGTGAACAGGTCTTAGGGGAAAGGTCAGACAAAGAATCATAAAAGACCCCAATTAAAAGGTGAAAAATTACCCTGCCTGGATTAGGGTTACTGGGCACAGGCCTTGGGGTGGTGTCTGCAAGAAAGCGCCTGGTGACTAGGCTTTCTGTGTAACCAGGCCGACAAGACGGTTGGGGGTCAGTCAGACAACAAACAAGTGATGGATAGTCTTAGATGGACTAGAATGTCCAACGGAACATGTAATGTCACTTCTCTGCCGAGGAAAAAGCCTGAGGTAATCTGTGAGATGGAAAGGTTTGGGCTAAATATAGTCAGCCAATAGGAGCTGGAATCTATCACCTGAGATAAGTCTTGGAAAAACTTCTCACCCACCGGTCACTGTAACCCCCACCAGAAAAAGTCAATAGAAAATGTAGTATTATATCTCAAGCATTGTACCGAAGAGCATTGTTTTTGTCCAAACAGTAATACTCACTCACTAAGGATATGAGGATCCTCTGGGCTCCGGTTCTCATAATCTAACAGCTCCTCAAAGCTCTGACTGTACCTGAGAGATCAAATAAACCATTTTTAACCTGACAGCTTTATGGACATAATAAAGGTATTTCACTACAGGATAAAATAGTCACTGGATTACACTATGCTCACAAAAGCATGCACAAGAACAACCTCACAAGTATCGTCTATGGCCTTCTAGACACACATGCAGCAGATAATATTTATCTTGTACAAATGCAACTTATAATAATAACAATCTTATAATTTCATCATCTTCACTTCCTGTGGAGAATGAGGAGTGCAAATCTCCCCCTTCCATTCTCACCACCGTCTACAGGGGGACAGTAGAATGACAGTAAAAACCAACTTGACCTTAAATAGACAACATAACTTGACCTAGGAAAGAGCTGCCACTTCACCATGAGCTTAGTTTAACTTCTTTTCCCGGTAGCCAAAAAATAGCATTTTTGTATGTTTTGGGGGTACCTGTGTTCAGCATTGATTTGTTTTGTGATATCCCACACCACAGTAGTGGTTAATGGCTCATATGAAAATAGACACTTAAGACTTTAAGAATTAGCAGTTATTTCAAGTATTTCTTCTTTTACCTAGCCTACCTGAGGCAATATATTCAGAATTTATATATATATTATTTATATATATATATTATATATATATATATATATATTGTTTACTTTTAACACAAATGTTATATCTTCACAGCAAATGTTGATATCAACCCCATTCCTGGTCTCAAAGATGCCCCAAGTACTTGTCCATGAACACCCAAAATATGAGGAAGTTATCTCTAACCACTAAAATTGTGTGTAAGGTTATCCAAACACAGGTAAAAACCTCTCCAAATGGCACCAAACGTCTCTAAATGGCACCAAATGTCTATAAATGACAAAACCTCTCTAAATGGCACAAAGCCTTTAAATATTGCAGACTTCTAGAAATAGCAAACATTTAAAAAAAAAAAAAAAAAAAAGGCACAAAATAACCTCTCCAAATGGCACCAAACCTCTCCAAATGGCACAAAATGAAAACAAATGGCAGTAGCATGAACTCTGTTATACAATGTGTAATTTCACACACACAAAAAAAGTCTGAAACATACTTATAAAATATAATGTTTATTAACTCTAGACTGAAAGCTCTGTAAAATAGCTCTGTAAAATATAGTACCCCCTCTAGATGGCGCCCAAGGAATTTCTCTATTGTCTATTTCAAGTAGGCGCCTGGTATAAACCTTACATGGTATGTTTTCAGATTCAGATTGTATCTACTAGAATTTCTGGTCAAATATCAGGAATATTGCCAAAAAATCTAATCAATCATCAGGATTCAAACTCATGATCACCAGACAACAGGAAGAACGCTTTTCTACTGCGCTACTCAAGTGTACACTAGGTGTATTTCTGAGCCATTGTGAGGTTGTTTAAAATTTTGTACAAGTGGGGAATATGGGATCACACGGGGCAGCCGTGGCTCAGGTGGTAGATAGGGTTGTCCACTAATCGTAGGGTTGGCGGTTCGATTCCCGGCCCACATGACTCCACATACCGAAGTGTCCTTGGGCAAGACAGTGAACTCCATTTTTCTCCTGATGGCAAGTTAACGGCTTGCATGGCAGCTCTGCTACCATTGGCGTGTGAGTGTGTGTGTGTGTGTGTGTGTGAATGGGTGTATGAGACACAGTGTAAACCGCCTTGGATAAAAGCGCTAAATAAAGTGCGCCATTTACTTATCATGATCTTGCCCTCATTAAGCCTTGCTTCTCACCAGCTCTGAACCAGCTGGACAGATGGCTGATTTAGCAGCTTTCCAGGCAACAGAGTGACTTCTCTCATGGTATTGGCCAAACGTACAGGCAGTTCTTTCCTCAGGAACATATAGGAGGTCTTTTCACAAGCATTCTCTCTACCTGAAGAAGAGAAAGGGTACATGTAGGTTATAACAATTTTCTCAAGTTACATTTCATGGCACAGAATGCGTGTCTGTACCAGTACTGCCCCTCTGTTTCCCCTCAAAGGTCACTGTGTGGTCACCTGGTCACCAGTGGTCTTGCCAGGAAAGTGTTCCACATTAAATGTTGGTATCAGAATACACTTTTACTATCTTTAGTTGAGTCATCTGCCAAGACCACATACTGAGAAAGCATTTAGATTAAAAACAATATCACTTTCATTTAAACCCTAATATCAGTTGGATGGTAAATGTCTTGAAAGCATATTTTATACTCGTATGTTAGACTTTATTTTTATTATAAACAGAAACAGTGAACAGGACCTAGAATTCTACTGTCTTATAAGAGTCTTCAGCTGAACATGCAAATAGTATTTTCTCTAATACAGTAGTTTTCAATAAAGTAGGCCTCTATCACGGTATGTTAGAATTGAAAATAAATATGAAACCATGCAGTGCAGCAACTCTGCAGGTATGAACTTGATAACTCATTCATCTGATAACTTCTATGTTATGTAAATTAAACTCCATTACTTGGAAAAGCTTAAAAGGTGCAATGGTAGCATGCACTGGAAAAACAGAAATGCTGGATTGTATAGGTTAATGACATGTAAACTTTGGCTCTCTGTTATTGGGAGTTTGGGAACAGTCTGGGAACTGTTGTGAAGTGTGTGTGTTAGCTTATCTTTGCAAAAATTAAGCATACTTAAGTGCATAAACAGTATACTACAAATATGTACAGAATATTAAAAGTACAATTTTAATTCCCAAAATATACACTTTCTAAAATATACTTTTGTTGAAAAGTAATAACTTTTAAATGATACTTTAGTATGTTGTAAGGAACTACACTTGAATAAATACATTTCTTAGTACACTGAAGCACATTTAAGCAAAGGTATACTTGCTTATTACATGTCATGTCATTGTCATTTAAGTGTATTATTTAACAATTATTTAAAAAGTGTTTGTTTTATTATATGAAAGATGTACACTAAATGATTTCTCAGCACAATAAAAGCATAATTTAAAATCCATACTAAAGTATTTAGTTGCTGTATAAGTAGCATTTAAGCTTATGCACACTGTATGAGTACATGCAGTAGTACATTTACAATATACTGCAAGTATAACAATTATATCAACAAATTACATGTTTAAATCTACCGGAATGCAATTTAAGTTGTTAAAAAACACAACTAAATGCATTTTTTTTTAAAATTATAATTAAATATAGTATAATATAATATAATACTTAATAACAATACACTTAAGTTTGCATAAGCTGTTCCAATATAATGCATTTAGTATGTACATTTACTATGTATTTAACTATTAACACTAGAACTATTCCCCTTTTCATATTATACTGTTATATGACTTAAACACACTTTTATTTGACCAGGGTAATGCTGCACTGCTACTGTAAACAGTTAGTAGAAGGGTCCAGATTAACTAACATATAAACACCAAATAGGATCTTATAGCAGAAATTCTCTAACTTGTTTTCCACCAGGGAAAAACTTTTACAAAGTAAAAGTATTTCGACACACAGATTTTAAGAGCAAGAGGGCAAATATGTATCACCTTATAAAGTAAAAAAATAAATAAATTAAAAAGCATTTGAATTAAAGTTAACATTACTTGGTTTTTTGTTTGTTTGCTTGCTTGTTTGCTTTTTGAGTTTTAGATTATCCCCTTTCAATTCAAAGGACCAGTCTATTAGGCTTACAACTATGATAGCTAAATAATAACCAAAAACAACAGTGATACTAGTTGATCTCCACCAACCTCATATTATGGTGATAAAGCATAATATGACAGAGCAACCCCACTAAATTATGTCAAATTTCACACAGACAAAAATGCAATAATTTAATAACATTTTAAGTGTATCAGTAAACTTAAAACTGGATGTCTAAATCTGTGCTCTTTCTACCGCGGTAAAGTTGGTTTTATATTGGACATTGGCTGCACACTCGAGCTTCTCTCTTCGATTTCTCAAGAAATAAAAACACAAAAAGGACAAAACGTGTATTTTCTTACTCCGGAGCGGACAGAGAACCAAGAACATCTAAAGATATATTTTTAAATATACTCCCGGTAAAGCCCGCCCAAGCAAATCTTTCGGAAACTCAGGTCATCAGCGCTTTACAGTAATGGAGTCAGTAAGGGACCGTGTAAAAAGTGCATGACCTGGGCAACTGTGTAAGATTATAGTCGTCTACTTTGCAGGATATCTAACGTATTGTAGTGTTAGGACACAGTATGGAGTGGGATGTAAGACTCACTACAAGTGCAATATTACACAAAAGTCTTAGAGAAGTGCTTTATATATATATCTCACTCATGTGAGATATATAAAGCTTTAATTTTTTTATTTAAAATAAAAATATTTGTAGAAGATAAATCAAAATTCAATAATGTTTTGACTGTAGGAGTTACACATGTAAAACCAAATGCACTATGATATCGTTCATTATTGATACCAACTACAGCAAGAAGATTTTAAAAACTCAGTTTTTAATTTTTTTTTATTTTAAATTCTGAAAGAGAAAAATAATCCAAATACAATAACTTTTGATTGAGTTATACATGTAAATACACCTTCAGGATTGAGAGTTTGATTCCCTGTGTGTGCGGAGTTTGCATATTCTCCCAATGCATCAGGGATGTCCTCTGAGTATTCCAGTTTCCTCCCCCAGTCCAAAGACATGCATTGTTGGTTTATTGGCATGTCCATAAAGTGTCTGTAGTGTATGAATGGGTGTGTGAATGTGTGTGTGATTGTGCCCTGCAATGGATTGGCACTCTGTCCAGGGTGTACCCCGTCTTGTGCCCCATTCACCCTGGGATATGCTCAGTGGTTCCCTGTGACCCAGTAATGATAACCAGTACAGAAAATGGACGGATGGATGTAGTTTCTAGCAATAATAGACTATCATATTGCATTTGGTTTTATATGCATAACTCCTATGGTCAAAAAGTTTTTGAATTTTTTTTTTTTAACTGAGTTTTTAAAAATCAATTTGCTACAGTTAGTAGCAATAATAGACTGTATGATATTGCATTTGGTTTTACATGTGTAACTCATTCAGTCAAAAATGATTACATTTAAGTTATTTTTCTCTTTTGCTAAATAAAAAAAATCATAAAACTGTTTTTTATTTTTAAATTAGAATACAATAAAATTATTACATGAGTTCAAATTCTATTTGCTGTACTTGATAGCAATAATAAGCTGTATCATAGTACATTTGGTTTTACATGTGTAACTCATAAGCAATAAGTTATTGAATTTTAATTATTTTTTAAAACAAACAAACAAAAAAAACCCTTGATTATTTTCAAAATATAAGATAAGAAGAATGGAGAAGAATGGAGTATAATATAGTGTGAATCATTACATTTGCGTTTCATTTCTATTTGTTTACAGAAAAAGTTAGCAATAAAAACAGCATTTTGCTGTAGTTGCTAAGATGAACCCTGAGTGTTATAAACTACAATAAATTTGTTTGTAATAAAAATGTATATCATTAGTAAAATATATGCTATAAAAAAATAAACAAATACTGTATCCTAACACTGCAATACATTATATATCCTGCAAAGTAGACGACTATAATCTTGGTAGAATCTTATACAGATGCCCAGGTCATGAACTTTTTAGACGGCCCCTAACTGAATGATTGGCTTCAGCTGGCTTTAACAGGATAAAATGTTTAAGATATGTTCAATTGTACTTAGTTCTCTGCCCATTCTGGAGTAAGAAAATACACATTTTGTCCTCTTTGTATGTTTATTTCTTGAGAAATAGAAGAGAGAAGCTCGAATATGCAGCGAATGTCCAATATACTTTCCAAAATCTGCATTTCACTGCCTGCATGAACTGTGCGTAAACATAGCTTCCCATATGGCGCAAGACTAGTATTAGAATTAGAATTCATATTAATTATAATAAATCAATAATCTACACAATTCCAAAAACCACTCATCTTAAAGCTAATCTACACCACTCTCAATATTTCTGTCGGTTGGTTTTAACTCGGGATAAACCTGTGCGCCATAGGCTACTCACCGAAATCCAAAAACTGCTTGATGGACATCGGCGAAGGCGAGAATCGTGAATAATACTCTATTTTGTGCGTGACATCTTTCATTAAGACGTTAAACAGCTTCATGGTTGCGAAATGAACTGCGTACAGCAATCCGAACATTCAATCATTAAAACCAAAGATCCCACTTCCTATTTCCCTCTCCACTGCTTACTTTATTATAGGCTTATTTTATTCAGGCGAACTCGGGTTAATCCTTTACACGTGATATGACAGCGTGACGCAGCTGGCCAGAGATGGCGCTCTTCCCACTACTTGAAGATTACAGTACTACATTTGGAAATCAACTTGACAAGTGCAGCACTGGCGTCTTGTATTCTGTACCTGCTTAGAAAAAGAGGGATCTGTACCTTTCCTTGTCACTGCAGTGGCACCCTCAAGAGTACACTCTAAAAAATAAAGGTTCCAATTAGATGCCATAGGAGAACCCTTTTAAGTTAAACAAAGAACCTTTTACACTCTAGTTCTTTAGAGAAACATTTATTTACTGGTGCTTTAAAGAACCCAAAAAAAAAAGTTCTTCACAACATTGTCACAAGGAACCATGTAATCATAAATTAAAAAAACAAAACAAAACAAAACAAAAAAAAACAACAACCCTTAGTTAGTGCTTTAAAGACCCAGTGTAAGGTTCTTAAGAGTGATGCCAGGAGAACCTTTTTCAGTCCCACAAAGAACCTTGTTAAGGGATGATGCCTTGAAGAACCAATACATTGCTCTGAGGAATCTATAATGAAACATAAAGAACTTTTTTTAATCTCCAAAGAACCATATAGCTCAACCCAAAAACCCTATACTATGAAAAATGGTTCTTGACAAGAAGAAGGTTCATTGCAGAACTTATGGTGTTGTAAAGAACCATTGAAACACCTTTAAACTTTTTAAGATTATAGACCTGTAGGGCTCCAGTCTTCGGGTCTCAAGACATTTTCTGTATTGACTTGGATTTGTCTCGGATTTATTTGCATCTGTATTTGGACTTGTCTTGGTCTTGGGCACTGGTCTCCCTAAATATGGCCTTGGTCTTGACTGAGAGTTTGTTAAAAAAAAAAAAAAAAAAAAAAAAAAGAAGTTTGATAAATTCTTCTAAAAAACAAAAACAGCCTAATTATTGGTGCAATGCATGAATGAAGCTGAACAGTTGAATTAAAGGCTTGGCCTCAAAAAGATTTGATGGTTATTGGTCTTGATCTTCAATCTTGTCTCAATCTCGACTAGTCCTGACTTTGGACTTGACAATAGTAGTCTTGACTAAAGCTTTACTCAAGCATGCATCTTTTGTACCATTAGTGCATATCTATTACATGGCAATATGAATATAGTTTATATTTGGCCACTCTAATACTTTTACTTAGCTTTCAGACCAATATGTTAAAGGTTAGAAGAAGAATTTAATATCCCTCAATACTGTTTCACCCTTTGTCATCTCAATTATTTTACAATAATTTATTATTTTATTATTATTAAAATTAACCTTGTTTTATCTCATCTCAGGAACATTTTTGCGTTGCCATGTTGGTCAAAGTTTAGTGGAACGTAAATGCACACACAGGTATTTGAATTCCAAAATTTCCTACAAATGTCATCTTACTGCAGTAAAAGTAGTAAGATTATTTATCATAAAATCTTTGAAAAATGTCTTGGGCCATAAGAGTCTCTAAGAGAAATGTCTTGGGCCATAAGACATGATGGGTCAAAAGCTAGAGAGTGTTTGACAATATTTTTTTTCATGAAGGTCAGTACTCTAGTAGCAAAAGGACTGATGAAATTGTCATTCTGAATAGATAAAACTATTGTCTGTTTAGTGCACAAAGAAAGAATTGTGTTAATAACAACATCTTAGAGGTGCATTTCATGGCAATCTGAATTGAATTCTGTGCTATGGTGATAAGGAGATTATAGAACCTAGAGAATTTAGTCTCTGAATTAGTAAAAAAAAAAAAAAAAAAGAAGCCAAATTTCACTAGTATGATACTCTCTGATTAATGTGTAGTGCTAGTAATGCTGAGATTTCAAGTTCAAATCTCAGAGAATGCTTTTGATCATTTGGCCATGATGCGACCTATGAGCATGGTGCTTAGCCCTTACTGTGCAGGGCTTGGATTCTTCATGACTTGTAAATCACTTTGGATTAATGCATGTGCCAAATAAATAAATAAATAAATAAATAAATAAACAAATAAATAAATAAATATTAATGTGAGTGAAACCAGAAGGATTTGAAGTACCTGGGTGGCAACAACTAGTCCCAGTACTCTTGCTAAGGAAGAAAGAATCAAATGTTTCTTTAGTTGGATAGTTTGTTTGAATCTAAAGTATGGTTTATTAAATTAGAGACTGCAGCAGTTTTTGGTTCTAATGGAATTGTGCCAGAAGCAAGATATCTGTTAGAAAATGGGAAAAACTGACAAGTAGGTGATGAGAGTAGCAGAGTCTTCTCCAGTCTCTGTATGTTATTTTTATTATACTTATATACTATATATACACCATACATGAAGTGATATATGAAATATTGAAATACAAAAACACAAATATAAAAGGCAGAGAATTCTTAATATATTCTTCCATGTCAGGCGGCATACTCCCCGTCTAAGTTAGGTTTTAAGCTGAGCTTAGCATCCAGGTTATTTTCACTCTCACAGGGCTCCAGCTTGACAGGCTCATACGAACGTCTATACAGCGTCCACGTCACCAGCGTGATGATGAACATCTCCATAATCATTAACTGCTGACTAAGCACTATACAGAAACAGAGTTTGTGACATTAGACCCATTCAACACACAAAGCATAACTACAGCAAAACATCATCAGTGTAAGTGCATAATACATTTTTCAATAGTCTACATTACTGTACAACATCTAAATAGATGTTAATTTAACACTAAATTTTACTGTGGGAAACAATACAACACACATGAACAAAAGACATGTTGTTCTTTAATAAAGAAAACATTGTAAACACTGCCAAATTGCTGTCATGTGAGAGGAATAAAACACTTTTTAAACACGCATTCTGTTATAGGAAAATTATCAACTTCAGGGTGATAACAGATCCCACCCCTGCCATTGATTATTTTCCTATAACAGCACACCCCGTCCTGTTGCATTCATTATTTATAGTATATAATAATTCTAATTTAACTAACCTTACAATTTGCATGTACAGTATAATATAATATAGTCAATAAAGTAAATTTGTCAGCATTTTGCTATATGGGGTTTTACCATTATTATTTATCTCTTCTAATCAAAAATAATAAAGTCAAAAAGAGAAACACTCACTAGATCCTCGGGCTACAGACGAGAAGGGTGGTGAACAGGCAATTGTTCCATCAAGGGACAAGATGTTAATAATTGCTGACTGCAACTGACTCAGGACCAAGACCAGCTAAATGCACATGTACATGAGTACTTATATATCTCATATTGGAAAAGTAGCAAAAATATTTTGAGTAGTATTAAAGATTCACAATTTGATAACCAAACAACCCCATATCACATGTTCAGGTTTCCCCCCTATTAATCTGTTTACAATTCCACAAAGAGGATGAGGTAAATGACACAACACTACAGTAGCAGTGACAAGTTATAAATTATCTGGTTAATACTGATAACAGATAATGTTGTTTTCTTATCATGGTATACAGCCATACCTCTAGTTAAGACCCCACTGATAAGGTTACTACTACATTTATATATAGAATTCCTTCCAGATAAACTTTAAAGAAGACAAAAACCAGACTGCTTGTGTGAGTCATTGTCACTGAGCAGTCAGTACACACACTCACCTGATACATGGCATACTTGGGGATGAGCTCGATGCTGCGCAGTGTGTTCCGTATGTGCATGAACATGATGCCTACCGGCCACAAGGAAATGATAGTCAAGACTCCTATGAATGGATTTATCCAGATAGCAGCTCCTGTTATATCCAGCTGTTTACAAATACAGACAAGGATAGACAAGTAAACATACATACAATGTACATTCATATAGTATATAACACATACTGTACATTATAGAGCTTCAAAGTGTTCAGAACAAACATCAGAATGGTGAAATAAATGTGATCTCAGTCACTTTGATCATGGCATGGATGTTGGTGCCAAACAGGCTGGTATGAGTATTTCAGAAACTGCTGAACTGCTGAGAATTCACACATAACAGTCTCTAACAGACTAACATAGTTGTATAACAGTTGTATAACAGAGTTTACACAGAATTGTGTGAAAAACAAAAAACCTCCAGTGGGTGGTAGAAAATGTGGTTGGAAAATATCTGGAAAGCAGGAAGGCTATGTTAACTCAAATAAGTTCTCTATGTGTATTCTGAGATGCTTTTCTGCTCACGATGGTTGTAAAGAGTAATTATTTGAGTTATAGTAGCCTTCCTTTCAGCTCAAGCCAGTCTCCTCATTCTCTTATGACAACTCTCCAAAAAGTGACCACCCAGGGTTATGGGGGAACCTGGAGTCTATCCCAGGGAACTCAGGGCACAAGGTGGAGGACACCCTGGATGGGGTTGCCAACCCATCGCAGGGCACAATCGCACACACATTCACATACTACGGACAATTTGGAAATGCCACTCAGCCTACAATACATGTCTTTGGAATGGGGGAGGAAACCAGAGTACCCAGAGGAAACCCCTGAAGCACTGGGTAAACATGCAAATTCTGCGCTCTCAGGGCTGGATTCGAATCCCCAACCCCGGAGGTGTGAGGCAAACAAGCCGTAGGTCAATTAAGGTCCTCTGGAGGCATTTTTCTCCTCTAGCTAGCATTTACACAGAGTTGGTTGTTGCTGTCTGCTGCTACTTGTGTGGTAGGAAAATGCTGTAGTACACCCTCTTGATATTTTCACAGTGTGGAAGTATAGTAAGTATGACCCATGCACAAACCATTCAAGCAACAGACAATTCGAACATAAGTCTGGTTGGAAATCAAGAATTTTGGCTTCAGTGTTAACTCTAAATACACAATCTAATGTATAAGCAAGAGATTTTCATTGGGAAATGACTTTACATACATCAGTAAGATCAAAGATTCCATTGGTCCATAAAACAATACAGAAAACAGAGAGGGCAGTCTTCATAATGGCGTATTGCAGTGCTCCCAGCTTTAGCAGGAACAACATGCGCCTAAACAAAATTAGCTGTGTTAGTGTACCATAAAAATATGTACAGGCTCAGACAGAACTGGTTCTTTTTGAACACCAGATTAAGTTTACCGTGTGATGGGCACTCGAGGTAGGCAGGGGCAGCAACAGCAACACGGTCCAGTGCTGATCCTGAATGTCTTCTTCGCTGAGTACCTCAGAAAGGCCTCATCACCGCCACACTCCTCCAGCATGAGGATCAGAAACTTGTAGATCACAATTGCAAAATATCTACAAATGAAACACATCATTAAACCTACTATAATGTTCAACAATGAATCATCTTCTGCATAGTCCTCTACAAGCAATAAATCATAATGACCCGCTGTAATAGACATTAGATATTAAATTCTACAGGTCAGTGACCTCTTTTTTTGGAATTCACAGAATTCACAGAGTGCCTTACGAGTTAGAGGTCATATCTGTGAACATGGTGCTTCTTGGGATCCACATGCCAAGACATGACATAGTAGCAATGACCTGCAAATGACAGGAAGACATCAATAATCATATAATATCATTGTACAACTTACAGATGATTATGGATTAGGTTATTGTAAATCAAACAAAAAAACAATCTTACTGGTGCAGCACCGTTGACCCATATGATGGTGGTTTTCTTTGGGTAGGATACATTTTTGTAGACATACACACACTCCTCCAAATAAAACAATAGTGATACAGCAGCCATGAATGTCAGGATGGAGTATAGAGCAATCCCAGACACATCCAGTTCTGTCAGAAATGGTTAATCATTTATTTATTCACATAAACAGAATAACTAAAATGTCAAAATAATGCATGATAAAATTCCCCTGGCCAATAACTATAGTCCTGGAACATTATCATAACTTTTATAGAAATTATAGACAGCAATGGACAATGCTTCTGCGGCATAACAAAATAGGGCTGGGAAAAGGCATGTGATGTAAACCAACCATTTAAAAAATTTCCAAAATTGTGACTTCCCAAAAAATATATTGCAAGGACTATGAATAAATTGCACAGTAGAAAGAATAAACTTTAGCAAGCTTTAGCAATAACCCTTAATCTAATCAATTAATTTGGTACCTGGTCATCTTTTGTCCTGTTTTATTAGAGAATGAAAAAAAGGAATTTCTGCCCTCAAATTGTCACATTTTTTTTTAGCTAACCAAAACTATGTATTCAAATTTGTTTACAGTTCATAAACTACATATACATTATGAATTTGCAATATGCAATTTTAATTCATTCTTTGTTTAATGTTTAATATTCTTACAGCTACAGTATGTCTGACCTGTAGGCACGGTGAAATTAAAATCATTAAAAATTAATCTAGTTTTCATCAAATGAATGTACAGTATACTGTATCTAGTCTTACTGATCAAAATGTATTTACCATCCATTTCAAAACTACCTAGAATTAAATCACCTAGAATTAAATAGAAAAAAACACATACGGCTTATAACATCCATAGCCAGAGGTGGCTCAGCTAGACATCTGGGATCGATAGTTCCGTTCAGCTCATCCATTATGAATATTGAAATTCATTCAACACTATGAGAAAACAAAACAGCTCCCAGTAATAGTTTTCCAAAAATTATAGGACCTAACTATCAGATTCAAGTATGGAAGCTGAAATCTTCTGCAGCTAAGAAATAAGCACTGTGCGTAATTTGCACGTGTGGTGAAAAAAATGCTCTCAACTCCTGTAGTTAGCTGACCAAATAAAATCTCAAGAAGCTCCTCCTCATCGGTTTCCCAGTGTCACTGCGTGGTCCAATAAATCACAAGAGCCAATGTATGCGTGATGGAGAGTGACAAGGACTCATCTAAATGCAATCTAAATATCAAAATCTCTACCAAAAATTCATTGTTCTTTAGGTTTTTTCTGTTTACTTATGTTAAATTCTTACTAGTTACACTGTAGCCTTCCTTAAGTCACTTGGATAATATGTCAGGCAGGTGAGTCAAAGTAATGAACTTTGACTAGTTAAAGCAATGAACTTTGAAAGGGAAAAGTCAGTGGCAATAAAGGCCTCATATCATAAAAGCATACATGGTGGATTTATTGAATTCTACCGTTATGTACCTTATATAGTTTGATGAAATGGTGTTTCTCCTTGGTGGTTCTGATAAACTCAAGGCTATGTTTCAAAGAAAACATCAGCCTGTGTTAGTTTTTCATCATTCTCCTTGACCAGTATAGTCAACATTTGTTTTTCTTAGATATATAAACACGAACTGACCGTATAGGTGATTTTGATTTTTATAAACACTGGATTCAGTCCAAATGACAATTTTTTTTTTTAAATGAATGGTTGTGACACATATAAGTCATAAAGGTCTTTATGAGATTTCGATTGGAGAATTTCTTAAAATAATGAATGGAAAAATGCACACTTAAACTAGGTGAAATGTAATTTGATCACTCTACTGTATAAACTCATTAGGTTTGCCAGACAACATGGTAGTTTGCTCCTTCCTCACATCAAGGTACATGGTTTTAAGGTCATCTGCCTTTAGCACTCCTTTGTAGTAGCACATTACTTTTCTAACACATTGCTGTGCAACAGAAAAAACAACACCCTTACTACGCATAGACTTTAAAGATAACTGGAGAATGTGACACAGTAAAAGGAGGAAATTGATTTCAAAAGTAGACAAAGGTCAATGTCATACCCATTACCCCATCTCTCATTTTATTCTACAAAGTAAAGATGAATAAGAGTGATGAATTTATATTGGAATTTATTTCAGGGTTCTTTTACTTTCAAGTATGTTGATTGTCTCGTTGATGGTCCCACATGTCTCATACTTGCTTCAGTGGATAATCTCACCTGGATACTGTAGACTCATTTCATAAAGATAATGAAACGTACTGAACATTTCTTTCAACACACTTTTCAACGCAGTTTGACTTAAGAGTAATGATTTATATTCCCACTACTGGGTGTAACCTACAATAGGATGGGTTCCTTTTTGAGTTTGCTCCCTCTCATGATTTCTTTCTCAAGGTCGTCTCAGGGAGTTTTTTCTCACCACTGTCACCTCTGGCTTGATCATTAATGATCTAAATATAAATTTACATCCTAATTTCTGTAAAGCTGCATTGTGACTACTGTTAAAAGTATTAACCCTTTCATGCATAGTGGTCACTACAGTGGACAGCTATTCAAAAGCCATTTTCTGGCTACTTGTGGCCACTTGTAATTACAGAAAAAAATGCCATGATATCCAAGATGGCCGAAATAAGTTCAGATGGCCCGACTACTTCAGGAATATCTGTACAATACTTCTATAAAAAAAGAACCACTGAGGTAAAAAAGAATATTGACAACATCAAGTAATAGCTAAAGGAATAATATTTTTGGCACATTTTTCAAATTTTGATTTATAGATTTTGGAAACCCATGATTAATCATGTGTCCACTAACATGGTCATCAGTCATCACTCAAGTTATAGTACAGCTTTATTCGTATGAACATACTTCACATTTTTTACTAATTTATTTTTTGCTCTTACTTCATTTTTAAATTAACTGATCTATCATTATAATATAATTTGCTATTTTTTTTGCATTTTCTGTAGTTAGCTCTATTGTGTAATTAGTATCTTGATTTTTGTATTTTGTAGAGTTTGAGAGTAGCATGAAATAGAGAAGCCTACAGGATTGTAGATGAAATTCCAAGTCAGTTGAGTGAGGATAGTGACAGTAATGATTATGATGATGATGATGAATGGGAGCCAGGTAAAGAAGGATCAACAAGTGCTAGCAGTAGTTGAAGCTGAAGATGTTGAGGATGAAACAGCCATTGCCAGTATTCAAGAGCAAAATAAAAGAAGGAATGTCTGGAAAACCAAAGACAACCAGTTTAAGGGAAACCTGCCTCCTTTTTTTAGGAAAGTGTAAACTGAATGTTGAGGGAACGGAACCAGTAGATTTCCTTTTACATCTGTTTCCATATGACTTGGTAAACAAACTAGTGCACAACACCAATCTGCATGCACTCCAAAATGGAAAAGAAAATCTGGCCCTAACAAATGAAGACCTCAAGACGTTTCTTGGAATAAATATGGTTATGTCATATCTCAGGTTCACAAGATCAAGAATATACTGGTCATCAGGTGAAGGTCTTTGTCTTGATTTGATAGCAAATGCCATGCCTGCTAGGTATGATCAGATCCTTATGTACCTTCACTTTGTGGATAATTACTCTAATTACCTAGGAAACACTGACAAGCTCTTCAAAATCATACTAGTGTTAGATACTCTTGAGAAAACTTATCGTGCAGCAGTAGATACTGAAGAATTTCAATCAGTTGATGAGCAGATTATTCCTTTCAAGGGACATCTGTCTATCAAGCAGTACATTCCCAAAAAACCCAAACCTTGGGGTTTGAAGGTATGGGTAAGAGCAGGTTCCTCTGGATACATGTATAGATTTGAAGTGTACCAGGGTTTAGCTGGATGTATTCAGGTCAGTGAGTTAGGAATGTGTGCAGATATAGTTATGCGGCTCTGTAATGACTTACATAAGCGGAATCATAAGGTATTTTTTGACAATTTCTTCTGCACCATTCCACTCCTTCAGACACTGAAACAAAAGGGCATCTATGGCACTGGCACATGCATAATTAACAGACTCCAGGGAGCACAGTTGACACTGAAAAGTGAAAAGCAGCTCAAAGAAGAGGGACGGGGGGCATGTTCTGTTGTCAGCATTGCTGACAACATCAGCATCACACGATGGTTAGACAGTTCACTGATCTGCATGGCTTCATCCTCTGTTGGTCATTACCCACCTGATTTGACCAAGAGATGGAGCAAGAAAGACAAAAAGACAGTTAGCATTCCAAGGCCATTTTCAGTAACACTGTACAATCAACACATGGGAGGAGTAGATCTCATGGATCAATGTGTTGCAATGTATCCTCATTGACGCAAAAACAAACAGTGGTACATCAGAGTGTTCTTTCACTTTCTAGATGTGACTATTGTGACCATTATGGCTTTGTGCCCTGGATGCTTTGCCAATTTCCATCATAAATAGATCTAATAAACTTAATATACATTTTAGAAACACTGAAGAAATTAAGTTTGGTTTGTTTGTAAAATGATAATGATAATAATAATAATAATTATCATCATCATCATAATCATAATCATAATTTTGATGGAACTTTTAGACTCTTGGACAATTTTTCCCACAAGGTTTGAAGAAGCAGTTGGTTAAAAAAAAATATTTAAAAAATGCAAAGTTCCTTATTAATATCTAGTGCTCAGTTTTTCATAGTGCTGTAAAATATGCTCAATAAAATTGGTTTACAGCTTTAAGCAATTTTATTTTAATATTTTTAACATAATAGACTGTTATATTCATTATTCTATTACTAAACATGAATTTCATTTGAATGCATGCAGTCCACTGGAGTGGACACTTCAATATCTTTTTGAAAAATGTATGAGTAAAATGAAGGTAAAATTATTTTTTATGCCTAAAGATGAATAAAAACACACAGAGAAAAAAAAATCTTTGATCAGGATTTCATAATTTATGCATGAAAAAATACAATTTTATTGAACTGCAGAGTTAAAAAGGTGGTACAACCAGGGCTGCTGTCTCACAGCTTCAGAGTCCCTGATTTGATCCTGAGGTCAAATTACTATTTGTGTGGAGCTTGGGATGTTCTCCTCATGTCCGTGTGGGTTTCCGCCAGGCTCTCCAGTTTCCTTCCACCTCCCAAAAACATCAGTAGGTGAATTAGCTAAAATGAATTGCCCTTAGCATGAATGTGTGTGCGCATGGTACCCAGCGATGGACTGGCATCCCATTCAGGGTGTATTCCCACTTCATACCCTGCATTCCTGGGACAGACTCTGGTGGATCTGGGTCCGGTAAATTTTTCCATTTCACATTTCCCCAAATTTATCAAAGTTTGGTGATGAGCCTGCAAAAAAGACAGCTGATTCAACTCAGTGATTACTTACAAGGGTTAGGGCTGGAATTGATGACTCTAGTTTAAGGAACTAGGTGCAGTTCTATATATCGTAAGAATTTTATCACTGTATGGGATAAGACTGAAGAATGCAGTATGAATTTCTTCATGGAAATGTTTACCTACAGTGCTAACTTGATTAGATAGCTGGCCTCAATTTTCATGATATTGATTAATGTTTACTTCAGAGAATAGCCCCTGAATATGCTGATGTAGCTTTGGTAATTATGCTGGTAGGAATCTAACATTCAGACAGAATCTGACCTTGGGAAAATACAATTTCTACATATAATGGCAGTCATCAACATTAAGGTCTCTGACCCTTACAACGAACCATAATGCATTGCACGTGTACCAAGTTCCACTTATGACATATCTTTATCACTTTCTTTTATTACATTAGTTTTTTATTACCACAGAGTTTATATGTGTGAATGCACATATAAAGCTTCCTCCTTTCCTCGTCTGACAAAAAAAAAAAATTCTACTAGCTGCTGAAATTGTTGAGGACTAAAATCTCATATCAGACTTCAATTTTTAATTGCTCATATTATTATTCAGTGGATTAATTAGAACTCCATTCTGTAAGACATAAACTAATTTTTGCTTAATTGTTTTGTTCAGTATCAAATATTAAAAGTTAAATCTCATAGTTTTTACTGTGGACTATTCAACTATACAAAATAAACCTGCATATTTAAATTATGTTTTAGTTATTTAAGAATAAACTAATTGCTACATTACCCTGGATTTTGAGCTGATGGCATCAGTTTGGCATAAAGCTTTCCATATTTGGCTGCCATAATGTGTCTCTCTAGATGCAAATCCAGATATCATTTTAAGACAACCTTGTGAAGCCAAGTCCCTGGTCAAATGGTGCATGATTAATTTAAATATAAAATTATTGTTTGTCCATAATTATTCATCTAAATGAGAAGCTGAATGTTAACATAGACATAAGAAACCCCCGTTAGCTGGCTACTCGCTATTGTCTGCTGTTTATGATGTACTACAATTTCAGTCCAAAATGTTTGGTGAATGTTTGTAGATCACTATAGTAGAACAGCACCAATAGCCACTCAGGCCTGTAACTGTAAAAGTGAAGTTAAAGTAGCTTTTTATTGGTTTTACAGGCTCTAACAGAGCAAACAAAAGACACACTTTCGTGGAGGCGTCCATGTTTTTTCTCACTTTGCATGTCGAATGTGCCGAGGTTAGAAATGACATTATCACAACTTGCAAATTACAAATGACCACTTACAAGGCACCACCAATGCAGCATTGGTTCCAGTGAAGGCAAATAGGCATGTATGAGCCATTTAATTTATGTTGGGTAAAAGTCAGTACAGTATCCCACTATAAAGTATCCCACTATTTTGGGGTAGTCACTACAGGGCTACCTGCACAAACACTTCTGCATTATAACCAAAACAGTACTTCTGCTTCCGGCGGGTCCTCTGTAATGTCAGTGATGTTTTTTACAACCAGTGTCTCCAGGAGTTCCTGAAAATTTATGTCAACGACGTTCATCATATACAGTCATGTGAAAAAATAAGTTTCCATAACATGGAAATTGTTCACTTTTTTGACATACTGTATTTCGACAATCAAACATTTTATCATCTTGGAAACAGTGCCTATTAGTGAAGTTGATATAACTGAACAAAACCACAAGGAAAATTGGCTTATTCAATCATTTATTCAACAGTAATATCAATAGATGTGATATTCGTTTTCTGTGGAAAAAGTAATTAAACCCTTGGCCCCAGAAGCTAGTATTGCCCCATTAACAGAAATAACTTCTTGAAGGCATTTTGCATAATTGTCCACCAGTCTCTTACTGGCTTTCTTGAATTTTTGACCACACTTCCATGCAATATTCTTTCAGTTGTAAGATGTTTGAGGGTTTTCTTGCATGTTTCAAACCCCCCCCCACCCCCCCCCCCCCCCCCCCCCCCC
>JANDJT010000081.1:11023860-11037035 GCA_024331685.1 Stegophilus panzeri | reverse complement strand
ATTGTAGCAAAGTGTCATTTCTTCAGTGTTGTCACATGAAAAGATATAATCAAATATTTACAAAAATGTGAGAGGTGCACTTACTTTCGTGAGATACTGTATATGTGTGTGTGCATATATATATATATATATATGAATAAAAGAATTTATGCATTCTTTTTTTATGGATGCGCAAAAAGCACAGAATTAAACTACAGTCCTAAAAGAATCATAAACACTCACTTTCACTGCACCTTGTGGTTTCTGTTACTCGCTGCCTTTAGACATTATTTTACTTGTGTTTACTTCTGATCATAGTGTTTTAATTATACATTACAGATCTTACTCGCGCTCCCACTGTGTATCACCGCGTCTACACCGCGCGTGAGGAGCAACGCAGCCTCGTTACTAACACATCACTTCCGTTATAATAAACGACATAAGTTACACCATATAATGACAATAAACTTAAATTAAACTAAACCTTTTAAGCACCTTGCACCAGTTTCCCCTGCCCCTTACATACAGTGGAGCATTTTGGATATAAACATAAGTTTGTGCTCGTGCAGCGCTGTTTGATCTCCGCGGTGTTTAATATAAAATGCCCTCCTTCCTCGGTCACGTGACGATTTCGCCTCTGACTGATGGAGACTGAGGTCATGTTGGGAATAAAAGGTAACACTGACAGAAACAGTAAACTGAAGAAAGTCATTGTCGGTGACTCTGGGTGTCTACTAATGCTAGCGTGCGTATGATGTCATGCGCCGTCGAGTCGGGAGCGGCTTATACTTCCGATTAGTAAAAAACCGCTAGTGTTCTATTTGAGACGATATTACCTTTGTAAAATTCATACACTAGATGATAGAGTACACAGTGCATAGTGTGAGTGTGTAGTACGTCATTTGGGACACAGCTTTAGTATTTACTCTCCGAAGTGTGTTTGCGGAACAGAAGTAACGTAATGAGTAAACACACCCCGTGCTGCGCGCATACCAACTAATCGATAATGAGATTTGCTGACAACGATTTTCATAATCGATTATTATCAATTTTATCGATTAGTTGTTGCAGCTCTAATACCGTCCCTCCAGGATTTCACAATTTTGTGTTTTCAGAAATTAACGCAAAATCAAGCAAACTCCGCAATATTCAGAGGAGCTTGCAGTTTTTCTAAATTACTGCAGATTTGGGCCAAGACATGTCATAGCCCTCTTTGATTAATGTGCCTCGAGCATGAGTACAGCTAAAAGGTCTCATTTACCAACAAACATCACTGTGAAAGACTGTGCAAAACAGTTTCGCACAATTGTGGGTTCACCAATTCAAGTTTTCCACAAAGAAAAGCACAAAAAACTCTGCAAATTGTATCACAAGTTTTGAAAAAAGCCACAGCAAAGCAAGCATTAAAAATCCTCTACGGACTGATAATATAAGAATGTGCGTGACATATTGTAGGAAGAAATATTATTTGGCTAGCTCACAAGCAAAATTTCTTTGCCAGTTGTTGTTTTTTTTTTTTTTTTTTTGGTTTTGTTTTGTTTGTCTGTTTTTTACATGCAGCAGGGAGTGTGAAGTAATGACTGAGCGAGACTAAACACAACCAGAAAATATGCACAACGTGTAACATAAATGTAAGCATTCCAAAAGTAGACAGAAATCGGCCAACATAGTTGGGTGCCAAAACTGGCTGTGCTCTCTGGGTTGGAGGGATGGCACGCTATCACTCATCTGTCAATCACAGCGACACAAGCTATTCTTGGGCCAAATGTATAGTATGTATGCGGAAGACGGCAGATAGCTCTTTCCGTTGTTACGCTGTTCTGTGACGCAGCATGCCCAGCAGTTAGAAAAAATGTGGTCAGTTAGGTTCACGTCTCGGAGGAAGTGTGTGTTGGTACATTCTTGTACTACGGTACCATCGTAAAAAAAATTCTGAACTGCTTTCATAAAACTTTACCCAGTATGAGCCTAACATTGACCAGTAAAGTCTGTTTCACTTTTCATCGTTGTTGTTGTGAAATGTCATGACACTGCCCACACCACTTTGCAATACATAACTGCAATGACTGCTCTTGACTTCTAAGTGAGAAACCATTTTGTTGGAATCTGTCAGTTTGTTTTTTGTGTTCTTTAAGTAAATGAGGTGTCGACTATAAAAATCTGTGAATTTTCCTAATCGACTTATGCCAGTGAAGTTCTTTACGCACTCTTGATTGTGTTCCTGGGTTTAATAGAGCAGATGAAGGCTTGGGACTGTTGGTCCCCCCCACACACAATCAAATGCAGATAATTCCAGGGTCCTCTTTACTTTGTCTTTCTCTTATTTGCACATGGAGGTTATAAAGTGTTACATGAACTGAACGAGATGATTGAGTTGACTTGTAGGTATGTCGGATCAGAGACCAGAGAACTGCTGCGTTTGTCCCGCTTTGTGCAAGGAGGACCATCCTATCAGCATTAGCCGAGCATTTAAAGCCGCACGACGAACGGGAACAGACGGCACTTCTGCGTCACATGGCTGTTGCTGTAATAAACCGACTCAGTCGCATAGACTGCCAACTCACTACCATGGTTCACATTTTAATAGATTTTGTTTAGCCAGCAAAAATGACTTTTTTCATATTTTTTTCACTTTTTTCATATTCAATATTTTTTTCATACACACTCTTCGATGACACAGGAAACACAGCATCAGAGTAATTAACTCTATTGCATGGTGTTTTCATATTCGAAACAATTTTATCTCCTTTTTTTAATAGGTAATAATACAAAAATACTATTTTCCAGTGTAACTGGAAAAAGGGGGCTTTAACTTTGAGAAAAAATAATATATATATATATATGATACTTTCCACCATTGCACATTGTTGTCATACAGCCACAATTGACCAACTACCCCCACCCCCCACTTTTTTGGTTTCAATTTTTAAAAAATATTTTTTTTAAATTATTACTCATTACTAACTAATTCAAATAATAAAAATCCAGAAATGTGTTTTAAGTAAATGTAATAATTAATGCAGTAGAAGGTTAAAGGCTGTCTGCTATGCCGAACACCGCACGAGACCTGGCCATTGTACTTATACGGCCCACATCATCAATGCCTGTGGTTATTATGCAAGGTTTAGAGGATTATAGGGATTATGGTATGTCCACTCTTCCACAAATTATTGCCCTCTTGAAGATTTTCCTGCAGAGATTGTACTTTAATTAGTTATATACTTTACATAAATACTTCAGTTGCTGTCAGTCAAATGAATAAAATCTTCCACACTTTCATAAAGCTAAAAACTTTCTTTTTAACTTTCTTTTGTCCTGTACAGACAATTTTTTTTTAACCGTGAGAGAAAGACAATCTTCACCGCAGAACCAAATGTCCATGGGGTGGAGCCAGATCTGATTGAACTCCTCTTATACTTCTAACCCTAAACCTTTAAATAATACACTTATGTACAACACAAAACAACACACTTAGACCCTGTTTAAACTAGTGCGTTTTCATTTTAAAACGCATAGCTTTTGGTACAGTTACGCCTGTCGTCTACACTACTCTGGTGTTTTCGACCCTCGAAGACGGAGACTTTGGGAAAGTGCCGAAGACCCCGTTATAGTTTGAAAACTCCGGGCTTACTTTTCAGTGTAAACAGACATTCGTTCCCTGATTGGATCTTCTGGATCATTGTGTATCCTTCCCTGATTCCTCAGTCCCCTACCATATGACCATTACGCTACCTTAATCGTATACACAACAACACAGACACCGAACCGCAAGCTTTGCTGGCTTGGTCGTCATTCTTATCAGCCATTGTGCAGTTAAATTCTGTTTATTCAGTTAAATACTGCAGCTGCCTACATGCGCAAGAGGCAAGCTATGATTAGAGCAGTCGGCAACAAATCTCATTTCAAGCAGCGTAAGCCCTACATGGAATGCTGGTTTGGTGTGCCTGCTGGTGACTAGCAACCAACTTCCTGTTTACACTTGTATGCGCATGACCAGTGTGCATGAATGGTCATGTGACATATGTTTTCGGTCATGTAAGTGTGGACAGAGATCGTTTCTGAAACACAGCTGAAACGCCAATGTGGACGAGGATCATTTTAAATGCCGAAACGCTGTTTTAAAACGAAAACGCACTAGTGTAAACAGGGCCTTATCCAGCCTGAAACACAGCAAGTTCTCTCAACACCCCAAACCTGCCTGGATTTCTGGCTCGACTCCGCCCAGGTAGAAAGAGCTTTATCAGATCTGTCTCCACCCTCCACCCCATGGACTTTTGGCTCTGTAACGACGGGTATTTGATGTGTGTAAACTCTTTGGTTACCAAGGCAACCTGTACAAGAACTGCTAGCTTTTGCAACACATTATCAAATGTATTTCAATATGATGGTCAATTTGTAAATGAAATGCATTACATTTGTAATAATGAAAGATTTTTGCTTTGAAATTGATCAAAAACATGTCATCTCGGTTTCAGGGAATATGACCGACTAGGTGCTTTTTAAAGTAAAATATCAGTAAGTGGCAACATGTAGTGTAGATAGTGGATTTTAAAAAATTTATTTGTGCTTTAATGTGAAGTTTTTTTGATTTTTTTTTTTTTACTGACTATCAATAATATTTTTTTCTTTAAGAGCTTAGAGTTTAAGAGCTAAAAAAAATGGAGTATGGATATACTTATAGTATTTTTATTTTTATCATTTGTAAGAAATAGGAACTTGAAAATTTCCTGTCTGATGAAAAATGTTACCTATTGTGGTGCACGGTCAGGTATAAATGACGTTTTACAATGTTAAAGGTCAGACATTGTATGTTACAAATAAATTTGAATGTCTATGTTTGTGTGTTCATCTTTGATCAATCACTTAACACCTAGAGCTCCATAAAGGTTGTTAATTTTAGCTCTAACCCTTTGTGAGACTGTTGTACCAGTGTAGGACTGTGCTCTTGAGGAAAAACACTTGATTAAGCCACATTTTGTTGTCAGTGATTGAGTCCCTGTGTTTAATAATAATGTGTGTGCGTGCGTGTGTGTGTGTGTGTGTGTGTGTGTGTGTGTGTGTCCGCGCTACAGGTCCCTATGCACATGTTGCCACTCTCTGGCAGATGAGTCATCATCGGGGGCTTGCGCGTCGCAGTCGCACGGCCAGATAGTCCCCTGCGAGCGCAGCATGCCCTCCACCAGCAGGGCAGGGAACCTCAAGGACCCCGAGCTCGCAGAGCTGTTCTTTAAGGAAGATCCTGAGAAGCTCTTCACTGACTTGCGTGAGATTGGACATGGCAGCTTCGGAGCTGTGTATTTTGTAAGCAGTTCAAAACCTTATATCACCCTTTTACCATGTTTACACTGGTTTTAGGTCTTATGAGCTCTATGGATGCATAGAATAGTGCACTGAATTATATTACATTTTGTGCTTAATTAAACTAGGTTAGTAATTGACTTTAAAGCCAAAAATATTAGATTTACTATGACAAAAATAATTAAGAAATGGGGAACATTCAATACTAGTTTAAGAATATACAAAATACGAATACAAGATCAAGTACTTGATGCATTTGAAAGTATACGTTTTGTTTGTTTAATCATGTTTGGTTAAAAATCAAGTAAAGGTTCCCAAAGGGACGGAACAAAAAAACATTCGTTGTATCGTCGGGAGATCTTGATCAGGATCCGTTGCCGGAAGCTGAAGGAGCTGAGGACTAATCGTTAGTCGACTAGAAGAGGCTTGGTTGACTAAATTTTCATTGGCCAGTTAGTCGCAGGAAAAAAACAAATTCACAGGAAGTGGCGAAGTCACGCAGTCAGTGACGGAAATTTTACTAACGCAGCTGGCCTGACTGATCCACCTGCTAATAATTATGTCAGGAAGAAAATCAAAAGGGTGGAATAATTTTGAAAGAATAAAGGATGACCCCGAAAAGATTGCCTGCAAATTTTGCAGGCAAAAGTTCATCTATCATTCGTCGACATCGAGCATGTCTTATCATTTAGAACATGTAAGTAACAGCCTAGCATTAGCCACTTTACATGGCCGCTCGTTTTAATGTTAAGGTTAACTTAGATAAATGTGCGCTATTATATTACATTATCCAAATGTTCGTGCGGAGTGTGGAAGTTAAATCATACTGACATGTTTAACTTGCATTTCTCTCTATGCTCATCCGCTATACTGCGGCAATGTCTCCGCGCCGCCTACTTCGCAGCCGACACTGACTCAGCAAACTCTTGTCATGAAACCGCCACTTACTGAGAAAAGAAATTTAGTTGAAAAAGAGAATAATGTTAATTTTTGTACAAATATTTCTAAGTGTTGCAGTTTTCTGTTTATTTATTTATTTATTCATTTGTTTAGTTAATTCCCCTTTTGGAAAAGTTTTTATACCAAAAGATGTTTCTTATCCTTTTATATTAAGTTATTGTGTTGGCAAGTTGTTATTTATGTTAATGATCTTGTACTTGCTTTCTATTACTAATAAATTATAAAAATGTTCAGGCAGCCTCCCTGCTGTTTTTTTTCGACATATTCATAATCATAATTTCTGCCGGTGTTGCTGCAGCTCATTTTATGTGTGTTTAAGCGTGTAATTCACATAAATGCGGTTTAGTGTTTCTCTGTAATGTAGATCAATGTTACAAAATAACACTCTTTCCCAGCCCTGAAACTCAAACCATTTTTCCCCATATATATTTAAGTAATTAAGTTAATATTATAAACATTCGATTAGTTGACTAATGGCCTTAATGAACGACTACTAGCCGACTAAGAAAATCTTTAGTCAGGGGCAGCCCTAGAGCCTAGTCATTCATGGGCGTATGTGAGCTCATGTATGTGGAAGAGGGCAGATAAATTTCGTTTAAATGGCCATCAGACACGTATTATGAAAGCACAGTACCTTAAAACATACAATGAGGGTCGTACTTCATAATAGTGACAATATGATTGTGCTTAGTATTTGAATATGTGAAGATAACTGGTTGTCTTTTTTTTTTTTTTTTTTTTTTAAATCTGTGTCTGGCTGCAGGCACGTGATGTGCGGACCGCAGAGGTGGTGGCCATTAAGAAGATGTCCTACAGTGGAAAACAGTCCAATGAGGTGAATCAATTTGAGATTGTCACCTGAACTACGCAGTGACCTCTGAGCCAAGCTGATTTCTTTTTTCTTTTTATTTAATGCAGTGCAGCGAAGCTTTATGCTGCGTTTGGAAACATTAAAATATTAAATCTAAAAATGAATGAATGAATGAATGAATGAATGAATGAATGACAATTTTTCTGCACATTTAGAAATTTCTTGTAGCTCTGTGTTTTGTCTTTTGATTTTAAATACTGACTACAGCTAAGGGAAGATATCGCAGTTGTTGGGTGCTGTGACTGTTGCATTGAATTACAAGGACTGAATTCATTTCCTGTAATTAGCTGCACTGAGATATATGTTAACACTGTAACTTTAATGCTAATTTATTGCATTTCTCATCATTGCATCATTGTTCATATTATCCAGCCCTACTCTGGGCCAGTGTCAGGCTGGTGCTGATAGTCTTGCCAGGTTTTTGGTGTAATGTCTGAGTGAAGTGGTGAGGTCCTGTATAGCTATTCATCAGTAGCAAGCTTTTTCTTTTTTTCTTTCATTCTTTCTTTTTTTAAGATGAGCATTAACCTGGAGATTGTATTAATGTGAAATGTAAATGGTTAATTGTACTGGTTTTACTGTTTTCTGTTCCATATCAGAAATGGCAGGATATCATTAAAGAAGTAAAATTCCTCCAGAGAACACAGCACCCGAACAGCATAGAATATAAAGGATGCTACCTACGGGAACACACAGCATGGGTAAAAACACTTCGTCTTCACCCATCTCCTCAGCACAAACACATCCTCGTTCATCTGACTTTATCTCTAAATATGTTTATTCTCTATATCTCTTCTTCAGCTTGTAATGGAGTACTGTTTGGGTTCAGCTTCCGACCTCCTTGAAGGTAAGCTGCTAAGTTTGGCCAGAAAAATGAATTTGTAACAGTTCCTCCGCCACACCGTACGTAATTAGAAGTCTAACTTGCTAGTTTTGACGTATTTGTATCTTTCAAAGACATTCTGCTTGCACCGATTCAGTTAAAGGCACTATGAAAGATTTCATGTTAAATCAACCTTATCAAGATCTTTTCTCTTTTTTTTGAGATATTGGAAAACTTTCCAGAGGTCATCTTAAGTTCAAAAGACTCTTTAAAAGCACATCTTAGCATAGCCAGGAGCAAACCAGTAGAAATGTCTGTAGAAATTGAGTAGAAATTGTTACATCAGCAAAACTAACTAACTAAAATTTTAAGTTAAAGTGGAAGACCATTAAAGGAACCCAAACAGCTGTGTTTTTATATCTTTAAGTTTACAGTTCATTTAAGTCCAGGTAGGAACAACAAAATCTTGTAAGAGTTAAATTAACACAGGATTTGTATATATTTGTTCATGCATAACACCTCCTACAGAAAAACCTCCCCTCCATGCACAATGAAGACTGTCCAAAGGGCCCCAACTAAATAAATTTTAAGCCATGAGGATTTTTGAAAACATATCCCTGAGCTCTATTCACAGGCATTACAATAAATATCAATATGTTTCCTAGACAGTGGCCACTTTTTACCACCATGGTGGTTAATGACGTGGTGAGCGGTGTTTGGTATTTTACAACCCCAATTCCAAAAATGTTGAGATGCTGTGTAAAATGTAAATAAAAACAGAATGCAATGATTTGCAAATCTCACAAAACCATTTGTTATTCACAATAGAACATAAAAAACATATCAAATGTTTAAACTGAGGAAATGCATCATTTTAAGTTTTTAAAAAAAAAAAAAAAAAGTAATTTTGAATTTGGTGGCTGCATCAGGTCTCAAAAAAGTTGGGAAGGGGCAACAAAAGGCTGGAAAAGTAAGTGTTATTAAAAAGAAACAGCTGGAGGTTAATTGGCAACAGGTCAATAACATGATTGGGTATAAAAAGAGTATCTTAGAGAGGCAGAGTCTCTCAGAAGTAAAGATGGGCAGAGGTTCACCAATCTGCGAAAAGCTGCGTCTACAATTTGTGGAACAATTTCATCATAATGTTCCTCAATGTAAAATTGCGAAGACTATGAATATCTCATCATCTACAGTACATAATATCATCAAAAATCTCTGTGCGCAAGGGACAAGGGTGAAAATCAATATTGCATGCCCATGATCTTCAGGCCCTCAGGCAGCACTGCATTAAAATCAGGAATGATTCTGTAATGGAAATCACTGCATTGGCTCAGAAACACCTCCAGAACTCATTGTCTGTGAACACAGTTCGCAGTGCCATCCACCAATGCTGGTTAAATCTCTAACATGCAAAGAAGAAAGCCATATGTGAACATGACACAGAAACACCACTGTCTTCACTGGGCCAAAGCTCATTTAAAATGGACTGAGGCAAAGTGGAAAACTGTCCTGTGGTCAAATGTGAAATTCTTTTTGGAAACCATGGACTAAACTAAACTAGTCCTCTAAACTAAAGAGGACTAAAGAGGAGAGGGACCATCCGGCTATTTATCAGCACTTCATTCAAAAGCCTGTATCTCTGATGGTATGGGGGTGCATTAGTACCTATGGAATGGGCAGCTTGAACATCTGGAAAGGCATCATCAATGCTGAAAGGTATATACACGTTTTAGAGCAACATCTGCTTGCATCCAGATTCCATCCCATCTTTACTTCTGAGAGACTCTGCCTCTCAAAGATACTCTTTTTATACCCAATCATTTTACTGACCTGTTGCCAATTAAACTAATTATTAAAATATTCCTCCAGCTGTTTCTTTTTAGTAACACTTAATTTTCCAGCCTTTTGTTGCCCCGTCCCAACTTTTAAACATTTGATATGTTTTCTATGTTCTATCATGAGTAGAACATAGAATTGGTTTATGAGATTTGGGGTTGTATATCACTATATAATATAATACTAATATATATAATTTTATAGGCTTAAATTAAATGAAAACCTAAATATTAAAAAATTTTATGAGGCTCGGACATCTGTTTCATAACAAAACATGCATGTTTCTTAGCACTTCCATCAGTGAAACAACTCAATAAAGCCTTATATTGTCATGATGATGTAATGGGAAACAGCCTGAGGGCGCTGTGGGATACGCTATTGTGATTGACCCGCAAGGGGAGAGGAGAACAAGTGAAACACATTTGCGTGTTTCTCTGATGTATACTTTATTTCTTTTACACTTGTAGTACGCCACAAGCCTATAAAACTTTGAAAGAAATACCAATAGGACGGTAACCTAAATAATATGTTCAAAATCTAAATATTAATTAAAATAAAAACCGTGGTTGGGTGACATTCCTGGAGATGGCTCCTGAGATGTTTGCCTGTGTAACACTCATTTATTTATTTATTTATTTATTTATTTATTTTTGTCCCCCCACAAAGCCGACATATGGCTTCATCCAAATTGAATATTTCACCGCTCTCATTAGGCACGAATCCAAAATGTTCCCAGATCGCCGACGTAACATTTGAATTCCCAACAAGATGCATTGCAGCGGCAGAACCTGAAGTGAAATCGCATAATTCGCCTGACTGGATTTTGAGACGCTCAAACAAACCAAACTAACAGACACCATATAAGGGGTTTGATTATGATTAAGTAATTTGTGTATTAACATAAAATCTTCTGCTATATGGTAGGCAATAAATACAAATTAATATTGCAACTGTTATTATTATTATTATTATTATTATTATTATTATTATTACACTTGTATATAAAACGTTGTACTATGTACTTGTCGTAGTGCCCACTCAAGCAGAAACATTAACGTGGCGTGTGATGTGACACCACCGCAGGTGGTGCGGTTGTCATAGCCACCGTCACAGCCCTAACTAATAGTAATCATTCAGTTTTCCTATTCAGTTATTTGATTAACTTTTCCTTTTCCTTTTTTGTTTTACAGTTCATAAAAAGCCCCTTCAGGAAATTGAGATTGCAGCTATCACCCATGGTGCTTTGCAGGGGCTTGCCTACCTTCACTCTCATAACATGATTCACAGGTAGGTGAACATTATGGATGTAACCGAACACGAATGCATTATTTGGATTGGACAGAGAATGCGTTCTAAATGTATTGAAATGCAGGTACAAATAATATGTAGGTGCAGTATTCGTTTTCTTTCTTTGTTTTTAAGAAAGCTTGCCTGGAAGGTTCACTGTGCATCTGGTTGCGATTAGAGGTGTGTATCAGGACTGGAATCCCATTGGACACAACAAAAATGTTGTGCGAGTTTTATTCATACTACCTTATTCAAAATAAAACATGCGTTTTTCTTTGTTCTTAAATGATTGTTTTCCAACATTATTAAAAGAAAATCTTCACGGAAAATCATACAGGCGTTATAACTAAACGCTGCTTAAAGGACCCCAGTTTGACCAGCAGCAGCACTGTATCAGTATTGTGTGTCTCAGCATTGAACTAGATTCTTATAGTGTGTTCAAATAACTGGAATAAATCTGCTAATGTTAAACAGTTCTTCCAGGATTTTGCGATCGCAGAAATTAACGCAAAATCAAGCAAACTACACAATATTCGGAGGAGCTTGCAAGTTTTCAAAATTATCGCAGATTTTCCACAGATTTGGACAAAGACGCGTCATGTGATTTCATCAGAATGCGCATTCAGCCAAAGCCTTATTCAATTCACCTGCATCAAACATGAGTACAGCTGAAAGGTCTCCTTTACCAACAAACATCACTGTGAAAGACAATTTCGTACTATTGCAATTTTGCCAATTCAAGTAGTTTTCCACAAAAACGCTACAAGTTGCATTGCAAATTCTGAAAAAAGCCACAGCAAAATCAAGCATTTTTGGCAACAACAATCACAAAAAAATTCCACAAAATCCTGTACCGACTGATTAAGTAGCTATTCTTTTTAACGATAAACAACACTTCTCTGATTTGGGAAAAACATTGTTGTTGCTAGTTTACTCAGTCACAAATTAGTAGAACGCTTGCCTGACTGTACCACAGGATGTCTGGTTGAGACCAATTATGAATGCGAGTGATGTAGCTAAGGTAGTTCAAGAGTTGAATAAATGTTATTCTGCAGCTTGCGATTTGTTGTTATTATTAGGGGCCAAGCACCGAACGTGCCTGGCACCTATTGTATCTGTTAGTTTTCTTATTATTATTATTCTGCTTCATCTTCTTCTTCTCTTGACTCTATGGCAGCTCATAGAACCGCTTGCTGGTTCTATGTTGTGAAATTTGGCACACAGATATAGGACAGTCTGAACTGTTACTCCAGCAGTCTCCAGTTGTACAAAATTGCACTCATGTTTATCCTAATATCTTTTGAACTATAAGAGCTAGTAACAAAATTTCTTGGCTCAAGATGGTTCGATTGCATACCATGGTTTCAGTTTCCGCCTGACCAGATTTTCTGCCATTTTGAATTTTCTGAAAAACCTACTTTTTCTGTCTCCTCCTAGGGTTAGGGTTACTCCTCCCGTTGCTCTGATTTTCATGAAAATTTAATCAGATCATCTTCAGACCGTGCTGACAAAAAGTTATGGAATTCAAGTTGATTAGTCAACCCGTTCACGAATAATGCGCAAACAAATTCGATGAAGAGCACGCCAAAGGGGACGTAAGGCTATATCTCCACAATGCTTTAGCCTATTGAGACAAAACTTGGTACCTGTCATCACAAGTATGACTTGAGGGTACCTGCACAATTTCGGTGCAGTACCACCTAGTGGTCACTTGATATGAAAAATGGCTAATTTTGCTTATAACTTCTGAACAGTTTGACTGAAAATAACAAGATTTAGCTGCTGTATTGCTTGGCCCCTTAATTCCTGCTTGCAGCTATATTTGGGGGGGGTTTCCCCAGTGTTTCTGGGGGCATAGTGATTCACATCACTCCTTCCAGTCTAGACCACGCCTACTTCCTGTTTAAACACAAATGTAGATCCAAAGTTTTGAGCACTAAACTTATACAGAGACCGATAATGGAATTGCGTTACTCCCCTACTGCACACATATGAAACTCTGTCTGCTTCCGTGGTGTTGTATAACCTCCCACTAAAAATGATTCTTTCACACTACCTGTTGTTACCCAGATGAGGATGGGTTCCCTTCTGAGTCTGGTTCCTCTCAAGGTTTCTTCCTCT
>JANDJT010000081.1:10991870-11016882 GCA_024331685.1 Stegophilus panzeri | reverse complement strand
ATGTATGTATATAATGTATATATGTATGTATTAAAAGCAACATCCACATTTGTCTCTGGAGCATTATGGAGATGTTAAAGACGGACAAGATCTGTTAGTGTCTCTTTAAAATTTACAATTGTCGTTGTGATTGTTGTCATGAGCTGCATTTCAAATAATTAAATTTTTTTTTTTTTTCAAAAGGCCCTTCAAGTAGATTGTAGAAGATTCAGGACAATTGCTATACAAATCAGCTGCATGAAAGGCATTGTAAATTCAAACACCAACCATAATAGAGAAATTGATTACTGTTAATGCTAAAAAACAGAATATGACTAAGAATTTTGAGGAACAAAACTGTATCCTTTATATGCCTCTTCACTTGTGCTTAGGAGTTGAATGAGAACCAGTCCACACCCAAGAAGGAGAAGCAAGAATGGTTGTCCAAGCAGAAGGAGAACATCCAGCACTTTCAGGCTGAGGAAGAAGCCAACCTTCTGCGCCGACAGCGGCAGTACCTAGAGCTTGAGTGCCGGCGCTTCAAACGCCGCATCCTCATTGCCAAACACAATGTAGAGCAGGACCTCGTGCGAGAAGTACGTCACGGTTGCTCTGGTGTGATAACAGCTGCACATCTGACTCTGCTTGTTTTTACTGAAATAACGATACGGAATTGATTACATGCTTTTGGTCAGAGGTATGTTTGACTGTTTTAGAGGTCAAGCATAATTTTCCCTTGCCATATTTCTTTCCTCTGACACAGGAGCTGAATAAGCGTCAGACGCAGAAGGACCTGGAGCACGCCATGCTGCTGCGTCACCACGAGTCCATGCAGGAGCTGGAGGTGAGACAGCTAGGCACCATCCACAAAATGAGGACCGAGCTCATCCGGCTGCAGCACCAGACCGAGCTCACCAACCAGCTGGAGTACAACAAGCGCAGAGAGAGAGAATTGCGCCGCAAGCATGTCATGGAGGTCCGGCAGCAGCCCAAGAGCCTAAAGGTTGGTGGAACCTTAATGCATTTGTTAAGAACAGCTGTTACTCTGTAACTGGTATAATAATAAACTGGTAGTTTATTAACACAAAATGGCTTTTTCTTTATTCTACATTTCATCAAATGTCTTTCTCTTGCTGCTGTTCTTGTGCTGTCTTGTTCTCTCTCTTTCTCTTTCTGCCTCTCTCCTTTTTGCTGTTGCTTGTCTGCCTGCCTTTGTGTCTCAGTCCAAAGAGCTACAGATCAAGAAGCAGTTTCAGGACACATGTAAGATCCAGACACGGCAGTACAAGGCCCTGCGGAACCACCTGCTTGAGACCACGCCAAAGTCAGAACACAAGGCTGTGCTGAAGAGACTCAAGGAGGAGCAGACAAGAAAACTGGCCACTCTCGCTGAGCAGTATGATCACTCGATCAATGATATGCTCTCCACACAGGCTGTAAGTAAAGAGTAAGGTGCAGCATACTAGTTTTTCTACAGTGTTGATATCATAGAAGGCTGCTGTACATAAATAAATAACAAATTTCTATTTTGTAAAATTGTCTGAATATGAAGGGTCTATATTCATCATATTTGTTATAACATATTAGAAGTGATTTAGCGTGTATGTTTTAAGTTAATCCCTTTTAATTGCATCTCTTGTCACTACTTCACAAACTACCTTGGCATCAACTGCTATTTTAAAAGGGCAGGGTCAACACAAAGCAAATCAACCACACAGGAGAGTTAGTAATTACAGCTAATAATGCAGAATAACGCTATGCCACCTTGTCTAATCCCATCCTCTGTCCTGCTTCTCAGTTGCGACTGGATGAAGCCCAGGAGGCGGAGTGTCAGGTGCTGAAGATGCAGCTACAGCAGGAGCTGGAGTTGCTAAACGCGTATCAAAGTAAAATCAAGATGCAGACAGATGCGCAGCACGATCGCGAGAGGAAAGAGCTAGAACAGAGAGTCTCGCTGCGCAGAGCTCTCCTGGAACAGAAGGTACAAGGTAACAAACTTTCTATGGAAAATTAAGGCAATAATTTGATCCTAATAACTACTCTTTTGTATCTCAGATTGAGGAGGAGATGTTGACATTGCAGAACGAGCGTTCAGAGCGAATCCGCAGCCTGCTGGAGAGGCAGGCGCGTGAGATCGAAGCCTTCGACTCAGAGAGCATGCGTCTAGGCTTCAACAACATGGTGCTGTCCAACATGGCCTCGTCTGACAGTCACAGCCACAGTTTTCCAGGTGCGCCAGGTGCATGGGGTTCACCGCACAGTGCTGGATCACAGGGGCCACAATGGGGTGGCCAGCAGAGCCATCATCACCACCACCACCACCACCACCACCATCATCAGCACCATGCAAGCCAGAGCAGCTCCATCCAGCAGCCCTGGGGACACAGCGGTCATCCTCCCTGGGGCCACCATGGCACAGGTGGCAACCAGCGGTCCAGTAGTGGCGGGGCACGGAACAGCCCTCAGGCGGCGCGGCGAACCTCAGCAGGAGGCCGCAGTGAGCAGGGGATGAGCAGGAGCGCCAGTATCGCCTCTCAGATCTCCAACGGCTCGCACCTGTCATACACATAAGCCAAACCCCTCCCCCCCACCCCTCAACACACACACACACACACACACACACAAACACACAAACACGTGTTGTCTGAGAGGGGCATAAGGTACACCAAGGTCAGAGAGGAGACACAGAGGCCTAAGGGGTATTTGCTTACTCACTTTCCCTCTTCCACACTTTTATTTTTGCAGTTGAAAATAAAAAAATACACCTTATATTTAGGATAGATGAGTGCCATGAGGACACGCAAGACGCACTAATGAGCCGAGACGGGGACCTAGCGAGGTATGCTGTAGTTCCGTTGTGGTTTTAGGGCACATAATTGATCGTGTTGCAACTAAACTGAATACTAAATCTGATACAAATTGATTTAAAAATTAATAAATTGTAAGCACATAGCCCTTCAGTGTGAATGCGCAAGACGCCCTTGTTTATGGAAAGTCCTCTCTGTTAAGTGCAGTGCATTTGCCTGGGTTTTATCATGAAGTTGTTTCCAGGTTATTTGCAGTTTCATCAAAGATTGTTATAGTCTGTGTATCTTCTCAATGAGAACCACTGCAGTAAAGCAGTATGGTTTGGTGATCTGAGATTATCGTTTTTAACACTAAGGTTTTTAAGGAAAAAAGTGGCACAGGATGCGAAAGGAAATGGTAATCGTCGATTACTTGGGAAGGCAGTGAGTATTTCTCTAAGTAGAGTTTCCTACCTTTGGCGATAATCATGCTTTGTGGTTTTTTAATTTTTTTTATTTGTTTGTGCCAAGAATAAAATTATTAACAGCATTGGTTACTTTTAAAATGTTAAGCACTAAAAGTTCTGAAAGATTGTGTTGTTTCGCCTGTGCTAACCATCAGGGTTGGTGGGAATCACCTGGATAACTTCAGCAAAGCTACAGAACCACGGTTATTTGCTAAGTTTTTTAACAAAAGTGCCACAGGAAGCTGACAGGATGTGGACGGAAATGGAAATTGTCAAAACCAGAGTATTTCTCTAACTAATTCTGTTAATCTGAGCAAGTGGTTCTATAAACACTATATCATACAGTCAGTGTGTGCCTTTGCTGAATATTGACATGCGTCCTTGCACAAAAATGCATCCATGTGATTATCACCATTGTTATTAGAAGCTCAGTTGCGTACTTACATTACACTAGCATTCTTCAGCCAAACTTTTTTTGTTGTTGTTACAGAATTTTTTTATTATTATTATTATTATTATTATTATTATTATTTACATTGGTGTGAGAATCCTAGAGAAGTGCAGCATTGATAATTCTATGTCCACACTAATTCTCAATACAAGCACACTAAGAACTGGGTTCCGTGAATCGTCATGAAACCTTGTTGCATTTAAAAAAAAAATAATAATAAAAAAAAAAAGGCATTTATTTTGCCATGTTGTAGGTTGTTTAATGGGTTTGAAGTGCTAAATGAGGGACTGTATGTTGGAAATACTGTGAAAAAACAGTTTGCAGTTAGGAAGCATGAATGAGTATGTTTATTGCTGATTTGGGTAATGAAAGAAAGTTGTTGCCATGTGTGTGGACGTGCATGTTCTCTCTGTGCTAATATAGGGAGGATAGATAGATATTTGATTTTCATTCCAAATGCTAAAGTTAACTTTGATCCTAGCTATGCAAAGAGGTTTTTACCATCTGCAAAGACAAATAATCATTACGTGCTGCTCTGTGTCCTCTCTGTTTCTTGGACCTACAGTGTCTTCTCTTCTGCCCCTCTCGGCTTGGCGTCAGGACAGTATACCTGGTTTTGGGGGTGGGAAGGTCTCTTTCAGACAGGCTTGTGACCAGTGAATGTTTTTGCTGGGTGAGTGTGTGCTGCTGCCGTCACCTCTGCAATGCCTTTGTCACCATCATGCTCATCCGAGAGTGCCGGCTGTCTCCCACCCAACAGCTCTTCTCAACCTCCATTTATAATTGTGTACACAAACAAATGATTACGAAAAAGAAAAAAGAACACCAGAAAGCATATATAACGTGTTTATGGAAAATAATGAGGAGACAACTTTAAGGGGGATGTATACAGAAAGTTTGTGTATATTGTAAAAATAAAAAATGATTTTTTTTTTTTTTTTTTTTTTTTTTTTAAATTATAAATCTGTGAACCCAAGAAGTACCCAAATTTAAAACTAGATTTAAAATTAGCTGTTTGAATGTGAGCTGGCAAAATACAGCTTGGTGTATAAGAATATTTAAAGCAAGATATCAGGAGATATTGCATTTAAAAAAAAAAAAAAAAAAAAAAAAAAAAAATCAAACACCTTGCATTCTCTCTGACATAAGTAGCATTTTCTCCACATTCTTGCTCCTCAGTCTTGTGCTCTTATTTTACCAGTGGCAACAGAGACATCTGTGAAG
Source organism: Stegophilus panzeri (assembly GCA_024331685.1). Classification (NCBI taxonomy): domain Eukaryota; kingdom Metazoa; phylum Chordata; class Actinopteri; order Siluriformes; family Trichomycteridae; genus Stegophilus; species Stegophilus panzeri. Next base: position 11,011,975 of record JANDJT010000081.1, on the reverse strand, counting down.
CTTTATCACACGATCTAAGGATGTTCAAATAACTGCCATCAAAATGATTTTGACTCTGTCATCCACGTCCCAGACTCTGAATGCTTCTCTTTGTGGTCGTTTAATGAATGTCTAGTGTTATACATGTTCTCAAGTGTTCGCATGGCATCACTGATTTATGTAGAGATGTCAGTAAACTCTGCTTTAATTTAGCCTATATATTATGAGCCGACTGAGCCATTGCATTTTCAGGCCTCAGAGGATTGGGGCCAAATAAAAAAAAAAGAAAAATAGAAGATTGAGAGAGAGAAAGATAGAAGCTAACATGCCAAAATCACTTCACAACCTCATAAATGCTCTGTTGGGATCAGGAGAGCAGCCACAAACCCAAGAGCTTATTACACTTGGACACTGGTTTAGGTCCCTCACTCTCCTGTGAGGTCCAGCAGCATGGAGAGGAGAGAGATGTGTGACCTCTTATGGAAGTGTAATCTCATGTGTCATGTCGCAGCCCTCATCACACCCATGTTTTAATGAGCCTTTTCAAAAGTGTGAGAACAAGGGAAATGGGCAGGAACGACACAAAGGGGTATGTCTGTACAATTACAATGTGTTCACCAGTATTCCTTCAAATTATTGATTATTTTTTTGTTTTTTGTCTGCTTCAACATTACCATAAACAATCCATATATAACCTGTATTAAAATGTATAGATTGTGAAAAGCTGAATGTCTCAAAAAATTATAACAAAATGTATGGCTATTCACAATAAGAACACAAAATCCAATTAAAATGTAAACAAAAATTCTGAAAAGTGTACGGGGACAAATGTTATGTTTTGTTTGTAATTACTCCTTTTGTTGGCAGAGGGCTACTGGATAAAAATCATCTGTAATAAAGTAATTTTAATATACATTGCTCCTGATGTATTTCTTTGCAGTTGTGAGATCATTAGTAAGTGATTTCTACAAAAAAAATAAATATCAATTAGTTGTTTATAGTGTCACAATAGACATCCTGGTGTGTAAAACGTTTACACACCCCCTGTTAAAATGTTTTTTTTTTCTCTCCCCCAACTTTATTTGTATACCAATCAAAGATTTTATGGGAAAAAACAAACAAACTTATAATAAGGTAGTTGCATTATGTGTGCACACCCCTAAACTAATACATTGTTGAAGCACCTTTTGATTTTATTACAGCACGCAGTCTTTTTTGGTAAGAGTCTAGCAGCGTGGCACTTCTTGATTTGGCAATATTTTCCCGTGCATTTTTGCAAAAACATTCTAGATCCATCACAGTGTGAGGGCATCTCCTGTGCACAGCCCGCTTCAGGTCACTCGACAGGTCTTTAGATGGATTCAGGTCTGGACTCTGGCTAGACCATTCAAAAAACATTAATAAAAGGATGGCTTACCCAAAAAAGATCAATGTGGATGTATGCTTTGGGTCATTGTCATGCTGAAATGTGAAATTCCTTTTCATCTTCAGCTTACTAGCAGAGACTGGAATGTTTTGCACTAATATCAGCTGGTATTTCTCTAAAATGTTTCTGGTTGTTTTTCCACTTCATTTTATACGTTGTAATTTCATGCCGAATGTGGAAAATGTTCTGATGAGATTTATCTTAGTTTCAATTTTTACCCCCATTGCAACAACCTGCCCTTTTAACAGGGGTATGTAGACTTTTTATATCCACTGTATATTGAATATGGTTAAATTTATTAAATACTTTTTTATGAATATTATAATTCAAATATTATTCAGCCAGTTTCATTTCAAGCTTTACACTGTTTTTAATCTATTGGCACATCATTTTGAAATACAAACTTAACATTAGAGAAAACAAATGTCAACGGAACAAGTTTTTCAGAGTTTAAAATGTGTAGAATAGGTTTAATAATAATAATAATCTATATTTGTTTTTTATTGTAATAAGAAATCATAGATACATTTGTCTTTATTTTCTTTTTGCAGTAAAGTGTGTGTATTTTGTGTTTTTTTTTTTGCCCCGGAAGCAGATATTGAACGCTGTAGTTTATATTTTTTATTTTTAAGCAAGCCTCACTTTTAAAACAAGTACAAATCTAATGAGAAAACATCCATCAGCACAACCTTACAAATCAATTTGTTTACAGCAGGAGGTGGAAAAAAAAAAAATCATTAAATTGTGGTTGGTGTAATGGATGACTTAATGGCAGTATTACTAATTCTGCAATTTAGGATGCATCTTTGTGTGTTTGATCCATAAGTCAGGAAATTAAAATACGTTGCCTGCTTCCTCTCTTGGTCATGACATCTACTCTGCTTATAGGAAGCCTAGCATAGAAATAAAACCAAACACGTGGGTTTTTTATTTTATTTTATTTATTTATTTTTTAAAACATTTTCAGAGCATCCTTCTACTTTGCGGTTTGATTTGTTGCTTGTAGAATCGTGAGAAAAATACTTTCTACATGGATTTTGCAGCTAATGTAATATCTTCCTGCAAGCAGGCGTGCAGAAAGTGATGAATTCTGGTCAGGAATTTAGATCTGGTGGGGAAATGTTTACATTTAGGCTATACAGTTAATTTAGTTATTAACCAGTTAAGCACATTTAAAAATAACGTTTTCACTCTAGAACACTTTTTGACTATGTTTAATAAGTTATCATGTGGTTTCTGTTCCCTGCAACTTTTCTAATCACTGTTTACATCTTCACTCTCACCCAGGTTGTATTTCTCCTTTTCCTTTTCCACCTTTGATACAATTCACACGTCATCGAGTGTATGATCTATTCCAAGTGAACGTCTCTTGCTCTTCACGAGTGACCAACCTTGAATGAGATGAGAGTTGTCTCTGTGAACCCAAGGCAGGTCTCTCTCGCCGCAGCATGGTTGGTCTCCTCCTCCTGTGTGCCATGACACCTGTTTTTTGCCTGAGCCCTTGGACAGTATCCCATCCAACAAACCCTTCCATAAAGCATTTTCTTTCCTCAACTTTGAAGAACTCTGAGACAACCCAGAAATATTCCAGCACAGCCTCATGGCTCCAGGAAGCAGTGGTCTGAGTGTCCTGCTGCAAAAAGCCACAATGGCTTCCCTGGGCCAGGGCCAGAAAGAAATAAGGGCTGTTCTAGAAGATGGACATGGGCAAGGTAGAGGCTGGAGGCAGTATCGGGTCATCAGTGCTACACAAGCAAAGCACAGGAACAGCGACTTCATCAGCATCTCACAAGGGTTTGTTACGTCCCCAGTAATCGGCCCAGTTAGTCTGTACAGATCCAAGCTCCACAGCCTGCTCCAGTGTGTTCTTCTGACTGGTGTCTAGCAATCTGACTGAACAGAACATCAGCTTCTCCATGACTTGAAGAGAACAACAGCTGAATATTTTCTCAGTATCCATAACTGAACTTAGAGCAGTTGCATACCTGTGTATAAGCACAAAGTTGTGGAACTAGGTTTACCTTTTAATGGTTTAAACAATAGTCATTTAAAGACCAACAGTAAATTTGTTGACAAATATAACCAAAACATAATTTTCTACTTATATCGGCGTTTGGTCATTCTACTTATCTCCGATTTTGTTAGTGGTCTCGGCCTTAGGCTTGAGTGCCAAATTGTGGCGTCAGCTTGTACTTGGCTTATTTCATTTGCACACCAACACATCTTTGTGCTGGTCTATAGGACATGTCTGCCACTTGAGTTGCTATTTCAATTGAATTGTTACTTTTACCATCTCAATTCTTTGCACAAAATATTGACATTAATATCAATCATTAAGCCTTCTCCACTAAAACTGAATATAAGTTACCTGCTCATTTGCAGCTTGCGGTAAAACAATGATGCCTCATGATATAATTTTGGGCATGGTGTCTCAGAACATGGTGTCTGGTTGTCCGTAGAACACAGGTGATATACAAGCAGCTGCTACCAGGTAGGAGGATGAGCCCCGCTCCCCAAGGTAAGACAGCATCAGACCAGACCCAGAACCTTCACTGATGGCAAACAGATCTGAAGATGGATGGCGGCTCTTAATGCATAGTACTGCCTGCACTAGATCAGAGGGATCCCCAAATTCCTGGTAGCATGGAGTAGTAAGCGGACATCTTCCATGACCATGACGATGGAAGACCACAGGGTAGAAACCTTGCTGCAGAGCCAAACGACACAAGCTCAGCAAATTTTGCGTGATCTTCCCTAAAGCATTAGGAATCAGAATGATAATGGGTGGAGTGCAGGTATGGCAGCCTGGAGCTCTTTCTCCTAGATAATGTTCCCTCTTAGCCTGAGCATTCAGGTCTTTAAGTCTGACAGCCCAATCTAGGGCTATGATACCACCATCTTGTATTAGTAAATGATCCCTGGTGAAGGTTATTCCACAGTGTTCTTGTGTATCATCCTCAATACCCAGTGGAGCACATGCTAAAACTTTACAGTTCTGTATGATGTTGTTTGCCAGAGCTGTCGATTTGTAGATCAGCTTGATTTTTGACTCATTGTCCCCAGTGGCATACAAAACACTGGGGTGTGGAAGCTTCAATATCGAGCAGATTATGATCCAAATATGCAGAGTTAGCTGCCTCATTCCTTCCTCTACAAGATGGCAAATCCACTTTGATTGAAAAAGCATGGCAATCGTGAACAGGAACACGGAAGGCATCAGGCAGAAGAAGAATGCCCACATGACTGACTTCTTTCAAAAGCTTCAGCCCTGGAAACTAGCAGTAGAAAATAAGCACCGTTTTATCCTGTTCAGGTCCATGCAGACAGAAGAGCCGTTTGTGAGAAGGTGTTGAAACTAAATGCTCACAAAGATCAGCTCTTCAAAACAAATCTGCCTCCTCCCTGTTCATTGATCAAACAGGATACTTGTACCTGAAGGAAATGACGCTAAGTGGAAATCAGATGAAACATGTCTGAAACATTACTTGAATGAGTTTGATCCTTTTGTTCGTTCTCATTACAGAGCTAAAAGACGTGACCAATACAAACCCCTACAGAGCTTGTGTAGGGCAAGGACCTGCACAATCTTTGGACCTTGACTATTTGTTTATGTAATCAGAAGGTATTGTGAACTCATGTAAGCTGATGTCAGAAAAAATATATAAGTTCTTTTCAGTTTAATACTGTTGCAGGGTTTTGCCTTTTCAGTGGGCGGGACAGAGAAATGTGTGACTGTCAAAAAAAAAAAAAAAAGATTAGGTAAAATTAAAATCAGGTCAAATAAAATGACAAATGCTCCTCCACTATAATTACACACCCCATACATTTAACTTTAAATTTTGAACAGAAGTATAGTGATTGGTGAGGCACAACCATTTAGTAAACTGGTAAAAATCAGGTAGTACTGTTTTTGAAACAAATACCTGTAGACACAATTTTCTCAATCAAGTTATTAATATTGGTTAATATCGGTTTTATACCGTTATTGAAGTCACTCCTCACTGTGGACAGCTTGTGGATATTTTACTGCTTTCAAGTTAACAGCTGAAACAGAAATACATGTACAGTGTGTATGTGCACAAGAACAACCAGATTCTTTTATTTATTTATTTATTTATTTATTACAAAAAAATGTTTTTATTGATATCATCATTCTCACAAATCCTTTATAGAACACACAAAACTCAACTTTATGTTCTTTGGTTTTGATATCTTGCTAGTTTTATTATCTAAAAGAATATTTACATTTTGAGAACCACATGAGATCTTTCATGTTGGTCAAACATGGATAAGTGTGAGTGTGGGTGCTGGACAAAGGGAAGGGCCAGTTTATAACATCACTATAGGAGCCACAGTAAGAAGACCTCATGGAGGTGATACTGGGTAATTATTAGGGTTGTAAACCTCAGGCTTACACATGATATGATACGATTTTGATTCTTAAGGCAACGATACAACATTTAACTATACCATTGAATCTGCTATAAAAGTATAAGATACAATACAATTCCAATCAATATGCGAACAATTATGTTCTGATTCTGGTGTAGGCATACTGTTAATTTGTGACTGATGATGATGTAGAGAAGGACTATTAAGTAACAGATTTATGTGCAAATCAGCTTGTCCTTTTTCAATTATACTCGATTTATAATCAATTACAATAAATTATTTCATTCAATTTTAACTCATAAATGCCAAAAACTCATAAATTTTTAACTTCCAGATTTACTACATTTTGCCAATTTCCAATCATCACCAATCAACCTATCACATGACCATTACTAACAAGTCTTGATGGTGTGTTCATACAGTGGCTCCTACAGAGAATGTGACAGACTGAATTTGACTATTGCCTGATTAAAACCTGCATAAATATAGACTCACCAGCCACCTTAAGAGAAACACCTGTATACCTGCTCATTCATGCAATTATCCAACCAGTCAATTATGTAGCAGCAGTGCAATACATAAACTCATGCTGATGTAGGTCAAGATCTTGAAGAATATGAAGATTTATATAGTAGTTCATATTACGGCCCTGTTTAAACTAGTGCATTTACATTTTAAAACGCATAGCTTTTGCTACGGTTATGCCTGTTATCTACACTACTCCGGCATTTTCGACCTTCGAAAAAGAAGACTTTTGGAAACGCCGAAGACCCCGTTTTAGTTTGAAAACATCTGGGCTCACGTTTCAGTGAAAACAGACCAAAACGAAGAATTTTGAAAACAAAAGGCGTGGCTGCCCACATTCGCTCCATGATTGGATCTTCTGGGTCATTGTGTATCCTTCCCTGATTCGTCAAGCCCCTACCATATGACCATTACACTACCTTAATCGTATACACAACAACACGGAGACTGAACCGGAAGCTTTGCTGGCTTTGTTGTGATTCTTAGCAGCCATTGTGAAGTTAAAATCTGTATTTTAAAATACCACAGCTGCCTACATGCACAAGAGGCAAACTATGATTAGAGCAATCGGCATAAGCCCTACATGGAATGCCGGCTTCGGGTTAGACCAAAAGAGAGTGGATAGCGGACAGCAGACAATGAACCCGAGGGGAAACGAGTCAGACGCGTGGTGACAAGGTTTCTTGACCCATAAGCCATTTGAGCAGCCCACATTAAGAGCAGGAAAAAAACAGCTTCTTTTTCTACATTAGAAAGAAACAATATCCATTATTGTTATATTTCATAACGAGTGTATGACTGTTTGTGACCTATGCATCTGTTTTTACCATTTTTTTTATCGTTTGTTTTCACTGCAACGTGCCAGTGTACTAATGTTACAAATAAAGTGAATTATTTGAATTTGTATCGAGTTTGATTAAGTACACACTAGCGTACATGCTAGCCTCAATTATCCATATTTATAAAGAAAAAAAAATGACAAGGAAAATAGAATGACTAGAAAGACGTCCTTGCTTTTTCTCGCCATCATGTTCATTGTTGTGCCTTCCAGTGACTAGCAACCAACTTCCCGTCTACACTTGTATGTGCATGCCCAGTGTGCATGAATAGTCATGTGACATGCGTATTTTGTCGTGTAGTGTGGATGGAGATCGTTTCTGAAATACAACGGAAACGCCAGTGTGGACGAGGATCGTTTTCATTTTAAAACGGCGTTTTAAAACGAAAACACACTAGTTTAAACATGGCCTAAGGTGGCTGATGTGTGTATATCATTTGGATTCAAGATGGCTTGAAGTTTCCACCTGTAAAGCATATGTGCAATAATTATCCCTTTATATTCTATACTCGGGAAAGATGTAAGCCATTAGTAAGAGTTTTAAAATGTAACCATTGCTCATAGCCTCGTTAACAGTTAAAAGTTGTTTAGTCATGAATGCACTTGGGTGAATGCTGTGGTAATGTGGAATATGTACGTGCATATATGAAGGGGTCAGGGAGGTTGGGCAGTGTGTAGGAGTGATTGTGCTTTACTGAATCACTCAGACAGTGCCGTTGGTGTACTTTGAGAGCTTATTCTCTAAGTCACTGATTCGCTTTTCTTGAGAGAGAACTGCAGCCTTCAGACTCTGAATCTCCTCTATAAGCTTTTCCAACAACTGAGGCTAGCAAGGAGAGTACAGGAGGAATAGCAGAGAAGATAGGAAGTGACAATCGATGGAAGAAAGAAGGAGGAGAAAAAGAACAAGGGGTTGGGGCAAAGATACAAGAACAGAATGAAAAAAAACATTTTAGGAGACAGGAAACAAGAAATAGAAAGCAGGGTAGGATAAAGCTCTGAAGGAAGGTTCTTTTTTGAATTTGAATGGAGTAACAGGGTGAAGAGATGATGAGTGGAATGGAATCAGAGTGAGAGATGAACAGTGTACTCACTGGCAAGCTGCTTCCATCGACAGAGGACATGCTCCTGCGAGGTGCAGGCCTGGGGTCTAGAACATTCTTCTTGGCCACTTTTAGCTCTCTGATCTTTGGGGGAATGTAGCCATCCTTCAAGGAGACTAAGATGGGGTCTTCATCTCGGCCCTCCAGCCACTCTTCAGGCTCCAGTGCAGGATCTGGGCCTGCTGTGTCCGGATAGAGGTCATCTTGGAACAGATCTGACTGGAAAGGAAGAAAGAAGAATCATTAGGACTATCCTAGGACTGAACTAATGCCTTTAATGTGACATTAAACAAATTCTCTATTTATATGGTTACACTAATCATGCTCGTGTTTGCATTTATTTGCATAAATGTACTTACCTTTCTAGGGACTGTCATCATGATAGGCTCACATTTCCTCTCATGAAGCTTGTATAATCTGAACACAGAATCAAAGACTGAGATCTTTCTTATGTTTGTCTTGAAGAGTATGCTCATGCATGCTATTATCCAACCAGCCAATCACGTGGCAGCAGATTAATGCACAAAATCATGCTAATACAGTCAAGAGCTTCAGTTAATGTTCACATCAATACATCAGGATGGGGAAAAATGTGATCTCAGTGACTTTGACTGTGACATGGTTGTTTGTGCCAATTTGAGTATTTCAGAAACTGCTGATCCCTTGGTCTTTTCACATACCACAGTCTGTAGAGTTTACACAGAATGGTACAAAAAACAAAAAACGTTCACTGAGAAGCAGTTCTGTGGGCAGAAATGCCTTGTTGATGAGAGAGCTCAGAGGAGAAAGGCTAGACTGGTTCTGACAGAAAAGCTGCAGTAACTTAAATAACCACCCTACAACTGTGGTGAGCAGACAAGCCTCTCAGAATGCACAACACTGAACACTGAGACAAACGGCTACAACAACAGAAGATGAAATCAGGTTCCACTCCTGTCAGCTAAGAACAGCCCCTGAGGCTACATTGAGCACAGGCTCACCCAAGCTGGATCAGAAAAACATCACCTGGTCTTCATTGGCTGATTGGATAATTGCATGAATGAACAGGTGTATAGATGTTCATATTAAAGTGGCTGGTGCGTGTAGATGTCAATACAAGACATACCAACATCCAATTCTATACGTACATACTCAGCTCAAGCTCACCTGGCAATCTCACACTTGCTAACATCAACTCCTCTCTTGGGCATGAAGCCCATGCCTCGCTGTGGCTCTTTGCTACTGTATGTGCTGAGGTAGTGCACATAGGGTGGCTCGTCTGTGATCTCAAAATAGCGAATGCTGCTGTCCCCCTGGAGGTAGAGACGAGGAAGAGAGACTTAGGCCTGTGATACTCTGCTGAGCATTGAGATTAAAATGATGCTTAATTGCTGCACATACCTTACCACACAGATATACCAGGCTGGTATCTGGATCATAAAATGGCAATAAGACCCCATTACTTGTGTCCAACTCCAAAAGTGCAATAGGTTCCTCGAAATTCGTCTGCAATTAAGAAATCAGTGTTTGCATTTCGAACATTGTGCTCTCAAGGTTTTGACAGAACATTTGATAGAAAATTAACAGAAATACTGTTATTTTCATTACAATTTTCTTAACAGGATCAATACATGGATGGAAACTTTGACCACATTTAATGGTCTATTATTATTTTTTTTTTTTTACTACTTTCATTTTTAAAATAATTTGGACATTTGGAATTAGGTTAAGACCAAAAAAAGTGAATATAAATGAAAGCTGTCTAACATTTTATATACCTGTATACTTTTGGATTCTGAGCCTATCCCGGTAAAACCGGACACATCGCCTATACCAATGTCTGTACCAGATATTTATTCCAACAACAACAAAAAAATCATTGCAGGAACTGCAGTTTGCTTAATATTAATCCTAGACAGGGTGAAATTACACACAACTTCTTGACATTTCAGCTGTGCAATTCTAGAAACTTTGTTTTCTACTAAATCTATGCAACTTTTAAATGTGTGCATATGATTCTTGGAGGCTGATGGAAGTAGTGTCCTCCTACCGGGTCCCAAAGGCCAAGCTCCCTCTGACTCATCCTGGTAAAGCCTGTAGTGAAGATGTTTCCCTCTCTGGTGAAGATGGCTCTCATGGGCCTGATGCCTTCATGTGGTGCTAGTCTCTCCTGCAAGGACAAAGATAGACATCAGAGAGACACCTCTAATTGAAAACTCTGCTTTCTGTACTTTTTATAACCAATTTGTGAGACCAAGAGGTGGTCTTCTTCCAATTATACTTCCTTAGAATGATTTTGATAATTGCAGTGTCACAATTGGAATAAAGTTAATTCTATAAAATAGTCTAAAACAAGTCTCCATTTTACTGGAACCATCAAAAGTGAACATACCAAAAGGGCTAGGCAATTCTCAAAATGGTGGAAAGGCAGTAAGTTAGGCAAAGGGGCATAAACTACCCTGGGAACGCAAACGACTCACCATAGGCAAAATTCGACAAATTTGCAAAGAGTTGTTGAAAGTCTATGTTATTTAAAGGAAGTGCTGTGACTGGATACAGGCATGTCTCATTAGAAGTCTGGAAATTCTGTCCATGGTCTGGGACCGAGGACAGGTCCTGTGACTGAGAGCCATGTATAATGGCTGAGGATCATGGGAAGTGGATCAGAGATGGTTTGTGGCAGGTGCAGACAAGGACATGACAAAAGTAGTGTAAGGCATAGTCTGATAATTAAACTTTCCAGTCTCCTTGTCTTAATGAGAATAATAATAAACGTAGGACACAGATTTTAATTAAAATGTATTTTTATTGTGTTGCTCTAACACACACCCTTATAACCATGTTGTAGCCCCAAAGAGACAGCAACTGGCTCTGTTTCTTGACAACTTTGAGCAGTATGTTAAGATTATTACTGGTCACACTGTATGGGATGATCCCAATAAAATATAGAATCCAAAAAATGCATTCCGCATGTCAGATCAGACAATGAAGATACTCTAGTGATAGACCTGTGATTTAAGAAAATGACTCTCTTCTGGTTACCTCATCCAGGCTCATGCAGAAAATATGGTCGCATAATAAGGATAATTTTTGACCATTAGCATGTTTTGTTTATGTCACACTCTTTCAATCAAAAAATGTCTGACACTCTGAGAATTGTCTTTGGATGTTTTTTTAAAGGAGATTTTTGAATCTGGCTTGATTGTGATCTCCAGCTTTCATGCTCAGCCTTGTTTTGTTGATATCTGGAGGAATTATTTCTTTCTTTCTCTATACTCACAGCGACCACCTCTCTCTTGCGGGGGTCACAAACACGAAGACGGCGGTCTTTGCAAGTTGTGCAAAACAGGCTTCCGTTGTGGTTCCAGCTGACGTTGTAGATGAGGTCTGGGTGATCTTCCATTGAGATTATTGGCTCTCCGGTGCCCACATTCCAGATTATGATCAGATTATCACTGCCTGCGACACACAGATACACATAATGGACAACATGGGTCAAAATACAGATGCTGACAGAGATGAGAATGATTTGCATTGAGCATAGAGATGCATAAGAGTGGAACGTGCACACCTGCAGTGAGAAGGATGTTGCGGGCAGTGGGGTGCCAGCTGACAATGCCCACACGTTTGGAGTGGCCCTCCAGTACCACGATGGGCTCGCTGATGGGCCGGGTTGGAGTGTGGTCTGGGATCTGCCATATCTGCAGAAAAAAATTAGAGAACTCATAGTAGTAAACTAGCACAGAGGCAGCACACAGGCAAGCAGAAATGTCCAGAAAGCTTAGTAAAGGTATCACTAATTTTATGTGCTGTATTTAATTAGGATCACACCAACAAAAAAAAAAAAAACAACAATCTATAAATCTGTGCAGACATCATCTTATCCTGATCCGACCGCTTGGCCTGTGAGCTCAGGGGAACAGAGTACCATGAAATAATCAAGGTCAAAATAGGGCTAATTATGAAAAAATATGTGATCTAAGCTCAGCTGAAAATAACCATGTGTTACATGAGAGTCTCCTTGTAACAAAACTATGAAACTCTTATGGAGCCAGCATAGTTAATCCACTTTTAAGTGCTGTGCAAAAGTCTTAGGCAGATCAAACATTTTCTACAATAAAAAAAAATATCTATATATAAACAGCAGGAAACTAAACAAACAATGTCAATATTTGTCATGATATCCCTTTGCTTTTAGAAATGAATTACTAGACCTAGGTACACTTTATACAGAGTTATGAGAATACCGGCTGCTAAGTTTTTCTATGCATATGCCACAGTTCTTCTGGAGACTTTGACTGTCAAACTTCCTTCTATTTTTTAATTTTTGTCTGAATAAGTCTTTTATATGTAATATGTTACTTTCTTTACTGGCATACATGTTTTTGTAATTTTTTATTGCGCTTTTACTATGATTAAGCATAGTACTGTACGTCTATTGTTAATGTTAACGTCATCCCTAATATTTTAGAAATGCTATGTCAGTATTCAAGTATGAACACACCATCACTATATGACAGCTGCAGTAAGTTTTATGCACCAGATGTGTTTGTAATGTATTGCAACATGATGGAACTGACATTCATCTGTAATGAATATGTAATATGCTGTATGTAAAAGAACCAAAGTCAGTGCAAAGGTATAAACAAAATATAGGATGCTTTTGCAACAGTTAGTGTACATGTGTATGTTTATATGAGATAGATAGAGAGAGTATGTGAACAACTTTAGAGACATATAGATCAAAGCAGGATGAAGATTTACCATGGCAGTGGTGTCTTCAGAGCCACTTGCCAAAATGTTGTCATTGTGGGGACACCAGTCAATGTCCAGGATAGGCCCGGAGTGTCCCACCACCAGGGGATAGTTCTTATCCACACGTCCCACCTGTAATGTGTAACACCAACCACAGAAGAGACAAACAGCACAATAAACAGTCTAATAATTTAAAAACTGATTTCTACAGATTTATTTGGGCAGGAATTAAGCCAGACAAAATTAAGCCCTCTGAATCAGTTGTTAGTTTTTTAGCCATCCAGAGCTTCCATCGTCATCATGATTCTGACAGCATTTGGATAGCATTTTGTCCCCAGATGGAGTGACATAGTTCTGGAAATGTTCAAATGTCTTTTTCACCTGGCTCTACATGAGCATGTTACTAGTAAATACACTATATGGCCAAATGTATGTAAACACCTGACCATTACACCAATATGAGGTTCTTCCCCAAACTGTTGCCACAAAGTTGGAAGCACACAATTGTATAGATTGTCTTTGAGTGCTGTAGCATTACAATTTCCCTTTGGAACTAAGCGGCCCAAACCTGTTCCATCATGACAATGCCCCTGTGGAATTGTCAAAGCAAGCTCCATTAAGGTATGGTTTGCCAAGAGTGGAAGAACTCTTGAGCCCTGACTTCAACCCCACAGAACACCTTTGTGTTCTGGAACACAGACTGCACCCCAGGCCTCCTCATCCAACATCAGTGCCTGACCTCACTAATACTCTTGTGGCTGAATGAACACAAATCCCCACACTCCAAAATCTAGTGGAAAGCCTTCCCAGAAGAATGGAGGTCATTATAACAGCAAAGAGAATCTGGAATGGGATGTTCAAAAAGCAAGTTTGGGTGTGATGGTCAGGTGTCCACATATTTTTGGCCATATAGTTCATATTAACCTGCAAACACTTAGGGTCCTGTTTAGTCTTTGAACAATGCGAGAATCTTTTGTTTGCTAATTTGTTACTATTTTAGAATAATAATAAAGACGATAATGTAACATATATGGAATTATGCCGTGACCAGTATTCCTTATCGAGCTTTTCAAACTCTTGGTATCTTGTCAACAATTGTTATGTTGGAGTTTCACCCCGGAGGCCTTTTTTTTTTTTTAAAGTTCTCATATAGGTTAAGGATTTGTTGGCCGCTTTTCCAATGTTATACATGAAAATTACTTGTTAAGTTTACACAATTGCATCCTGCATCATACAGCATGTTGCAAGAATATAGATCTGGTTTAATTACACCCCTAAGACAAACTGTCCTAATTCAACTGACTCCAGGTTTGTATGTGTGTGTTCCTTTCCTGGGCTGCTCCTGCTGCTGTGGCTCCTTGCTCCCCTGGTGTGTATTTATAACCCTGTGACGAGGTGATGAAAAGGCAGTTTTTATTCTGACCTTTCTGGAACAGGGCCGGGTGAGAAAGCAGGCAGGGTATTTATAGGGTGTCTATTAAGCCCTGCTACCTACATGCTCATATGTCTGTGTAATGAGTCTGCATACTGCATTCCCCAAAAAAAGAAGAACTGTATTTATATTCCGATAATACCCAGCCATCAGCCTTACTAAATGATGGTCTGATATGGTCACAAGGTTGCCATCACAAAATAGCGAACTTCCATATAAGGGACTGTAGAACAGTTTTCTAAAAGCTGTAGAACAGTTTTCACTCTGTTATACTGATCTACGACTGACCGGTGACGTTCTCATGATGATATACAATTAGTGTTCATGTACAGATTTCACATTTCACACTGAAAGAACCAGCTGGTGTTAACAGGTGGGATATACAGTATGTGTGGGATAGAAATAGTTCAGCCTGCAGATTACACTTGGCAAAGCACTGGGCAATAGGCATGAGTTTCAGCATCTATCTACTCTTTTAAGGTTGCTAATCACTTATCAGTACTGATTAATCATTCAGTACCAGGTAACAACAATAGTTGACTATGGGAACTTGGCACGAGATTCATCCAGCTGAAGAATCAGTTTTTTTCCCCCTCATGTGTGAGCATCTACAGTAGCATTCTGTCATTGCTTACTGAAAAGAGAGCATGATCACGGAGTTAAACACTCCTTCTTTAACACAACAGTGTCCTCAGTAGAAATCAACACTACCTCTCACATGCTCAGCAGAGCTTGAGTGTAGACTCACCTTTCCTTCCTGATGCGCTGAATAGTTTGCAAGAACATCTTTTTCTGTGACCTTTCCAAACTCTTCCCATGCCAGAGATTTTTTTTCTGCAACTACTTTTTCTGCAGCCCTTCTGACTCTCCTATACATCCTAATTGAATAACGTCCACCACCAGTGCATCCTAGGGTTACCACCATGACAGTCTTCACACCACAGCTTCTTGCATCTGCCTCTATGATCAATGGACTTGACGATGTTCCATTCAGACTCAATGTCCCTGATCTCACTTGGTACAAGGAGGTTGGAGTTAAATTCACCGAAGCTTCTGCCAGATGCTCCAAGCAACCCATCCTGGGTTTACCAGGTAAATGTGACTCCCTTTTGAACTCACCATCCCTCAAGGTACACTATATAGGCAAAGGTTTGTGGACACCCAACCATAACTCTCATGTGATTGTTGAACATCATATTGCAGATTTAGTCCCTCATTGCTGTTATAATAACCTCCACTCTTCTGGGAAGGCTTTCCACTACATTTTGGAACAATGCTGTGGGGATTTGCCCATTTAGATTGAGTTGAGGTCAGGGCTTTGTGCAGGCCACTCAAGTTCTTCCACTTCAATCTTCGCAAACCATGTCTTCATGGAGCTCGCTTTGGGCACAGGGGCATTGTCATGCTGGAACCGGTTAAGCTCCAGTGAAAAGAATTTGAAATGCTACAGCATACAAAGACATTTTGCATACAAAGACATTCTGTAGAATAGTGTGCTTCCAACTGTGTTGCAACAGTTTGGGGAAGAACCACATATTGGTGTGATGGTCAGATATCCACAAACTTTTAGCCATATAGTGCACAAGGAAGACATGCATTAAGATAAGACAATAAGCTCTCAGTGACAGTCCTTTCACCATGACAATATCTCAATCCACAAAGGGGAAAATTACAACAAGTTTTTTGTTTAAAGTCTTGTTTATAGTGTAATCACTCCCAGGACGAGCTCCAAATGTACCTCAAGCAACTAATGAGCTAATTCCTATAGTGAGATAATCATCATTAGCTGACAGGTTGGCTCAGAGATGTTACAACAGAGACATTAAACTGTGCTGAGCTGCAACCCTCCAGAAATCTGAAACACACCGCTCTGTTTGACCAACAGTAGGTGTTTGTGGAGATTTTGTTCAGGTTAGTTTAATAATATTGCTTATGTCAAGGACATGTTATAATTTTGAAGCTACTGCTGCACTGATTGCCAGTATTAAAGTGCTCAAGAATTTGTTAAACAATGTATGTACTTTTACAGGATAATTGTTAATCAATTATTTATTTCTACACTCACAGTCTCCTTACTCAAGTTAAAACTTTCAGACACAATCACACAATGAGACGCTGCCATACTCCGTTACAACTTATTCTTCTTTTTACCTTTGAAAGGGGCAAAACCAAAAAGGCTCCTCCTCCACTGGACTCCACTATAACTGCCAGGAACTTTGGGTTGACTGCACAGAACGAGCTGTCCCAAGTCACCTTGGAAACCCGAATGTCATCGTAACTCTGCTCCGCCTTCGCAGCTTGACCAAAAACATGCCGGAACTTACTCTGGCGCACAATACTGCGACTCATCACTAGGAGAAAAAGAAAGGAAAAGGTCAGCTCAAAGAAGGCATTAAACTTATACCAGCCATTAATACTACATAAACAGCAGTGAACAAGCAAAAGAAATGTTTATTTGAATTTGTGATATACAGGTCACATCCATTTCTAAGCTATCACTGTGAAAGTATTTGCATACATGATTAGTTTATTGCTGCTTAATTAAACAATCACTGACTATTTATGTAAAGGAAGACATTTTAAAGCCCTGGCATATCTAGAGCAGGACCAACATCCAGTTAATCAGAAGTGGAAGCCTGACTGACCACTTGCTCAAAGGGAACATGCATGAATAATAATTCACTGTCCGGTCTGTCAGACTGAATCTAAGTAAAGGAACACAAGTGCTAACAAAGGTTTTTCTCCGACACATATGATGCCAGTGATTGCATCTTCTGCTGCTCATGTAACACCATACAGCCTTTGAATGGTACTTGCAGGATAGCGCTACCAGTCTTATTCTGTATACATGGGCTAAATAAGGCCCATGACCGAATAGTGTCCCTCATGGACTCCCAACACAAAAGGCTACGCCATTACTGGGATTTGAACTTGCAATCTCCTGATGATAGCATGAACAATTACAGCTGAACTGCTCATGAGCAAGCTCAGTTAGAATAAGAAAGCATGACTCATCTGCGCACCAATGGACAAATCCAGGTTCCTTCGCCATCAGGTGGAAAGAAACATCAGAATTTGGTGCAAGAAACATGAGTCCGTGGAGCCATTATGTTTGAGCTAACAGTACAGTAAAGTGTGATGGTGTGGTGAATGCTTTCCTGCTACACATTAGAGCCCCTGGTACCCCTAAGGAACATCTGAATCGCATGGTGTATCTGATGACAACCCTTAATGACTGCAGTTTATCCAAATTCTGATGGACACTTCCAGCATGATAACGCACAAAATCAAGGCACTCATCACCATCACCTCTAAATAGGACCTAGAGAAGTTTAAAGTTAAAGTTTAATCCATGCCTTTCTCCAACAGATTGGATTATTGTAATGGCCTGCTTACAGGTCTCCCCAAATATACAGTGGTGCTTGAATTTTTTTAATTTTAAGAGTTTGTTAACCCTTTAGAATTGTCTATAATTCTACATAAATATGACCTAAAACATCAACGGATTTTCACATAAGTCCTAAAATTAGATAAAGAAATTAAACAAATGAGACAAAAATATTATACTTGGTAATTTATTTATTAAGGAAAATGATCCAGTATTACATATCTGTGAATGGCAAAAGTATGTGAACCTTTGCTTTCAGTATCTGGTGTGACCCCCTTGTGCAACAATAACTGCAACTAAACGTTTCCGGTAACTGTTGATCAGTCCTGCACATTGGCTTGGAGGAATTTTAGCCCATTCCTCAGTACAGAACAGCTTCAATTCTGGGATGTTGGTGGGTTTCTGCACAGGAACTGCTTGTTCAGGTCCTTCCACAACATTTCTATTGTTGTAAGGTCAGGACTTTGACTTGGACATTACAAAATATTAATGTTTTTTCTTTAACCATTCTTTGGTTGAATGACTTGTGTGCTTAGGGTCGTTGACCTGCTGCATGACCCACTTTTTCATGGACAGATGTACTGACATTTTCCTTTAAAATTCACTGGTATAATTCATTGATTGTTCCATCAATGATGGCAAGCCATCCTGGTCCAGATGCAGCAAAACAGGCCTAAACCATGATACTAACACCACCATGTTTCATAGATGGGATAAGGTTCCTGTGCTGAAATGCAGTGTTTTCCTTTCTCCAAACATAACACTTAAAAACATTCTATTTTGGTCTCATCTGCCCACAAAACATTTTTCCAGTAGCCTTCTGGCTTGATCTTTAACAAATTGCAAAGGGGCAGCAATGTTCCTTTTGGAGAACAGTGGCTTTCTCCTTGCAAACCTGCCATGCACACCATTGTTGTTCAGTGTTCTCCTGATGGTGGAATAAACATTAACCAATGTGAGAGAGGCCTTTTGTTGCTTAGACGTTACCCTGGGTTCCTTTGTACCTTGTGTACACATCTTGCTTTTGGAGTGATCTTTGTTGGTGTTTACCCACTCCTGGGGATGGTAATGAATTTCCTCCATTTATACATTATCTGTCTGACTGTGTATTGGTGGAGTCCAAACTCTTTAGAGATGGTTTTGCAACCTTTTCCAGCTTAATGAGCATCAACAATTGTTTTTCTGAGGTCCTCAGAAATCTCCTTTGCATGTGCCATGATACACGTTCACAAAAATCTGTTCTGAAGATCAGACTTTGATAGATCCCTATTCTTTAAATAAAAAATGGCACTCACTCATACCTGATTGTCATCCCATTGATTGAAAACACAGGACAAATTTCACCTTCAAATTAAAGGGGTCATAACATGATTAATGTTTTCCTTCTGTTTGGGAGTGTAATGTATCTGTTTGTGCAGGTATAAGCTCTGAAAAGTCCCAAAAGTCATATTTTCCCCCCAAAGGGATTTATTCTATCTAACAGAGAACACTGCTCCAGACCTGCCCAAAATGCCTCATTCAAAGTCCAGATTTACTTCCGTAATTTCTCTACGTCACGGAATGCACTATCAGCATAAACCCGTCCAAAGGCAGCCATGAATAAGGAAACCGAGGCTTCAGTGAATTCAGGCGCTACGTAGTGGAGACGCTGAGCTTTTCAGTGCGAAAGCAAAACCTCTTTGTTTTGCCTTCCGAAAACGGCCGAAATCAGTGGTTACTGGTTATTTGTACAGCTTCCTGAACCTGGGCGAGTACCAGGCAGGCTACACACAAAAGCTACTCCTGAAAAATGGGGCAATTCCCACTTTGCTTGGACAATCTTGCGCTTCTGAATCAAAACCTGTAAGTATGTTTGATTATTTTATGAAGTATCTGCTATTGACTGTTCAAATGTGGAGTTTGTATTGTGGCTCAGTTGCAGACCTCTGCTAACATGCTAGCTAAAGTTTGCTAAGTTTCCTCAGTTTTTTAACTGTTTGTTTGTATGTTGGTGGTCTGTAGCCTTTTTCCTTCAGCCTGGAAATAGAGGCACTGCAATAATGTACATTATTTGACAAATAAGGCATTTTTTGAACATTAACGAATGTTAACCTTTTTTATTACACCCAATAAACAAAATAATTAACGTTTAAAAATCATGATATGACTCCTTTAACTACTAATCCTAGAGGTTCACCTACTTTTGCCACTTACAGATATGTAATATTTGAACATTTTCCTCAATAAATAAATTACCAAGTATAATATTTTTGTCTCATTTGTTTAATTGGGTTCTCTTTGTCTACTTT
>JANDJT010000081.1:10968145-10991264 GCA_024331685.1 Stegophilus panzeri | reverse complement strand
TATATATATATGATATGTATACACTTAGTGGATTTATATTCAGGTTTCTTTGAGGTTTAGAACTTTTTGTGCTTGAGAAATGGTAGCTTGGTAAAACACAATATATGGTGTAATGTAAAAGTTGTTCTTAGTAACCTCAAATATCTCATTATACCCATACTAAAAAGCTAAATAAAGTTTTAAACCATGGCTTAGAATCAGAAAACACTATAGCATAAAGAACATAAAGGTATAGCTAGACAAAGTAATCAAAGGCAAAATTAAGCACATGTACTTCTACTTACATTTGTAGACAAAGTTAGCGGAGACGTTTTTTTTCAAGGCGAGAGGCTTCAGAAAACATCACATCATTTCCAGTAAGGGAACATAGTGAGCATCGACTCTCTAGTTTTTGCGGCGCATTGTGGGATTTTTTAGGGAGTAAGCGTCCTTAAACTGGCCCTTAAAATTGCCAACTCCCTGATCAGTGCCCTGACTACGGAACTGACTGAGATGCACCCAGTCTTGCTATACCAGGAAATGCGCCGAGCGTCGAGGGGATTCATGACACAAAATAAATTTTATTTAATGTTATATATAAAACTAGAGCTGCAACAACTAATAATAATTATATTATTACTCTTGATATTAATCAATGAATCAATGAATCTCATTATCGATTAGTTGATCTGCGCACGGTACATTTACTCATTACGTTACTTCTGTTCCAAAAACACGCTTCTGAGAGTAAATACTAAAGTTGTGTCCCAAATGATGTACTATACACTTACACTAGGGCTGCACGATTATGGCCAAAATGATAATCACGCTTATTTTGATCAATATTGAGATCACAATTATTTATCACGATTATTCATTGATTTTAGGAACAACATATTTTTATTGCACTTTCACATTTAAATAAACAGACCGCTGCTTTCACCTCCATGTTCTGCTACATTCCTGCTAATGTTCAAGTCTTTGCATCAAATTAGATTGGTCCTTAATGTGCATCATCTCGTAGAAGCAAAATCTAAATAAAATTGTACCCAAATTATAGGATAAGTAAAAATAAAAATGCCATCAACCAAGTGAAAATATGCAATCCAATATAACAATATGCAACCAAATGAAAACAACAAAAGGCAATAACAGTGTTTACAGGAGGAGAGACGCAGCCAAATCACCCAATAGAGTGGTGCAGGGGTGACGTAATTTTGTGCCGGAAGTTAGCATCACACTGGTTCCCTCGACAAAAACCAAATAGGATTTCCCATAGGCTTTTGGATTATCACAAAAAATAAGCTCTGTGATCAACAAAAGTTTACAATATAAACACGTTTTATAACCTAAATACAATCGCCAGAAATAAACAATTAACTGTATGCTAGAAACGCTACACCACGGTCGCTCAACTTCAGCATCACCAAGTTTCCGACAACTTTTCAAAACTTGATTTAAAAACATTTTCCATAATACGGATTTACTCTGTGGATGAATCTTCATCCACGTTTTTTTGGGGGGAATTGTGCACAGCATACCTGAACCAGTTTGTCTGCAAAGTTTTTTCCTGTCGACGTGATGACGTTTAATGTCCCCAACAACGTCTGTAGTCACATTTAGCAACATGTTAGTGTCATGATGTCCCCTAATTTTTAGCTCTGAAGGGCTAAAATGCTAACTCGTTTACGGGTTTTGGCATTACAAAATGACGTTGTCCCTGCGCCGCTCTACGGTGACTGGCTGTACGTTTAGGAAGCGCTTGATTTGACATGCAGCAAAGTTTTCTATGAGTGGAGGACGAACTTTAAATGTCAATATCGCAGTCGATCATGTCCATGTAATCGTGGTCAAAATCGCAATTGAGATCGATATTCGATTAATTGTACAGCCCTAACTTACACTATGCGTTGTGTACTCTACGTCTAGTGTATGAATTTTAGAAAGGTAATATTGTTTCAAAAGGAACATTAGAAGTTTTTTTACTAATGGGAAGTATAAGCCTCTTCCTAGTCGACGGCGCATGAGGTCATACACACGTAATGTGACGCCGCTAGCTTTAGCAGATACCCAGAGTCACAGACAATGACTTTCTTCAGTTTACTGTTTATGTCAATGTTACCTTTTATTAAAAAAATTATATATATACACACACACACACACACACACACACACTTATAAGAATTTATGCATAATTTTTATGGATGTACAAAAAGCACTGAATTATACTACAGTCCTAAATTAATAATATATTCTGGTGTGTATTGGGTTCTTTTCAGTCTTATATACTTGGACAAACATTTGTGTAAAGTTTTAGTCTGAAGTTTATATTTGATTTTATTTTAAACAAATGAAAAAAATGGTACTGAAAGTTTGCCCCCCCCAGTTAATCGAAAAAAATAATCAGCCAACTAATCGACTACGAAAATAATCTTTAGTTGCAGCCCTATATAAAACAATTTTTTATATATATAATTATTTTATTGATAATTGTATAGTAGGCAAACACATTCCTATTCCAAAAATTATAATCATCACCATCATCATGTGTAGCATTCAACACAAATTTACAAGAGAATTTGCATAAAAGCCAGTCATGCTCAGTGTGATGTCCTGTTAAATCTCATTAAGCCTCTGCACACTGAATTTCTTGGGAAGATCTTGACTTTATTATGTCATCTTGGGAGAATAAAGTGAGATCTGAAGACAGATTATTAATTAAAACATGCGGTTTGGCTGATGTTTTCACATTATTTGACTGTGCTGATTTACAAGTAGGATTTAAAATAATCTTTCTTCACTCTTTTTAAACAACACCCGATTAGAGAAATTGGATACAAAACTGAATTTGTGCTTTAGGTTTCAGTTCTGTTCCTTACGAAATTCTATTCCTTCATAATGCTTTGTTTTATGTTTAAAGAGCTTTTACTATCCCTAAAGTTTGCTCTAAACATTCCAGTACAACTTTACAATATGGCAGTGTGTACTTTTGTGTTTTGCTGTTGCCTAGTTTGTCACACAACTGTGTTAACCTGTCATGATGTTATTCTGGGAAGCTATGCAAGACAGATGACAAAAACAAGTACACATCTATCACTAACAAAATCACACTCTCAGCAAGCTGCACATGGGATCAGTAATGAACTAAATGTATCTGTTGAGTGATCGTAAACGTGTCCCTAATTTATATTTCTCCATTTGCATACCAGTCTGAAAGGTTAAGCTTGTTACTATTGACACAATAAACTAGATCTGTTTATAAGTGACAGGATGGACTAGTTTTTACTGAATGCTAATCCATTTTTTTTTTGTTTTTGTGCCACAATTTTGTTGTGATAAACAACTAAATTAAAGAGAAATGTAAGGGATATCACTTGGATTTTGCAGTGCAAAGGCAATGACACTTAAAAACAGTGACACACTTATGAAGGCCTCATTAATCAGACTCAGCCTGTTTGTTTTCAGCTGATTATATATGCAGAAGCTCCTCAGACCACCGTTAACTCCCACTGCCACAAATGAATAATCCTTAGAGTGCGAAGCCATGTCCATTTAGCACATCTTTACAATTTATTTAGGCAGTGCACTCCACAAATTATTTGTTTCCTCTTCAAATGACTCTTTTAAATCAGTTGAATCTATTCTCAAGCATGAATGAATCCAACGATTTGCCAAAGTTGGCACTTTTAAAAAATGTTTTTACTAATTAAGAGACAGTCAGAAAGAAATTTGTACTGTATGAATATCTATCTGCATTTATTTTATTTATTTATGTGTAGAATTTTAAATAAGCACATTAATAAACATGACATGATGTGCTGTTATAGGAAAATAATCAACAATGAGGAGGTGTGATAAGGTGTCGCTACCACCCTGATGTTTTACAATAAGAGCAGGTGATGAAGTGTTTCATTCCTCTTATACAACAGCAATTTGTCAAATATAATTTTTTAAACCATTTATTAGGGTTCTAAGCACTGAACATGTGTAGGCACCCTGTTGTTATTCTACCTTTTCTTATTCTTCTGCTTCTTCTTCTTCTGGCTAGGGGGTCTATGGCAGACCATAGAACCACCTGGTAAAAAGTTGTGAAATTTGGCAGACTGGGGAGGGTTTAAGGAACATTCTGTCTAAATTTGGGCCAAGCACTGCCAATGCTCTAGTGCCACCATCGAGTCAAATTTGGGCCTAATTTGGAAGTACTTGGAACTACTGATAATAACTTTTGAACCATGTGTCCAAAATGGATGTGCCAGGCATCCCTGGATTCCCTGAGTCTAAACAAGTTCAACACACCCTGTGACTCAATTTCAGCCTAATTAGATTTTATGTCATCTTGGATTTTGCAGCACCACTTACTGGTTAAAAGTTACAATAATCTGCCAAAAATTCTTCCATCTATGTGACAAAATGTTCTTATAGAGAATCCTGAAAGCGTGAATCCCTCGGTCTTGAAGACTTTTCCATGGGAAAGTAGGAAAACCTACTATTATCAAGCGCTGACACTGGAGACTCCTAAAAGAACAGGCTCCTTACAGAAAGCTTCTCTAGATCAACAATTATGTTATTAGGACTTTTTTTTTTTATCTGCTTTTTTAAAAATCATCATCATCATCATCATCATCATCTTTCGTTAGCTTTAAGGTATTAGAAGGAGCACATTAACCCAAATTTGAATTTGTACCAGAACTATTGTCAGAGCTGCTGTGATAGAAAAATGCATCAACACCTTCTGACCAATCAGATTCAAGAATTCAACAGGTATAAATACAGAACAGCAATCATGACATGTGGGTTTGGGTAGTGGTGGACTATGTTTTGTGTTTTATCCCTGTCTGTTTTCTGAATGCCGCTCTGAATTCAAGTGAATCAAACCACTCGGCTCGATTCACTTCAACCGGAATCGACTCTGGAAAGTGAGTCCACCGCTAGAGAAAATGATATGGCACACTTTCCTAATATAGTAATGCTGAACTGCCTCTTACTTCGCCTAGTCCCCCACTTATCACATAGGGCCACACAATAATACCCCCTCCCCCCATAACGCCCACCCGCTCTCTCACACTTGGCCATTCGCCATAAATATTCTTGTCCTAAAAACCCACTCACAGTAAACCCCGCGTGCACAGCATGCTCCAGCGTGACAGCCCGAAAAGAAGTGCGTAAGCACAGGGCCACGAGCCGCGGCGCGGGCTGGCGCAGTCTTACGCACAAACCATGACATGGCAGTATTAAATAAAAGACAAACGTCTTCATAATAAAAACGACGCAACTCGTTCACAAAAGCAAAACGCTTACCTCTGTATTTCTGTTATATACACCTGGTATTCTTTGTCAGATGATCCTCTCCTTAGTTTCTGCAGTTTTGGTCACAAAAGATGCAACTCGTTCCTTTTTTCCCCAGCTGAGAAAGTTTACAAACTCGTAAAAAACAAAACTCGGCGTGCTGGTTTCCAGGCTCCTACTGAACGAAAAGAGAAATAGATAGGGGCTGACTGGACAGTGGGTTAGGGAATGGGGGCGGGAGGGATGGAGCGAAGACGAGGCGGTTCTATGCCGGAGCTATTTTCTATTTTCGAAGCGCCTCCATCTCACTTGACGGCGAAGTCACGTGCAGAGCGCGTGGCGTTCAATGCGGTTTTCCCCTTCATTTTTTCCTAATTACCCTCACGTTTGTTCTAAGGCTAAAGAGCTAGCTTAAGTTTTCTGTCAGCTCAGAATTCTGTTTCTTGAACCATTTTTGAATGACAATATCCATAATTCAGTGTTACACAGCTAGTTTCTGAGTACTAAGAAGTTTGTGAACAAGCAGTTCATGATAAAATGTCCAGTAAGAATTCCCATTTCAGGTCCACTTGTATCTTGAAAACCAAAAGGTCATTTGCATATAGTTCACTAGCCATAATTACCTTTTAGAGTAAAGCTTTAGTAAGTACACTATATGCACCTTTCTAGGTAAAAGATACTAAAAAGGTATAAAAGCTATACTTTTAATGGCACCACGCTATCGACAAGGAATTATACAGTTTAGTACCCTTTCCCCCCTTTAAATACTCAGTGAAATTGTTCTACTGCCTTGTTAAAATCTCTTGTATGTTAAAATACATTTCTTCATGATAGTCATGATAAAATCTGTGTGTAAGGTTTGTAAATGGTGTATTTTGAGGTTTGGTAATGGGTTTGCTTTCTAGGCCAGGTTTTATTTGACCGTTTTTTTTGTTTTGTTTTGTTTTGGGTTTTTTTTGTAACCCTTGGTTTACATTAATTTCAACATGATTATAAACCTACAGGACATGCGTCGTCATTGGATATCATTGGACATAAGGGAAAAGTTACTTAACCGGCACAATAGGACCATTTGGAAATGGTCCTATTTCCAAAATTATAATTGCGAATTAGTCTTAGTCTTCAGGTTAATGCATGGGGTCCCTTCCTTTTTGTCTGTTTTTTCAGGATATTCTGGTTCCTCCACCAAGGGGTAGAGAGACAAAAGCCAGTGACTGTGATCTAATTAGTGATTACAAACTGAGATGTTCATGTGAACTTTTAGGTTACTTGTTTCTACGACAGTATGAAGAGAAAGAAAAAAAATTAAAGCCTTCAAGCCTTTGTTTAAGATTCCCAAAGCCAGGTAATAGTGTTGAAGCACATGAGTAGAAATATTTGTGATATATTTTCTGAAACGTTCTTTAATCGTCACAGTTTAAGCAGAGTATAAAGAAAATCCAGTTTTACAAGGAACAGAAAAATAAAGACTAAATTGCACATTGCATCATACAGGCGACCCTAAATACACACTCAGCCAGCATGCGTCCAGATTACAAACCACAGATTAAAAAATGTAAAACATAATAAAAAAGATAAAGTGCATTTTAAAAACTCCCTCATGTTTGTTTATATACTACTAAACAAAAAAACTCAGAAAGGAGAAACTGCACTTAAGAATTGAACATGGAAAGAAAAGGTGCACACACACACATTTACATATACAGTCATACACATCCCTTAAAAATGAATCTATACATACATCCACTAAGCCCAGAGATCTACATTCTACGTACCACATGACTTATCCCATTTTTAATCAAGCTTAACATGCACACTAATCAGACATCCATAACAACTTTGCACTCAGTTACATTACATACATATCTGAATGTATTTTAACATTTATTCATCCATGTCTCTTTATATTGTGCACACACACACACACACACACACACACACACACACACACACACTAAATCCCCTGACAATGGAGAATCTATTTCAGTTCAAGAGCATTCTGCAGTACTATACTGCAGGCTGAGAGGAAACTATACGTTTATCACTTGTGTGTAATAAACCATTCGACAGATATTGTGCAAAGTGTGAATCAGTCATCAAACTTTTTAACAGAATTGCTCTTCAATGCTGATGGGTCCGGGATTAAAACCTGCCCCATCAACCCCATCACAAAGACCAGTAACTTCTCTAATCTCTAACTTTGTGCTCTTTATTGTGTATCTGACGATAGGCTACAAAGCCACCCAGTGGTTTTGTTTTATTTCTGGTTTTGTAAGGCCCACTGAGGTATGTGTGGAAAAAAAAAAAAAGCATGTACACAGCACAAGCACACCTAAAAAAAAAAAAAAAAAAAGAACAGCCTGGGTCACATGGTGTGATAATAGGAGTCTGAGGTTCGTTTTTTAAGCCTCCTCAAGGGATGAGTCCTCCCATACTGTTGCCGTGTCGCCACAGATATTAAGGCAAGCGCTGGCACTGGAGTGTGTGTTGGATCTGGGATCTTTCCTTGCCTACAGCACTCATTGGATGATGGCGAGATTGGCAGTGGCATGGAGACCTTGTGCTGTACTTCTCCAGGCTGGCAGTTTTCCAACCTTTTATCCAAGTGCGATCCAGTAGAAGGAAGGCGAGATGTGCAAAAAGGAGGGAGAGAGGGTGTTCGCCTGGGTAGAAACCGCTGCTTTTTTGAGGTATCATCGGTAAAAGAGTGAGGACGTGGCTTTGCAGTGCACAGAGATGATGACGCGGGACTCAGCTCCAGTTCGTTCAGATCATTAGCCGACAGGTCGAGGGAGCCTAGCTTAGCCAGTGAGGCTGATCTCTTGATCAGTGACGGCGGGGTCAGACCAGCTTGACGCATTCTTGCCTCTACCTCTCTGGCTCGTTCTTGAACAATCCACCCTCTTTTCTGTTCTTTTGTAGCCCATGGGTGGCTGAGCCTCTTGTCTGATCCGCTGCTCACCTGGCAGAGGAACGCACCGAGCTGACTCAGAGTCTCCCACATCTCCCTCACATGGTCTTGTGAAAGGCAGTCAGTGCTTGTCTCCTTCTTTGTAACACCCTCTAACTTAAAAACAGCTTCTGAAGAAGACCTGGATGGAGTGGAATGGCTTTGCTTCAAGTGTGAGAGGCTCATGTCCGTCTCTAGAAATCCAGTGTGTCCACTCTCTTCTTCCCTGAGTCTTATTTTGCATCCTTTCCCAATCTCTTCCGCTACAGGTGAATGTCCCTCCTTCTCCACATTTATCTCCAACATTTCCTCAGGCTGATGGTGGTTGACTAGCACAGTGCTCGAATCAAGGAAGAGGTCTAAATGAGATGAAGTATTGTTCTCAGTTCTGTCTCTGCTGCTGGTGCTAACAACGGAACGCTGTGAAGGACAGCCGAGAGCACTTGATAGCAGAGGTGACGATGAAACATCTTGCTTCATCTTCTGTTCTAGCTGCCTGGTGGCTCGCCACACTGTACCCTTTGACCAATCACCTTGGTGGGCCTCTCCGAGCTCCACATTCTCCACTTCTGGTGAGTATTTTACTAGCTCCTCCTCCTCCTCTAAGCTACTGGAATCAGGTTGGCTGGCAGGAGGAGGGGGAGGAGGTACGCTGGGCCTTGTGGACTCCACAAGGCCGTGTTCTGAGGCCGTGTTATAAACCAAAACACTGCAGTTCTCCTGAAAAAGATAAATAAAAGTCATTAAGGCTAGGGACTGAACTGGTATTACTATAGGCGAATTTCCACCTCAGGAACCTTTTCAGGAACTCAAGAATTGAAGCAGGGTTGAAATTAGTTTCTGGAACTACTTCCAGTAATCTTTTCAGCTCTAGGTTTGACGTGAGCTTCACAGAATGACTAGCCTATAATAAATAGATTTTCAAAATAGCAGGTAACAAGTAATTACTCAAGCTGGATTACACAATACTGTGCAGCTCATCAGCAACACAATGACCTTTAAATTGTATAGAAATGAGAACACACTTGAGCACAAAGGAGGACAAATCTGATTTATAACACTGAAAAGTGAGTTCATGAATCAACTTCAGCTGCGTGGATGCAAGCTCCCGACCACTAGTTCCTTATTTCCATGTCATATACATGCAGCATGCCCCATTTTACCCTCATACACAGATAGGTGACAAATAAAGGCAAGAACAACATAAAAACACATTACTACACTGTACTATTTTACACCAAGAAGAGAGGAAAGAAGTCCGCTTCATACATTTCTAGACGCTTGTGTCTGAGTTTGCTGAAAATAAAGATGTCCTTTTTGACATCCTCAGAAATGGCATAAAATGTGAGAACAAAAAGATTTCAACAGAGATATGGATGATCAAGTGGTTTGTTTTCACATTCCTTTCTTTTGTGCTTGGTGTAGATTGTAGTGTCTTGGTGTATGTCGTAATGCATCCACTCTTCTAATTCTTACTCCTTTCATATACCATGCATAATCTATCAGTCCCTCCAGGATTTTGTGATCCCAGAAATTAATGCAAAATCAAGCAAACACCACGATATTCGAAGGAGCTTGCAATTTTTCAGAATTAAAGCAGTTTTTCCGCAGATGTGACATCATAACAACGCGCATCATGTGACATCATAACAACGCGCATTCAGCCAAAGCCCTCCTCGATTCTCGTGTGTCGAACTACAGCTAAAAGGTCTCATTTACCAACAAACATCACTGCAAAAGACTGTGCAAAACAATTTTGTGCAATTGCAATTTAGCAGTTCAAGTAGTTCTCCACAAAAAAGCACAAAAAACTTGCAAATTTTGAAGAAAAAATAAGCCACAGTATTTTTGGCCACAACAATCACAAACAAACTCCGCAAATTCCTGTATGGACTGATGACACTAAAATGTATAGAAAATGCTAAAAATTCTAGCTAGATGGTGTTTCGCTCACGCTTTTCCACAGAGGCCGGAGTGAGCAGGAGTGTCACTTTTAGTTTCTGTGGTTAGGGTAAAAGTAGAGCTGATGTAAGAAGATAACTAACTGTAAGTGAACGTGAATCTGATGAGATTTCCACCAAATACAGTCCTGCTCAACAACAGCAAGGGAAAAATAAATGATTAAAAAATTATATTCACCATAGAAGCTATATAGAAGACGCTATTTATGAAAATAAGTATTTAAAAACTGACCCGTTCTGCAACTTCCATAACCTGCAGGTGGTTATGTAAACTGTTTTTAGCTTTTTACAGAGTCAAACATTCTGAGAGTAAGTATATTTTGTACATGCTTCTACTGTCATGCCACCAAAAAAAAAGAAGCAGGAAAAGGCTTGAAGCATGAAATTGCACTTTGTTTAAAAACGCGACATACACTGGCCACTTAATTAGGAACTAATACTAATACTGGCCAGTCTTTTCTCTTAGAACATCCTCAATTCTTCATGGCATGGATTCCAGTCATGTTGACATGACTGCATCGCATAATTGCTGCAGATTTGTCAGCTGCACATTCATGCTGCAAATCTCCCGTTCTAACCACATCCCAACATTTCTTTACTGGATTCAGGTTTGGTAACTGGAGCAGCTATTGAAGTACACTGAACTTACTGTTCATAGAACCATTCTGAGACGTGATTTGTAACAGGGCGCATGCTAGAAGTAGCCATTATGAGATGGGTAAATTGTGGCCATAAAGGGATGCACGTAGTCAGTAACTCAATACTCAGATTGTTGTGCATCCTGAGATGCTTCTCTGCTTACCATGTTTGTAGAGTGTTAATTTGAGTTAAACTAGCCTTCCTGTCAGCTCAAATCAGTCAAGTACAGAAGACATTTCCGCCTGCTCACTGGATTTTTCGTACCAAACTCTACGTGTAAACGCTAGAGACTTTTGTGTGAAAATCCCAGGAGATCAGCAGAGATAAATACTCAAACCAGCAAATCTGGTACTAACTACCATGCCTTATTAAAAGACACCGAATCACATTTTGATGTAAACCTTAACTGTAGCTCTTGACTTGTATCTGTATGTTTTGGCTGAATGAATGAGCAGGTGTTCCTAATAGAGTGGCCGGTAAGTGTTCCAACTTCCTCTGTTACTTGTGTTGCTCAGTTTTTGTGGTGTGCTGAAATGTTGGGTTTGCTGCACACTTCACTTAATATTAAAGTTAATGTTAATGGTCCTGACCCCTGTGTTCTCTTTCAGGATAGTTCCAGGACCATTTAGTTCCTCAAAAGATTCTGCAACCTTGGTGGAAACAAGCCTTAAGTAAAGAATACCAAAGGATGACTGACAGCATATTGACCACCAACACCATAATGGAAATGGGGAACCCCATGCAGCATTCCTTTTCACCACAGGGTGGCAGCCAATGACATGAGTTTAAACTCAAAGCACTGTTATGGTGGGGTATGGGATGTCGATACACATGAGTTTAACAGAAGTGTCGGACTTACTCTCAGCAAAACTACTCTGTTGCTGTAATCAAAAATTACAACAATGATTTAAGCATAATTGTTAGATTCTTACGATATGTAAAATCCATTATTTTAAATAGGCTTGTGTGATATTATAATGTCATCAGTCCGAAACAATCGTGGGCTGCCAGAATATTCAAAGAATTTAGAAAATATTCAGTTTGCAGTAATGTTAAATTTTCAGGTATGTGCTTGATTTCATTTAAAACGTCATTTTAAATCCATCTGTTGTGACCAGTACATCAAGGAGAAAACATCAGAGCACTGGCATCACTATCATTCAAGAAAGGCTGCAAAAGACCTTAAAACATTTCACTAATTTTGTAAAACACGAGAAAGACACTTCCCTCCAATGGCGAAACTTGTTGAACAAAAGGTTTTTTTGCAATTGCATACAACCCACAAAGTTTTTATTAATTAGTTATTAATATCACATTATTTAAGTTAATTTTTCAGGTATAGTAACCATGTTTGTATTTGTGTAAAAAAGGCAATTACTAAATAAAATCTGTTCGTTCAGGATTGAAGTAATGAATTATTAGGCCCAACAGAAACAAAGTTCCAAAGTTTTGTGTTTTTTATGTAAATATGTTACATAATAACATTCAACAATGCTACTGGATAACTTTCTGATGTTTTACCTGATGATTATTATTAATCAAGGAAATCATGATCACTGAAAAATCAATATCGCACAAGCCTAATTTTTATACATTTTTAAAAACATGGGCAAGGCAAACAGGAATTTTTGCACACACAACTACCTTTTTCTGGTCCTCCTCCCCTTTAACAGGGTGCTCAGGAAACATGAGCTTCGACTCCTGGTTTGGGCTTTTGTCTCTGAGCATCTGCTCAGAACTACCACGGCTTTGCGCCTCCTGAGAGAGGCCAAGGAATTTCTCTCTGGCACTGAAGAAATCGATGCGGTCAGAGCTCAGAGCTGACTGAGGTGAGGCAGAAAGGCCCGCTTCCTGTGTTGTGGCACTGGGGTGTTGGTGGTGGTTATCGTCCTTGGCGTGACCTAGCCCTGCACAGTCCACAGCTGCATCAGGCACTTGCTGGCTGAATTTTTGCCTAAGTTCAGGCACCTGTGTGTGCTGCCCTGCAGCTGAGGAGGAGTTTGGGGTTTGTCTGCTTGGCTCAGGGGTTCTACTCCTAACACACCCTGTTCTGTTAGGAGAGCACACCTCTGGCTGCTCGTGGCTGAGTGGTTTGGCCTCTGCATCTGGGTGAAGCGTAGGCGATGAGGCAGGGTGATGAAAAGCAGCGGGTGGATGAGGCCGGCTCACCGAGACCGTTTCTGCCATGTTTACAGGTGCCGAACTGGGTCGGGCACCAGGCAAAACCGTAGCTGCTCGGGGTTTAGGGAGCAGGGATGGTTCCTCAGTAGCAAGGCTTTCTTCAGAGTTTCCTAGCCCGTTTGTGAAAGGCACCTCCGACTCGCAGTCCTTTTTTCCTGCTGCAGGGGCCGAGGAAGGGTTGAGAGTCTGGAGCAGCTCCTGCAGCGATGGAGATGTCTGGTTGCCACTCTGATTTCGGGGGTTGGAGCGGCCCAGCGACTGCGCCGCAGGAGCTTTAACCAGCGGCTCATGGTGCTCAGACAGGTTGCTGTCCGAATGGGAACGCCACAGCTTGTTGTGCCTCTGCCTGCTAATGAGGGGAGAAGGAACGAAACAGGGAAGTAGAGAGAGCAAGAAAGACGAAGAGTAAGTTCAATAAATCGACTGTGTTTATGCATTTCATCTTTATACTGATTTATATCAAACAAGTACATGGCACGCTAGCCTCTCCTTCAGCTTTTTTCAAACCCTTACTTATCAGTAAGACAAGATGTCCACTAAACAGCACATTTCAGGAGACAGGCAGCTCAAATGCCGTTCGATTTTCTGCAGTCTGAACATCAAAAAAACAGGAAATAATTTCTTCCAGCCAGTTTCAAGCCACATTTCTATGTGGGTTGAGCAGTCAAATTTAATTTCTTTTTTCCCCCATCATTTTCCTCTGCAAGAAATGTGCACAAAACCATGGCCTACACATGTAAGCACACTCTTTACATTTGTAAATGTGAGAACCTGGAATGTAGCATAACAGCTACTGTAACTGAAGTAAAGTGACACACCAAAGACAAAGGCACTCATAACTGTGTGAAGAAATAAAGACAATTCTGTACATATCTGTTTAAAGCATGCACACACTGTGTACATACTACAATGCATGCCAGTTGAGTACATGTCAAGGTGAATAGATTATGAATGAACACGTTGTCATTAAATATTTATGTAAATATATTTGGTTCTAGTTATTCAGACAGCTTCTAAGCCTCCTTTTTGTTTTGTATGTATGCAAATAAAGTGCATACCTGGCCAACAGGATGCCCTGGTACTCCTCTAGCTGCCTCATAAAGGAGGGGTTGGGCTTGGTTACGGCACGGCGCTCTTTGACATAGTCGAAGGCTTGCCCCAGATCCCAGCCGTACTCCTTCATGGCGTATGCTATCACAGTGGAGGCGGAGCGACTCACGCCCATCTTACAGTGCACCAGACACTTGGCTCCTGCTTTCCTGAAGAGAGAAGTTTAGATGTTTGTTATTGATGAAGGATGCTGGTAGAGAGAGGGGGAAAAGACTGAGCAGTTGTAAGAGAGTGAAGGATTTAGACCCCGACTTCAGCGAGTGATGTAGAATCAAGATGGCCAAAAAAAAGAAGAAAAAATTAAAGGAAAGAAAAAGCCCTAATGAGATGTGGCAGCTAAAACATACATTCTTCACTTAATACAGGACTTCCTGTGTCAGACACATGGCGTGAGCAGCAGTTGAACTTACTTGGCTCTGGAGATGAATTTATATGTGTCGTTCCAGTATGCCAGCAAATCTGTGGCCTCTTCATCGTACACGCGGATGTTGTGGTACTCAAACAGACCGGGGAAGAAGTTATCAATCTCCCGTGTCACGTTGAGGATGTACTGAACCCTGAGCACAAAAAAAAACGGATGTTTTTGTTGACGTATGTGTTTGCGTTAATGATTGTAGCTGAGTGTGTCGAATGTGACATCTAACAGTTTTACCCGCTGTTCTGTAGCTCTTCTAGATTAGACGCGTTCCATTCTGAACCCTTTGAACAAACCCAAATAGACAGTTAAATGATGCTAAATGACTGAGTGAGAGATTAAACAGGGGATTGCTGAAACAGGAAACTGAAACACGTGAAAACGGAAAGTGATACTGAATGAAAGAATTACCAGGTACACATGCTCGAATATCTCAGTGGGGCTGTCCATCTGACCCAGGATGACAATCATCTCATTATCGATGTACTCTTTAAACTCTCGCAGGTTACACCCCATCTGCATTTCCAGCTCCGTGCGGATCTGATAGGACAGAAATGGAATCAGTGGCAGTCAAGGCACAATTTCATAAAGCGTGTGTAGTGAATTTAGGATTTTGGATAAGTCTTTAATAAACATTTTTGGCTAAACAACATTTGAGGTAATAAAGGGACTTAGTAAATAAATAATAAATGTTGCATAATAAATAATGAAATCATTACTGGTGGAATTTATTTATTCATTTTGGAATTAAGAATAAAATTATCATTATGACCATTATCGCTATGACCTATAGAAAGGCATGTTGAAGCAGTTATATTATAATAGTTTATACCATGGTATGTCTGAATACTCTATTCTGATTGGCTGGAAGGTGTGCGTTCAAACCGTTGAATGCACAGGTAATACCAGTCAGTTTAATCACTGTTCTAAATTAATGCGCTGCCTATAAACAATTGTAACCATAGATGTGGCACAGACACAGGTAATTCACACACGCACAATCTCTCTCTCTCATTCTAATAACTATTTACTATAATTCATTCAAATGAATGTAATCATACTACTTTTTCTCTGTGTATGGTTTAGAGTGGGCAGAATTCCAGATCTAACAAACTATATACAATATAACTAACGAAAATTAACTGTTATTTTTATCCTTTTGGTCAAGTTTTGTACTGCAAACATCAATGACAGCTTTTACTTGGCAATGCTGCCAAGTGGCCATGGTATAAGCGGGATAATCCACAGCACTTTGCTTCGTGTTGCGTGCCTCCACTTCGTGCATTAAAACTGTGTAATGCCCACCTAGCTCTGGATTATCCATTACATAATTTTAAAAAAATTATAGAAATAATAATATAATAATAACTAAAAAACTAAATAAACACAAATTTGAAACATTAAAGGTTATGACAGAATTGTAATATTGCCTCCAATTTATTTCCTTTCATTAGGAAAATAGTTTTTTATCCTCCATGGTAAGCCAGTTTTACCAGTTTTCCACGGGTCAGTTTTAAAACTAACAACATGGATTTTCCGACCTAGGGAAAATCCAAAGATAACACCCCATCAATTCAGTATTCCTTTGGGAAAGTTGGGAAGATCTCCTCAACCCCGATTTCAGCAAGTGATGTAAAATAAAAAAATCTTGATTGATCTAATGCAGTGATTCTCAACAGGGGTGGGGAGGAGATACAAATTTATCAAAAGGGGGGCACAAAATTAAAA
This sequence comes from Stegophilus panzeri, assembly GCA_024331685.1. Taxonomy (NCBI): domain Eukaryota; kingdom Metazoa; phylum Chordata; class Actinopteri; order Siluriformes; family Trichomycteridae; genus Stegophilus; species Stegophilus panzeri. Next base: position 10,975,015 of record JANDJT010000081.1, on the reverse strand, counting down.
AAAAAAAAAAAAAAAAAAAAAAAAACAGACAGGGCATCATTTGGGTACTTGGTGTATTTTATTGCTTTTCAAATAGAATGTGCATGAATGAAATACTGGGGAGAGGCAGAGATTAGCCTGCTTTTTATCTAGCTGTCAGTGCAGACCAGTGTTGCCAACTTAGCAACTTTTCAGACCCCTTTGGTGACGTTTTTTTTTTTTGTAAAAAAAAAAAAAAACAACAACAAAAAACAACAAATCTAGCGACTTTTTGGTCAAACCTTAGCAACTTTCCAAATATCGCCAGTACTGTCCTGCAAGTGCGAGGACCTCTCTCTGCGTCTGTACTGTTCAGTGAGTGGCTAAGAGCCGGAGCAGCACATTCTGTTGAACGCAAGGCAGTTGACATAAACGTGAATGTAAAAAGAAGCAAGTGCAGGTGTCCCACTGACTGATTTAACAAAGTCATGGCTAATGAGACGTGCCCTTCATACCACCTTTGTATATAAGTACAATGGATATAAAAAAGTCTGCACATCCCTGTTAAAATGGCAGGTTTTTGTGATGTAAAAAAATTCAACCAAGATAAATCATGTCAGAACCATTTCTACCGTTATTGTAAATTTTTAAGCAATTAAAGTAAAAAACGATAAGAATCATTTTAGGGGGAAAAATGAAAAATTAAAAAAATGTACAATAACCTGGTTGCATAAGTGTGCATACCCTTAAACTAATACTTAGTTGAAGCACCTTTAGATTTTATCACAGCATTCGATTTGGCACATCTTGACTTTATTATGCCATTCTTTTTGCCATTCTTCCTTACAAAAGCATTCTAACTCTGTCAGATTGGCTGGGCATCTCCTGTACACAGGTCACCACACAGATTTCTGATTGGATTTAGGATTTAGGTATGGATTCTGGCTGGGACATTCTAAAACCTTGATCTTGTTTTGGTGAAGACATTTCTTTCTTGTTTGCTTCTGGCCGTTGTCATGCTGAAAGGTGAAATTCTTCTTCATTGTAAGTGTTTTAGAAGAAGACTTAAGGTTCTGTGCCAAATTTAAGTGTTATTTGGAGCTATTCATTATTCCCTCCACCCTGATTAAAGCCCCAGTTCCAGCTGAAGAAAAACAGCTCCAAAAGTATGATGCTGCCACCACCATGCTTCTCTGTGGGGATGCTGTTCTTTTGGTGATGTTCAAGTGCTTTTTTTGTGCCAAACATATCTTTTGGTTATATGGCCAAAATGTTCAACTTTGGTCTCATCCGACCATAACACATTATTCCACGTGGTTTTGGGAGACTGGATGATTTTTCTTTTTTTGTTAAAAAAGGCTTCCATCTTGCCACCCTACCCCATACACAGAGATTTGAAGAATTCTGGAGATTATTATCACATGTAGGGAGCAACCAGAACTTGCCAGAAATGGCTGAAATTCTTTTAAATGTTGCTGTAGGCCTCTCCCTGACCAGTTTTCTCCTGATCCTGAATTTTAGAGGGATGTCCTGTTCTTAGTAGTGTCACTGTCATGCCATATTTTTTGCACTTGATTATTGCCTTTACAATGTTCCATGGTATATCCAATTCCTTGGAAATTCTCCTGATTGATATTTTTCAACAATGAGATCCCATAACTGCTTTATGGCCCATGGCTTTTCTAGTTGGATGTTACCAAGATGGTGTCAGGAAAATATAGCAACAGCTGTACTTTATTTGGGGTTAATCAGTCACTATAATTTATGGTAGGTGTACACTAATTAGTATTTAACATGAGCTTGAATGTAATTGGATTTTTCTGAACTGCCACATTCCCAATTATAAAAGGGTGTGCACACGTATGCAACCAGGTTATTGTACTTTTTTCTTTTTTCCCTAAAATGATTCTTATTGTTATTAATAAGTTAAATGTTTACAATGAAGGTAGAAAATGTTCTGACATGATTTATGCTGCTTTAATTTTTTTACATCACAAAAACCTGCCATTTTAACTGGGGTGTGTAGAATTTTTAGCTCCACTGTATCATACGAGAAAGTGTGTATGCACAGACCTCTTTAGATGTGACATTCTCCAGGTCTTTCTGCATCATGATCTCTCTCAGACGTGTCTTGATCAGTCGCTCCGTTCTCTCTCGCTCTGTTGGCCTAACGGGCACATAACACACAGTCTTTATATAGGGGTTATTAAACAATTATTTTTGCACCGACTCTTACTCACTAAAGCAAAACAAGAAGCAAGTAAGAAAACTCATCCATTACCATTTACACACATCAGTTAAACAAACACAGTAAATGCTGAACAAAGTGTGCAACATGGCAGTCTGGCTGAGATAACATGCCCACAAACAGGAAGTGTAAGTGAGCACACGTGTCTTTCTGCAAAGTGGTGCTGAGGGAACTGTCTGATCTCAGTCCTCTCTGCCCTTACTGTAAAGATAGTCAAACTGCAGAGTTACCAGACATTAAGACTTCCTTAGTGATGTGCCCATAAACCGCAGTCTCACACACAATTGAGCATGTAAACAGTAGACACGCACTCAGTTTGCTTGTCTATACCAATGAGACTGTATGAATTATACACTCATGGCATTTTACGCAATGCCATGTCACTCATTTCAGTGATAATACACGGACATGAGCGCTGCTGTCTTTTAAGTGGAAACTTTCAGATCAGTGGTTATTATATAGGTGTGTCAGTTAGCACAAACTTCTGTTTACGGGAAGTCAGTATTATTAGTGAGTAAATTTTAGGTCTGTTTGCATGAAACGACTTAGCAAATTCTGTGTTTATATATAGCCTAAACTGGGAACTCCATTTACATGTACATTACATAGAAAACAAATTTGGGCTCATATGAAGAGCAGCATTTATAAAGTTATCATTACCTTTCCATTAGTCTCAACAGAACATACTCCAAATGCACCTTTATTTCTTTGCTTTCAACTTTCTAAATCTAAACAGCAGCTATACACACCACATGCTGTCTTTTTGTTCCTTAAAGATAGCCTTGGCTACTTAGACACTTCATTTTATAAGCAATTATTTGTATATTTTATATTTTTTATATACAATAAATAATTGTATGAGTCCTGAAATTACATAAATTTTTGCATGTCTGATTCCACTAGAGATGCTTTTTCAGGAATGTTGAGTGTGTCAGTAGTCTAGGAATACACAAGCTTTGATGACAGGACATATGACAGATTAATTCTAATAAAGAATATAGAAATAATACTAATACAGAAGATTTCTGATTTCTTTAAAGTCACACTATGATACAAAGTGGGAAGTGATGGACCATTAAGGTAAAAAAAAAAAAAACTTTTTTTTTTCCCCATCTGTGTTTTGGAGAAAGAGTAAATGGCTTCAAATGGTTGTATTCCAATTGGGGTATGTACATGATGATTTCTTTTTCAGTTTCAGCTTTCAGTGGAATTAAAATTGGTGTTTCAGGGATTTTTATTTCTGTTTGTTGGTGTTATGGACACTGATACAAAACTATATGTGGTACTATATTTTATAAATTATATTATAAAAAGACAAAAATAGTTTTGGTGATATTCTCATTTTAATTTTGTACTTAAATTTCATGATTGCCCAATTAAAATTCTTGTATTTCCTCATTTGTAAGTCGCTTTGGATAAAAGTGTCTGCTAAATGAATAAATGTAAATTCTCTCTAGGTTTATATATGTCCCACCCCTGGAGGCGTGTCTTGTTCTATAGCAGCAGCATATTAGCACTAAACATGGTTCATCTGTGCGTCTTCCCGCACACTATCACCGTTTCCAACTACTGCTTGGTTTAGGGAAAAACTGGTTGTAGTTTATTTATTTAGAAGAAGGTTTTTTTGTATGATTTTATGGGATAAGTGCTTTTCAGATGAGTGTTTGACCAACTTGTGGCACTTTAATGCTGAAATGAGTCAAGAATGCAATTCCACTTTTATTCACCATCAGGACTTTTCCATCAGTAAACGCAATTAAAAGACTCTAATCTCTTTGCTGTTCTTAATATTTAGCTCTTAATATTTAGCTCAATATCTCAATACGCTATTGTCAGGTTTGTTTAGATTTGGTGGGGGTGTGGTGTATTTGGAATGCTATTGATTGTTGTGTAAGTCAGTCAGCACTTCAGTCTGACTTCCTGTTTAAGAAGGAATTTAAGAAGCCATTTCCTGGGGATTTTAATGATTTTAATATTATTAGGCTTGCTATACATGTATCTATTCTGCTTCCTGTACCTTTCTCCTTTTCATTTTAGAACACACAGAAATTGGTGATTTGTGCCATTTATGTGGTGTGAGTGAAGGCAAAAGAAGGCAAATATCCTTTATATCAGGTGGCTGTGAGAAAAAAATGTAAAAAGCAACTCACTGATCAGTCAACACTGTTCACTTGTAAAAAGACGTCACACAATCAGTGAGCGTTCTTTCAAGAGTCCTGGCTATAAATAAAGATTACAGGGGATGTAGTTAAAGGCATACTTTCACATACACATCAGAGAAGAGCACAGGTGAGTCAGCGCGATGCGACTGCACATCCTGCATGACGTTCCACTCATTGATGTGGGCCTGATGTGAGGATACACGGCTCTGGTAGTAGCTGACCCAGGTCAAGAAGAGGCTGCCTGGGAAGTAGTTAAGGCAGCGTGCTACCTCACATGCCTTATGGAGAGACTGCAGAGCTGACCTGAAAGAGGGAGTAGGAAGAATTATTGCTGGTGAGTGTCTGAGACAAGGAAAAGAAAAAAGCTGCTGTTAAAATCAATACATTTCTTGTCTATTGTCACTTACCACATGGCCTGGACTGAAACGGGCTTGAAAATGTGGATCCTGTTATCTGTGGACACACTGAACCCCCTGTGAGAGGATAGGAGAGGTAGAGTGTGAAATTCAACATTAACATGTTCTGGATGAGTTCAAACACTACAGGTTTACGTGTTCACAGCTACTTACCCATCTCCATCCAAGTGGATCAATGTGTCACTCCACAGAGGAAGCACCAGGCCTATTGAACAGGAACTACACATGCACACATACTCAGTGTTACACATTGAATTTCAGGACGTCTCTTCTTCTTTGTCCGGCCTTTTCCCATATCTACTTGGGGTTGGCTCTCCTAATCTTTTGTCTCCAGATTGCTCTGTTCTGGGTCGTTGTTGGGTCTATATTGTCTCTAGCGAGGTCTTTATTTATAACATCCATCCATGTTAGACGGGGTCTTCCATGGCAGAAAAGCTCCAGCACTTTTCTGTTTATGTGGTATTCTGGTTTTCTCATCACATGTCCATACCATCATAGGCGCACTTCAGTCAATTTTTCAGGTAGTGATCTGACTTTAAAACTGCCCCTGATATATTGGTTTGGTATAGGACTTAGGACTTCTCTGGTACAACTTATATATTTTGGATTCTGTATCACTTACTGGTCACTTATGATAAAAATGTATGCAAAATGAATAAATGTACTGACACACACTCACCTGTCTGAGGGGTTGAAGTCCATGCCCAGCACTACACTTTCCTCAGTGTCCTGCCGTCCATTTGTGGTCACAACAACCATGTAGCGTGTGCACTGAGGGTGCATGCTTTCCAACCGCACCGCCTGCCAGACACCACTATGTCAATATAACCATTCATTCTGGATTTCTGAATAGTATTATGATACCACTATTAAACGGTAATATGAACTGCTACTAAAATGTGTTTTTGCATCATTCACCAGACGGATGTTGTCTTCTGGCCGTAGCAGAGTGAACATGGTCTGCAGGTGCAGCTGAAGATCTCCTAAACGTGTGCAATGGACAAATCATTCAGCTACGATATACACATTCCCAGCTGATGCAATAAGGTCCTAGGATGTCATGCGAATCCGATTTCTGATACCTGCATGTTTGCTACGCTGTCCTGTGATCCGCGAGGAGCAGATGGATGATGACGAGGAGCCATTTCCCCTTGGGAGGAAGAGTGCGGCGCCTTTCACTGTTAGAAAGCTCTCGCTAATGCTGAGGGAAAAATGAGTGAGACAGAAAACAATGCATCATTCATTCATTCATTCATTCATCTTTAGAAACTGCTTTAGGCATATACTAGGAACATTGTGTGCAAGGCCAGAATACACATTGATGGGATGCCAGTCCATTATCTTACACATACATAGGAGCAATTTAGAGTAGCCAATACATTTACCAAAATGGTTCTGGGAGGTGGGAGGAAACAGTGTTAGTGAAGAAAACACACAAACACGCGAAGAACATGTACAACTCCACACAGATAGTAAGCCGAGCTCAGGATCAAATCAATCGATTATTACAACAATCTACTTCTTCATATGTCTGATGGTGAGAAATATAACATCTGACCAAAGAAAAACTTAAAAAAAAAAAACCCTTTCCTAAATGCTAGGGCTATGCGATATGATGATATATTATCAATATCATGATAAATTATGTCACAGTATGCTTTTCTGAGATATCATGATATCTTTTGTGTGTGTGTGTTTTTTTTATTATTAAATTACAAACAGACTGGAAGGTGTTGATTTGATGTTAAAATGTTGTACTTGATCTCGGCTGAAATAGTAAAATGTTTAAAGAAAAATATTATCTAGATCATGTCAAATGCCTCTGAGAATCGTGATATATTTTTGTCATATTTCCACCCCTACTAAATGCAACATGTTTTTAGACCCCATGAAGCTCATAAGAAGTTAATTTATAATAATGCAGTGCCCTTGATGATAAAACAGCACCAGATTTATTCTGATGTATTTTCTGACACACTTGCCGCACCAACTGCGTTCCGGAGAGAGAAATCAGATCTCAGTTTTTGTTGTTGTTTTTTGTTTTTTTTTTTTTGTTTGTTTTTTTTGGGGTGGGGGGTGGAATGGA
>JANDJT010000081.1:10942002-10968045 GCA_024331685.1 Stegophilus panzeri | reverse complement strand
GAATGGAGGGGGATTGGGGGACAGTGCCTCAGACACTAAACACTGGCAGGGTATGCCTGAGAACAAACTGTTCCACTGCAGCTCTGTTTCCTCAAAACTGCAACAGCTGTGTACAGAGTGAGAGACTTATATCGAGTGTACTTATACAGCTTCCTGATATCCACTGTTATCAAACTAACATGCAGGACAAGCAAGAGGAACTGAATAGAACCTGGTAAATCATACATACAAAGCGTGTGTAGCTCTGTATGGTAGAATCAATAGGTGTGTGTGGTTTATGCATTGCATTTATAAGCAGGTGCCATTTTATAGAAGGATTTGTAATATAAGATTCCTGCAATAAAGGAGTTCCAATGGGTTCTATTGGATTTCTGTCTGTCAAAATTCATTTGTTCAGCCCAGAGCTCATAGAGCAATCAAAATTGGTCTGTTCTCACTGGTATAAAGCTGTCATCATACCAAAAGGTGTAGTATTGCGGTTCTCGATTCCAAAATGATACTTTCAATAAATAATAATTATAATAATTAATAAAAATTTGGGGGACCACACAAACACACAAGTACACACACACACAGACTGAATGCCCAAACTTCAGATAAAAATAGAGATGCTGGCGTTAGTGGTCAACCTCTTGATGATCTAATCAGACCGATATTGAGGTAACCAGCATTGGCCAATTATCCTGCAAGCATGGGAGATGAATAAAAGTGCCTGAGCTCCCTTGTTTGTCTGCCCCGTTACTGTTTTTCATTAAATGTGTATGCGGTCTTTACATGACCTCGCATGTGTATGTGCTCTGAATGGGTGATTATAATTCTTCAATTCCTGCTGATAGATTTCCTTACAAAAAAAGTGATGCTGGTGAATGACAGACCTTTAATGCAGCAGAAATTATGTCTAGTGCAGCAGAAATGTTCAGCAAATTTGGTTATTTGTTATTATATTACTCTATGGTGTCTGGGGAAAGAAAATCAGCATCATATCTGCCTCCATACTTTGTAAATATTGGCACCAGCCACTGAAAAACCCATATCTGTCCACCGCTAGTTAGCTTGGAGATAAAATTTCCACCCTTATATGAATAAAATGCCCTTCATTTTTAAATAAAATAACTAACTAACTAAATAAATGAATTCAAACATAGTTTCATTTGTACTGACATCACATGTTAGAGCCAAGAAGAACTGATCAATCACCAATTAGGAGCAGCATCGAAAATACTAAAAAATACACAATCAAACAGTTTATCATATGCTATAGAAAATGTATCAAAAATTTGATTGCTTGTGCAATATAAATGTCATGAAAGAAAGAGTGAGTCCCTTTGTACAATAGTATGAGAGTGAGATCCAGTCTGCTCTGGTCATGGGGTTGTAAAATAAGAGTCGGTTCCATGTTAGCCTTATCTATTCTTATTAACAAATTTGTTGTTCTTAAAAAATACTTAATTTGCTTATGTCTGCTGAGATGTGAAAATAATGTTGTGGCTCTTTAAATAATGACCTAACAGTTAGAAAAAGTGCTTGTTGGTCATGTGGAAAGAGCAGATAAGTAACAAACACACCAAGCATGCGACATGCCAAACACAGGGTGGCACATATGATTAAACACCACCCCACTTCATATAGTGTAGACAGGAAGTGTATGAGTTATGCATGCTCAAAAAGTCACTAGAAGTCACCAGAGAGAAAAGCATATTCCTTGAGTTATCATTATTGTTTGCATATCAAAACATGCTACATGAAAAAGGAAGATTTCCTGAAGAATAGAATAGAGTTTTATCACAACAGAAAATAATAGTTATCTCATTTCTTACAGAAAGATTTAGTATGTTAAAATACTATAATTTTAGTCATAGAGAGTTTAAAATCAAGCAAAGATCAGTGATTGGTCACTGGGAAACCATGGTGATCAGTTACTGGATGTTGGGAACAAAGAATTGCACAGGTGGGACGAACAGTGGTGATCAGTGATTGGTCACTGGGACCCTGAGAAACAGTGGTGATCAGTAATTGGTGATTAGGACACTGGGAAACAGTGGTGATCAGTAATTGGTCATTGGGACCATTGTGTAAGCCTTACACAATGGTCCCAATGACCAAGGAAAGTGTGCCAGACAGGTAAGTGCAGGACAGTCGCTAATGTCTGTTCAAAAAGATGCTAGATTTTTCTTTTTGTGCTTCTTTTTGAAATAAAGATGCTAAGGGGTCTAAAAGTCGCCAAAACAAGCAACACCGCACACTAATTAAGCAGTGTAGCATCTTCAACATCCTCAGACAGACAAGACAAGAACAGATTCAAGCACCATCTTAATATTACCCTTCAGGCTTCTGCTAGCTGTAAGGGCAAGGAAATCCCAAATAAATGTAATACATAATTAAATAAAAGACTAAATGAGTCTACACCACTGTGAACTATGCTAAAACATCAGTTATACATAGTTTTACTTCTGTTAATGAAACTACTATGACATATTGTGACATAATTTTGCTTATATCACCAAAAAGGAATGTTGACAATGAGCCAGTGTGTTTTATGTTATTGCTGCACAACAATATTCTCTCTCTGCATTCTAGATTACAAGAAAAACTAGCAATGCAAATAAAAAAGCAGGGTGTTTGCTATATACAGGAAAAGGGTGGAGAGGCAGATATGAGGTGTCAAATAAAACCCAAATGTTTTCACTGTACCATCACCACATGACCTGTATAAACATAAGCAGTAGTGGATTTCACACCTTTGTACATGGCACACCCTGGTTTGCAGGAAAGGCATGATTCACAGTCACATCAACAAAATCGGACTTTGAACTCAAACTCTGTGTGTGGGGGGTGGATATGTTTTTATGTCCCCACAAAAACAGTTTTGACATTGTAGGGACATTTCACTGGTCACCACGTGGAAAAACGTATACAAAAACGGCATCTTTAAAAAAAATGTTTTATTAAAAATCAGACCATGAGGTAACAGTTAGGTTTAAGTGTAGCATAGCATTAATTAGCTGCATTAATAATTATGTCAAAGTAAGATCCTCACGAGAGAGAGAGAGAGAGAGAGACAGAGACAGACAGAATATGATAGTAAACCCCATATTAAAAAATAAGCCTATTACAACACTTCCCATCAATCAACAGCAGACGATAAATGCAAGTCACTCGAGATTCCGGGTAGTTGTAAATAACAATTTCCCAACATACACCTTCTATTACTTCCTCATGACACTGCTAAATGTTTAATAAGAGAACATCAGACAGGTGAATGACTCACCTAGTGTAAGGGGAGTCCCACTGTAGTAACAACCTCCTTGTTTTGTCCATTCCTCAAATGTACCTTTGGTTACATCCTCATGAGACGTCACTGTCCCTTCCAGTGAGAAAATCACTTTTTCCCTCTATTTACTTTGTTCATATATACACATGTGAGATACGCATATGAGGTCATTAAGGTATTCATCGTTTCTCAATACTACTTCCTAGAGGAACTTTTCAGGTCTCAAGAGTTTGGATCTGGGAGAGTCAGACTGTGTGATTATTAAACTACCTACTAAAACTGGTAATAAACTGAAGTGCTAATCAGATGTGTTTGAGCAAATCTCTAAACTTGGCTGGACTTGCTTCAGGCCTCCACCCTTGTCCAGGGGTTCCATACGGCAGACATTAAACATGTGAACTTTAAGGCAAATGCTACAGGCAGGAATAACTATTTTGATCACGCATTCAAACTTTATAAATATATCTTCTCTTAAACTGTAGTAAAAAAATATATGGAAACTTTTACTGTGACTTAACTTTAAAGCAGGCTTTTTCGTTATATTCAGAAACAAAAATCACAGTTTCTAGAGTCATCACACATTCATCTTCTGTAACCGCTTTATCCTCTTCATGGTAGGGTCAAGGTAGGTGGAGTCAATGCTGGAAAAACACTGAACACAAGGCAGGGACAGGAATCCAGTCCATCACCATCTATGGGCAATTTAGTATAGCCAATTTGCCTACTTGCATGTTTTTGGACAGTGTGTGGAAACCGAAGAACCCTGAGAAAACACAGTGAACACGGGGAGAGCATTCGAAACTCTGCACAGACAGTAACTCAAGCTCAGGCTCGAACCCAGAAATTTAAACATGATATCTCAGTAAAGTGTATTATCTGATATCAATATTACACCGTTATATTGCCCAGACCTATTTCTTGTACTTATTGGGATATTACTGTCTATTGTTTATCCTTCCATTCACATGTAATGTCTTGCATTAAAACCTTACAAAAATCTTTCAAGGAAGACGTGATACTCAAAATAAAGAGCCTTTTGTGAGTAACACAAGGAGTATTTGTTTACAGTCAACAACACATGGATACTTTTTAAACCTTAAGTCACTTGATAAGCATAAAGTCACAAAGTCTACACAAAGTGTTTAGCAATCGGGTATATCAAATAAAGAACCAAATCTTAAACATGTTTTTTTTGTTGTTTTTTTTTAAAGTCATTGCTGAGTTTTCTTTCCTCGCACACTTACAGATAGTTGACTGTGCTCAGTGGGAACACATCGCTCCGCACCATCACAGCTTATTCCTGTGGAACAGCTCCCCTACATTGCTCTGTAACACTCCACAGACACACTGTGACCACCAGTAAAATGGTGCTGACTTCCTTGTATGCTTGTGCGTGATGTTTTGTTTTCACGTCGTTAGGGCTGAAAGGTGAAGGGGGGAGGGGCCGAGCTGCACACGCTCTGGAGGAGTGGGCGGGACGTCACTGCTGAGGTCAGACAACAAACCTTCATTCCTGCACTTAAATAAGCAACCACTAGGAATTGCACAATAATAACGCCATTACTGTATTGCTCCAAAGTTTGCACCCCCTTAGAACAAACTTAAATGTTATTTCAATTTATTGCTATTGGACAAAATTTGTCACACTTGTGTGTGCCTTCATTAGCACAAGCATGATAAAATTACAATAAAATGATTAAACATAAAATGCTAAGATATTATTAGTAAAAAAAAATATATTATAATATGAATATATGTATGTGTGTATATATATATATATATATTTTTTTTTACTAAGAATATATATATATATATATATATATATATATATATATATATACACACACACACACACAATAATAATATTATATTTTACATATATATATTTATGTATACATACACACACACACACACACACACACATACACAATCAGTAATTTGATATTTATATACACACACACTCACTAGCCACTTTAATAGGAACACCTGTACACCTGTTTATTCATGCAATTATACAGTCAGCCAGTCATATGGTCACTGTAACGTCAGATTTCTATTCTTGGCTGGTAAGATCCTATGGAACCTGATGTGATCTTCTGCTGTTGTAGCCCATCCGCCTCAAGGTTTGACATGTGTGTTCTGAGATGCTTTTCTGCTCACCACAGTTGTAAAGAGTGGTTATTTGAGTTACCATTGCCTTCCTGTCAAATTAAACCAGTCTGCACATTGACTGACCTTTCTCAACAACTAGACGTTTCCTTCCCCAGAACAAATTTTTTTTTTTTTGCACCATTCTATGCAAATTCTACAGACTGTTGTGTGTGAAAATCCTAGATCTCCATTATCTCCATTCTGATGTGTATACACATTTAATATGATTTAGTGCTGACAGTTGGATAAATATAACAACTTCATCATGATACCTCAGTTTGAATTTATCTACCTCGTTTCATTTATCTCATTTTGCATACTGCATTAAATCACACCAACGGAAGAACAGCCTTCTTAACTAGGCTATAGAAAGACTCTTATTGCTGCTAAGTCAGCAAATTTCTCCACCCTTAAAAACAACTAAAATAAATGACCATATTTCTATTCTATTTCTATTAAGCAATGGCCCAGATCCTCCTCCACCTTCAAACTTATTTTTTTGTAGATTAAATTGTACAACCCCAATTCTGAAAAAGTTGGGACAGTATGGAAAATGCAAAAGACAACAGCAAAAGGAGTCATTTGATAATTCAATTCACCCTGTACTTTATTGAAAACACATTATTTGATGTTTTACTTTGTGAATTTAAGTTATTTTTGAAAATATACACTCATTTCAAAACTGATGACTGCAACACACTCCAAAAAAAATTCGGACAGTCGATTGTTTACCACTGTGTAGCATCACCATTTTTTTAAAATAACACTTAAGCATTTGTGCACTGAAGACACCAGTTGGTTAAGTTTAGCAAGCGGAATTTCCCCCATTCAATCATTATGCATTTCTTCAGCTGCACAACTGTATGGGCCCTTCATTGCCTTATTTTGCACTTCATAATGCGCCACACATTCTCAATCGGAGACAGGTCAGGACTGCAGGCAGGCCATGCTAGCACCCGCACTCTCTTCTTACGCAGCCATGTGCTTGTAATCTGGGCAAAATGTGGTTTGGCCTTGTCCTGCTCTGAATGGCAGCATATGTTGCTCCAAAATGTGTACATATCTTCCTGCATGAATGGTGCCTTCATAGATGTGAATGTTACCTATCACCAGACGCTGATAACAGCTTGGCTGGTCTTTTTCCTCTTTGGCCCGGAGAACATCATGGTTGTTTTGTCCAAAAACTATTTGAATTGTTAACTTGTCAGACCACAAAACACGAGTCCACTGTGCTACTTGCCCTCTCAGATGAGACGAAGCCCAGAGAAGTCGGTGGCGCTTCTGGAGAGTGTTGATGTATGGCTTCTCCTTAGCATAGTAAAGCCTTAACCTGCACCTGTGGATGCAGCGGCGAATGTTGTTGGCTGACAAAAGGTTTACCAAAGTATTCCCGGGCCCACGTGAGGATATCCATTACAGACTCATGATAGTTTTTAAGACAGTGACGTCTGAGGGATCGGAGATCATACACATTCAGAAGTGGTTTCGGCTTTGCCCTTTACGCACAGAGATTTGACCGGAGTCCTTGAATTAGTTAATTATATTGTGCACTGTAGAAGGTGAAATGACAAAAATCCTTCCGATTTATCTTTGGGGAATGTTGTTCTCAAAGTGTTGGATTATTCGCCAACGCATCTGTTGACAGATTTGTGAGCCTCGACCCATCCTTGCTCTTTTAAGACTAGGCCTTTTTTTGGAGGCTCCTTATATACTATGAGTAGACGACTGCCTCACCTGTTTCACATCACCTTCTTATTTCAACTTGTCACATCGCTATTAGTCCTAAATTACCCCAGTTCCAACTTTTTTGGAACGTGTTGCATGCATTAATTTCAATATAAACATTTATCTTTAAAAACTGTGTAGTTGATTAGGTAAAACATCAAATACCATGTCTTTAATTTAAATACATTTATAAATCAATCCTCTTTGTTTTTATTAGCATTTTCTATACTGTCTCAACTTTTCATAACTGGGGTTGACATTTTCCAATTTGTCACCTAGAAACCATGGAAGATTCAAACTTTTCCACTCAATAAAAATCTAACTCATGGCTTCCCAGTCTTTTTGGTCAGTGGACATTATGAATTTTCTGAGCTCCCAAACCTAGACCACTTTAAATTTTTATATTCCAGATTTATAATTTAGCACATGTAACATTTGAACATTTTATTGTAAGGCAGTAACATGTGTAACCTAAGTAGGGCTGCAACTAACGATTATTTTCACAATCGATTAGCTGGCATTTTATTTATTTATTTATTCTGATTAATCAGATGGGCACAAACTTTCAGTGCCATTTTTTCTTTTATTTAAAATAAAATCCACAAACTGAGTGTTACAAATATAAACTTCAGACTAAAACTTTACACAAATGTTTGTCCAATTATATAAGACTGAAAAGAACCCAATACACACAGACACACACCAGAATATATATTATTAATTTAGGACTGCAGTTTAATTCTGTGCTTTTTGTGCATCCATAAAAAATAATGCATAAATACATATATACATACACACACACATACATACATATATACATATTTTTTATGTATCATAGCGTTTAAACCGCACGTGAGGAGCAACGCGGCCTCGTTACTAACATATCACTTCCCTTATAATAAACTACAGAATTTACACTGATACAGCATATAATGACAATAAACTTAAATTAAACTAAACTTTTTAAGCAACTCGCGACAACGTCACTGTCATGCTTCCGTGCTACACAAACTCCGCGTTATAAAGTTTGATCTCCGCGGTGTTTAATATAAAATGCTTCCCTGCCTTAGAGGACTTGGAGGTCGCACAGTAAACTGAAGAATGTCATTGTCGGTGACTCTGGGTATTAGGCTAAAGCTGGCGGCGTCGCATTAAGTGAGTATGATGTCATGCGCCACTGACTAGGAAGCGGCTTATACTTCCAGTTAGTAAAAAACCGCTAGTGTTCCATTTGAGATGATATTACCTTTCTAAAATTCATACACTAGATAGTAGAGTACACAGTGCATATTGTAAGTAAATAACATAAGTGTAAGTACATCATTTGGGACACAACTTTAGTATTTATTCTCCGAAGCATGTAAGAGACGTAACCTAATAAGTAACATGCCCCGTGCCGCTGGCAGACCAACTAATCGATAATGAGATTTGTTGACAAGGATTTTCAATCAATTATTATTGATTTTATCGATTAGTTGTTGCAGCTCTAAACCTAAGTAACTAAAACCCAAAAGAATATTCCTTGCACTAATTTCCTGACACAGTGTCACATCACGGAGGTAAGGACGGATGCAACTGCTGAATCTAAGTTCAAATGTTTTAATGAAGTACAAACAAAACATAAAACAAGACTTACAGAACCAGGACAAGAATGACGTGAGACCGAAGGATAAACCAAAACAATGCAAGACAACCTGTGCAGTGCAGAACGTGACTATTTATACATAAGTTCTAATGAGCCAAACGTTAAACTGGTGAAAGAGACATGAGACAGGTGCAGTGGGAAAAATAGTTTTAGTCCCTTTTCCACTATCACATGACACACAGCTTTATAAAAGTGAAGTCAGGATGTGTGTTTGAAAGGGCACATCTCATTTCCGCTGTCACGTGCAGCTTCAAACAATACGTAATAAATAACACAAAACACAATGTTAACAAAAATAATCCATGCCGGTGTTGTGTGATACGCTCCGACACGAAATAGAGTCACTGTTACAATCCCGAAATGTGTTATTCCTCTTATACTTCTTACTTAATGAGAGTAAGAGCTCTGCCACATGTGAGGCATGTTCATTTCTCCTCATTATTTATTGTCATGCTTGTAAATCCGTATTTAATAAATGTTTCAGCATAATTTCGTGTTTCCTCGCCTGCTGTTGAGGAAATAGTGGAGGTAAGTGCATGGAGAAATTTGTATTGCTGAATGTTTTATTGCTGAACTCCTATGCTTGTGCAGCATGTCAGGGTAGCAAAAAACAACAGACAAAAACAAAAATAGCAGATGCACTCTTAAATTTGGCTCGTTTGAATGAGCAACATTTTGAAATAGTAGCACACAAAATCCATTGTCATGGTTAGAGCAATACTGGTAATAATCATTTGTAAAACAAATGAATAAAAACAACAGAGAAGATTATTAAGGGGGGCACAGTGGCTTAGCAGTTAGCATGTTTGCCTCGCACCTCCAGGGTTGGGGGTTCGATTCCTGCCTCCACCATGTGAGCGCGGCGTTTACATGTACTGCCAGTGCTTCGGCTTTCCTCAACCAGTCCATAGAAATGCATTGTAGGCTGATTGGCATCTCTAAATTGTCTGTAGTGTCAACTCAAATTCCTAATTGGGAGCTCGGGGTGGTCTGCTCAACTCCAAGTTTAGCAAGCGATGTCAAATCAACATGGCTGCTCACAGCATCAGCAGTAAATACAGTAGCAGTTCTTACCTTTAAATGAGTTATACTGTATATACAAGCATTTGCTTTAGATCAATCAACATACAGACATGTTCGCTTTGTAGCTCAAATGCACAGAGGAAATGATGTAAATAACATAATTCCAAGCTATGACTTCCCACTTCCGAAGTAAGTCGAATGCAGGAAATAAACAATAATAAAGATCCATGAGCTTGACAATGTAGTTACAGAAACCAGTTTACTACTCAGGCATGACCTTTCTATGCTGATTGTCTTCATGAGGTCAGAGCGGGGCCATCCTGAGATCTGGAATTTCACTTAGCATGCAAACACTTTAGTCCAGATGCACCTTACAAGATGACAGGCCAGATATTTCTCCATGGAGCATAACTGCCCTTGCACATAATCCTGTCCAATCCTATCCTGACTGGACTGATGAAATCCAAAACCCAGGGTAACATCCAAGGCCTCGACAGTGTCATGTTAGTATCAGTGAATTTAAACTGTCAAGACACAAGAAAATAACAAAGCCAGCTGTCTGAAATATCCACGGACTTCTAGGTGAGGCAATCATACACACACACACACACACACACACACACACACACACTCTGACACAGGCCTGAACATGACCATAAACAAGCTCCTGATAACACCACACCTTATCACACGGGACTTAACACAACACCTGATCACCACACACAAAATACTGACCAGCAGGACTGATCTCTCTTTAACTGTACCTTTAATAGAGCCATTATTTACTGGATTATTTAACTAACGACTCTCATTAGCTCATGTACACTACATGATCAAAAGTTTGTGGACACCTGACCATGACAATCATATGAGCTTGTTGAATATCCCATTCCAGATTTATTCCCCTTTGCTGTTATAATAAGCTCCACTCGACTGGGAAGGCTTTCCACTAGATTTTGGAGCATGGCTGTGGAGATTAGTGTTCATTCAGCCACAAGAGCATTAATGAGATCAGGCACTGATGTCGGGCGAGGAGACCTGGGGTGCAGTCAGTGTTCCAGTTCATCCCAGAGGTGTTCAGGGGGTTGAGGTCAGGGCTCTGTGCAGGCCACTCGAGTTTTTCCACTCCATGCTTGGCAAACCATGTCTTCATGGAACTCGCTTTGTGCACAGGGGCATTGTCATGCTGGAAAAGGTTTGGGGCTCTTAGTTCAAGTGAAGGAAAATTGTAATGCTACAGCATACAAAGGCGTCCTATACAATTGTGTTTTAGCAAAATTGTAAAATGCAGAAAATAAAAAACTTATTCTACATAATTAACCATGGAGTCTAAACTTTTAAAATGTGTTGTCATGGTTTAGAAAGGAAAAAGGAATGTATGTATCTGCCCTATCTAACACTAGCTTGCTCCCCAGTAACTGTTCTGCTGAGTGAAAAATTAACTAAATTGAACTACATTTATCCCGAAGTCATACTCATGTGACAGATTCTGTGTCAACATTTCAAATGAAGTTCCTTGGGCACTTCATTTTCGATGCAGAATGTTGCTCACTTCTTTGCCTTTGATATATATCTGTGTAGGTGTTTTCTTTTGGGTAATACAGATACTATTAGAGGTGACGACCTGCATTCCTCATGTTTACATATATAGTTAGCCATCTTTGACTAGTCGGATTATATCGTTCATGGTTTTACTCACGGTCATGCTGCATATTCCCTTTTTCCAGTTGTTGCAGTTATTTCTGGTATCCTTGTGACACTTTATAATTATGTAGTTGCCGAAATTAATCACAATTATTATGAGCTACTCATGATTATTTGAGGTGACCGTGATTCCACATTCATACATGTTTATTAGGCATTTAACGATACATCCTGTCATGATGCATCACGTGATCGTGTACATTGTGGAAATGTGCAATATCAGCATTAATTAATTTATTATTTAATTAATTATGCATGTAATGCAACTGCACTGTTTGAACATCAATTTGCGCAACACAGAGTTAAAATACAGAGCGCATGCTGGTCATGTTTTTTTTTTTGTGGTGAGTCTGTGAGATCATCTACACTTGCGATATGACTGATAACCTGATATTGGATGTCTCTATTTTTATTTGTTATTTGGAGTGTTTGGATGTATCTTTATTTAATTTAATATTTATTAATAGTTAATATAGTAATATTTATATTTATTTCATTTTAAAAAGTACAGTACATTTTCATGGAACAAACAGTAGGCCTACTGTTTATTTTTGTAATAAAGTTCAACAATATTTTACTTTGAGTATTATGTTTTCGGTTGATTAATCGGTTATCGGCAGGTACAGCCCAACTTAGTTACCGGTATCGGTAAAATCCACTATCGGTCGACCTCTATTCCTTACATATCTTCCCTGCATTACTATACTGCAATTCCTACAGTCTAAGAAAACAACATATACAAAGATCTGGACATACGGTCATTTCTGAAGCACTTAAATTAAGGTTTGTGAAGTAAAATACCAAATTTAAATTAATGGCATTTAGCAGCCACCCTTATCCAGGGCGACTTACATTAATCTAATTTTTTATACAACTGAGAAGTTCAGGGTTAAGGGCCTTGCTCCAGGTCCCACAGTTGCAGCAACCAGTGAGCTAATACTTTCCCGAATGTACCACTTCTCCAAATGTGACACTGAACAAATGACACCATTACTGACATTTTGTTAACATTAGCAAAATACATTTTGAAGATGTGAAAATCATACAGTAAAGAGAACATGCATACATGTGGCCTTTTCCTATGTAAAGTTGTACTGGAATGTACTTACATCTCTGAGTATGTCCTCTGGGTGGAGTAGCAAAAGAAGCAACACTCACTACACTGTTGCCCCTTACCTAGTGACCACTCTAGAAAACCTTTACGCCACATATGTATAAAATGTTCAGAAAAAGACTGTGTTTGCATGACGCAGGTTCAAATTGCAAGTGCAAAGAAAGAGAAGAAAATGGTGTGAGCCAAAGTTACCGTTGCTGTTATATCAAAATCTTAAGCTTCAATTTAATTTTCAAATGATATTAACAGTCACAAAATGATGTCTAGATGCAGACAAGGACACAGACGTGCAGGAAATATTTTAACTTAATCCCTAAATTTAATCTCTAAATAACTTCTGAGAAATGGAGGAAGCGTTGAAAAACCATCTAAGATTTTTCTTCTGTGGATGAAGAACTGGTTGGTGTGTTGAAGAATCAGTACAGGAAAGAAACACATTGTAGTAATATTCAAGAAAAGCACAAAAGAAAACATTCAAATATCTGATGCTGAGGTCACTGAACCAAGGACGCTTTCGAAACCCGCCAGGAAAAACACAGTAATCAAATTCTCTTGGGTTAACTCCGAAGTGGGAAATCTGAATGCTGATTTTCGAGCTTGTCACATTCGAGTTACAATGTGGGAAAAAAATGTGGTCGCCTTTATGATAGCGTGTGCTTTGTTAGCAACAAGCTAGCCACCTAGCATTACTGAACATGAGTTTATGATGTATTTACATTCTCAAAACTGTGAACTGTGTAGTCAGTGTTAAAAATCTAACTAACTAATGTGTTTGTGTTTATTGATCTTACTTAAATTCTACTATAAACTCTTTTAAAGTAGTGAAGTGATATTTTATTTACTGTTGAAAGGCTAAGCGGCCATGTTGGCATGATGTCATTCATTCTCAAGTATGAATTCCAAATTGAGGAGGCATTTTTGTAGACAGAAATTCAGAGTTAGGAGATTTCTTCGAATGTACAATTACCTGCGGCTAAATTGGGGTGAATTCTCATGTCTTACACCCAGTGTTCCCAGGGATCCACCATGACCCTGACCAGGATAAAGCACTTACAGAAGATGGACGAGTAAATGTAAAAAAAAAATCAGATGTGCCCTAATAAAATATCTACTCCTCTATATTGATTATTGTTTAATGTTCTTTGCTTTATTTATTGATTGTTTCACGATATGGAATTTAAAAAAAAAATTCTATTCATTCCGCACAAATTTCCAGATCTGCTAAGAGCAATATCAAAAATTCGTTTATTGATTTGTCAATAATAAATAATAGAGAAACTTGTCAGGTATACACCAGTACTAATCACATACACATTACAGATGGCACTATATTTAAAAATGTTTCCTTTCAAACACATAGCGTCTCACTTCGGTTGCCTAAAACTGATTTCTCAACAAGAGAACTGCACTGCAATGAATGAATGGTAAAACACTGAACCATTTGTTATACGTAAACGGCATGGCATAGGAAATTCTCAATTAACGGCAGTCTGAGGATACCTGAGTAAAGGCAGAGACTGGTTGGACTCGCTTGCTCAGTATAAGGCGATACAGAAGGGAAGCACTGAAGTGTGATGTCAACACAACACAATACAGATGCTCAAACATAATACATCGAGCATAATGCACCAAGAGGTGAGGTCATAAACAAACACACTTGCTGTGGAAAGAAGTCTGATGCCTGGTGGCAGAACACACCCAGACAACAACATCGAACCAGGCTCCTTCCCAAGTGAAAAAAGCAGTGTTGTAGACTTAGGACCTGATTTCTTAAGATATTATTAATTCTTTTTTTTCTTTTGCAAAAGCTTCATGTTCTACTGAGGTCTTTGATATGGGTCACATTATCCAGTCAGAAACCTGGATCATAAAAACCCTAAACTATGGTGCAGGAAGTTAAAATGCAACACAGTGCAATGCATCAGATACTTGTAGAAGGACAGCTTTCTGTTCCTGGCAGTTCTATATATAATTATTAGGTACACCTGGGGGGAAATAGCTGGCAAAGAAAGTGAGAGACTTTTTTGTACCTTCTGGGCTGCGATCGGCGATCATCCTCCCCGCTGCCAGACTCCTTATTGAAAAAGGAAACAGCAATTAAAATAAAACCAGACATTCGGTTAATAATATTAAAATCAGGGCCTTTAACTAAAACACCTAGGGGAAGCGCTCGTCTTTAACTCTTTACTGCATGTGTTGCCATATGGCAACAATTAATTTATCTCCAATTTGTTGATCCGTACTAATACAAATTTTAATAGTACAAATTTTCTTATGTAAATGGAAGGGGGCTTTAACATAACAAAAAAAATGGCAATACATTTTGTGCTATTTTTGACTATATGATACTTTCCACTATTGCATATTGTTCTCATATGGCAACAATTTACCAACTACCCCCTATAAAAACATTTTAAAACATTTTTTAAAAATATATTTTTATTTCTTGAACTAATTCAAGTTATAAAATCGATAAAACCATATTTTGATGTAAATGTAATAATTAATGCAGTAGAGGCTTAATGGTTTGATTTATAACATGTATGTTACATAAAGCATTGCAAAATTCAGAAAACGGATTTGTTCATCGTTCAGGTCACATATCTGAAATTTTATGACTTATGACTATTACGTGAACACTAATTACTCATGACTATTGTCTGCTCATTTTTGTTAACAAGACGACGTCTTGGAAAGGTTTCCTCGTATGCTTTTGCTGTATATAGAAATAAAGGACGCAGACATCCTGGCTGATTTCCAAACCATGAAAAACCTTTCAAAGCTCGTTCTAGCTCTGCTTTGCATGAAGCCCTATTTGCATCCAAAGTCATGTGGGATGGCCAGAGAGTCTGCACCTGAAAGGGTGATGTCACACTGAGCTGGAGAGCTTGCGGCTCATCTCCTGCACTCTTCAGATGTTAAACCGAGCCGGAAACCTTTGTCTCGGGTGCAGACATGCACTCAGACTCAGACAGACACACACGGAATTATCCAATTGCATGTATAATATTCAGAAAATAGACAACAGCAGGAAGTGGCTGAACTTGTCACTCATAACTGGACTGAATTTAGAGTTCAGGGTGTAAATATCATACATAGATTACACAAACAACTTCAGAGATAAACCAACTTTCCTGGATGTAGGACCCAGAAACATTTGTAAACTTTATTTATAGCAAATCTGTCGACAGATCTGTTGTCAATGTCAATGTTGACATACTGTATATACATCAGTTTTAGCAGCATACTGTTATTACTTGACATTTAATGTACGTATCTCAAACATTTATAATAAAACAATTCAAATAAATGCTTTCACAACATCACATCTTTCATGGTAGAATTCCTACGTTGTCTATATCACGCAGTCTTAGGAACAGGGAATTAAGGGGATCTGATCAATCAATATCTCCAATCAACTGGGCTTATTTGCTGTTTTAATACTAAACACTTAACAGACTTGTCTGTTACACTCACCCAGTACAATGTACTAAGAAATCAAAACTTGGATATTAGTGAAAACCTTTGGCTAATAAATGTTACACATGATTGGAGGCAAATATTCACTCTCTTTTATTACTAGCTTTTAGGATAATTTGAAAATTAAATGTTGGTTGACAAATACTGTGATTTACATCAACCAATGCTCACATACAGATTTATGAATATCTAAATAACAACCAAATTAATAGGAACCAGATAATTGTCCCAAAAGCCTCCATACTTAGGGGACTATGTTTATCAGAAGCATGTCGATTATGCGTTCGTCAGTGGATGTTTGTGGACATCGACTTCTTGGTTGGTCCACAACATTTCCAGACTTTGTTAATAAGTTTGGTGACAGTGTCGTGTGTGATGTGCTTGCCATGTTTCCTGTTAAAGTCCATCATAACCTTGTGACAGCTTCCCGATCCAGCCATAAGAACGATTTCAATATGTTCTTCTTTTGTTAAAGGAGTTCTTAAAGGTTGTCTGAATGAATATATATATATATATATATATATATAAACTAAGTATGAAAAAAATTTGGAAGATATTTTGCTAAAGTGTTCATTTCCCCTATGTATGCTAAGTATGGAGACTTCTGGGACACCCTGTAGATGTGAGACTATTACAGTAGCGTTAACACTAATACCACCTTACAACCCCCACCCCCGCCCATACTGGAATGCTGTCTGTTGAGTATATCAAACCATATGTACTTTGCTGCTGAAAGAACAAATGTTTGGTATGTATTTGCCTCTAGCACCATGCACTGCCAGACTTAGCCTAGCGCTTTGCATTATGGAAATTGGTCAACCTTTAAGATTAATCTTCACTGCAGTCATTTTATTCCAATCTGTGTGTTTTATACTAATCCTAGCATTTTGCATTATTAAAATTTAGACCAACTCTGGGATTAATCAACACCCCAAAATGTTCTTCTAGTTTTGTGCAGGAAAAAGCAGAAAGTGTCAAATGTAACAATGTTGAGTGTAATAAAAGGGTTTTTTTTAAGTTTATTGGTTCAGTACTGTTTATTATTCATGTTCAGCACATCAGGCAAAGATCATGTCGCATTTCGAGGATTGGGCCAAAGTGAGGGCAAAGTAGACTTTTATTCCAGTCTTGGTATGTAGGTAAGTCAGGAAAGGTAATGCTGAGCCTTACACAACAAATCTGAAAGACAATTTCACAATCAAACATCTCACTAACATCATTGGACAGAAATATGGTCAGTTGCTGTAGCAGTCTATAAAGCTTTACAGTCATTTTGAAATACACTTGTGCTCTATGTGAAAAATATTACTTCCAGTGTAAGAATACTACTGAAATATGTACAATCTATACAGTTTATTTGAGCCATTTGAGTTTATCGTTCCTGAATTGTCCACTCACAGAACGCAAACCAGTTACACTGTTTTAAAATATACACTAAAAATGTACACCTTCTTCATCATACTGACATCACATTTCTCAATTTTATTAGAATTAGTGTTAAAGTTGATGTTATTTATACTTGTTTGAAGTTATTGAGCTTGGACAAAATCTTTCAGTTCAAAAAAAACCAATCAGTTAGGCTTGTAACTATAATAACTAAACAATTATAACAACTTTTGTGCATGATAGCGATCTCCACCAATCACCCCATAAAAAGAAAGAAAGAAACAAACAAAAATACAATTACACTTCCTTTGCCGACACGATCTGTTTACCTAGATTTGTTTGTTAGGGCAGAAACTGCTATGGACGCATGCATTTGTATAAACTCATTACTATTATATAATTAAATAGTTATAACAACTTTGGCTTCTGATAGTGAGCTCCATCAACCGCTGCATTAAAGAAAGAAAGAAAGAAAGAAAGAAAGAAAGAAAGAAACAAACAAACAAACAAAAACTAACAAACATATGCATCAAATAAAAAAAAAACCACACAAACATAAAAATAAAATGACACACCCCTTGTTTCCCTTATTTTGTTTTTATAACTAAAATAACTATAATAAATAGTTACAAAATATTTGGCAGCTGACATCAATATCCATCAATGACACAAGCTAACTAACTAACTAAAACAAACAAACAAAAACTAACAAACACAAACAAGCAGAAAAAACCCCAAACAAAAATAAAATGACAAGCCCGTTACCTATATGATCTATTTCCCTGAATTAGTTGTTTTTTGTTATTGTTGTTGTCAGATTTTGTTTGCTCCTTTGATGTTTTGGGGGAAGCATACACACCATCATCACTATGACAGAAATTGTAATGAATTCATGTAATTTGTGTTATAACTTTAATATCTATACTAAATAGCTACTACAACTTTGGCAGCTGACAGCAATCCCCACCAATTGCCTCAAACAAACAAACTAGCTAGCTAACTAACTAAACCAAACAAAAACCAACCAAGGGACAAAACAACCAACCAAATAAGCAAACGAAACATAGTGATAGGCCCATTTTTTTTTATCAGTTCTTGTTTTATTTGTAAATTGCTTTGGTTCACCCAATTCATGATTTGAATGTTTTTTTGGGTGTTTATGGTCGTGAGGATAAACACGGCGTCAACACTATGGCAGAAATAGCTATGGACTCGTGCATTTTGTACAACTCTATAACTTTAATAAATAATAAATCAAACAACTATGGCACTTGATAGCGATCTCCACCCATCACCTCATTAAAACACAAACCAAACAAACAAACAAATGAAAACAATCAAACAAAGATGGAATAAAAATAACAGGCCTCTTGCTTGCACAATAAGTTTATTTGGATTATTATTTTTTTGTTCTCGTTCTTGTTTTATTTGTATTTTGCTTTTTGGGGAAGCATGATTTGGGTGTTTATGGTCGTGAGGATAAACACACGGTCAACACAATGGCAGAAATAGGTATGGATTCATGCATTTTGAATAATCTCCCTTCACCCAAGTGCTCATTCAGTTTTAATTAGGAAATGTGGGCCACACTGATATCTCAAACTTAATGACACCAAATCTACCAACGGTCTGACATCTCTGTACAGGCAACATGTCAGCTATTTCCTTTCTAAGCAGTCTGGTGTGTTGAGCTTTTCCTCTCTTTACTCCCATTACTGTATGTGGGTCTTTTCCTTTGGTTCTCCACGTATATGCTAAAAACATCACAGTTTGTCCTATTTTATGGGCTATTTACAAAATACACAGGCCTGCCTAGGCCTCGTCTTTCAAAAGAACCTGTGTCATTCATATTCCGTGTTACAAGACACACACGCTTTATTGAAAACACGTTGCTAAATGCGTTACGTAATACATTTCTAAAACTTCATTCACATAATAACTGGATTTTAATGGTGTAAATGTGTGTGTTAGTGTGTCTGTGTGTGATACACATTAAACCGCCTCTAATCGATGTAACACCGTCTCCAGTGTCTCTCTGACATTCAACCTGTTCTTAAAACAAACATATATGATATATAAGATATATTAAAACTCTATCAAATGATCTGTAAAGCTTCACTTAATAGCAACAATGCAATTCCAAACCAATATTTTCTTTGCGCATGCGTATTGCTCAGACATAATGGACTGTAGGAAAACGGCGGAAATGAACCCTAAAAAACTACCGACACGATGGAAGGTGTCGGGGCTAAAACAGAAGCCAGAAAAGACTAGAAATACTCACCGAAACGCAAGGGCTGGATGTTGCGCTCGGAGTAGGCGACCTCTGGACAGTTACCAACGCCATTCAGGCTCCGGCAAACGGATACCTGAGGAAAACTGGTGAGGCCGAGACGGACATAATTGTGTCAAAAGAGAAATCAGCTGCAAGGGTGAGCGGATCCAGCTCGTCAGTCCGTTGCTACTTGCTCTCTCTGTCGCTTCCTCTGTGCGAACGGTCTGCGCATGCGCCGAGCCGCCAGCTGTCAAACCTCAGTGGCCTAGCTAACCAGTGTGAACATGTTTTCTTGTGAAGATTTAAAAAAATGACGCTCACAAAAATGAACATATATGACAAAGGAATGCCTTTTTTTAATCAGTTGTTTTAGGCTGTATAGTTTTGTTTTGGGGTTTTTTTTTCCAGCCGGAGACTCAACAAAACATGAAAAATGCCCCAATGACCCTACATATGATCCGACTATTCAAATATCAAGCACAGTAGGCAAATACGCAGTATCTTGTGTATTGCATGATGCATTGAGGTTTATATAGGAGATTTACAACATCCTAAACACACACACACACACACACACAAACACACACACACAGTTTCCACTGCCATAATTTTAAACACATTCTCATTATTCAAAAATGCAGTACATTAAACTTTAAATTAAAATACAATAGCTATAACACATAGATGATTTTAGTTAATAGTAGTTGATAGTGATTTGCCCTGTCATCCTGTCATTGATAAAAATCAATCCATTTTGAGAAAAAACTTTGAAAAAAAAAATGTTTTCTTTGTTTTAAAAGAAAACAAATTGTAAAATAGATGTGGCAATATAATGTTGTCTCCATGATTAGTGAAGAATGATTAATCTCTGCTACAAAATACTCGCCTGGCATGAGTAATGTACATCTGTAGATGATCCACCAAAAGAAAACAAATAGGTAGACAAATAAATAAATACATGTAAATATGTAAATAAATAAATAAATAATTTTTTGGTCACAGCACTAAATTTAACTTAATGACTTTCTGACTTTAACGGAAATCACAACCAGTTTGTCTCTGAACACTCAGCTGTCTATCGACCCATCCTGAGCAACTCTTTCTAAGCAGGAATGCATTTACAATATGCTTATTATTAAAATTATAAAGCAATATTAATATATTCTAAGCTACATAGATGCTAAAAACAACGTTAGCACATATTTTCATATAGGAAGATAAGAATAAGATAGATAAGCCAAGATTTAAAAAAGTCAGGAAATATTTGTGAACCATTTGTAATTCAGAGATTCTCAAAAAAAGTGACCTGATCATCATATAACTCTTAATAATAAATACATACAGTCTTATTTAACAAATACACCATGTTTTACATGTGAACCTCTTGGACAATGTCCTCCTGAAAAGAATCAAGTGTTCACTGTGAATCAAGTTTACACTGTGAGAGTCTTACAGATTTAGATAAATAAATAGACCAATGAAATGGTTGCTTTTTATGAAGAGATTGCAGATTGTGTTAAGATTGTCTTTAGAATGTAGACTGTCTTGTAGATCAATGTAGATCAAGTTGCCATGTTTTAGGTGATTTAGCTACATAAAGAATTTGGAAAACATTTCCCACGAATGTAAAAAGCTCTATTACACCCTCCTTTTAATTATTTTATACACATTTGTGTACTATAGAAGCCAAAATTCAGACTGTATCTGACATAAAATTACTTCAAAAACGTAATTAATTTTGCAACAGAGAAAATCATCGCCATCTGCTGGCACTATTGCCAATTAAAAACACTACTGTACACTATATAGTATTAACATGTTACAGGCAAATGTAGAAAATTAAATATTAAAATTGTAAATGTATTATTATTATTATTATTATTATTATTATTATTATTATTATTACGCTTGAGTAAAGTGTTTATGTACAAATACACTTCTAAAAATCAGTTAAATCATAATTCAAACCTTTGATTGTGCATGACACTTTCACAACTATATTTCAGAGAGTGGACCTTAATAGAAAAGCTATTTCTAATTCATTGGCAAATTTATCGCTTGTTTTTTTTTTTTTTTTTACTGCTATTTTGTAATTGTAATTGTAATTACTAATTGTAAAATGCCTAAAACATTCTTTCTAAGAATTTCTTTGTATTTTGAGGTTATTTCAGCGAATCTGCGGCACTTATTTTCTCACATTGGTCTAAAAAAAAAAAAAAAAGAAGAAGGAAAAAAAAAGATGGCGGCCTCCGGTGGTAAACAGTAAGTACCATAATGCAGAATTTTATTCACAGTGTAGCAGTTTACACACGTGTGTACTGTCAGTTGCATATGTATAATGTTAAGCTAATTATTGTCCATAAGAAAATAGTTAGCTAATAACTGGATATAGCGATAGCAATTGATGGCTGGCTAGCTAGCAAAGCCTAACCAAACAGCATAGCAAGCGTAATGGTAGATACGCGTGCTTTAGCTATCTAAACCGTGCTCTACTAAAATTAGCTGAGTAACTATCTAGGTTGTTTAGGTTAACTGAATTGACAGTGTAATGCTTCTTCCTGGTTAGGACCTACTTTATTTTATTTACAGCTGTTGAACACAAAAAGGGCCTGTTAGTCATCCACAAATTATTGTCAACCATTAGTCTAGAAAATTTCTTACATTGTTTTGCAGCAAGGGACTCCATAAACTGTGAAATGTTTACCACACACCCCCTCAGTATAGATACACTATATGGCCAAAAGTATGTGGACACCTGACCATCATTAGACATCCACACTGTGACTGGAATAGAGTGCCATGAGTCAAGTCTTAATTGTCTAAATTTAACATGCAGAATGTAGTGGATTTGTTTAACATTTAAATTTCTGGTGGATTTTATTTCAGGTATGGACTCATTTTGTCTCAGAAGAGTGCTGCAAAATCAGCCCCCCTCTCACGACCTTCTATTTTTGGAGATGACTCTGATGATGAAGTAATAATACCTACATCATTCCTCATTCCTACCCTCGTATATTGTTTTGATCCAGTATCCTGACTGTGCATTAACATTATTCTTAACTCATTCCCAGATGTCTGTTGGTGAGAGTTTGCAAAAGGAAGCAATCAAAAAAAAGATGATGAAGCAGGTAAAAACACGAGCGTTGATCACTGGTTCCCAACACCGGTCCTGTATTGCAGATTTGAGTGTTCCTGCTCAAACACACTCACATTAACTGTTGCAGGGTTGTTAATTAGCTGATTAGTTGAATCAGGTGTGTCAGAACTAGGAAAACAATAAAATGTGCAGGACCAGGGTTGGGAACATGTTGAATAGATAAAGCATTCTGTCACAGAATGGTGTGTACAGTATTAATTTGTTTATTAACTTTTTACCTGGGTCAGACACGACTCGAGATGCAGAAGGCTCTGGAAGAGGACAAAAGTGTTTATGAGTATGACAACGTGTACGATGACATCCAGAAGCAAAGACTTGAGAGCAATCAGAAGCTGCTGGGAGGCACTGACAGAAAGGTGTTTTGTTCATATAGTGCAGTCTGTATTCAGTGTTTAATATAGTAAGTTGTGCATTTGTTTAATTTGTAATTTTAAACCATTTCCGCAGATTAATCCGGATTCAGGGTAAAAACAGTATAGATTTTATTACTTTAAATGTGAGTTGTCTTATTGAATCGTAGTAAGTTCTGAACCAAACACAGCAAAACCTTCTCCTTTTAGTCCAAATACATAAACCAGCTAATGCGTGCTGTAGAAGAAAGGAAGAAGGAGCAAGAGCGGCGCGATGACAAAAAGATCCAGAAGGAGAGAGAGGCTGAGGGGGAAAAGTTTGCTGATAAAGAAGCTTATGTAACCTCGGCTTACCGGCAGAAGCTCAAAGAGCGCCAGGAAGAGCTAGAGAGAGAAAAGAGAGCAGCAGAGATAGAGGGTAAGATTTTATTACACCAGATCATTCAGATTGTTCAAGAGCTCTGTATAGTGTTTTAACCCTTGTGTGTCAATTAAATAGTTACACATCGGTCCATAAAGGACAAAAATGTCCATGCCAAAAGACTGTCATAGAAATATTATATATTAATCTTTTTTTCCACTTTCACTGACTTTTTTTTTATTTTATTTTTTATTTTTAATTTTTTTACCAATATCACTTCTGATCATAACTACCAAACATTCTTTCATTTTCAGAATTTTAACCCTTTAAATGCCTGTTTGTTTACATAATGCAAATATCTTCAAAGCTCAGTAACCTTCTTTGGCTCGTATATATGGGGTGGGATTTGTGATTTCCGGTATAATATAATTTCTTTCTTTCAAACTGTTCACACACACAAAATTTTCAGTACACACATACAAACCACAACTCTGATATCCATACAAACACACTCACACAATTATAGCTGCATCATTTATTCAGTTGGTCTGCAGTGCTCTATAATACAGCAGAATCAGAAAAAAGGGAAAGCGTGTATTTTCCCCAGAGGCTAATCCTGAGAAAATAGTAGAATAGAGAACATTTCAGAATTAAAAAAAAAATTCAATGTTTTGAAACCTTGTCAACAAAATAAAAAGCTGTTAATACAGAATGCATGATTTTATGCTTAAACGTCACAGGGATTAAATATTGCTGTTTGAATGGGTTTCACTGGGGACATTTTTGTCCTTAAGGTCCTGGGTGTAACTAGTTTGTGTACCTAGTTTAAAGTAGATTTATGAAAGCAAATGAGGGTGAAATTAAATTTCCAATAAAAATACACACCTTTTGCAAAATGTATGCCGTTTGCATTAACACAGACAAAATGATAAAAATAAAAAATTAAAAAGATGAAAATGTCTATAAGGACACACAAGGATTAATAAAGTTACTGACTTGTTTTTATAATTTTTTTTGCTGGGTCTGAATGTATTTATTATTATTATTATTATTATTATTATTATTATTATTATTATGCTTGTTTGATTTTGGATGTGCCTCTTGTAAGACAGAAAATGGGCTACCTGAGAGGGTGGGCCAACAAGGGTGGGAATCATTCAAATGTTGAACCCACCTAATCTTGGGGGGAAAAAAAGGACTAATCTTAAACAATGCGCCTTTAATATAAAACCCCCGAAAAGAAACATTAAGTGAACTGAAAACAATATACTGTAAACATCACTTTTAATCCTCTACTACGTGAATAATTACATTTACGTAAAAAAAAAATTATGGATTTTTATTACATGAGTAATAAAAGTAATAAAAATATATTAAAAGTTTGAAAAAAATAATTTAGGCGGGTATTTGGTAAATAGTTGCCATATGGCAACAAAGTATCACATAGTCAAAAATAACACAAAATGTATAAGATTACAATTCCAGTTACTGCATTTTCTAGACTAAATTAAAGTAAGTATGTAAAAATGATCATCTAGGACAGAATTACAATTGTGAATGTGGATGGAATTACTCACTCAAAACACATACAAAAATTAGATCCAAACATGTTTGGGTGAAGTATCTTTTTAATTATTTCCTTTGAATTCTTCATTTTTTCTCTTGAAACAATATTTTGAAAATAAGGTGCCATTGCAAAATGTCTGAAATTACAACAGTTTTTCTTAATATAAAAAATGTAAATATAGGTGCATCTCAAAAAATTTGAATATCATGGAAAAGTTATTTTTTCCCAATAGTTTAATTCAAAAAGTGGAACTTTCATATATTCTAGATTCATTAGTATTTCAAGTATTTCAAGCCTTTTTTTTGTTTGTTTGTTTTAATCTTGATGCTTACGGCTTACGGCTCATGGAAATTAAAAATCCAGTATATCAAAATATTAGAAAAAAGAATTTATATTACAGAAATGTCGACCTGAGAAGACCTCTAATCAGCTAATTTACTCAAAACACCTGCAAAGGTTTCCTGAGCCTTTAATCTCTTAGTCTGTTTCAGTACACACAACCACAATCATGGGGAAGATGAAAGTAGATTTTGCATTTCATTTGGAAATCAAGGTCACAGAGTCTGGATGAAGAGTGGAGAGGCACAGAATCCAAGTTGCTTGAAGTCCAGTGTGAAGTTTCTAGAGTCAGTGATGATTTGGGGTGCCATGTCATCTGCTGGTGTTGGGCCACTGTGTTTTCTCAAGACAAGAGTCAATGTAGCTGTCTACCAGGAGATTTTAGAGCACGTCATGATTCCATTTGCTGACAAACCTAATGGAGATGCTGATTTCCTTTTCCAGCAGGACTTGGCACCTGCCCACAGTGCCAAAACTACTAGTAACTGGTTTGCT
>JANDJT010000081.1:10914067-10930386 GCA_024331685.1 Stegophilus panzeri | reverse complement strand
TCCGGGGAAAAGAAGTCCATTCTAACAATGTAGTCAAAATCCTTGCACCATTTTCTGAACTTTTTCCAGTCACC
The DNA here is from genome assembly GCA_024331685.1 of Stegophilus panzeri. Classification (NCBI taxonomy): domain Eukaryota; kingdom Metazoa; phylum Chordata; class Actinopteri; order Siluriformes; family Trichomycteridae; genus Stegophilus; species Stegophilus panzeri. The sequence goes on along the minus strand of JANDJT010000081.1, from coordinate 10,930,312 downwards.
CTCATTAAAAGTTATGCTCTCTGTAGCGCGGCTCCAGTGGATGTGACCGCGACCGAGAACTTGAAAAGCAAAACGGTTCCTTTTTCTGCATCGAAAAAAAATCTGGCTGTACATCCGTTTGACATTACCCAATATTGAATCTTTTCATGCTCTAACATTTTTTCTATTCTTCCCAAGAAAGGGTGATCTTTTTTCGGTGCGTTAGGACAAACATCAACCATGTTGTAAGCTCGCACACGATGTTCTAAGTACAGAGTATTATAAAACCTAGAGGGGTGCTCGACTTTTATAGACAGGTTTGTATGCATGCGTGTGTCTGTGCGTGCACGTGTGTGTGTGTGTGTGTGTGTGTGGAATACACATGGCCATACTATGTATGAGAACATATGTGTCTGGAATGCATGGGAACCAACATGGCCATACTATGTATGAGAATATAAATATATTTTATGACCTAGACCTACCTTGGACTGCTTCATATTCTATGTGAAAAGATAGAACATGTGTGTCTGTGTTTATCCGGAATGCATGGGAACCGACATGGCCATACTATGTATTAGAACACATGTGTCTGTAATGCATGGGAACCGGATTTAACATAACTATATATATATTTTATGACCTAGACCTACATCGGAGTGCTTCATATTCTATGTGAAAAGAAAGAACATGTGTGCAATGTGTGTGGGTGTCTGGAATGCATGGGAATACACATGGCAATACTATGTATGAGAACATATGTGTCTGGAATGCATGGGAACCGGATTTAACATAACTATATATATATTTTATCATGGCCCCTTTTACCTGTCACGGTCATTAAATTTTATGATCTTGACCTTTGACCTAGATATAGAGAGTAATAATATGTGTCTTTTTGACCTTTGACCTAGACCTGTCAAAAATAAGGTTACAATATATACAAACTATTTTTCTCTCATAGTCATTGGTTCATGAAATTATATTTTTTCAGTCCACTCACTGGTCTTGACTAATAAGTGACAAAACCATGATGAAATTAAATTGGATTTAAATAAAAATTGTATAGAGCTTTAGGGAACTTTTCCATTTTAGGAAGGCTTTAAAATGGCCATTTTAAAAACAAAATTTGCAATAAAATTACTATGTTATTGGAAATTACTGAGGAAATTGTACTATAATAAGTTGATGACACTATGCATTTTCTTTTATGTTTTACCAATTAAAATACAAACCAAATCAATGGCTGGCCACCTTGCTCTTCCTAGGAATTAACAACAGGTTAAATCAACCAAAACAATAGGCGAAACTGAAATAAACTGAAACTATATTATAGATGCAAGCAATGATCTGTGGGGTCAAAATTACAGAGAACACTAAAGAAACAATGGAAGAACATACTGTTCTTGTTTTGTTACATAGCTTAATGCTAACCCTATGACATGCTTGCTGAAATCTGGTTAGAGAAAATACACCAACTTTCAGGTTGATTTCAGCTATTTGAAGTTAAGCCCATCCTGTATGAATGACCACACCCCAAACCTCACAGACGTCCTCAGAATCTTCCCCTGAACAACATAATTGGTTATAGCAATTTGAGTAAATTAAGCTCCATCCCACACAGGCTGATTGGCACGTGGCAGCCATATTACTGTTCAAATCGCAATAATGCTTTGGATAATAATTGAGGATGGGATGAGTATTCTAACTCCAAATTTGTGAAACTTTGCATACACCCTCAACATCTTTTTCTGAACATTTCTTTCAGGTTTTGTCTATACAACTAATAATGAATTACAGATGTTTGAGCAAATTAAGCTCCACCCCAGTAGAATTGATTGGTGTGTGGCTGCCATATTGTTTACATATTTATGGCAGACTGGGAAAAAACTGTGGGTGAGGTGTAGAAAACAACCAAAAATTATGATAAATGATGGGGTTGACATTTTTTTTCTACTTATAATATACTTTCCTCTGTTTCTTAAAAAAAAACATTAATATATATATATTTTTTTAAATGGAAATGTTTTCATGTAATCTTTCTTACGCTCGCTTCCTGTAGAGAGCCGGTTTAACAAATGTAGTGGTAAAACAGTCAGTCTTTCTAAGTCTTAGATCGTGCTAGATAAGTGTGCTTTTCTCACACAGTGAATAAATGTCATACTTTGGTCAATTTGTCCTGTTTGATGCCACAAGACCAATGTGGGTGAGGCTGATCATCTAATTGGTTACACATTTCTCATTGTAAAGTTATAATTATTTGATAAAGTTTCACTAATTTTTTTTTTTATAAGAAGATTAGGTTACAAATGTAGAGGGACTTCTGAAAAAGGCTGATGGTCTGTCAGCTATAAATAAAGGCTGGTATAAAGATATACATAGGTTTCATGCAGATTATTATAATTAGATTGTCTTCTTTGTTATGCATGAAATCAAATGAAATCAATAAATAGCAGTTACTTTTAGACAGTCAACATGTTTTCTCTCCATGGAGTGAAATGTGATTTTGTCCCTTTTTACTTTTGGGGGTAAGCTGCATTTAAAAAGTTCACACAGCAGAAAATTCTCATCACATTTTAGTGCATACTACTACTACTACTACTACTACTACTAATAATAATAATAATAATTAAAAAAAGGTTTCTAAGCACATAGCCTAGTCTATATTTGTGGAGTATATTTAGGTCTTTGTGGAGGTCAGGTGGGAAGCACAGCAGTACCATAGTCAGAATTAAATATGTACCTAAACACATGAATTTGTCACCTTGGTATGTTTATTTTGCTCTTATTCCTCAGTTTCGCTCAGCATTTGAGTTCAATGAGCTGTTCCTCATCACTGTATTAGATCATCTCTACAGCTGCCTGTTTGGGACCTTCCTCTACCTTCCTCTAACAATGAACAGGAACGAACCTCAATGGCAAGAAACTCACTTACAGTTTTATCAGAGTAATTTTCACAGTTTTAACTGGAGCCAAAACAACATGGCTGCTTTATTTTTTTATTATCTAGGATTACTTGATTATGATAACTTGCAATTTCATTGCTTAGAATTGAGATCACAATTCTTACTCACACTTGGATTTTTTTAAAAGAAAAAAATATTGGCACATTTGTACTGCAGTAGTGTCACGTGATGGAGGCTGAGACAGAAGCAAGTGCAGGTATGGCAGTTTAAGCAAACAACAAGAAGTCCAAAGAATCAGGCAGAAATTAATGTACATAGGCAGGCAAGGGTCAAACGATCAGGAAAACAGGCTAAACTAGGCAACACAGAGAATCGAGTTCAACAGAGTAAACAAAGTCAAGAACCAGATAAGCAAACACGATATAAGACTTGGAAAAACGACAGAGACTAAGCAACTGAGCATAATACTTCGACAAGACTAAGTGTTTGAACAGTCTCTGCGGGGCAGGAAGGCAGAGTGACGTCCTCAGTGGCGCAGGAAAGCGAAGCGTCATCCTCCATCGACTCTGCAGGCTGAACTTGGTTGGCTGTGTCAGCAGAATTGGGCGTGAGCAGAACTTGGTTATTCATGTCAGCAGACTCGGGCGTGAGCAGAACTTGGTTGTCCGTGTCAGCAGACTCGGGCTTGATCAGAACTTGGTTGTCTGTGTCGGCAGACTCGGGCGTGATCAGAACTTGGTTGTCCGTGTCAGCAGACTCAGGCGTGATCAGAATTTGGTTGTTCGTGACGTCGGCTTCAGGCATTAGCAGAACCTGGTTGGTCATGATGTCGGCTTCAGGCATGAGCAGGACCTGGTTGGTCGTGATGTCGGCTTCAGGCGTGAGTAGGACCTGGTTGGTCGTGACGTCGGATTCAGGCGTGAGCAGGACCTGGCTGGTCATGATGTCGGCTTCAGGCGTGAGCAGGACCTGGTTGGTCAAGGCGTCGGCTTCAGGCGTAAGCAGAACTTGGTTGGTCATGACGTCGGCTTCAGGCGTAAGCAGAACCTGGTTGGTCATGATGTCGGCTTCAGGCGTGAGCAGGACCTGGTTGGTCGTGATGTCGGCCTCAGGCGTGAGCAGGACCTGGTTGGTCGTGACGTCGGCTTCAGGCGTGAGCAGAACCTGGTCGGTCATGACGTCGGTTTCAGGCGTGAGCAGAACCTGGTCAGTCATGACGTCGGTTTCAGGCGTGAGCAGAACCTAGTTGGTTGTGACGTCGGTTTCAGGTGTGAGCAGAACCTGGTTGTTTGTGACTTTGGCTTCAGGCATGAGCAGAACCTGGTTGTTGTGACATCGGTTTCAGGCATAAGGCCTTGGTTGTCTGTGTCAGCAGATTCTGGCGTGAGCAGAACGTGGTTGGTCGTGATGTCGGTTTCAGGCATGAGGACCACTTGGTTGGTCGTGTCAACAGACTCTGGCGTGAGCCTAACTTGGTTGGTCGTGTCAACAGACTCAGGCGTGAGCATAACTTGGTTGGTTGTGACGTCGGCTTCAGGCATTAGGAGAACTTGGTTGGCCATGTCAGCAGATTCGGGCGTGAGCAGAACGTGGTTGTCCGTGGCGTCGCCCTCAGACAGGAACGTGGCTCGGGAGGCTGCCTCGTCGATCACAGACTGGAATGTGTCATGGAAGGCCGTCTCTTCGACCTCGGTCAGGAACGTGGCTCGGGAGGCCATCTCTTCGACCTCGGTCAGGACCGTGGCTTGGGAGGCCGTCTCTTCGACCTCAGACTGGAACTTGACTGTATGCTGGAGCTCTGGAGGTGAGCTAACTTCATGGGTCTCATGCTGGGGCTCTGGGGAGGAGGTCACCATGTTGACCTCCAACTGGGGCTCTGGAGCTCATTGAGCTCATTGATCTCTGGCTGGAGCTCTGCATATGAGACCACCTCATGGATCTCATGCTGGAGTTCTGGGGAGGAGGTCACCACGTTGACCTCCGGCTGGAGCTCGGCAGGTGAGACCACCTCATGGGTCTCAGGTTCGGGCTCTGGAGATGAGACAACCTCATGGGTCTCGTGCTGGAGCTCTGGGGAGGAGGTCGCCATGTTGACCTCTGACTGGGGTTCTGCAGTGGAGACCACCTTGTGGATCTCAGGCTGTAGCTTGGGAGCAGAGGTCACCACATTGACCTCCAGCAGGGGCTCTGCAGTGGAGACCACCTCGTGGGTCTCAGGTTGGAGCTCTGGAGAGGAGGTCACCACGTTGACCTCCGGCTGTAGCTCAGAAGGTGAGACCACCTCATGGATCTCAAGTGTGAGCTTGGCTCTTGCTCTGTTGTGGAGGTGTTTATGGTTCCTGGGTGCAGATATATGAGTTATGTATCCCGAGTTGACTGCACGTTGGACACTGTAGGGTGGATTCTTTATGGCAGCCCTCAGTCTTGCATGCCTGCGTCACCCCTACTGCCACCCTGTCAGACTGGTGCTGGAGCTGAACAGTGGAGGCTGCCCTGTTGATCCACTCATAAAATGTGTGGAACGGCAGATCAGGCTTGCTCATCATGTTAACGCCCCTCAAAAGTTAATCCAGGTTGCAGTTCTGCCCTGGATTCCCAAACTCCTTTAGAAATAATTCCACAAATCGAGTTACACTGGTGAGAGCACTGGACCCTGTACTGGCCTGATGCTCCACCCTTTGGTAGGCCGGTCCATAAAGCCATGACACAATGAACCCGAGCTTGTCCGGCTTGGGGTTTGCCAGGCTTGAAAAGTACATTTGGCAGTGGAACAGGAACTGCCTCGGGTAGTCGGGATCCGGAAGGTCTATGTCAGTCCACTGGGGAAACTGGACTGACATGAATGGTGGCCAGACAACCCTATGTACGCTGGCGTGATGATCTCCTTGCTCTCCGGCTGCTTCTATGTGGAAGGTGAAGTATTCTGTCATGTGATGGAGGCTGAGATGTAAGCAAGTGCAGGTATGGCAGTTTAAGCAAACAACAAGAAGTCCAAAGGATCAGGCAGAAATCAATGTACATAGGCAGGCAAGGGTCAAACAATCAGGCAAACAGGCTAAACTAGGCAAGACAGAGAATCAGACAGAGACAGAGAAGGTCAACAGAGTAAACAAAGTCAGGAAAGCAAACACGATATAAGGCTTGGAATAACGACAGAGACTAAGCAACTGAGCATAATATTTTGCCAAGACTAAGTGTTTGAACAGTCTCTTATATGTGTGGTGTGATTGTGAGTGTAAATTGGCTGCAGGAGTGCATGATTAGAACGAAGGTGTGTTCTGGGAATTGCGGTCCATGATGGCCATGTTTGTCGGCCGGAGTGCAGGATGGGAATTGTATTCACTGGTTTGATGTGATATGACAAGTAGCCTATATCCAGAGCAAAAAACTGTTATTCAGTATACAACCAAGATAACAAGAGTACATTGTGCCCTCCCAAAGTTAAAGGAAAACCAGCATAGCCATATGCTTTGGAATAGTCCCAACCACTTTGTGATATTACTGTCTTAAAACTCACATACCTGGCAAATATAGGTTTTACCAAGACACACAAGTTCTTTTCCCAGAATTCATGTTTGCAACACACAGCAATATGATCATATTATTGTATCATGAATTTATTTAGGATTCCTCCATCAGGAGGAAACCTATTGTTAGGATTGCTCCATCAGGAGGAAACCTATTATTATTGTTAGTAATCTTCTTATTATTATTCTCCTTATCTCCCTAAAGTGCCCAATAACTCAAGATCTGTATGGTACAAAGTTTTGAAATTTGGCACATTGATACTACTGGCCATGAGTAACTGCCACATCACAAATGGCCCACATGTGCCCAAAGGTGGTGCTACAGGCCACGTCTAAGTGATTTTCCCTCTGGCCCATAAGTCCCAAATGTCTGAAAATTGGTATACATGCCTTATTTCTCATGGGGAACCATGAGTCAACCATGATAGATTTTCTAGTACCTTGAACATTTCTCCAAAACTACAAAAATCTTCTCCTCATGAACTGTAGGTCTGATTGACTTGAACTGTGGTACATATGTGTGGGATACATGTCTTTCTATAGGGTAATAAGCATTAAGGAATCAAATAAAAATTGGCCAAACTATTTACATATTACTGAATTGACAACTGTTGCACATATTTCTTGTGCCCATAAATCAATGGAACATTAACCTATGGACTTGATCTGTGCCACACACAAAGAGGACACTACAGTATGTTACCATGTATGATGGCAACCCCATATCTCCAAAAACAATGACATTAAGAGGAATAATAATTAATATCTGTTATATTATGTTTAACAATATCTTTATTGTCCGCTAGATGGCGCTGTTTGTTTTGGATTGAGCCAAAGTACACTGTGAATAATAAAAAACTTTATTCGTAGGGTTTATAGCTGCACTAGCTATTTTAGTTTGACAGAGTGAAGAACACATCTTGAATCATTCTGGTTTGTAAACTTTTGTGATTGTATTTGGTGAGTTTTTCTGTTTGTGATTATTTTGAATGGCTCAATGTGCTTAGTGCATATAGCTTCAAAGATTGCATAGTAAACTGAATTGTATCCACTGACTAATATATGTTAAATAAGTGTTTTTGTATTTCTTTTCAGTTTCACAAGAAATTTAAGAGAAAATTGTCAAGAGAAATTACATGATTGCACTTATGGAACCAAGTAAAAAGCTTGAGTGGTCACCTGAATTGTCATTCAAGCCTCTCGACAAGCTGAAATGTGTTTAGAAATCTGTATATGCTCACTCAGAAACACGTGAGCAGAGGACAGAATACTAATGGTGAAATAATGCATTACACATCTGCTAATCATAAAACGGATACTCCAATTCAATCACCAGTTCATATGAAGACTCTTGACAATGTAACAAATTTGAGAAATGGGTGAATCTAAGATGAAAAATAGAATTATTGTAATATCTGAAATATGCATGCTCCGCTAAATGCCAGTGCACTCTGCCAGTGGATGTCTCCCTTCCTCCACAGTCCGCGCACACTCCAAAATTCTCACTGACTCCTCAGACCCTATAAACGCACATGAGCTTGAGGCCACGCACATGCATCCATGGCTTTCTGGCAAGGGTGGGCTAACTGTCTATTAGGCAGCCATTCTGTGGCTGATTTGGCCACAGCTAATGCTAAAAGAAACAGTAAGTCTTCTTTTCCAGAATCATGAAGCTTGGTCAATTTAGAAAATTTTGTTCTATCGTGGCACACTAAAACTAGAGACTAGACTTACACTTCTCAGAAAGCATGAGCATAAACAGAGTATAGGGGGCAATACAGGCCACACCTCAAAGTTGAAAGATTCAAAATGATGGCATTTCGACTCTGCCAGGCCAAAATGTCTGAAAGTTGGTATACATGTCTTGTTGCTCATGGGGAACAAAAAGGTCTCAAGAACCTATAATGTCTGCATGATGGATTTTTCTCTACAATGATCATTTGTGGAAAACTAGAAAAATTAACTTAAAATCTGCCATTGTTCCAAATGCATTGAAATGTTGTATCTGTGGGATACATTTCTCTATCATGTCAATTTTGAAATGGTCCGCAATCTTGAGGAGGAATCCACCATTGCTACTTGCAGCCATATTTTAGTATTAATTTCATTGACGGAAACACTTTAATTTTAGCACCACTGTAGAACCTTGGTGTGTGAGGGTGTGGAGGAAGACTCGAGAAACAGGCAGAACCTTAACTGAGCTGCGGGTTTACATTAATTTAGAATGCTTTTGCTCCATCAGTTTCAAGTTCATGCTTCTTGTCATGTGCATGTGTGTGTGTGTGTGTGTGTGTGTGTCTTGCTCTCTCACTTGTGGGTTATGGGAGGCACTGAAAGCACAAAGAGGCACAAAGAAGTAAACTACTGGTAATGAGACACCGGTGAGACTCATCACACGTTACCTGCCAGTTCGACCTGCCTCCTCTCCACCCATAGCAGACATTTGACCACGTCCCTGCTGCCACACATGTCTTTATGGATCTCACTTTGTACATAGCAGCATTATCAAGGGCCCCACTGGGCCCCTTAGTTCCAGTGAAGGGAAATCTTAATGCTATAGCATACAAAGGCATTCTAGAGTCTAGACAATTGTGTGCTTCCAACTGTGTGGCAACAGTTTGGGGAAGAACCGCATATAGATGTGGTGGTCAGGTGTCTACAAACTTCTGGTCATATATTATATCTTTATGTAAAGAAGTGCATTTTTGTCTTTCTCCAGGGGGTGTTTATTAAGACTGTGTCACTGTGGTCATACATAAACAATCTGGCTGAGGACTTCACCAACCCACTCTATGTAAATTATGAACATCATGTTTTTTACCCGATGGCAAGTCTAAGGCACCTGGAACTCTGGGTGAGCTACTATGTATGCTGGAAACCTCGCATGATGCCACAGGATAGGCCCAGTTACACTATTTTAAAATACCTACATTTATAAAAAGAAAATAAACAAATGTAGAAAAAGGGTATAATGGCATTGTGCTAGTTTAATTTCTCAGTTTGTGACAAATGTTCATCATGTTTTACTTTTAATTATGTGTTTCAGAACAGTGTAAAAATCCCTCTTTTTCTCTCTTTTTGTCAGGTGCCTATTCACCAACATCTGAAAGAACAGCTAATTGTGAAGACAGGGTTGCAGAGAAGAGTGAAGGCGCTCCAGAGAGAAGCCTCTTCATTTTGGTCACTCCCCTCATCTACAGAGCTTGGGGGAACAGCTATGCAAACCACTGTCTGATACACATAGAGACAGACTCTGCAATAATTCTCTTTATACCACAGTGCTGTTGAATTCTTGATCTTTCTTGGTCAGAAAGTGTTAATTAATTTTCTATAACAGTGGCTCTGACAGTAGTGCCAGCTGCAGGGCAACCCACAGGGTTATATTAATACACTCTTCTAATGCATTATCATTTCTATAGTAAGAACTTACACGGGGACTTATATGGTGGTTGCTACATTAAAAAATGTGTGTAATCACTGAAATTTCTTTTTAGAATTTTCATTGACATTTATTTAATGGTAAGAGGAAAAGCTGTAAGTTTACATTTTGTGACATGGGAGCATATTCAGACAGATGATTTTGTGCCTTTTTTCTGTAACATATTCTTGTTCATAAGAATGATGGAACAACTGTTCATTATGTAAGTGATAAGAGGAACCAACTTCAATTCAATTGTATTTGTATAGTGCTTTTAACAGTGGTCACAAAGCAGCTTTGCAGAAATATATAAATTCCAGATATAAATTTTAAATTGTAAATTGTCGTGTAATGGTTAAAGACAGTGTACGTTGTGTGACTTTGTCTAACTCTCATCACAGATGTTCCACAGTATTAAATGAAACTATAGACAAATATATATATTTTTATCAATATATCATTCTTTAATTAATAAAAAGTACTCAGTGGCAAACTGATGTGGTATAAGAGGAATACAACCCTATAGAATGTGCCATTATGGAAAATATTCAACGTTGCATGCTTCATGTTGTGCTGCATCACACCACCCCATCAATGTTTTTCTATAACAGCACTTGCCATCTTACTTTATTGCATAATATTAATAATACCGCCTTAATTGCATTAAAACCTCATTAATAGTAAAATAAAACATTTCACCAAAAGTGCAAGAAATGCAATATACCAAAGCAAGTTGTATCTGCTAAATATATTATGCTTAACTGAACATGGTGCTATTCACAATCTGCTTTTTATTTATTTATAAGACTTGTACAAACCAGACTGCACACTCCCACCCACCACCAACTGTGTTTTGATGGAGGTAATCTACATCTGCATTATAATGCCTACTTCCTCTGGACCGGATAGTTAATATTTGACAGTAAATAGTAGAAATCTGCTTTTACTATGTGTCTTTTTCATGACTGATTAATAAAACAGCTAACATCTATGAGTCTAAGTCTAGTCATTTTAGCCAAAAATTATGCTAAAAATAATTGGCTTTGAATTTGACCATGTTTTAACAGCCAATAACTCAGAAAATGAAGCTGATACATCAATAAACATTAAAGAGCAACATTTGTCACAAAATATTTTTGCTTGAGCAGATTAAAGGTGAGGCTGCATGTCTTTTCTTTTTTTTTTTCTTTTTACATCTGCCTGGTACTGACAAGATATCTTACAACTCCTACCTTGAATGAAGCAGTCAGGACTAACCTGTTAGTGACCCAAACGTAGTACTTGGTTGACTGGGCTATGTTTGTATCTGATTTTAGAAAAAATGAAAACATAGGATATTATGTTTATAGTATTGGATACAGGCTACAATTATAGTGAATTAATGGTCTAGCAATAGAAATAAGATGTTCTCCATCAGTAAATAAGCCAAATGAGCTTTATTCTACATTTATGGTAGTAGCTATTAATGGGCAATCAGGATAATGTCTAGTTGTTGTACAGTCCTTGTGCAAAGAAAAAGGGGGGCCAAGCCCAAAATAGAAGAACATTAAGCTTTACTAGTCTTCTGTTTGACCATTTGCTAGTTAACTTCTACCACAGTAAATTGTTTGTCGAAACGCTGGAAACCAGAAAATTCACTTATATAGTCTCCTTGTACACAAAAGTAATATCATCATGATGATTAAAATGTTTCATATAAATTCCAACTAACACATGTCTAGAAGTAGCAAAATTGTCCAAAAAATATCTTTTGGGAAAAAGCAGGGATAGATCTACAATATACAGTGTTGTGAGTCCCAAGGTAAATGAATGAGAAAATCTGCTCCAAAAGCAAATCCTACAAAAACTGTCAAGGAATTCAGGACCTCAGAAAACAAGACTCTTTATTGAACAACAATTACCAGAAGGTTGCCTCATGCAGGCTTTGTGTCTAAATGTGGTTTTAAGTAGTCATTGCTGTCTGAGAAAACATCAAAGACAGAATTAAGTTTTTGGTAGAATATGGAAAGTTTAATTCAGAGTGGTTCATCAGAGTTGTGTGGAGTGATGAATTACAATTTGAGTTGTATGGTGATACATGTCTGACCTGGTGAGAAATACAATAGTGATACAATAGTGAATGCATCTCTACCACAGTTAAGTATGGACGAAGATGTTTTGTGGTGTAGGGAGCCTTTGTGTGGGCTGCTTCACTGGGAAAAGTCTATTAATGTTTTTGAGTACATGAGAATATTGCAAAAAGACTTGCTTCCCACAAGTGAAAATTTGTTATTTAATGCAGCTACCCACACTGCAGAGACCACCAAGAAGTGGCTTGAGAAAAAGTCCAACAACATCAAGTTCAAGTTTTGGCCTGGTTTAGAATCCAGATTTAAACACTATAGAACCCACAAGGCTTCAAGATGTAAATAAATCAAAGGGAAAAGCCGTCCCATACTATCTACCCATTTCCATACCCCTTATCCTACACAGGGTCACGGGGAGCCTGGAGCCTATCTCAGGAACTCAGGGCCCAAGGTGGGGGACACCCTGGATGGAGTGCCAACCCATCGCAGGATGCAATCGCACACCCCATTCACAATTTACAATTTGTAAATACCAACCAGTCTACACCATATGTCTTTCGACTGGGGGAGGAAACAGGAGTACCCAGAGGAACCCCCCTCCCCTCCCCAAAGCACGGGAAGAACATGTAAACTACACACACACATGGCGGAGGTGGGACTCACATTTGAAGGCACGAGGCAAACATGCTAACCACTAAACAACTGTGCCCAATATCCCATACCAATTTACTTTATCTGCTGGTTTAATTCCTACTAATTTCCTGACCAGTGATTTCTTCTTAAGCCCATTAAAAACTTGGTTTATGTTTTTGCACCGAACTCTATGTAAAAATATATGAGGTCAAATATCAGTGTGTGTTTGATGCGTATAAATGCAAGCTTTGATAAGGACTCAGAATGTTCTCGATTATGAACTTTAGGCTAGCTACGAGTAGGCTAGTTACTAATGAGTTTAAAGAGTTATAATAACTGACCTGCATCCGGTATTGGTATTCGTCATGATTTGTGCAGTTAAACATGTCAATGATTATGTTTAAATGTACATAAATTTTCCAATATTAATCAGAATTTGCAATATTCCAATTAGTATTGAGTCAAGTAAAAGCTGCAGTCTGATTGGCCGATTCAGATTAAGCCAATAGTCTGATTCCCATAATTCTGATTCCCACCCCTGGAATATGCCTGTTTTAATCAGAAATGTATTGCCTTTAAACACTTTATTCAGAAAATCCAAAAGGATATGAAAGGATATGCGCATGCTCACTCCACAAGGAATTGTGGGTGTGCAGGATATTTTGCTTCTCCAACCTACATTGACCCTGCTAGCTAACGAATGTGACTTATACTTAAGATAAATAAAACAGCTGGATTCAGATGAGGTAGGTTTATTAGCAGTCAAGCAACACACCAAACAAACCAAGTGGTACCAGGGATACACGCCACATGAAGATGTGACTTGCACCAAAGTACCAGTGACATACAATCTCTTTATATACATTTCATGCATGTTCCTCTTATCCATATCTAACCAATCACACGTTTCCCCTTTTGCACCTCCAATCACAAGTCTCCACATGTATCCTCGTTACGTAAATTCCTATTATTTCCAAGAAGTGTTGTGTTTTCCATTTTAATGCTGCCCTAAATTTTCCATTATCTTTCGCCTGGGTCTGTTTTCTTTTGCCACTATTTGTGTCAATAATTTGTGTCATTTACACTGAAGTGTGTATATTTTCTTAGAATTTACCTCCTTATCCACATTTGGGCTACTTTCCACCACTGATGAGTGACAGCTTTATCTTCTGTTAGTGGTGAGTAAACACTATTGTTTTCTCTATTGTGTAAAATATGGTTTTTCTGGGTCATTTGCTCCTTGGTTTTCTGGGTCAGTGTACTTTACAGTTCTATGTCTTATGTGTTTTTCAGTGATTGGATATGGGGTCAAACATCACTAATCATGGTGCTTCGAAGAGGAGCCCTGGACCTTCCACAACTGGATGTCCCAAGATGTATGTCTGCTGCTCTCATGGAACACAGATGCCAAACTATCCTGTTTATTCAAAATGCAACCATGCTACCCAGCTGCCCTGCCGTGTGAACAGAAAAACTAAGCACCCTGTGAGGTGTTCAGTAAAACCTTACTCTATGAAAAAGTAATGTTTCTTTTAATGATTTTTCTGCATACATTCTGTTAATAAACAAGTCTATTCTAAAAGTTATCCCAGTGTGTGTGTGTGTGTGTGTGTGTGTGTGTGTGTGTTTCTCCATCTGTGTTCATGCACATGCTTCCTTATCTCAGAAGAACTGTTGGATGGGGCCCTTCAGCAGAGCAGTTTGTAATGAGGTCTTCTCAAGCATCTATTTCAGTCAGACTGATATTTTAGCTGTGGGACACAATATTTTTTATTCTTTTTATATTTTTATTTATCCAGATTTTGCTACATATTTCCCCCCTTTGTGACTTTAAAGTCATACTCCTTACTTAATAGTGATCAAATACACTGTTGCTTTATCCCAAGGAAAAGTGTTTTTCGATTTTAACCTTTTTCTATACTAGCAAGCATGCATACTTTAAATGACAAACACCTAAGTCCAGAGGTGAATGAAAAAACCCTCCCATTCTTTGCCAAATGATGAGGGAAAAATTGTCACCTTTTGAAAATTTTTGTCATCAATTTTTGTGCTCGACAGTGTATTCATCATCTGGATGACATATCTACACACTTATACAATAGCACTCATTAACATACAACTACACAATCACAATATTTCAGTCCTTCTCATGTAGATACCCTCCTTGTTCTGCCTGCCACTCTCTGGCATATGCCTTCTTCTTCCCTTTGTGATTCTGCACAATGTAGAAAGGCTCGGTGGGGGTCAGGGGAGAGGTTACTAGCAGATCACCCTGAACCCTACTCTGTTCCCCATCGTTGAATTCAACATGGTGCTTAAGATCTTCTCTGTCTTAGCGGGCACATTAGTCCATAGTCTATCTTTTCCTGCCCTGACCTTGATGACTTCCATGCTTTTCCACATGAGAGTGTTTGGGGAAAACCACTCTAGTCCTCCCTTTTACACTGTTTACATTTTCCATTCCAGATCGATTGAGCCTTTCTGGGGTACATCCTATTCTTCTGGACTGCATCCTTTCATTTCACTATACTCTGGTTTGTTAGCAATTTTCAGAGTTTGGCCAAACAAGGATTACGTAACTTTGACAATCATGTTCCGGATCAGGGGGATTGTGCAGCAGGTCAGCAGTGTTAGTATTAATAAGAATATTACCAGTACTGTTCCATTCTGATCAAGATAGCCTTCCAGTTCCCAGAAAACAGCCAGCAAAGCCAGTCCACTTCTTCCTTCTCTGGTTCTGGTTTATATGCGTTCTGCACATGCACTTTGCCAAATCCTCCAATACTTTAATGGCAGCAGTAAGATTGCCTCCCTCCCCAGTATGCATATGGATTACTGTACAGCATTCTTCACCAATTAAGCTACACACTCCTACATCTGTTGCTTTCCTTCATCTATAGCTAGTCGATTCTGCAGGGCCATTACAGACAATGCATTTTCAATTCCCTGCAGGGCTAATACATTGTAATCGAATGAAACGAATCGCTGTTGGTTATACCATATCCTCCTGGGACCCAAGGAAAAAAAGTGTCATCTAATTTTTTTGTTTTGTTTGATTTCCTATCTACTCTGGGTTTAAAATTTTTTTTTTAAAAATTCTACAATTTAGACTTTTTAAATTTTATTTTAATTTTTAATTTTACAGCATGTTCACTGTAGTGGACCACAGGACCATTTTAGTTTGAAAAGACAGCCAAACTCAGAAAATAAAAAAATTAACAGATTATGGCTGTAGAGTTATATTAATCCAAGAATAAATTCAACTTAAAAAACAAACAAAAAAACAATTATCATTCTAGATTGTTTCTCTTGCTTGTTTTTACAAGGATGATAGTATATTTTCTATTAAAATTGAACGCATAGTCATTATATGGTGCCCTCCACTAATATTGACACCTTTGGTAAACATGAGCAAAGAAGGTTGTGAAAAATTGTCTTTATTGTTTAACCTTTTGATCTTTCGTTAAAAAGATTCACAAAAATACTCTCTTTTCATGGATATCAAACAATTTGGAACAAAACAGGTTTATAAAAAATATATCTTTGTTAAATATGTGTGCAACAATTATTGGCACCCTTTGCCAAGATAACAGCTCTGAGTCTTCTCCTATAATACCTGATGAGGGTGGAGAATACATAGCAAGGGATCTGAGACCATTCCTCCATACAGAATCTCTCCAGATCCTTCAAATTTCAAGGTCCACACTGGTGGACTC
>JANDJT010000081.1:10818352-10847509 GCA_024331685.1 Stegophilus panzeri | reverse complement strand
CTTTAATCTTCAGAATTTAGTTAATGTGTTAATGTTAATTTGAGTAATGTGTTTTCTGTTTATGAGACCAGTTACTGCAGGATATTTTTGCCTCTTCAACCTACACTGACCCTGCTAGCTCACAAATTTAAACTATAAACTCAATTAAGCTATCTGACTTGTTCTTAGGAGAAATAGCACAGCAGAACTCAGGAAGACTGGACTCAGATGAAGCAGGTTTATTAGCAGTCAGCAAGACTGCAAATAACCCGAACTGGTCCCAGGGGTACACGCCACATGGAGATGTAGCTTGCACCAAAGTACTGTTGGTTACAATGTTCTTTATATACATTTCAGGCATGGCAACATATCTATCTTTAACAAATCATTCACAGTTCAACGATGACAACGATGTTGATTGAAGCCAAGTCTTCTGCTAACACGTGACTGAATATAGATGGACTTTCACAATGACCCTGAGGGAGGCGCTCATACGTGTATTGTTGTCCCTTGTAGGTAAATGCAAACAAATGTCTCGAATCTGGGTGTAATGGTATACTAAAGAAAGCCGAACACAAGTCTATTACTGTGTACCACTTAGTATCCTCCGGGATGTTCGACAAGAGGGTGTGAGGGTCTGGTACTATGGATGTCTCTGCCTGTACAATTGTGTTAACTGCATGTAAATCATGTACAAGTCTCCATTTTTCAGAGTTGGGCTTCCTGACACGAAATATGGGTGTATTGCATTGGCTTGTGGTTGGGATTCTTGTGTACTTGTTGGCTGGTGAAGTGTGTAAATATAAATTGTTAGTGGGCTTCCACTCCCTAACCTGTGCTGCCTCCTTAATCATAGGCCCTAAGTCTTTAGACTCAAACCCTTCTGCTACCATGAGAGAGATGTGAGGGGCTGCTTCTGGCATGTGGTTCCAATCTTTTAGGTCACCTTTCATGAGTACCATGGCAGCCACTCCTTGTGGTCCTATTACAACGTCTGTTGTTATCACCTCAAATTGTCTTTGTTCCATAATCTCATTCCACATCTGCCCATACTCTTCATTTTTACTGTACTGATCAAAGTACATTGTACAGTGTAGGGGAATTCTTGTTTCTCTGCAGTCTGGTCGCACTGCTTGTATCCACATCTTCCAGTTTAGATAGGTCTGTCTCAGTTTAGATTAGTCTGGATCAGCATACTGAAACCAGTACATTGTATCATGTCTCATTTGTCTGTTTGCTTCTGTCAGTAGATGCTGTCCTACTGAGGTTTCATCTGGAAAGGTTACTCACAGTCCTGTAGGACTGCAATGTATTCTTGCTGCTAGTTTGCACAGTAGATCTCTGCCGAGTAGGTTTACTGGGGACTTTGGTGAGTATAGAAGTGGTGCCACTGTTGTGGTGTTTTCAACTGTTAATGTCTGGGGCTCCGTGAATCTCAATACTTGTGTTGTTTCCGAGAAGCCAGTGGTTTTTATTGAGCTGCGAGAGAGTGGGAGTCCAGAGCCTTCCTGGCCTATACATGAGAATGTGACACCTGTGTCTATCATAAACGGGGCTGGTTTCGTGGCATTGATAGACACCATGACTGTTGGTTCTTGTCTTGGATGCAGTGTGGTGACGTACTGCATGTGCTCCCCCTCCGGCTTCTCTGGGCATCTTCAACTCCAGTTGGCTGCAGGTCTCAACCAGGGTCCTGCAGGTTCTTGCCATCAGTTCGGGCGTGGGAGTCCTCCTTGCTGGTCTCTATACCCTGGCTGTTTCTCCCAGGGCAAACCTGGCAATTCCTTTTAGTGTGTCCTTTCTCTCCACATCCCCAACATTCCAGTGGCTGTGACTTGGGGACATTACCTTCTGTCTGGGGGCCTGCTGCTTGCCTCTGCCCTTGCTGCGGGGCCTGGGGCCACTTCTGCCATCTTCCTGGGCCCTGTCTTTGTCCTTGTCCTCTCATAGGCCGACTTTGGGGTGGTCCTTGCTGATTGCCGAGGTGGACATGTATTGGAGGCATTGGTACTGGTGCTGGACCGGGCTGCTGCATGTACGTCTGCGGCTGAACTGGATATTGTGCAGGGGCCTGTGGAGGTGGTTCATAGGTCTGTGCTGCTTGAGGCTGGTTGGGTACGGCGGGTACCATTACTGCTGCTTCCATTATTGGGGCTTGCATGGAGGCCTGCATTTTTCCAGCCTTTTCTTTCTCTTTCTTACTGTTGGTAAGTTCTCCAAGCTGCGTTCTATACAATTGGGTCACTAGCGCTTTAGTAACATCTTTGGCTTCTTTCTTCTTCTTCCTGTGTTGTTCTACGTGGTGTGCAAGATGGGCCTGGAACGTTTCCCAGGGCAAAGTGTTAAGTCCGACCACCTGGTCCAGTGCTTCTTGTACAGCTGCAGGCATGAATCTTTTTAGCATCATCTTGAATAAGCTTTGATTTGTTTCATTCAGGTTCCATCCTGTTCCTGTCTCCTCTCGCCATCTATTCTGGAAGTCTTGAATGAACTTCACCACATTCTCTTCTTTTCCCAGTGTCATAGCCTCCAGCTTTCCTGGGTCCATCTTGGTGGGATATGCTTCTCGTATTGCATCCCATACCTGGTTTCTGTATGCCCCAAAGGCTAGGTTGTCTCCTCTCTCTGTGTCCATCACATTCCTCAGTCCTGCCTCTGCCAGTATCTTGGCGGAGATAACGTACGTACTCTCACCCAGATCCATAGACACTTGTATTCACAGGTTCGAGAAGCAATCCACGGGGAGGACGATGTGCCGCTAGTAAGGCTGGTGGAACCGGGAGAGCAAGTGTACATACGTGTCTTCAAGAGAAAAAAATCCCCTTGACAGCCGTAGGGAAAGACCATTCCCCAGCTGAGGAGGAAGCAACGACCTCCGGACAAGGCACTCTGCGGCTCCGCCGGGCCCCAGCAGAGGAAGACATCTCAAGTGACAGCGATACCGAGGAGCCGCTAAGCCCCTCAAACCAAGCAATGGGCGGTCAAGCAAGCCCAGAGGGACCAGACAGGCGAGTGCTCCACACCGAGCATAAGTACCTCACCCCACGCATCATCCGACCATATTTCAGAACCTGACCACCTCTCGCCCACTGAGACTGTACTTGACGAACCTCACGACGAACCACAACTCGCAGGAGATCTTGTGCCACTGGGTGACGAAACCCAAACCAGACTGATCCAGATTGTTCAGGGTGACATTGACCCAGTTGCCTCACCCTTGGATACGATAGACTTTGACGCACTTAGGGCCCTCGACGCTGTACAGGAACTACCTTCAGGGGTCCACATTTCAGTTGAAAGCCTCTTTGCACCCTCCCCGCCCAAGCCAGGTGTGGGCGATGGAGTGGCTCCCCCACAATAGACGTGCCTGCTCAGACAGGGTGGTTGCTGCCACCTGGGCAGCTGCCTTTGCGGCATGCTTAATAATGTTTTTCCTTATCTTCTATGACCCTAGCTCCCAAACTGCTGTAAATTCATGCAATACTACTGAATCCCCAAACGCCTTGTATGCTCCATGGCCGGCCACCGCTCCTCCACAGACCTCCCAGCGTCGGGCTAAACAAGGTGCGCTCAAAATCTTCGATAACGGAAAGACTTGGTTTGTTGACACTTGCATGGGCTGGATTCGCGTGTTGCGTAAACAGAAACCCCGGCATCACTCCCGAAGCCCCGGAAATACCCAGGTCTCCCTGCCTCATTCACTAACGCAGTATCTTCCTCTTCTCCTGCCTGACACGGCCCATAGTCTGATATGCGCTCTAGCCCTACTCAAGCATGCTCATAGTGAATCACTGATCCGCAATAGCTCCCACTTGGCCTTGTACACGCTCACACGTACACACGCAGAGATACAAATTGGGCATTTAAAAGTTGCAGGTGCCGCTCTGACACCTTGGTGCAACTACAATGGGTCCTTCACGGCCCTGGGCAATGATCGCCTGCCTCCGCTATTAAGTCCTTTCTGGCTGTCTTTCCACTGTTCTGCCGAGTCATGCTCCAACCTTCGCTCCACCAATCTCCCGTTAGCCCAACACACACATGTGATTGTCTCTGTGCGCAGCTCGGATGCCCAAGTGTTAATGAAGTTGCAATGTTACTTGATTTCGACCGACAACATTACTCTAACTCAGGCACAGAACAATATGTATTTGGCCTGGATGTTTCACATGGCCCATTCAGTGACTGACCGTTCTTGTCTCATCCGCCATGACTGCAGCTCCAGTCCCCACCTCATGTTTCCCTTGGGAGACCTGGCGGAATGCCTTACCGAACCGTATACTGAGGATTTTTTGTGCCCCACTGTCTGCCTACTCGGAGCTATCTCAGTTGACTTTGGGCCCATGTGGATGCACAACATTAGCTGGAATTGTGAGTTTCACCCAGTCCAGACACAGGGGTCCGGTTTCTTTCCCGTTTGCGCAGATCTTCCTCTCTCCTTCCCCGTCTGTTTGTGCTCATCTCATGGTGTGTACCCCGTGGGAGACTTAGCAGACTGCTTCAATCAACCTGAACATCACTACCAGCTCTTCGTGTAACTTATCTACAGATTTCTCTTGCACTGACTCTGAGTTTGTCCTGATCTCGCTCCCCGCACTCTTCCCCTTGTGGCTGTTTTTTGGTACTGTGGGGGTAATCGTGCCCGCCAAACACTTCCCGTTGAGTGGCAGGGCTGCTGTGCACCTGTTAGGTTGGATGGCAAAACTCATGTTCTATTGTTACCAGACATCCCCCTCAAGTCACCGTCACCTTGCGCATGGGGTAAACGTGACACAGCCCTTTGGACCCAGTACATACTGGACACAAACTCTATGAACTATTCGGACTGGGCAGCAGATGTGACGGTTCATTTGGATTTTGGGGGGATCCGGGTGGGCGTTCCTGACCGCTTCAAGGCCATGGAGGCAGTCGGTGGTGGGTTCACATCTATTTTATTCCCTAGCGTACAGATTAATCGCAACACCACATGGATTAATTACATTTGGTATAATCAGCAACACTTCATTAATTACTCCATGGGAGTGCTGGGCCTACTCCGTGACCAGCTGCATGCAACATCCCTTATGACTGCGCAGAATCGCTTTGTCCTTGATCAGATGCATGCCCCCGAGGAAGGAGTATGCACCATGATTGGCCCCGAATGTTGTGCATCAATCCCCCTTCACACAGGTGCACAGGGGGATCTTACGCAACACTGGCTTCGCTACTCAGATTCGTCTCTCCTCCTGGCTCTCGTGGCTTCTATCTGGCGATTGGACTGCGACCTTGACCCGTCTTGGGGTGGCACTACTTGTACTCATTTGCATCCTGGCTTTTATTGGTTGCTGTGTCATCCCCCTTGGGAGGCGTTTGGCCATATCAGCTGTCACCAACATTTCAGGACAGTACGTTGTCATAGGTGAGGCGTCACCGCCTCAAAGGGGGAGGTGAGAAGCAGAGGTGATGCGAATGACCACGTGTATGAGGCATTGGTTTTACGAGACATTGGTGTACGAGACAGGGACAGAAACCGTGGGTACAAGGTAATTCCCCATGGATCGTTGTCACGCCACCCCCGCCTGTAGAGCCACCCCCGGGATACAAGGACATGTTGAGTAGCATATCAGAGGAAGAGGAGTTCCTGTAAAATTGGAAGAGTGTTGGTCCTGTCTCAGCAGTTTATTGGTAGTGTGCTGTCAGTCTATTTCCTGTTATATGTGAAAGGGCCCTGTAAATACAAGGTAGTGGACTCTAAGACCTATTCGAGAAAGACAGTGTCAACCAAGGGATAGTGAAGAATGGCAGTCTACTGGTATGTGAGTCAGGTGCAGCCCGAGAATAGAACTCTACAATCAGTTCTACAACTACCGTGCTATTTTAATATGAACAGCAGCAGTGCACATGTACACCTTGAGCCTCAGATGGCCCAAGATTTGTTTAACAGTTGCCCAGGACAGGCAGTTGTGGAGGTCAGGTCTAACGTAGAAGATATAGGATTAGACGAAATGGATAGGCAGCATTTGGGATATGTAAAAATAATCAGGCAACTAACAGAAGGAGGGCGACGAGTAAGAAAGGCAGTGTTTATGCATAGATACCCCTTAAATTGAAATCAGAAAGAATCAACGTGTAAATATGTGATTAAATGATGACAGACCTCGAGCACAAGAAGAGTAGAGTAAACTTGTCATCTCCATAAATGTAGCACCACTACTAGCTAATCTTTACAGTGATCAATGGTGTAGGGAACAGTGATGATCTAGGCGTGATTGCCATCTAGTGACAGGAGAGCTCTGTCCAACCATTAAGTGAATTGGCGTCGCTTTGTGTTCAAGAAAGCGAAGAAGAAGTGATGAGCCATGCCCTGGGTGTAAGTGCTGGCCAAACCTCTCCCCAAGGGCGGCCCTCTACGGTATGCAAAGTGCCTGGGCTGAAGACAACCGCCTTAAGAGAAAGGACACTGCCAGGAGGGACGACATGATGGACTATTTGTGATAGTACTCTGAATTGTTTTGTGAGGTAGAGTGATAAATGCAATGTAAATGATAAATGCAATGTGAACCATGAACGCAAGGAAAGAGAAACAGGGTGCTGTCGAGCATACAGTGTTGGCAGGGTGGGAATTTTTCTTCATAGAGGTTTTTTCGCCCACCGCAAAGCACCTTGAGGTCCCGACGAATACAAAACCGAGGGCTAGTAGGCCCAGCTGAGAAAAATAGGGACAAAACAGGCAATACACAGTAGCCCAAAAGAGAGTAAACCTAATCAGCATTTAATCAAAAGAGTAATTCATCATATAAGTTGGTTATATAAATCAGCATTTAACACACAGGTGATCAAACCACACAGCTATTAGATAGCAAGTTGCACAGGTACCCCATGAGTAGATATTTCTATGTAGCTCCAACCCAGAACAGGCAGAATGGAGCCTTAAGCCCCATACTTCAGTTACCCATTTACTTTGAAGCACCTAGACGGATGGGGCTAGACTATCTCACACCAGCCCTTCAGGCACTTCTTAAGGACCACCCTAATAGTTGCAGTGTTAAGGTGGTTGCGGCTAATGGCCTGATGGATGGCGAGTATGACCGCCTACGCTATGGGTATATCAAAATCACTCTCCGCGGATGGCCAGTGGATGCGCCAAAACCAGTTCATTCACCGATACTCGCTAAATTAAGTTGTTATGTGAGGCTTAGAAAGCCTCAGAGGAGGGAATGTTGGATATAATTTATGGAAGAAATAAAACACAAGGGAAACATGTGTAAGTAGTAAAAGACTTTATTGAGAACGAGAACAGTGGACGGGACTGGTGGGTGAATAATCGGTCGGCGATGGTGGTTGGCGGTAAGGCGAGTGGTCAGGGGAAAAATCTGGGCTGAAAGGGGTGTAGGGAGGTGAAAGGTCAGAGCCAGGATCAGAATACGCCGTGTCATCATCATCATCATAAGGGTCAGAAGAGTTGTCGGAGACAGAAGTAAGAGAGGATTCTGTCTGCGTGGAAGCATCCACACATACCTTAGCCGGACAGATTCTGTATCTCAGCGGTGGAGTAAACCCAGAAGCATCAGGGGTAGCTTGTAGAACCTCCATCAAGAGTGACAGGTCTGCAGAAAGATGTGCGAGTTGGTAGCAAGTATTCAGGTCAAAGCCAAGGTCTTAAAAGGATGGAGGGAAAAAGGGTTGTCGATCGGCTGAAAGACCATGAAAAGAACAGAGTCACCTTCCTTGTAGAAAAAAAAACAGTGAAACCAAAAACACTCTCATGTTACATAGAAACTCCACAAAAAGTTAATCATTAATCAGCTCTAGCAGAAGAAGGGGAAACACACACACACACACACAGACACAGAAAGCATGTACTCACTGAGCCAGATTACACACAGGACAATAAAGTCAAATAAATGCATACTTTTAAAAACAAGGATATATGTACATATCTTTAAAACGCCAGTATGAATAAATAACTCACCCATGGTTAAAAAGAAGATAAAGAACAACACAGCTAGGATCCTCTCTCAGTGAAAGTCAGCTCCAAAATGCCATAAGAAAGCAGGAGTTAGATTTAAAAAAAGGAAAACAGAGCCCGGTCAAACATAATGGTTCTGGAAAACACCTGAAACATGGTTATAAAGGTTTTCGGAAAGTACAGAAAAGATAGAATAGACATAATGGAAAAACACATTGGTTATGATAATGGTTTTGGAAATCCCCCAAAACATGAATATATTGGTATTGGGCGAAACCAGGGGAGGGCACTGAGAGTGAAAAACTGTAGAAAAAGGGAGCCACATCTCTTGGGACGTCTCAACTGTGTGGATCTCGTGTAGTGGAACAATAAACTTGGACCCTTTTCGCTTTTCCTCACTAATTGGTTCTCTGTGTATTTTTTCTCCAAACTGCTATCTGATGTACATACCTAACTTTGAAAAAAGTCTTTAATAGTGTTTGATTAATAGGTGAAAATAGGCACCACAGATGTCACTAGGCCAGGCTTCTCTATGGATGTTGCTCTGCTTTTCCACGTCACTGAGGATGTCGCTCTGCCATCCAGTTCTGCTGAGTACATTGCTCTGCCTTCCTGTGCCGCTCAGGACGTCGCTCTGCCTTCTCGCCCTGCTACAGCTGATGACCCAGCTTCCCATGCCTGGGTACTGTCCAGCGACCCTGGTGAGCCTGCCCCAACCTCAAGCATGCCACTTGGCTCCTTGAGGAGCCTGCTATCTGTTGGACAATGCCTAACTCGGGACCTGAGGGGCCGTGAAGACATTTTGCCCAGAGGGTCAAGAACGCCAGGGGAGGGAGTGTTTTCTGGCACTCAGGGAGTAGCGCCTTTGGGGGGGTTCTGTCACGATTTCCCCTTGTGCTAAGCGCACTCTGAAGCGCAAGCACGCGCTTCCGGGTTTCAGTGACACTGACTTTGTTTACTTATGACACGTGTGTTTTGTTGTGATTTCTGTCCTGTCTCCGCCCCGTATCGTCAACGATTGTTTCCCGTATGTGTCATAAGTCTCAGCTGTTTTGTGTTTCACCCCGATTATGTTTAGTACTTAAACCCCTTGCGTCACGTTGTTCGTCGCAAAGTATTGTGTGAGATTTCCACATACCAAGCATTTGTACCTTGTTCCTCAGTTTGTTTCATAGTTTTTGATCTTGTTTCCATTTTTCATTACATGCTTTGCCTTGCCTGTCTAATGCCCATTTGCAGATCGCCTGACCCATTGCCTGTTTCTGGTCATGCTTTTGTTTCACGATTTGGATTTGTCTGCCTGCCGCTCTTTAATAAAGCTTTTATCTGCATTTGCATCCATCTCAGTCCACATTACGTGACAGGAGTCTTCATGATGATGGTGAAGCAAATCATGTTTTGATATAAATTAACCAGTGATTGGTGTGTTTTAAGTAATTGTTAAAAGAAAAAACAATGACACATGCTTTTATAATTATTCAACTGGCAAATACTTTTATTTAAAGCAACTTACAGTCCATTCAGTATATTCACTGTATAAATGTATGTGTTTCTTGGGAGGCCAAAACATGGCATTACTATCATTCTTGTGCTGTCTGTAACAGTTAATATATAGGAACTCTGTAGCTGATCTGGAAAAGAATGGAACATGCTTAACCTGACATGTATGATACTGTAAACACATATTTGCATAGTAGTTACATAGGCGTAGACCACCTCACCACACCACACACATCCTGAGATGAAACCCCTGACTTTTCTCATGTGCAATAAGCCCTAAAAGTATGATGTTGGTTACTGCTGCCGTAAGCCTCAACAGTCTCTCATAGAGACTGGAGGGGATGCCCAGGGGATGCCAACAATTCTGTTGATAGAATTGACCTACGCATGTTGGGGATAGAAATGCCCTCATCATAGTAGAATACTTATAACCCCTAGAAAAGTTTTCCTCTGCACTGGAGAAAGCAAGAGGTTCAACCTGAGCCACAGGAACTTCCTGTGACTGGGAAATATTTCTATGTGGTAATATGCATCTTTTAGAGCTATTGTCACAAACCAGTCCTCAAACTGCATCTGTGGAACAATCTGTTTGAGCGTCAACATCTTGAACCTGTATGTCTGAAGAGTATGGTTCAGATTTCACAGATCTAAAATTGGCCAAATACTCCCTGAACTTTTTTTGCGGACCAGGAAATAATGGCTGTAAAAACCTCCCTCCCTCAGGGTACATGTTCTATGGCCCCTTTGTCCAAGAGGGATCTTACCTCCTGCACTAACGTTGGGCTCTGCTCTGGGCTGACTACTGTGGTGAGCACACCTCTGAACTGGGGGTGTTGTCAAGCTCTGAAATGGACCTAATAACCTTTTTCTATGGTGGATAGAACACATAGAAACACATTTGGCAGATGGTCTTTTAGTAACGTTAACTCTTCCACATTCTGTTGGAGGAAAAGCATAAAATTTCCGTTGCCCTGTGACAGCTCGCCAACCAAAGAAGACTGAAAACTTGGGAGGACATTGACTAGGGGAGGCCCTACAGTAATTCTGAGGGCTAACTGCCCTAACAACCTCATGGCCCTGATACTTCTCTCCATGGCCCATCAGGGCCGCTCGTTTTTTGCTTGCTTGGCATTAATAATCATTCTCAGATTAGGCCTATTAGCAGGCTCTGACTGTAGCTGCCTGGTCCCCCTGAATCTCTGCGGGGGGAGGCGGGCCACCACACTCGCCTTCTGTGTCTCCTTTGCACTAGTGCTTGCCTGGGCTCCACTCATGGATGCCTAGGCAAACTTGACATGATGGGAAAGGAACTAGCTGAACACCTCCATTTGCTGTTTTGCCTCACGAAATTTATCAGCAATGGCGTTAACTGTGCTGCCGAACAGGCTGGAAGGTTCAACAGGGGCATCCAGCAGGGAGACCTTATCCTTATCCCCCATAGCTGAGAGGTTGAGACATAGGCACCTCTTCGTTACAACCAAGCTACACTGAATGGACAATATGATGGGCCATTTGCTTGTTCACCCAAAGAGACAAATTTGTGGTGCAGCACAGCTCTGCCACTACCTCAGGCCCAATTCCCTCCCTACTGTCAAGCTCACTCAGTAGGGTTTGGTAAGAATGCAACACTGTCATTGTATGCAGTGACCCACAAGTGAGACCCGCTGCCGCATAGTCTTTGCCAATCAATGCCAAGTTGGCTTTACATGGCTTGGATGGCAAAGCCGGCCCCTCTAATTCCCTGACATCGATGGAGAGAGGTAGCTCGCAAGCACCTCCTCCACCTTTGGTATAGCCAAATACCCGTACTATTCATTCCCCACAATAATAATAATCTGACATCATGGGGTTATAAACACGGGTGGTGTATGGTTTTCCCAAGAAGCATGATATCAAGCAAGAAGTATGATATTTCATCATGCACTTCTGGAAAAAAAGGGGAGTTTTCTGAGGTTTGAGGGAGATTTATTTTCACTGGGGAGATAGCATTCATCCAGCCTGCCATGAGCCAGTTCCTCTTCCCTGGGCCAGTCTAAATTGAGTTTCTCTACAGCCCTAGCAATCACTTCAAGCTCTCCATTTTTAGTGCAATGGCTCCCCCCTCTGGCTCCTCTGAGTCAGAGAGGGTGGGTTAACTCTCCATACCAGAAGGAGGAGTCGTGACGTGAGCTCAAAAACCTGACGGAGAGATGGATCCGGAAGACAGAGCAAGAGATAGAGCAGCGCTCCTCCTCCAGATCCATATGGGATCCTCAGGACCTGAGCCAGCTGGCTACCTTGGCCCAGATCCGTGAGGCTGCGAAACCTAACTCCCTTCAGGCCGATAAGAGAGATGGCCGAGCTCTCGCCAGCTGTGGAGGCAAGTGGTAAGGAGTGCACATGTGTGGGGAATTCTCTTAATGATTGTACTCTGTTGTAGTGAAATGAGGTGAGGATGAGATGGAGAGAGATACGTGCCTCGTGAGAGAGAGTGTGTGTGTATGTACGCATGGACTATGCAACGCGATACCCAGAGGTGGTGTCTCTCCACAATCTCTCTGCATGTCTCCCGAGTCGGGGTCCCAAAAGATAGCCTGACTGATCAGGGCACATCATTTATGTCACAAACACTACACAAGCTATATGAATTGTTGGGGATTAAACTGATTCGCACCAGTGTTTATCATACACAGACGGATGGGATTGTTGAACGCTTTAATCAAATGCTTAAAAGCATGACTTGTAAGTTCATTCACAATCAGTGCGTTTACATGGACAACAATAATCCAATATTAACCCGATTAAGACAATACTCTGATTAAGAAACTACCATGTAAACAGCAATTTTTAATTACCTTAATCCGATTAAAGTCATACTCGAAGTAAACACAAATCGAATTAAGACATGTGGAGTACTCCTGTTTTAGTCGCATTATAGACATGTATTACAGACATGTAATCACCTTAATCACATTATTAACGTCGTGTGAGAGTTTTCACCGCATTTTGCGACAGGACACAATCACACATGGCAGTGCTCAACCTTTTTATGGCAAACAAGAGAGCACGACTGCATCCCAAACTGCATACTTGCCTACTATAGGCCTGTAGTAGACGAAATTAATGTATCTCGGCTACTATATAGTAGGTAAGTACGCGATTTGGGATGCAGCCCACAGTTTCACGCAGTTGTCTATTTGCACATACAGCATGACAAATAATTAACCGCACTTGAAGCATTTGTAAAAATTATAAATAAAAACACCCAAAACTGTATACGGTACCATAACGAAGATGAACTGTATGTCGATACGTGAAATCCTGGAGGGACGTCGGACGGTGTGGCACGGTGACGTAATGACGTGTGCTGTTAATCGAACTATGTTCTATAACATGTAAAACGGGTACATGAAAGGAGTATTCTAAAAGCGACTCATGTAAACACCTTAATCACAATATTGTCTTACTCAGAGTAAGGTCAGTAATTAGATTACTGCTGTCCATGTAAACAGGCCCAATAATGCACGGAATTGGGATAAATGGTTAGAGCCCCTGATATTTGCAGTACGAGTGGTCCTGCAAGCCTCCATGCAATTTTCCCCGTTTGAATTATTGTACGGATGCAAGCCACGCAGTATGCTTGACGACATTCAAGAAAATTGGGAGGAGGGACTTTCAAACAGTAAAAACAAAATTCAGTATGTTCTTGACCAGAGAGCAAAACTCCACACCTTAATCCACATAACCATAATCCACATGAGAATTTGCTACAGGTGCAAGAATGTCAATCTTGGCTGTATAACGGGTGCTTGGCTATGAGAGTTCTCACCGGGAGAAAAAGTTCTCGTTTTGCTACCCACATCAAGCTCTAAATTACTCGCCAAATGGAAAGGGCCCTTTGAGGTCCCATGGCAAGCCGGGGATGTCGACTATAAAGTAAGTTGAATGGATAGAGGCGGGGAGTGACAAGTTTACCATCTTAATCTCCTAAAACCATGGAGGGAGACAGTTTCCATGGCTTTGGCAACGGTCATCCCCAAGAGGGATGGGCTAGGACCGGCAGTGAATCTAAAAATGGCAGTTCAATCCACCCTGGTCCCTTACGGAGACCACCGCTCTCCAACCCAAATCACAGACATTACTAAATTACAGGCGGAATGTTCTCACCTCTACCAGGTCGCACTATTCTTATAGAAAACTACATTGAGACTATTACCTATTGTCTACCCTAACACGAAAAAACTGTAGTTTGGGATGAACTCAAGGCTATGCTTGACATGGGAGTAATCAAGGAGTTTTGTGTTGACTTTAGAAAAGTCAACATGGTGTCTAAATTTGATGCATACCCAATGCCTCACATTGACGAACTGCTGGATTGGTTAGTTGTGGCTAATTTTTATTCAACACTGGATTTAACAAAGGGATATTGGCAGATACCCTTGACTCCAAGGTCTCATGAAAAAATGGCCTTTTCCGTTTGGGTTACACCAATTTGTGACCCTTCCTTTTGGGTTGTTTCAGCGGTTCATGGACAGAGTGCTCCATCCACACATTGTATATGCCGCTGCCTATTTTGATGACAATATTATCTACAATAATGATTGGCAGCGGCACATGCAGCACCTGAGAGCTGTTCTGAAATTGCTGAAGTAGGCGTGACTCACAGTGAACCCAAAGAAGTGCTCAATTGGACAGGTGGACGTACAGTATCTGTGGGCTAGGGTTAGTCCCCAAATTGATAAGACAGCAGCGATTGCAACCTGCCCAAGACCAAAAAGGATGGCCGGATGGGGCTGGCTGGCTGTTATCGTATTTACTCAGCTGCACTGTGTGGTGGACCATTCCTACATTTTCTGGACTTCTCTTTCCCTTTAATTTTACAGACAGACGCATTGGACAGGGGGTTGGAGGATGTGTTGTCCCAGGTGGTGGTATCCCAGCTGCAAGCTCGCCATGTGAGAGGTCAAGTACAACACGATAGAGAAGGAGTGTCTGGCTATCAAATGGGTGGTCCTCCCCCTCTGATACTATCTAGCTGGGGCATATGGAAGGTTGTAAGTACACGCAAATGATATTTGGGGAGACAAAGGAATGCACAAATGGTGAGGGGCTTTATCTGCCTGTACCTGGTTGGGAAAAATTAAGGGTGTTAACACAGGAACAAAGTGTTAACAAAGGAATGGAGAGAGGGGGAGTGGTCACAGTAAACTTATCAGAGGGCTGTTTTTTGAAGCCTGCCTCCACCTTCCTTGTCCTTGACCAACTTTAAAGCTTATCACAATGTAGAACACAATTCTGCATTGATTTTACAAGACAAGCACAACCCTTCAAACTGGTGATCTTGAATTGTGTGTTGCTGTAGATTTGTTAAGTTCATTGAGGGATTTTGTGGCATAGTTCTGAAATCCGTTTGATAGTTTTGACCGGTTTCAACCTCATGGACTCCAGGATTCTGTCTTGGGTGGAGAAAAATATGCTGCATCCATTTTACAGTCTTGCATTCTGTCATGTTGTGGAGGCAGAGATGGATGCAAATGCAAGGTTTAATAAAAAATACAAACAAAACACAAAACAGTATCTACAGAACTTGTCGCAAAAACACAAATGCTAAGAATAAACATAAAATAAAGACCATAAATTCAGCAACAGAAACAACAGAAAAGAAATACAAATTCAAGACAAGGGGTGCGGTGCAAACTGTGACTATATATACACAGAGTGCTGTTAACATCAATGTGAATCAGGTGCATGTGGTCATGTGACCATGATGCAGTGGGGTGCAGTGGCTTCTGGGAACTGTAGTCCAGAATTCATGCCAGCATATCCATGACATAGTGTATGAGGCTAAATCAATTTTGAAATATTAAAACTGATTACTTCTACAGAATGTCTTGTTGATTTATTCAAAATTGTCTAATAAAGCACACAAGGTTTTACTTAAATCATTAATTAAAAATTAAATAATTAATCAAAAAAAGATTTCTTTCAAACTATTACATTTGATCCAAAAGTGCTCCCTATAATTACAAGAAAACAGAACATTCATAGAAAATTCAGGAACGATATTACCTTTTTTTTGTCCATTTAGTGCAAAATGCCAACGTGCTCTGTATTTGAGTGTATATGTGTATATGAGTTGCCATAGTCTGCTGTAGTTCTCAAGCAATGACGGGTAAGATATTCTTCCAGTGAGCGCCGCCGGTATAGATGAAATTGACTGTATGCACGAACGTTTACATATTTCCTGTAGAATTTCAGCCAGCGACCTTACTTCCTTATAGTGCGTTCCTATAGCATACTAGCAGCAAATCTCTTTCATACGATTAATTTTACAACAATAATAACTATTATAGTATTATTATTATTATTATTATTAGTAGTAGTAGTAGTAGTAGTAGTAGTAGTATAGTATTATTCGTATTGTTGTAGTGTTAATTAAGTAACTATAAGTTGTTTGATTACAGTTATTTTATGTGTCTATATAATTAGTTCTGTGTTAGCCAATCAGATGTGGCTACATCATTACACTAGGACTGTTTGTTTATGTTTAGCGTCAGAATGCTTGAAGGCTCCGCTGCAGATGGTTGTTGACAAATCCATAAACCCCCTTGTTTTAAGTTTGTCCTTAATAAGCAAGTAAAGTTCCTGCAACTGATTCTCTTTGTTGTGTGCTTCTCTTCATGATTTCACGAACACTCATAAGCCAAGACAAGAGCACAACAAGTGGTGTCAGTAGCTGAGTGAGATAGAAATTCATCGTCAGATTGTGAGTTTTGTGAACCGCTGGGATATCCTCTGTACAGTGACTTTATGATTCGATGGACATTATAATCACTGCAAAACACCGCTGTGAAGCAATATTAAAGACTGAAGGGCCTTGTTTATTCATTGCACTATCCATAAGTCCATGGAGATAAGAGAAGCACGGGGTCTCCCTTCTCCCAGCAGAGAGGTATGGCGCTGGCAGTCTGCCAAATTCCAACAGTTGGCTGCCTGCCAAATCAACCCTGCTGTTGGCTGTCTGCTAAGTTGGACTTAGAGTTAAACTTAACACTTATGATGGTAAAGATGACTGGGACTCCTTCAGCATTCCTTTTGAGCTTAAAGCTGTCATTTACAGATGGGGTACAGTGAAGAGAGTAGATAAACTCCATGAATGTCTATGGAGAGCTGCTGTCAGATATCTGTGCTCATTACCCGAACACATATGTGAAGATTACTTTCTGCTGGAAGAACTGCTGGCTTTCCTATTTGGCCAAAAGGAGCCTCCCACCACAGCACAGAGGAGACTTGGAGAACTGCGCCAGTCTAAAGAAACTGTTTCAGAGTCCGCTGAGGAGGTTCACAGGCTGGTCATTTTAGCTTATCCTAGAGTTTATCCTGGGCTGATCAAAATATGGACTCTGATGAGGAGCGACATCATAAGATAAGCATAAGAAGAGTGTCATCACAAAATGATCTTGACCTTCCAGAGCATCTCAGGCAGTTGTTCACCTCCACAAGTGAAACGCTCACTAAAGAGCAACAAGAGATGTTAGTAGCCCTGCTGAGTAACAGCTTGTCTACAGGCTTAGATATTCCTGTGTCAACTGAAAACAGGATTGACACAGGAATGTCTAAGCCTATTCGAAAGCCAGTACGACACACCTCTTTAGGGTTTTGGAATGAGGAGGAAATGCATATCAAGAAAATGCTCGATTCAAGCATTGTTATCCCCTTGGCAATAAGACATACATGCTCTCTTGACGGTCAGAATGAGGGTAGTTGCACTAACAGTCCCAGTCATGTTAATGCAGTAGGTTATGACAATCCAGGTCCTTCCACAAACTGGCTGCAACTGCTAGGCCTCAATTGCCTCAGTTGGCTAACCCAGATCTTTCAGATCTCCATAAATGGATGTCTGATGGTTCTTTGCCTGCTAAGGAAGAGGTCATGATGCAGAGCCCAACAGTTCGCAAGTACTGGCTGTGTTGGTCTCAAGTGGAGATGCAAGACGGGATCCTCTGGACCAAGTCATAGGAGGTATGTAATCTCTGTGCTTACTTGTTCTTGTTTCCCTAAAGAATGAGGTACTTTAAACCTGTCACAATCCATCACAAGCGGCTCATGCAGGGGAGGAAAAGACACTCATGCACCTCCACAGGTGTTACCACATCTTTTTTTGTCAAAAAGTGCCCACAGTGTAGTTCCTGTAAGAAAAACAGTCCAGTGGACAGGGCGAAGCTCCACAAGTACCAAGCTGGAGTGCCTACAGACTGACTCCACCTTGATGTCCTAGGACCATTCCCAGAATCCAAGCCAGGCAACAAGTGCATCCTTGTCATAATCAACCAGTTTACCTGCTAGATAGAGGCATTCCCTGTCCCTGAACAAGGAGCTGATACAACAGCAAAGTGGTTGGTATCCCGTCGAGATTCACACTGACCAAGGACGGAACTTTGAACTCACTGTTCACAGACATTTGTTGCCTGTTACAAGTCTCCAAGGCCCAGTCCACACCATATCATCCAGTTTCGAACAGGCAAGTGGAACGATTCAATAGAATGGAACAGCTGACTGCCTCACAATATGATTAATGTCATTCACGGTAATCTGGGGAAACTTTGTAAACAGTGTGTAATAAACAAAGTGTAATAAACAAAGTAAACAAAGTGTGATATGTCATACTCTCCTGCACCATCTTCACACAGTTCTCAACAATAGCGAAAACGGCTTCCAGCGTGGCACCCGATGTAACTGAGCTGGCTGAGACAAAATACGGAAGCGATTGTGCATAGAGTGTATTTAACTTGGTAAACTCTGATATTATATGCATATGATAGCTAATACTTGGGGGGAAAACATTTAAAGGACATTTGTACATCTTGAAAAATGGACAGCAAGCAAGCCCCTGACAGCTGTGTAACATTGCAGCTTCCCTTTGGATTAACTGATTGCTTTTCAAATTAAATGACACAAAGATTATCACAAGGTAAGACTAGGTTATATTGTTATTGTTTTTGTTTTCCAATGGGTGATGAACACACGCCTTAAGGTCACACTTGTATATAATAATGCTGGCTTGGTGTGTTTAGAGATGCATTGTTGTGATATTTGCTTCTGCAGCCTGCAGCACATACTGATAGGGAAGGAATGAATGAGGAATGAATAAAAAATGTGGTGTTTGATGCTGTCATGTTGGGTAGTAAAGAGAGAATGTAATCAGGACTGCTAAACCAAAATTACTTGTGTTTTTAACCCTAACCCTAACCCTAAATCCAAGTCAAGTCTCAAATTAGTTGTTCACGAGTCTAAGTCAAGTCACAAGTTATTTTTTTGCGACTTACGTGCGACTCAAGTCCAAGTCGCAGACTCAAGTTTCCATCTCTGTCATGGATTAATTTATTTAATTTCCACCATAAATTTTCCAAGGCTCGAATTTGCTACCAATTTGGTCGCACATGCTCCCAAAATTTGACCTGTGCGACCTCAAAATATATATAGGAGCATTTGTGCGAGTGAAAATAATTGTTGTGGTGTGACAGGTTTTCATTTCTCCACAAAACGTTCGCTAATTACTGCACAGTATGTGCCTGCTGTGAGCTGATACAGTGGTCCACCGTTCTATCCAACATTACATAACCAATTAAACCTCATCTTTACATTCTTAACTTTAATGCAGAGTTTAGACTGGTTACTACTAGCTGTCAATAACTCCCAGGGCTTTAATTTCAGCACGGGATTGCGCATAACCATTCCCGCAAAAGCTCGGTTTTATAATGCGGGAAATTCCCGCACAAATTTATTCGCTTCATCTCGGATCGAATTATTAAATTAATCCACAGACGCAAACAAATAAAATCAACATGTTAAGTAGTCTGTCTTTCTTTTAGAATTTAATTCCACAATCAGCGACTGCACCGTCCTTTTGTCTCGCGCTCTGTATTATGATCCTGTTGAGTGCTTCATATTGTCAATGCCGTGGTATCGTGTGTATGTGATGCGCTCTGCCATTTAAAGTCGGAATTCATAATGAGCTGTTTGTCAAGAAAGTCTCAGCTTCCAAATTATGTATTTGTTAATCACAAAATTCAAACATTAAATGTTGTTTTGATGCTCTTTATGGTGCGTACGTGTGGTAGCGTAAGTGCTGACTCAAAACGGCAGCAAGAAGCGCAAGTAAATGGATCATCTCCCTGTCTTAAATACACATTTTATAGAAAAATAAACATGAATGAACATCAGACGGTATGTTAAAAAATAGAGTACTGCTTGCTGAAATTCATCATCTCTCATGTACAGGGTTCCCACTCCAAGTCAAATGTAAAATTCCATGACTTTTCCCTGACTTTCCCTGATCAAAATCTTGAATTTCCATGACCTACTGTACGAAGAATGTTACAATGTATTGCCTGGTACTGAGCAGAAAAAAAACTAACTATTTTAACCAATTAAATCTGTAAGCTCTATTTCCTGGTTAACAGACATTTAGAACATATACTTCTCATGACTTGTCTTTACACCTCATAAACAAAATGGTCTTAATAAAAGAAAATATATTTCTTTAATGGAAATAAAATCAATTCATCTACAAGGTACCGTAAGCCTTTTTATGCCTTTTTATGCCATGCCATCATTGTCACATGACCACCAGCACCTGACCTTCATTCATGTTAATGAGCACTTAGGGGTATATATATAGCCACAGTTTGCACTGCACTTATTGTCTTGTGTTTGTCTCACCTTGCTGTTGATTCTGTTATGGTCTTTGTGTTATGTTTATGCCTCGCCTTAGTGTTTTTACCTCATGTACATAGCTTCTTTTGTGTTTGTTTTGAGCGTTATTATAAACTTAATCTGCAGTTGCATCCATTTCCTCCTCCAACCCCTGACAGAACGCAAGACCTTAAAATGGATGCAGCATATTTTTTTCTACGCTAGAGAGAATCCTGGAGGCCATGAAGAAATTTAAGTCGAGATCGTGAGAAAACAACTTTTTATGTCGACATCACAAGAAAATTAAGTCGTGATCACGAGAAAACAACAAAGAAAAAAATGTATAACGCATGGCCGTGTAGGACTTCCGTAGGACAGTCTTACCTGATGTCTTCAATCAATGACAGCAGTGATGTAGGTTATTGTGATGGAATTCAAATACAAATGCATCAATTACAACAAAGAACCATGAGTTTCGTTAAAAAAAACCCACATGATACAGTTACACACGAAACTAACACGAGAGATCAGGGACTTCTGAAGCAGCAAAAAAAGTTAAAACAGTTAAAACAACTAGCATTTAGTTAATGCCTATCACATTTCCACTAAACTCCTTGGTAAAGAACATTCGGGGCTAGACTAAAATCATTCAGGGCTCGAGCCCCTGGATATTAATTTGAAGCACGTTCATCAGTAGCCAACATTTTAAGGCATCTGTTTACTCAAAAGCCACTGACTGTAATTAAATACATTAGCTGTGAGCTTAGCAAGCTATCTTAATTGTTCAACACCTCTGACAATCACCCATTAATTCTGGTTAAGAAAACAGTGCTGCCAAGTGTTGTCTTCCTAGACTAACCAGCTAATGCTAACCAAGCAGGTGTAGAGCAAGTCAACAGTTAATTGATCTTTATTGTGAGCATAGCATAGGTCACTATGAACTTATTTCATTGGGTTTGGTCATCTAGCAATTTAAAATGTCCATTACAGCTAAAAGCCTGTTCATGGTCTATTTAACGCCCCAATGGCTGTCATTGGGAGTGTTCACACCCATGCATACAACTGGCTGTTTGTGCTCACGTGCCCAGAGCCGCTGAAGTTACATAAAACTACGACTTGGTGCCGCTCAAGTACAAAACTGTCTTGCAGATGAAGAAGAAGCTGAAAAAGAAGATGCCAGCAGTAGCAAGTTGAATCTTGAGCTGCTAGTGTATTTGGTGTCTGAACGCTGACAGCTTTATAATAAACGCCACAGCAACTACAAAATAAAGAGAGAAAGAACAACAATGAGAGCAAAAGAGAGAGCTAAATAAAGATGACATTTACTATTTTGTTCATGGCTTGTTACCTGCACTAAAGAGTTTATCCCCACCCCAGCTGTCTTCGGTCAAGCTCCAAATACAACAATTATTGCACGATGCTGAGTTTGGTCAGCAATCTGAATAATTTGCATATAACTATGACAAAGCATGAGCATACACCTGCACATATTCGTCGTTTAGTTAAACTTTTTAAATATTTGGCAGTGCATGCATAGACCATCAAGTGAACGAAGGTGCCCGAATAGTGACAGAGCAACACAATGAACATGTTAAAAAAAATAGAGATGTGCTGAAAAGATGTTGTCATCTTCCTTGGAACACAAGAGCAGGCATTTCG
This sequence comes from Stegophilus panzeri, assembly GCA_024331685.1. Taxonomy (NCBI): domain Eukaryota; kingdom Metazoa; phylum Chordata; class Actinopteri; order Siluriformes; family Trichomycteridae; genus Stegophilus; species Stegophilus panzeri. The sequence continues at coordinate 10,825,752 of JANDJT010000081.1, read as the reverse complement.
TGGTCATTCATAATGGGAAGACTTGGACAATCGTGGGAATTATGTGGAGCTTGTTAACTTCGAAAGTATGATGACAAACTAGCACATCACTTTGAGACCTGTACAGTTTTCTCTGGCCTGTCAAGTCAGATTCAAAACAACCTGATCGAAGCAGTGGGAAATGTTTTGATAAACGAAATAAAAGCTGAAATCAAAGATGCCACCTTTATGGCAATACTTGTGGATGAGACAACAGATGCTTCAAACTTTGCCCAGCTGTCAAGAGTTTGGAGTTAAGTTGCTAAGGAGGGAGTGGTGCAAGAAAGATTTGTGGGGTTTTCCGATCTGAGCACTGACCGATCAGCCACTGCCTTAGCAAAACATATTTTTGCTGCCATAGCGGGGATGGAATGTGGCTCCAAACTTGTCGGCCAAACATATGATGGTGCGGCTGTCATGTCCGGTGAACTAAATGGCTTGTAGGCAAAAATACCCTGTGCAAGTTTTGTGAATTGCTGTGCTCATGTTCTCAATTTAGTGCTTTCACAAGCTTGCAGCTTTTGAAAGACTGCAATTTTTTTTTTCCAATTTGAACTGCCTAGCCTCTTTCTTCACCACCTCAGCAAAGCGCACTTAGGCCTTGGATAACATTGTGAAGAGGCAATTTCCCAAAGCTGCATCTATATGATGGAACTATACATCTCATTTAGTCAACACTTCCAAAGAGAAACACGAATCCTTGATAGAGCTCTTTGACAGCATAGTGAACAACCCATTGGATTAGGAGCTAGTTTGTGTCAGCTAGTGTGTAAATTAAAACTCTGCATGTTATATATTTTAAATTATTACATAATTCAGAATTGATGCCAGTTTTTCATGTATCAACCAACCAATCATGTTGTGGCACAACAAGCTTAAATTTCATTGGACAATGTGGAGCAGAATGGTAATTTCTGGGTCTAATTCATAAATGAGTTGAAAACTACATAGCCAGTTTGTTTTCAGTTTTTTTTTAAACAAAGGTGAAATGGCTAAAAGAAAAAAAATTACAAGTATTGTTCTTTCCAGTCCGAATGGACAGAAGATTTTGCATATTTGGAAGTCGCATTAATGGTAAGTTGTGTTCAATTTACTCTTACATACTGCATCTTGCATTGACGTACCATTTGATGAAACTATCATAGTTGGTTAAATGAAGTCCAAGTGCCACCTGCAGGCCTATTAGGTGAAGTGCAGGCTATTAATTAAGAAAAAACACTTTTTATAGTTATGCAATAATAGTGAAGATAATAACTATAATAATAATAAGAAATATATAACAACATTTTTTTTTTAAAGTTAACTTTTTTCTGGCTCTTTAAACAAAAAAAAAAATCATAACTTTTTTTTGGCTTTTATGGGTCTGCCAGTTGAAAAGGTTCCCGACCTCTGGTGTAAAATGTTTAAATGAGTTATTATAGGTCTCCTCAGAGGAACACAGCATTGTTTTTGTTTACCCAGTCAAGGTGTAAAGAAATGCACAACAATAACCTACAAAAGTATAAGGCTGTAATGTAGCAATGAGTAACAAATAATCTCCATTAACATACTTTCCATTACATAGCAAATATCAGTAATGAATTACCATGTGTAATTGGGTGTGTGTGTGTGTGGGGTTCTTTAAAGCAGACTCAGAGCAGATTAGAGTGCTGGGCTGAATTGGTGCTGGAGGTTGGATCAGTAGTGGGAAACAGGAAGTCAGGTCGGTGAAACATGATGAAGGAGGAAGTAACTGGCAACAGGCAGGTGAAGGTGTGATGGCCAGAACAATCTGGTGAAAAATGACTGGAAAACCAGGGTTGATATTCTCTGTGGGGTTGATGAATGGATTGCAGCAGGTGAGATCTCTGGAGCAATTAGGAAGGCGCGAATGGGAGAGCTTACATAAACACACACACACACACACACACACACACACACACAAAATTTCATTGTATTGTAGACAATGACAATAAAATATCTTACCTTACACACACACACACACACACACACACAAAGACACGTTGGAGACACAAGGGAGAGAAACAGGAAGTAAACATTTACATTTACATTTATTCATTTAGCAGACGCTTTTATCCAAAATGACTTTCAAATAAGGAAATACAAGCAAAGTGATATATCAAGCAGAGAACAATACGAGTAGTGCTTCCATACAAGATTTTTTTTAAATTGAATTCTAGAAAAGCAAAGTGCGCAAAGTAGAGGTGTAAGTGCCAAAGTAAGGATAATGTAGGGTTGCCGTTTTAGGGGTTAGTTAAGTGTTCACGGAAGAGGTGGGTCTTTAGCTGTTTTTTGAAGATAGTGACAGATTCTGCTGTCCGGATTGAGGTTGGAAGTTCATTCCACTACTGAGGGACAGTTAGTGTGAAGGTACTGCAAAGGGACCTTGAGCCACACTGAGTAGGCATTACTAAGCGTCGGCCATTAATCGATCGCAGATTGCGTGAGGGAAAGTAAGCCTTTAGGAGAGTGTTGAGGTAGGGGGGTGCTGTTCCAGGTGTTGTTCCAGACAAGGTCTTGTACGTGAGCATCATGGCCTTGAATTTGATACGGGCAGCTACAGGAAGCCAGTGGAGGGAGATGAAGAGGGGTGTGACATAGGTCCTTTTGGGCTGGTTGAAGAGGAGGTGTGCTACTGCATTCTGAATCATCTGAAGGGGTTTGATGGAGATGGCTGGGAGGCCCGAGAGTAGTGCATTGCAGTAGTCCAGTTTTGAGATGAGAAGAGCCTGGATTAGTAGTTGTATAGCCTGTTTGGTGAGATAGGGTCTGATTTTCTTGATGTTGTACAGAATTAACCTACAGGACTGTGCAGTTGTTGAAATGTGGTCTGTAAAGGCCACGCTGTCATCAAAAGTCACCCCAAGGTTCCTGGCTATCCTGGTTGGCTTGAGTGCGGTTGAGCCAAGCTGTACAGTGAGGTTGTGGTTGATTGAAGGGCAGGCTGGGATGACAAGAAGCTCAGATTTTGCCAAGTTGAGCTTAAGATGGTGTTCCCTCATCCAGTCTGAGATGTCAGATAGGCAAGCAGAGATTCATGCAGAGACAGATGAATCATCAGGCTGGAAGGACAAATAGAGCTGGGTGTCATCAGCATAGCAATGATATGAGAAACCATGAGACTCAATCACCTGCCCTAGAGATGTAGTATTAATAGAATAGAGCAGTGGACCCAGAACTGACCCCTGAGGAACCCCAGTTGTGAGTTGCTAAGTTTTGATAAATACCTCCCCTCCACAATACCTTGAAGGATCTGTCTGAGAGATAGGATTCCATCCAGCGCAGAGCCGTTCCGGTGATGCCTAGGCTGGAAAGGGTTGACAGGAGGTGATTCACAGTGTCGAAAGCAGCAGAGAGGTCGAGTAGGAGGACAGATGATCTTGAGATTGCTCTTGCTAGTCATAAAGCTTCAGTGATGGAAAGCAGAGCAGTCTCCATGGAGTGATTGCTTTTGAAGCCAGACTGCTTGGTGTCCAGGAGGCTGTTCTGTGTGAGAAAATTGGAGAGTTTATTGAAAACAGCTCTTTCAAGGATTTTGGGAAAAGAAAGGGAGGAGGGAAACAGGTCTGTAGCTGTCAACTGCAGCAGGGTTAAGTGACGGTTTTTTAAGCACTGGGGTAACCCAGGCCTGCTTAAATGAGGTAGTGTATGTGCCAGTAGAGAGATGTGTTAAAGATGTGTGTGAGTGCAGGTAATAGTGTGGGAGAGATGGATTAAATAAGGTGAGAAGGGATAGGGTCAAGAGGACAGGTTGTGGGATGGCTAGAGCGGAGGAGTTTTGAGACTCTGAGAAAGGAGAGAAGGAGGTCTCAGTCTCTGAGAAAGGAGAGAAGGAGGCCAGTTGAGAGTTACATGGAGGAGGAGCTGGTCTATGTGTGTCTGGGGTTGAGAACTGGTTCTGCATTGATGTAACCTTGTTGGAAAAGAAAGTGGCAAAGTCGTCTGCAATGAGAGAGGTAGGGGAAGGGGGGAGGAGGGGGACAGAGAAAAGGTTTTGAAGAGAGATAACCTGTCACCGCCATGACAGTTTCTGTGTGTTTCACATTACTGTAGTGTCCCACACCATCTTAAATGATTCATACAACTTGGGGCTATTGTACAAAACAGGGCTGACAAATTAATTTAAAAGTTACATTCTAATGACTTAAACAATTACAACCCAATTGCTTATTTACAATAAACATAGCTAAAAAAAAAAAAACTTGCTCTTTTAAACAAAGAAAATTGTGAGAAGGCAATGTCATAATTTTATCATTTATTTTAATGTTTTATATTCGTTTCCTCATTATGTACCTACAGTAATGGTTTAGTCCAGTTGTCGTTTCTTAGCTCAAATCTGTGTAAAGCCCTGCAATTTTTTTTTACAGAGAATCTCAAATGATTTATTTTTTACTATTGCTTCTCACTACATAGGGTACATTTTAATGCAGAACCTATGTATTGCAGTGTGTCACCACTAGGATTGTCATTTGAGATTTAATCACAAAAAAAGAGTGTCTCTACTAAATGCCTGATCAAAATATATAACAATGTATAAGTAATAAGAGTTTTTGATGTATATGTATTAATATATCAATTTTATAATCAAAAGTAAAATACTTGCCCATTTGTGTGGTTGAATCTCTAATGACATTCTAGACTCATACTAGACTCTGCTTAAGACTCATTAATCACTGCATAGTTATTAGGTAACTGATTACCTAGTAGTTCTAGGTAGCTAATAGGAATAACATGTGTTAATGAAGGACTGCTTAGTTCCTCCATAGTTACCTATAAGTTATTGAACAGTTTTGTAAAGTGTTATCATTCAATCTAATGTTGTAGTCTCTTAAAGTCCATTTTCATTTGCTCAAAAGGTAGTGACTTGTGCCTTTGTTAAAACTAGTTATTTGAGTATTCATTGTTTAAGTACCTCAATGTGGTGTCTGATATGTGGTCTGGTGGGATCAATCAATATGAGAATTTTTTTTTTTGGAAATAAATGTTTGTGCAGTAGAATCAGATTTCATATGTTAGTATGATTAAAATTATATGACATCTACCATTTGTATTTTAGTAATCTTAATTGTATCTTACAATCACTGTAGGCTATATGTGAGTATTTAATACTCAAGGTTGTTGCATATGCTGAGCTATTTTACATATTATTGAAAACTGATTTACTATGAACTAAAATCATATTATATAATAAAACTAAAAACCAATTATTAAACTGTGTCATACTCATATGATATAGGTTACAGTACAGTGCCCTCCAAAACATACATCAAAATCAACACAAAAATGGATTACTGACCACAGAATCAAGGTCCTGCTCTGGCCATCCCAGTCCCCTGACTTGAAACCCATAGAAAACCTGTAGGGTAAACTGAAGAGGAGAGTACACCAGTGTGGACCTCTAAATTTGAAGAGATTCTGTATGGAGACATGGTCTCATATATATATATATGTGTGTGTGTGTGTGTGTGTGTGTGTGTGTGTATATGTATATGTATGTGTGTATATATATATATATATATATATATATATATAGGATAAACCTGTGTTTTGTTTGCAGTTGTTTGATATCCATGAGAGAAGAGTATTTTTGTGAGTTTTTCAAATTAAAGATCAAAATTTAAATAATAAAGAACATTTTTCACAGCCAATATTAGAAGGGTGGCAATATTAGTAGAGGGCACTATGTGTGTGTGTGTGTGTGTGTGTGTGTGTGTGTGTACATACATACATACATACATACATACATACAGGTGCATCTCAAAAAATAAAATATCGTGGAAAAGTAATTTTTTTTCTGTAATTTAATTCAAAAAGTGGAACTTTCATAGTAATGGAATGCAAGCCTTCCATAATACCTCAGTTCATCTGTATTGCTGGATCTGGTGTCTCTCATAGATTCTCTATGGGGTTCAGGTCAGGAGAGTTGGCTGGCCAATCAAGCATAGTACTACCATTGTCAGCAAATTGTCAGTAAATTGTTACTAGCAGTTTTGACATTGTGAGCAGGTGCCAAGTCCTGCTGGAAAAGGAAATCAGCATCTCCATGAAGCTTGTCAGCAGATGGAAGCTGAAGTGCTCTAAAATCTCTTGGTAGATGGCTACATTGACTCTCAACTTGGAAAAAAAACAGTGGACCAACACCAGCAGATGACATAGCACCCCAAATAATCACTGACTGTGGAAACATCAAACTGGACTTCAAGCAACTTGGATTCTGTGCCTCTCCACTGTTCTGCCAGACTCTGGGACGAAATGCAAAATTTACTTTAATCTTCCCCATGATTGTGGCTGTGTGTACTGAACCAGACAGAGATTAAAGACTCAGGAAACCTTTTCCGGTGTTTTGAGTTAATTAGCTGATTAGAGCTCTTCTCAGGTTGACATTTCTGTATTATAAACACTTTATTCTAATATTTTGAGACACTGGATATTTGATTTCCATGAGCTGTAAACCGTAATCATCAAGATTAAAATAAAAAAAGGCTTGAAATATTTAACTTTATGTGTGACACACACACTATATATTAGTGTGTGTGTGTTGTGTGTTTGTGTCTGTCTGTGAATACATGTTTTATATAGTGGGGGGAACATGAGGTTATTCACACAAAATTTTCACCAGACATCAGTATTAACTCAAGAAATCTGCAAATATTCACAACATTAAAGTCCATAAATAAAAGTTATGTGTAATCAAGTGGAATGACACAGGAAAAAAGAATTGAACACGCTAAGAAAAAGCAGTTCTCCAAGGCAAGGTAAGGCAAGGAACCAGCTGAAATCTGTAAGTAGTTAGAAAGTAATTATCCCTCCTAGCTGTGCATTGATATCAGTTAGGTTAGTAAATTGATGGTCTATAAAAAGGCTTTTTGTTACCAAGTTGTTACACAAGAAACATCTTATGATGGGTAAAAGCAGAGAGCTCTCCCAAGACCTTTGCAACCTTATTGTTGCAAAACATATTGATGGAATCGGATTCAGATGTATTTCAAAACTTTTGAATCTTCCAGTAAGCACCACTCGGGCCATTATCTGCAAGTGGAAGCAATGTCACTCCGTCACTGTTAGGGTCAAGAGTGGACAGGTCACTCTTATATTCTTATATTCTTATATTCTTCCCCGTCAGCCTTCAGTCCTCGAGCTCTAGATTTATGGATTGAGTGAAGTTCTCTTTATCTGCTTACCAGCTGGGAGAGTCTTAAAGAACGCCACCAGAAGAGAGGTTTTGACAAGACATCTGATTTATTGTCATCCATACAGAGTATATATATGCATAGATAAACAAGCTAAATATGCCCACCCTGGGTAGATCTTCACAAGTTCAGTCATGTGGAAAATAACAAGGGTGAGATGTCCTTTTGTTAAGCAAGCATTTCTTAGAGTAG
>JANDJT010000081.1:10795078-10808955 GCA_024331685.1 Stegophilus panzeri | reverse complement strand
AATTTGTCATGGCTCACACTATGTTCCTAAATTCTGTCATAATTGACAAGCTCAAGTTTTCTCATGCCAACTTGTGCTCTATATTGTGGCACATTAATGTTACCATCTCTAAAAAAAAACAAAACCTTAAACTTCAACCATACTCCTACATTTTTGTAATTTGGAGTACAAGTGCTCCTAAAAGAAATTGTTACTGTAGAGCCCTGGACATAATCGCTGTGGTTGCTGGGACTATGGTTTCTACTATGGTCTTGGGACTGCAATTACCACATACAATTTTGCACTCAGGTCTCCTCTGGTGAACAGTGGACTAGTTCAACAAAGACTTCATGTAAAAACCATAATGAACTGTCTTTTCCTTTCATACTGTCCGTTGTTACCCAGATGAGGATGGGTTCCCTTCTGAGTCTAGTTCCTCTCAAGGTTCTTCCTCATATCATCTTAGGGAGTTTTCCGTTGCCACCAGCTTGCTCAATAGTGATTAATTCACACACTTAAAATATGTATCCTGTGTTTATATGTTTCTGTAAAGCTGCTTTGAGACAATGTCCACTGTAAAAAGCTCTATACAAATAAAATTGATTTGAAAATTTAATTGAAAATGCCATGAAAAGTATGGTAGCTGTCTTTATGCTCTGCTCATATCATATTCACATAACTTGAATCTCATAAAGACATTTACACACCTTGTTTTCCTGGCTCACCATGAGTTTTTCACTTTCAACTCGTTCACTGGTAAAAAATAAATAAACAAAATTTAAAAATCAGCGTATATCTATATAACTGACTCTGTGAGCTAGAGACCTGTCAACCAAAAGACACAAGTATTTCCATTGTATTTCCATTGCATTGTATTTTCCTGTGAACCCTGTCTGATTGGTCTTGCCTCCATTCACTGAAGATAAAATACAACGCTCCGTTCACGGAAGGTACAACATTACAACACTGCCGTCTTCTTTTACTGACATTCAGGTACGTAGTGACAAACCACTCCAAGAGGAGAATTATTAGGGGCTAGAGAAAAAATCTTCAGGCCTACAGCCCCAATGCAGAGGCCAGTTTATGCCCCTGGGAGAAACTAACATATTAACTAACATAATGTGTTGATTCACAAGAGCAAGAGACACAGTACCGGTACTTGCCAAGTGCTGCCGCCAGTGTTGTGAACATCATTCCCAGTACCTACTGCTAACTCTACTCAAAACATGCTAAGCCTAGCTAACTATTACCAATAATTCATCTTATAATAAGGTGAAATAAAACTGGAAGTGGTACGTGAAAATTTGTGTGAAAACCTGTCTATGTTTTAGGTCATATTTATGCAGATATATAGAAAAATCACAAACTTTTGAGCACTGCTGTAGATTTGGGTTTGTTTGTCTTTAATTATTTTTAATTAATTTGTCAACACTTACAACTCTCCTGTTTCCTCTTTTCCTCCTCCTCTTGTTTTCCCTTGCACTTCTGGCTGCCAGATTAGTTAATTTAGTTAATCAGTTAATTTTTCAGATTCATTTTCAGGAATTAAATCTTGCCCAACTCTAGTGTGAAGGGGTGGCACAGGAGCAAATATGAGTCCTCAAACATGTTAGTGCCCCGAAAAGGGCCCCCCTTTAAGGGGTTGCTGAGATGTTGCTGGGCATTAAGATGAAAATTTCTGATTATTTAAATATCAGGGACCCTCTCAGTATGCGGGGCCCCAGGCAATTGCCTGCCGTGCCTGCCCTGTAGATACGCCTCTGTGTATATGAAACCAAGATAAATTATGTCAGAACTTTTTCCAGTGTGAAATTCCTTTTAATTTTATTACACCACTCAGTCTTTTGGGGTCAGAGTCTATCTGTGTGGCACATTTTGACTTTGCAATATTTTCCCACTCTTGCAAAAACATTATACATCATTTAAGTTGGATTCAGGTCTGCTCTCAGTATATATACAAGAACAAGAATCTGAGGCTATCAAGGGCGCAGTCTCACTGAAACTGGACAGATGAAGAAAAGTTGAAAGAAAATGTCCAGGTGATTTTTTTTTCTGGTCCTCATGATAGCCTCAAATTCTTGTTTTTGGCTGACAGGAGTGGAACCCAATGTGGTCTTCGGCTGTTGCAGCCCATCCACCTCAATGTTTGATGTTTTGTGCATCCTGAGATGCTTTTCTGCTCACCGTGGTTGTAAGAGTGATTATTTGACTATATTACTTTATATTACTATATTACTTTATATTACTATATTACTATATTATTTACTATATCCTTCCTGGTAGCTCGAACCAATCTGGCCATTTTCCTCTGACCTCTCTTATCAGCAAGGGTTTCCACCCACAGAACCGTCACTTATTCAATGTTTTTTTCTTCTTTTTTTTTTTTTTGCACCATACTGTGTAAACTCTAGAGACTGTTGTGTGTGTGTAATTCCCAGGAGATCAGCAGTTTCTGATATACTCAAACCAGACCTTCTGGTACCAACATTTATGCCATGATCAAGGTTATAGAGATTACACTTTTTCTTCATTCTGATGTGAACATCAACTGAAGCTCTTGACCTGCATTGCGCTGTTGCCATATAATTGTCTGATTAGATAACTGCAGTGGTACAAATGTTCCTAATAAAGTGTATATACTGTTAGCCCAGATTTCATATCTCCTTACAATTTAATTACAACATACTTAAATTATTTAAGTTTGAGTGCATTACTAAAAATTTTAAGTAGATTCTACTAATTTGTAGACACAAAATTATTAAGTTTTTGTCCTGACCATGCCTCCCCACTGGTTAGATGTTGCAGAGTTAAGGGAAGCCATTTTCTCGTGGTTGCAAGTGAATTCGAGGAGCTGTTGATGAGTGATTATAAACTATGTTTTAGCCAGTTTTTATTGTTTCTATTTTCCATTGAGAGGCTGTTTGTGAGTAATAAAAAATATAGTTTGAAACAACTTTGGACGTTTTATCCCGCTTGAACTTGAACCAGGCAAGTTCAGGGAACATTTTTTCGTCTGTTCATTTTAACTGTGAAAAATATTGTTTCGGATGTTTTCTCCCACTTGAATCCCTGCCATGTGAGTTAATTTTTATTGGGGTTTTTTTTCCAATTGAGGTGCTGTTTGTGAGTAGTAAAAAAAAACAAACAAACAAAAAAAAAACAACCCCATTGTTTTCAGCTTTTAACTAGCTAGTTTTTCACTCGCGCACGGTAGACACGATCCCGCTTGAACCGCTTTCGTCTGTTCATTTTTAACAGTGAAAAACAGTGTTTTAAACAATTTTGGACATTTTCTCCCGCTTGAACCCCTACCCGCCGAGTTCAGCGGACATTTTTTTGTCAATCTGTTTCTTTCTCTGTTGGGATGTAACTGACAAGGACTCGTACAGTCAAACTCCAGTGGGAATCCTCTGCTTCGAATCAGAAAGTCCTCAGCTAAACCCATTCAAAGTGAGCATCATCTTGGAAGGGAGTTTGGTGATGGATGAACTGGCCGACCTGCCTCAGGCCTTCTGTGTTCTTTTCGGACTGATTTATGCCCTGTACCTGGACTAGGGATGTCACGAGAACCGATACTTCGGTACCAAGCAAGGTTATAATCGTAAACGAAAACGAACGAAATAACGAAAACTAGGTGTGAAAAAACATTGTTGTTAACTGAAATCAAAATAAAAATGAGGCATTACAAAAAAAATGATAACTAACTAAAACTGTATTGTCTGTTTGGAAAACTAACTAAAATAAAATACAATTATAGAGTAAATGTCCTTAGTTTTCGTCTTTGACAATGTCTTTCATAGAACAAATATCTATTGACATTTCCGACTGGGAACCCAGAAATTACGACATTCCATGTCAAATTGAACACAGCATAGTCCATGCTCCTCACCTGGCATCATGGTGGTACCGAAAGTCGGAAGAAAGCGGCAGAGTCCTATTTGGGATTACTTTAAATATGACTGTGTGTCAGATAAAAGCAAGTGTCTTGCAGTGGAAGGTGGTGAAATATGTGGACAATTTATTAAAGGGAAAAATCCCATGTATTTGAAAGTACATTTGAGAAGCGTGCACAAGGAGGCTAACCTAGTTTACCTTAATAAGGTAAAGGAGAAAGCCAAGCCCCCCTCCCCTGAAACAGAAGCTAACCTCAGTACAGGGCTAGGCAGCATGACGGAGACAACCGTAGGACAGAGAACATTACAGCAGTGCTTTCACCGGCGAACCGATAGCTGCTGGTTAGTAAATACGCAGGGACACCACAAGCGGGACGAAGCGTTGGTTAATATGTTTATTGATACTGGGATGTCTACACAACTGTGTGAGTTGATTGCCTTCAAAAAGTTTGCCACTTTACTCGAACCAAAGTTCAAAACACCTGGGGCTGCAATATTCACTGTTAATTAATGATGCGATAGTGTATTGCTATGCAACTCCAATGATTTACCATAGTGCTGCAGCACATGCATCTAATGCTGGGCAGTCCAATTCATTGAGTAACCTAGTTAATTTTGAGATGGTCTAAATGAGTTGACCCTCTAGAGTTTATTTTTTTTTTTTTTTATTTGTTTCATGTTCTTTTCTCAGATTGATCTCCCTGACACTACTGGCTCTTAAGCAATGTCATGTGTGGCTCACGAATTAGTTGAATACATGCTGTTCATATATGTCTTCTTTAGTCTATTGCCTATTTAGGTTTTTTCCTGGCACACCTCACTTACGCATTTTACACTTGTGTAGACTGTTTACATATTTGTGCCCATATGTACATTTTATGTACTGGTTTTATTGTTGAATACATATTTCTAAAATTGTATGTTTTTATTACACAATACTTTTTTCTGGCCTTGACAAATAACCCATATTACAAAAGACTAAAACTAACACTAAAACTAATAAAAACTAAAACTAAGCATTTTCAAAAAATAACGTGACAGTACTTGTTTTTCTGGCGTAGCGTTTGAACTGATTCTAATGGAGGTACCGAGGTTGCAATTCTTCCAGACCTGATGGGGGCAGCAAATACGCGCAAGTGTTTTAGTCGGACCACAAGTGGTGAAGAAGAAGAACAACAACTACAAGCACACGGGAAAAACTACAGAAGTGTAGCTCCACCATGACTCGTTGAGAGGAAAGGTGGTATGCAATATGGAAATACTTCGCATTCGAGGTGGATGACAACAAACATGTAATTGATGTTGTGAAGCTGATGCTATCGTTCATTTCAAACAAAGCGAGGAAACACTTAGAATTTGGTGAAGCACCTGAAAGACCTATATTATGTTTTTGGGGCAGCTGGCATTGTAGCCAACCAGCTAACGTTATGCTCCATGTAATGTTTGCAATAGCCAGTTATTTGTTAATGACGCTAACACATTGCAGTGTTATAAACTACCTCCTAATGGGCCACCATGCATCGCCATTCAGCCCGTGTCCTGTCAGCTAAATGTAGCCTAATGTCACTAATAATTATTCAATAATTCTTTTTATTATTTAATAAATCTTTCTGGCCTGCCACCATATCAGTGAATTTAAACTAATGCTTGCATTCAGAGTATAAGGGGGGTATGTGTGTGCGCGCGCGTTTAGGAGTGCTGCACCTCCACTGTAGCCACCACTCACTGTCAGACAGTGTTTGATAACTAAAATCTCTCTCTCTCTCTTTCTCTTTTTGCCAGTATCAGCCACAGGAAGATGTCCTCCAGGAGAGTTTTTAATTTAATTTTTAAAAAAAAAAATTTTTATACCACACAGTGGTATTGAGTATCGTGTACTTTTGGTGGTATTGGTACTGACTACTAGATTTTTGGTATCGTGACATCCCTAACCTGGACTATCCTAAGTGTATGAAAAACAGTTTCCACTTTATTCAGCAGGTAATGCTCAACCTGGGAGGTAAGCTGGCAACCAAAATTCAATCTTTGAAAAATCAGCTAACAGTGTAAAACGGGCCTACCAATTGTTATACTACTGTTCCACTAGCAAGTGGTTAATATGTAATCTTGAAGTGCATCTTTTATGATATTGGCACTGATTTTGTGGTTTGATTCAGTTCTTATTTGCAATGTTCCTCTTTTTTAGAAATTTGAAATATTTTTATTTATATATACATTGGTACAATACTGATGTCTAGTGAACATTTCATGTGAATAGCCTCATTGGAAATATATTTACTGAAACACATGTTGATGCGTCCAATACTTATTTCCCCTCGTGTGTGTGTGTGTGTGTGTGTGTGTGTGTGTGTGTATTTTTTTTTTTTTCAGCTACAATGCCAAAAAGAGAAACTTTGTAACGTTGCACTTTTAGAATAATATGTTTAAGCACAAGTTTCCTCACACTGATAGTTCAGAAGACCACATCTTTAGGAAGTAAAATTTGGCAAATAGTTTCACAGAATTTTTTTTGATTGTGTATTGTATTTTCAAATGAAAATATTTCAGTTGAAATAAAACAATTTGGTTTTTTTTTACTTTTGGTATTTGCTTGCTTATTTATATAATTTAATGAATTTAAACTTTATTTAATTTAACTTAAGAAACTAAGTTGAGTAATTGGACAGAGCAATTGATATTACAAATGATTTTGAGTTAAATTAACTTGGAATTTAGTGCATTGAACTTGAAAATAATTGGTGGAAGGGCTGGAATGTTTAAGTTAAGTTATCGAGTAAACATTACTTAATTTTTTTAAGGCAACCACTTTCCTCAAATTTTTAAGTACAATCAACTTATCCGGGTTTACAGTGTAGTGAGTGTATATACTTCTTATTTTTATGAATGACATTTTCCACTGTTGACAATGGTCTTCATAAATGTTTTGAACTCTTTAAATACATGTATAAATCTGTGAATGGTCAGTATCTTTCTGATGTGAAATCCTTGCCATTTAGCAAAAGGTCCTTCAATGAGTCCAGCACTCATCAACACAGTAACTTTGAGTGTCAACAGGGGTCATTAGTGTGGCAGAAACATTTAAATGATTCATGCATTATAAATTGCCAAATGACAAAAGAACAACAACCTGTTAGAGAATGCAACACTGGCATGCTTGACTTTCTGAAGAAAAAGGGTGTTCACTTCCATTTAACAAGATGCAAATGTAGCCATTCATCCATAGCCTCTTAGGAAGCATGCAAAGAGTATTTGAGAAATTCTAACTTCATCCTGAAAACTATGTAAGCAAACACTGAACTACTGAAACGGGAGAACTACTGAATTTTCAGGAGTACACTAGAGAGTTAATGAGCTATTTAGTGAACATCTGGGCTGCATGTCATCTAATAAAATTCAACAAATGTTTTATCTATGTGTTACACATGTTAATTGTACAAGAACTGAGGATTATTAAAGTTATCATTTAATAGGAGGAATGACATAGGAAAACAAGATTTACTTGCTCTACTGTTTGCAGATGATTTGCATTTACCAGACACCCTTATCCAGAGCAGCTAATATTTATCTCATTTACACAACTGAGCAGTTGAGGTTTTGAACTAACAACCTTCTGATCAGTAGTCCAACGTCTTAACCACTGAGCAACCACTGCAAACCTATGGTTGTAACAGAAAATAGCATCACACTTAGATAATGCAGCAGATAGAAGCTACAGTGCCACTCTGCTGGCTGCTACTGTGTCTGGAGAGAAGTGTTATGATCTGATCTGATGTGTGTGTGTGTGTTTTCGAAGGTGGGTGTATCTCAGGGCAGCTGTTCTGTTTGCAAGTGTAACAGCAGCAGAAGAAGCACGCACACAAAAGCACAAATGTGTTTCTCTCTGATTCACAGTCTGCACCAGCTTAGCTATATGAACAAATGAATGCTACATGTCTGTTTTATTTTCCAAGAGAGCTGAGTTGATAGGTAGAAAATGCACCTGCACCTCTAGTCATCATTCCCACTGAGAGGAAGCAGAGAGGGAAAGAAATCTGCATACATTCTCACCCATATGAAATACAAATACAACTACCATAAAAATGACTGCACCAGCCCTGTTCACAACACAATAAGGGTGTCAGTCAGAGAATTAGGGTTGAGTTTGAGGAGGCAGCCTCTCCTGAGCATGTTTAATGCCGGTAGCACCCCAGCCGAGATGAACACCAGCTGCTGTTACATTCAGAAAAAGGCTTTAAAGAAGTAGGGAGAAGACATGCTGACAAGATGGGCAAAAACAACTGAACGTGAAGAAGGGGAGGTGAGAGGACAGAGAGGGGGGTACTGAGGGTTGCTGCAGAGAGGGAGGGGAGACAGACAGAATAGGGGAGGGAAAGAGAGTAGAAAGAGGGGATCGAGCTGAGGAGAGAAAAAGCGAGAAATCAGTGAACAACCAGAAGGAACAGCATGAGACAAGGAAAAAGAAACAGGGAGACAGAGAGAGAAAGTGGAAGAAAGAGGTAGAGCAATGGAGAACACACTAAATCTGGCAACCATGACAACCAAGGCAATTGCACACCAGACACGGTGGCTATGAAACGGGAGAACATGGAGCGAAAGAAAATGGCAAGAGCAGCTCAGAATGGCCACCACTATGAAGAAGGATACTTCTTCCCTTTAACCCAAGTAATTTTTTTGTGGATTTCTTTCATCCTTGTGCTTTTTTGACTGTGTATTTCCACATTTACTCTTTAGTGGTGGAGAGGTGTGGGGGTGAATGGAGTGCTTTCTGTTGCTGTCCATCACGGAGTGCTTCCTCATTTACAGGGAGAAATATGATGAGCTTTAAGTAGAAATATTCGTACCTTGATGGAGTCTGATGGATTCACTGAGTTGGGCTTGAACCCACTCACACCACATGTTTCCCTTTTGGAACGAACAAGCCAAACTGGAAATCCAAACTCATTCTCTTCAGAACTGCACTGAAAATCCAAAGAGGTGAACCATGTAAAGCTAATGTCTTTGGGTGAGTTCACATGCACAATCTTGTCTGAGAAAATGTTAAACGTGTTGTTTCATCCTAAGGCTCAATATGCATTTTCCCTGCAGTATGTAAATGTGGATCTGTTAATCTTGCTTTTAGTGAATATTTCATTATGGATCAACTTACAGCATTTAGTAAATTGCACCAACATATCAAGTGAGTTGCAGTGAGGCAATTAGGTTAAAACAAGACTTTTAGATATAAAAGCACCTAACATTGCAGCACTGAATTTATGCAACCCACAGCACAAATTGGTACATCAAGAACAAACGCACTGATGTTATGCCTGGTCCACTTTTAGCTCTAGCTGTACTGCACTATCCTCATAGCCAAACCGAGCAACAGCTGTGTATGCTGTATGTGTTTGTTACTCCAATCCAGACTATTCTACTCAAGGCCTTTAGGGACAGGTGACCTTTCTCACAACAGCAACCTTTTCAAAGGAGACAAACACAATTCAGTGCTGCACTCATCAATGACTCTCAACTGATTATTAACAGTGTATAATGAATTTCCCAAGGCAGCACTCTCTAAAGACCAGAAAGCCCGAAGCCACAAATTGATGGGAGGACATGGGATAGACTAGGCATCTTCTGTCAATTTGCAATGAATTTAAAGAATCAATATTGCTTAACGATGGCTGTATGTTGCAACAGTGCAGTACAGCACAAAATTTTAAGAATCTATTTTAAGAATCATTTTGCATCAGTTCACTGCAACAAAGTGGATTTAGCTGGCTGAACAAAAAAGAAAACTAAACCCTTGTTATATCTTTCACACAGGCTTTAGTAATTAATCATCATAATTGCTGCCCTTGCAACTTCAGCATTGAACTCAATTTGAACTAAATCTGCCAAAAGGTAATTATGGGTTAATCAGTGAGAGCGTAACTAAATTTTTTGCACTGGATGCTTTTTCTGTCTTTTTCTATGAGAGGGTAAAATTGTAGAATCATCAAAGCATCAATGATGATATGATCTTAGTTCCCTGTTGTTGTTTTTTAACATTTCTGTTCATACCTTTCAAATACAATCAATGAAATATCCCGGGGGTGTGAAATTACAACACAGTAATAGAGTGAAACCAAAAACACACAATCATTCCAAGTGGGTTTGATAATTGGATAATTACCATTAACTATGTTGGATAAAAACATTTAAAATAGTCCTTTCACAACATCTGACACTCCCACTAGTTCTTCTACCTATACTGGCCAGAAATGTCCACTGTGTCAGGTGGTGTAGGATGAGAAATGCCTCGGGGTAGAAAAGTGCAGTCCATGTATACTTTAGAAAGACACAGTTCATAATGCAGACAAAGTGTGACCCTGCCTGCTTAGTCTCCTCTATTCCAGGAGGACATTGTGTTTACAGATAACAAATGACTGGAATGCAGTCTTTAAATAAAGACTAGTGCTGGTGCTTTGAATAAGGGTTTTACTACCCAAGTCTACTCTAAGTGATGAGAAATGTGAATTCCTTGACTGAGAAATGTAATGAAGGTCTGTTGTCATGTTTATGCCATTGTAGTGCAATACTGGAAAAACTAAGCTACACCAAAAATATATTTTCAGAAACTCCTTTGGTTCTAGTGGCCTCACAGAAGCCATGGCCAATGCTCTCTATCAGTTAAAAGGTCATCAGGCCATGGCTTCTGTGGCCAACATTCATGGCTAATGTTGCTTCAATGAAGCAACATTAGTATTTAGTTTATTTGTTTCAGAAACAGTAGCCTAATGCAAACAGCAGCTCACTGATCTCTCTGTATACACTCACCATCCACTTTAATAGGAACACATGTACACATTCATGCAGTTATCCTATCAGCCAATCATGTGGCAGCAGTACAATGCATAATATCATGCAGATACAGATCAAGAGCTTCAGTTCAAGTCAAGTCAAGTGGGTTTTTATTGTCATTCCTCTATATACAGTGCCCTCGACGAATATTGGCAACCTTGGTAAATATGAGCAAAGAAGGCTGTGAAAAATTGTCTTTATCATTGTCTTTATCAATTCTCTGCTCTCATGGATATCAAACAATTGCAAACACAACACAGGTTTATCAAAAATATATATTTGTTAAATATATGTTGAACCATGACTTCCTGTTACACAGGGGTATAAATGTGAGGTAACACATAGGCCAAATTTCCTTAATCATTCATAACAATGGGTAAGACCAAGGAATATAGCTGTGATGTGCAGCAAATTTTTTGAATCAACCTGGAATTGGATGCATGTCTATATTGTCTCAATGCACTGTGAAAAGGATGGTTCGAGTGGCCAAAAAATCTCCAAGGATCACAGCTGGGGATTTGCAGAAGTTAGTTGCGTCTTGCAGTCAAAAATTCTCCAAAACTACAACCCAAAATCACAGACATCACCACAAGTTGTTTGGAAGGGTTTCAATAAAAAAGCCTCTACTTTCATCGAGAAAGAAACTCAAGCATCTTCAGTTTGCCAGACACTATTGGAACTTCAAATGGGATCAGGTTTTATGGTCAGATGAAACCAAAATAGAGCTTTTTGACAATAAACACCAGAGGTGGTTTTGGTGCACACAGAGAGGTAACCATATGGAAAAGTACCTCATGCCCACGGTTAAATATGGTGGTGGCTCTTTAATGTTTTGGGGCTATTTTTCTGCCAGAGGACCTGACATTTTGTTAGGATATATGGCATCATGGACTCTATCAAATATCAACAGATATTAAATAAAAACCTGACTGCCTATGGCAGAAAGCTTAAAGTCAACACAACAATGGTTTACTGACCACAAATTCAAGGTCCTGTCATGGCCATGTCAGTCCCTGACTTGAAAACCATAGAAACTCTGTGGGGTGAACTGAAGAGGAGAGTCCACCAGCATGGACCTCGAAATGTATTTGGAGAGATTCTGTGTGGAGGAATGGTCTCAGATCCCTTGCCATGTATTCTTCAACCTCATCAGGCATTATAGGAGAAAACTCAGAGCTGTTATCTTGGAAAAGGGAGGTAGCACAAAGTATTGACTAAAAGGGTGCCAATAATTGTTGCACACCTACATTTAACAAAGATTTTTTTTAAACAAAAGATCAAAAGATTAACCAAAAAAACCCAACATTTTTTCACAGCCTTCTTTGTTCATATTTACCAAGGGTGCTAGTATAATTGGAGGGTACTGTAGCTTGTATACATTGTAATGAAATATCGTTTCTTCAGGACCATGGTGCAACACAGAACAGTATGCAAGTCAACATAAAGTGCAAAACACATCCAATACACAGAACATAACAATAAATACACTGGACAATAAATACACAGAACATGGGCTGTAAACTGTTGTGTAGTCTAGCAGAAACAAGTATAGCAGCAATATTGGCAGCAAAACGAGTTCCATAATATAGAAGTGACTGATGCAGCTATGTAAAGGACAGTGTGCAGTGGTACTGAGTCATACTGGGTTAGGTGTTTGACTAGTCCAGGTGAGCACTGGGAGGCAGCAGAGTGTTGAGTAATTTGACTGCCTCAGGGAAGAAACTGGTGGTGACACGTATGCTCCTGTACCTTCTGCCAGAGTCCATGGAAGGGGTGAGAGGAGTCGTCCGCAATAGTGGTGGCATTGCGGATGCAGCAGTTGTTGAATGAGTGGGTAGAATGGTGGGTAGAAAGACTCTGATTATCTTTTCAGCTGTTCTCACAATTCACGTAGGGTCTTGCAGTTGTAGGCTGTGCAGTTTCCATACCACACAGTGAGATGGCTTGTCAGGACGCGCTCTATCATCCCTCTGTAGAAAGAGGTGAGGATGGAAGGGGGGAGTTTAGCTCTCTTCAGCCTCTGCAAGAAATGGAGGTGCTTCTTGGCCTCCTTGGCTAGGTGGGTGGTGTTGCGAGTCCAAGAGAGGTCACCGTCATGTTCGCACCAAGAAACTTTTGACTCTCTCCACTGTTGTTCTGTTGACGTGCAGTGGTGAGTGGTCCACTTGGGTACTCCTGAAGTCGACAATCACTTCTTTAGTCTTATCAACATTATTGTTGTTTCTACACCATTCTGCAAGCCGGTTCACCTCCTCTCTGTACGCTGACTCATCATTGTTGCTGATGAGACTTATGACTGTAGTGTCATCAGCAAACTTGATGATGTGATTAGAACTGAACTTTGCAGCACAGTCTTGAGTCAGCAGGGTGTTTACCCTGCTGACTCAAGACTGTGGACTGTGCAAACAGCAGTGGACTGAGTGGACTGAGCAAACTGAGTGGACTGAGCAGTGGACTGAGCAAACAGCCCTATGAGGTGCCGTTGTTCAGTGTGGTGGTTCTGGAGGTGGAGATCCTGACGGACTGGGCTCTTCCACTCAGAAAGTCCAGGATCAATTTGCAGTGGGAGGTGGTCAGACCAAGCAGGCTCAGCTTTGTTACCAGTCGTTGTGGGATGATTGTGTTGAATGCTGAACTGAAGTCTGTGATAGGCATCTGTACATAGTTGTCTTTTTTGTTTAGATGGGTCAGGGAAAGATATAGTAGAAAGTAGCAGATATGGCATCCTCTGTTGAGCCGTTTTCATTTGATTTCATACTGAAATGGGTCCAGTGTGGTGGGAAGACTGCTTTATGATTATAGGTGTGAGAGCAACAGGCCAGTAGTCATTCAGGCAGGACATTTCTTTGTATTTTGTGAGGACCTGCAGCTTTCCTTGGGTTAACTCTGGACAGAGTTTTCCTGACATCTACTCCAGACAGACAAAGTACTTGGTCGATGGGATTTGGGGTGGTCTTCTCCACTGGTATGTTGTTCTGTGCTTTGAACCATGTGTTGAAATCATTCAGTGCATCTGGGAGTGAGTGGTATAGCTTTGTAGTCTGTTATGGCATGAATGCCATGCCACATATGCCTTGTGTCATGGGTGTTTATGAAGTGACTGTGGATTCTATTCAATTCAATTCAATTCAATTTTATTTGTATAGCGCTTTTTACAACAGACATTGTCTCAAAGCAGCTTTACAG
>JANDJT010000081.1:10766985-10778402 GCA_024331685.1 Stegophilus panzeri | reverse complement strand
TTAAAAATGGTATAAATGTAAACATAACATGCTATGACTTAGTATTCAGCAGATTAGCTTATACCAAACATGGACATTACCATTGATCACCTTGGTATTGCTGTGGATAGTACCACATGGACACCTGAAAAATGGCTGTGGATGTTCTTACTTGGATAGTCTAAAGACTGCGCTTGCTGAAAACAGTTTGAGAACATCACTTTTATATTATAGACTTATACAGATGAATCATAACATTAAAACCACCTGCCTAATAGTGTGTAGGTCCCCCCTTGTGTCTCCAAGACAGCTCTGACCAATCGAAGCATAGACTCCACATGACCTCTGAAGGTGTGCTGTAGTGTCTGGCACCAAGATGTTAGCAGCAGATCCTTTAGTCTTGGGCACCCATGATCCTGTCGCCAGTTCACAGGTTGTCCTTCCTTGGACCACTTTTGGTAGGTACAGTGGTGCTTGAAAGTTTTTGAACTTTAGAATTTTCTACATTTCTGCATAAATATAACCTAAAATATCATCAGATTTTCACACAAGTCCTAAAAGTAGAGGAGAACTCACTTAAACAAATGAGACAAAAATATTATACTTGGTCATTTATTTATTGAGCCAAATGATCCAATATTACATATCGCTGAGTGGCAAAAGTTTTGGCGCTTTTCCACTGCATGGTACTGCTCGACTCTACTCGACTCTGCTCGCTTTCTGGGGCCTTTCCACTGTGGATAGTACCTGGTACCTGATACATTTTTTAGTACCACCTCGGTCGAGGTTCCAAGCGAGCCGAGCCGATACTAAATGTGATCCACGCACTGAGGGAGTAGGGAAGTGGTTCTGTATTTTGCCTGAATAAATGTGTGCCATTTAATACATACTTTGCGTATGGTAATATTCTGTTAATTGAAAATTATGTATCATTTATCTCATTACAGATAAAATTACAACAAAGTTTTCTGTCTTAGATTTTTGCAGCTTGCTTGTTACCGATTTCCAAACAGGCATTTATCGAAGTCATTTATGTCACGGCTTAATCTAACTTAGTCATATGGAGCACTACGTAGGTTCTAGAACATTGTTATTTTACATCCTTAATAGGGTCCATGTTCAGTGAACAGGAAAGGCATTTGGAATACGGCCTGACCGTGTATTTGTACAGGGCTTCGATAATACAACATTATTCCTGTGTGAAAGTGAGTGGAAGATGGCACCTATGTTGAGGCAGCATTAAACTGTAGTGGGAAAGCACGCTCAGAAAAGAAAAGCAAGTCGAGTCGAGTCGAGTCGAGCCGTACTGTGCATTGGAAAAGTGGCTTATGTGAACCTTTGCTTTCAGTATCTGGTGTGACCCCCTTGTGCAATAACTGCAACTAAACGTTTCCGGTAACTGTTGATCAGTACTGCACATTTAGCCCATTCCTCAGTACAGGACAGTTTAAACTCTGGGATGTTGGAGGGTTTCCTCACATGAACTGCTTGCTTCAGGTCCTTCCACAGCATTTCTACTGAATTAAGGTTATGACTTTGACTTGGCCATTCCAAAACATTAAATTTATTCTTCTTTAACCATTCTTCGGTAGAATGCTTGTGTGAGTCATTGTTTTGCTGCATGACCCACGTTTTCTTGAGATTCAGTTCATGAACAGATGTCCTGACATTTTCCTTTAGAATTCTCTGGTATAATTCAGAATTCATTGTTCCATCAATGATGGCAGGCCATCCAGGTCCAGATGCAGCAAAACAGGCCCAAATCATGATACTACCACCACCATGTTTCACAGATAAGGTTCTTATGCTGGAATTCAGTGTTTTCCTTTCTCCAAACCTAACTCTTCTCATTTAAATGAAAAAGTTGTTTCATGAGTCCACAAAACATTTTTCCATTATACTTCTGGCTTGTGCTCTTGATCTTTAGCAAACTGCAGATGGGCAGCAATTTTCTTTTTGGAGAGCAGTGGTTTTCTCTTTGCAACCCTGCCATACACACCATTGTTGTTCAGTGTTCTCCTGATTAACATTAGCCAATGTGAGAGAGGCTTTCAGTTGCTAAGAAGTTACCTTGGGTTCCTTTGTGACCTCAATGACTATTACATGTCTTGCTTGTGGAGTGATCTTTGTTGGTCGACTACTCCTGGCGAGGGTAACAATCAGAGGTGGGTAGTAATGCATTACATTTACTTGAGTAACTGTTTTGAAAAAAACATTTACTTTTAAGAGTAGGTTTAACTAGCCATACTTATACACTTACTCAAGTTCGTTTTTAATCACAGAATGTACTTTTACTACATTCTGTGTCATTCCTCCATTACTGTTAAATGTTAATGCATATATGTAGTTTTAATAATTAGTTTATATCACATATTATGAGGTCATGAGTGTCACGTCCCGAGATGTAAGGGAGATTAGGACAGATGCAAGTGCAGTTTAACAGTTTTAATTAAGAGAGACACAGGCAGATAAATCCAAATGGTAATCCAAAAACGTAATCCAAAAACATGCAAAAGGTCAGTTGATCGGCAAACAGGCATAAACTTGGGCAAAAAAGGAATCAAGGTCGCGGTCACAGAAAACAGGGTCAAGATACAAAACAAGAAACATAAACAAATACTAAGAACTGGGAGCAGAAAAAACCAGCGTTGACTAAATCTAAAGTTTAACCTAACTAATTCTAACAAGCAACCTAACATGGACTATGACTATCTATATCTAACGTAACGATCTAACGTAACGATCTAACGTAACGATCTAACGTAACGATCTAACGTAACGATCTAACGTAACGATCTAACGTAACGATCTAACGCATTGAATTGAATCGAATACTCCGCACCGTGTGCTGGGAGGCGCATGGTATATAAGCAAACATAAACAACGTTAAGTGCTGACGGCTGACACCAATCTAAATACATGCTCGAACAACAGCCAATGACAGAACAGGGAGGAGACATCACAGAAACATAACAAATGCACGTGTCCATAGTAAACAATGTCACAGTTGTCAACATTCGAAGAGCGGGCGCTCGCGCACCTTGCTCGTGCACGCGCGCGCCTTCATGCTCTCCAGCGCGCTGCCTAAAGGGGAAACCGTGACAATGAGTCTCGCAATCTGCTGCACCGCTCTGAAAGTGTCTGCAATGACCGCTCTCTACACACTTTCTCTTCTGTTCTGTTCCATAGTCTGTTCTTTTGTTCTCTGTTGTCTTGTTTAAATGCAGATGCTGACAAGTTTGTGTTGTTGACAAGTTTGTTTTTTGGTGTGTGTGTGTGTGTGTAAGAGAGATTTTGTTTTGAAAATGACAGGTTCATCACAGGACTAGGATATGCTGCTTCATCTTGAACAAAGGTTTTATATCATATTCTTAAATGATATAAAACCCTTGTTCAAGATGAAGCAGCATATCCTATGCAGCCTTTCAAGGAGAGGTGTGACATACAGTTTTCTCATGTTTGAGTTTCAGGATTTCATTTTAATCAGATCTGACATAGTTTGCTACTTGAGTAGTTTTCTCATTACTCAAGTAGTAAGCTTAGTCAAATAAATTATTAACATTATCACCTTTATTTATTTATTTTTTATTATTATTTTAAAGTAGTTTTTAAGTATTTAAATATTTTTAAGTAGTTGTACTTGTACTTGAGTAACATTTTTGGCTAATTTACCCACCTCTGGTAACAATGGTCTTGAATTTCCTCAATTTTTACTGTCTGACTGTGTCTGACTGTGGATTGGTGGAGTCCAAATTCTTTAGAGATGGATTTATAACCTTTTCTAGCCTGATGAGCATCAGCAGTTCTTTTTCTGAGGTCCTCAAAAACTCCTTTGTTCATTCCATGACACACTTCCACAAACAAGATCAGACTTTTTGTTCTTTTAATAAAACAGGACACTCACTCACACCTGATTGTCATCCCAGTGATTGAAAATGCCTGACTCTAATTTCACCTTCAAATTAACAGCTAATCCTAAAGGTTCAAATACATTTGACACTCACATACAGTGGGGGAAATAAGTATTGAACAGGTTAACATTTTTTCAGTAAATATATTTCCAGTGAGGCTATTCACATGAAATTTTCACCAGACTTTGTTATTAATTCAAGGGATCCACAAATATAAAGAATTCACAACAGTAACATCCATAAATAAAGTTATGTGTAATAAAGTGGAATGACATAGGAAAAAAGTATTGAACACACTAAGAAAAGCAGCTCTCCAAGGCTAGGTAAGGCAAGGAACCAGCTGAAATCTGTAAGTAATTATACCTCCTATCTGTGCAAATTAATACCAGCTGGGTTAGTAAATTGATGGTCTATATAAAGGCTTTTCATTACCAAGGTGTCATGCAAGAAAAATCTCATGATGGGTAAAAGCAAAGAGCTCTCCCAAGACCTTTGCAACCTTATTGTTGCGAAACATATTGATGGAATCGGATACAGATGTATTTCAAAACTTCTGAATCTTCCAGTAAGCACCACTGGGGCCGTTATCCGCAAGTGGAAGAAACATCACTCCATCATCATCCGGCCATGCACAGGAGCTCCTCACAAGATTTCTGACCAGGGAGTCAGAAGAATAGTCAGAAGAGTAGTCCGAGAGCCAAGGACCACTCGGAAAAAGCTCCAGAAACACTTGGAGGGAGTAGGTACCATAATCACAAAGAAAACAATAGGCAATGCACTCCACTGCTCACCCTCACCCCACAAGACTCCATTACTAAAGAAAAGGCATGTCAAAAGCTCGTTTAAAGTTTGTTACAACTCATTTGAACAAGTCTATGAAATACTGGGAGAGTGTAGTCTAGTCAGATGAGAGCAAAATTGAACTTTTGGCTGTTATACTATACACCATGTTTGGAGAAGAAATGGCACTGCACATCACCCTTAAAACACTATACCAACATTGAAGTTTGGAGGTGGAAGCATCATGGGGTGGGGCTGTTTTCATTGCATGGTACTGGCAGACTTCATATAATTGAAGGAACAATGAATGGAGCCCTTTCCCTGAAGATTCTTGAGAAGAATCTGCTCCGATCCATTAGGATGATGAAGATGATGGGTGGACCTTCCAGCATGACAGTTATCCAAAGTATACAGCAAAGGAAACTCTCAATTGGTTTCAGAGAAAAAAATCAAGGCGTTAGAATGGTCCAGTCAATCACCTGACTTGAATCCAATTGAACAAGATTTAAAGACAATATGTTTAGAAGAATGGGCCAAAATCACACACAATACTGCAGCTGATTAATTTCTTCATACAGGAAGGGCCTTGAAGCTGTCATTACAAACAAAAGCTTCTCTACTAAGTATTAAATAAATTTCAGTTAGCGTGTTCAATACTTTTTTCCTGTGTCAGTCCTCTTTATTACACATAACTTGTGTAACATTCATGGAGTTTACTGTTTGGATTTCTTTATATGTGTGGATTTCTTGAGTTAATGCCAAAGTCTGGTGAAAATTTCATGTGAATAGCCTCATTGGAAATTTATTTACTGAATTTTTTTTGCCGCGTTTGATACTTATTTCCCCCACTGTATGTAATATTGGATAATTTTTCTTAATAAATAAATTACCAAATATAATATTTTTGTCTCATTTGTTTAAATGAGTTCTCTTCTACTTTTAGGACTTGTGTGAAAATCTGATGATGTTTTAGGTCATATTTATACAGATAGAAACTTTGAATGTGTTCACAAACTTTCCAACACTGCTGTACTAACCAGTGCATACCGGGAACACCCCAGAAAATCTGCCATTTTCGTGATGCACTGATCCAGTCATCTAACCATCACAGTTTGGACCTTTGTAAATGTTGCCCAGATCCCTACGCTTGCCCATTTGTCCTGCTTTCAACACATCAACTTCAAGTACTGACTGTTCACTTGCTGCCTAATATCCCACCTCTTGACAGGTGCCATTGTAACGAGATAATCAATGTTATTCACTTCACCTGCCAGTTGTTTTATTGTTATGGCTGCTCAGTGTAAATTTAAAGCTCCAATTAAATCAGAAATGACTAGAGTGATTATAAGTAAATTTCATTTATTTATATTATGCTCTAAGACCCAAGTCCTCAAGTAGTAAAATAGCACATGGTAGAGAATTAAGTGAGCTATGCACCCCTCCTTAAACTTGCATTTGAAATAAACATGTATCATACATATAGTTAAGGCTCTTAGTTCACTATGAGCTGAATCCTATAGTTATACTAGAACAGTGAGGATCAATTCCCTATCATGCTTCTGTCAGTTTCATATGGGAGAAAGAGTTGGTCTAGTGTGTTTATCAGGATCAAACACAGAACTCTGTAAAACATTTATCCTTCTGATTAATTCAGTCTTCTGGGGAGGTATCATACTGGGAGGACTGCAGAACAAGCACAAAAGTAAGTTGGGGAATTAAGGCATTTCTTTTTAGATCAATATCACTGCAGATCCATACAGCTGGTAGTTCTTTAGAGATGGATTTATATGCATATCTGAAATAAATGCCTCTTTACTGCACTTCAGAATCCTCCACTACTTGCTTGGAGATATACTATTTAGTCCTCAAGGCTTGACATTGTATTCCATATTCACATATGATTCCAGAGGATTTCAATGAAATACCCATAATCACCATTTAAAACCTTTTGCAGTGATAAGTCCATATGATATTCACATAGCATGTTCTGTAATAATATAGAACAATGTACAGTGTATTTCACATTAAACTCCATGAAAAGAAACACAACTGAAATTACACGATATTCCAAAGTGTGTCAAATAAAATATATATTGTTAGATAATAATAACGAACTATGAACTCCTGTTAAAATCCCATAATCAGTGGATGCCAATTTATCACTGAAAAGAAAGATTCCACTGAAAGATTCCACTAGAGAATGCCAAAGGAAATTTCCATAATAGTTGAGGTGACAATTAAATGGTCTCTAGCTTCCTTTATTTTAAAGAAGACTTTATTAAGTGCTGGTGTTATTATTAATTGCGTACTACTGTAGTATTTATACTAGTCCCTAGGGGTAGGTGAGGCAGAATCCTCCATATATATCCACACATTTTAAATTCCATTGAAATACTAATTACATTTTAAATTCTCTTGAAATACCAATTACCTCTTTTGAGTAACCAATGAGTTAATTTTTTTTTCCTATTTGACAGCTATAAACCGATGTTCCATTGCATTCCTCCCTTTCTAGATGTGTAATAACGGAGCAGCATATTCACTGCCCCATTTAGCTCTACAGAGCTCCACACGGTGGCAGTATTGAACTCTGTGGTCAAAAATGGAAATTGCAGCAAGCACTTCTAGAGGCCCTTAGGGGCAGGAATAAGGCTGTTCCATGTTCAATCCATGTATTCAGTAGAGGAGGAGCAGCAGACAGGACAGTTAATGATAAGGTTGCCAGGTTTTAATTTTAATGTGAAATTTGGATGGTTTATAGCAAGTAATTGAAATTGTAAGTGCAGACTAAGTGTGTCTACAATGCATAATTTGTATGGATAATCTATTGTTTTAAAGTATTAAAATTTAATGTGGTCTAAATCTGTGGATCATGAGTCTGCATGAACCCAAAAGTTTTGAGTAGTACAATCTGTAGTACTGACTGATAAAGACTGACAAAGAAACATCTGTTTATATAGCAGTCAAATTGGAGATGACATTCTTTATTCCTTATTCATCACACTGTCCTGAAATGTTACCAATTCATTGTTTCATTTCTGTCCAGCTTGCTGAGATCTTGAGTTCTCATGAACCCCATGGCGCAGCTGTACTACAAGAAGGCGAGTTATTCGCCATACCGTGACCGGATACCACTGCAAATTGTGCGGGCCGAGGCTGAGCTTTCAACAGAGGAGCGCGCCTACTTAAGTGCAGTGGAGAAGGGGGACTATGCAGGTGTAAAGATGGCCCTTGAACAGGCTGAGATCTATTACAATATTAATGTTAACTGTCTGGACCCGCTAGGACGCAGTGCCCTTCTGATCGCCATTGAGAACGAGAATCTGGAGGTAATGGAGCTGCTGCTGAGTCATGGTGTGCATGTGGGAGATGCTCTGCTGTATGCCATTCGCAAGGAGGTGGTGGGTGCAGTGGAGTTGCTGCTATCCTACAGGAAACCCAGCGGTGAAAAACAGGCAAGTAACAACATGTCCATTTAAAAATTATAAATAGTGATTGCCTGTGTTCAACTGCAGCTGGACTAGTTCTTAACAACATAAAAAAGAGACTCTCTCTTTGGAAAAGCTGAGCTCATACATAAAGTTGTCAGTCCTAGAGAGCAAGAGAAAAAAAAATAAGAAACTGAAAATCGAGTCAATATCTTTACTACTGTATACAGTGGTGGTTGAAAGATTGTAAACCCTTTAGAATCTTCTATATTTCTGCATAATATAGATACAGATTTTCATACTAAAAGTAGATTAAGAGAATCCAATTAAACAAATGAGACAAAAATATTATACTTGGTCATTTATTTATTGAGGAAATTGATCCAGTGTTACATATCTGTGAGTGACAAAGTATGTGAATCTTTGCTTTCAGTATATGGTGTGATCCCCTTGTGCAGTAATAACTGCAATTAAACATTTCTGGTAATTGTTGATCAGTCCTGCACATAAGCTTTGAGGAGTTTTAGCCCATTCCTCACTACAGAACAGCTTCAGCTATGGGTTGTTATGGTTCTTATGCCGGAATGCAGTGTTTCCTTTTTCCAAACATAACGCTTCTCATTTAAACCAAAAATTCTATTTTGGTTTATCCATAAAAACATTTTTCCAATAGCCTTCTGGCTTGTCCACATGATCTTTAGCAAACTGCAGAAGGGCAACAAGGTTCATTTTGGAGAGCAGAGTTTTACTCCTTGCAACCCTGCCATGCACACCATTGTTGTACAGTGTTTCCTGATGGTGGACTCATGAACATTAACATTAGCCAATGTAAGAGAGGCCTTTAGTTGCTTAGAAATTACCCTGGGTAACTATTACACGTCTTGCTCTTGGAGTGATCTTGTTGGTCGACCACTCCTGGGGAGGGTAGCAATGGTCTTGAATTTCCTCCATTTGTACACAGTCTGTTTGACTGTGTAGCTGTCTGGCCTTTTCCAGCCTGATAAGCATCAATAACTTTTCTGAGGTCCTCAGAAATCTTCTTTGTTCATGCCATGATACACTTCCACAAACATGTGTTGTGAAGATCAGACTCTGATAGATCCCGCTTCTTTTAATAAAACAGGACACCTGATTGTCATCCCACTAATTGAAAACACCTGACTAATTTCACCTTCAAATTAACTGCAATTCCTAGAGGTTCACATACTTTTGCCACTCACAGATATGTAATATTGGGTCATTTTCCTTCATAAATAAATTAATTTGTTTAATTTGTTTCTCCTTGCCTACGTTTAGGACTTGTGTGAAAATCTGATGATGTTTTAGGTCATATTTATGCAGATATATAGAAAATTATATAGAAAAGGGTTCACAAACTTTCACGCACAACTGTAATAGTAAAATCAATCTAGCGTAACCTTATTTCTCTTCCGTGCAAGCGGATAGTGCTCTTTGTGGGGGATTTCAAATTTACATATTACATATTGGCTGAAGCTTTTATCCAATGTACAGTGGTGCTTAAAAGTCTTCAAATTTTGAAGTTGAAAGGCAACTTGTTGATGCTCGGATATAAACTTACAACCTTCTGATCAGTAGACCAGTACCTTAAACACTGAGCCACTACTGCCCAAATATCCAGTATTTAGTCACTGGTGCTTTTACCCCATTTGTGCCATTCATTTAGATAGGTTGCACTCATGTTGCACTTGACTTGATTTTCAGACCATAACAACTATTATAACAACTGGTCCAAGAAGTTGTCCATTTCCAAAAAGACCACTAATGTAATTTGATTGCAGGGAGAACATGATTCAATTCTGATTCAGGACGCAGTTGCAGATAGTAAACCAATCCTGCTGA
Source organism: Stegophilus panzeri (assembly GCA_024331685.1). Classification (NCBI taxonomy): domain Eukaryota; kingdom Metazoa; phylum Chordata; class Actinopteri; order Siluriformes; family Trichomycteridae; genus Stegophilus; species Stegophilus panzeri. Next base: position 10,768,444 of record JANDJT010000081.1, on the reverse strand, counting down.
GTATTTTTGTTAAACTGGGAATTACAATAAATTATTTAGTGTAATTCATTAATTTATTTATATATTGATCTCCAAAATTGGTTGATTTATTAATGCACTTGCCAAATGTTTATTTATATTTCCATCCTCATCCAATTTCCAACCAATGAATATGACATGTTCTAGTATGCCCCTTCCCATATACCCTCCTTCAGGCATTTTATTTTTCATTTAAATCTGTGCAAAGCTGGTCTGATAGTTACTGTCACAAATCTATATGTTACCCCAACATGCATAAGACAAACAAAAGACCCTTTGAGGTTCTTAAATCAGATTGCCTCCCTTCTTGCTTGCTCAGAAAATTCTGTCACAAAGCTCTACCAAAAGGCTCACAGATCAATGTGTCATAAACTAGCCATTGAAGTTAGTCTAAAATGGTAACTACCATAGACACAGTCTCAGTATTCAGAAATCATAAAGTCACAGCACTAAACAATCAAGTCTTTTTAATATACTATATAGAATCTTTCTGATGTAGATTCAAAAAGGACATGTACATGCTGTATGCAACAGGTACATTATAAAAGCATTCAATACACATCATATCTGTCATATTTAATTTGATGTCAAATGTTATATGATGTCATACCTACAAAGCCAGCTTTATATTAAATGTTCTCATGGAATTCCATTTTTCTTATACAGAAATTTGATCAGTGTGACTTTAACTATTGTATGGTTGTTTGTGCCACATGGGCTGGTCTAAGTATTTCAGATACTGCTGACCTCTGGGATTTTCTGAGACACAGTCTCTTGAGTTTACACAGAATGGTGTGGGAAAACAAAAAAAGCTACAATTCTGTTGGTGGAAACACCTTGGTGATAAGAGAGGTCAGAGGAAAATGGCCAGATTGGTTCGAGCTGCCAGGAAGGATATAGCAACTCATATAATTGTTCATATAATCAACCATAGTGAGCAGAAAAGCATCTCAGCATGCACAAAACATCGAATCCTGAGATGTATGAGCTACAATAGTAGAAAAACACATTGGCTTCCACTCCTGTCTGCCAAGAACAGGAATCTGAGGCTATCATAGGCACAGGCTCACTCAAACTGGACAGTTGAATATTAGAAAAAAAAAATCATCTGGTCTTTTCCCAGTCCTCAACTGTCCAGTTTCAGTGAGTCTATATGCATGATAGCCTCATATTCTTGTGCTTATTTGAGATACTATCGACTTTCTGTCAGCTCAGATCAGTCTGTTCATTCTCCTTTGTTCTCTATCATCAACAAGGCATTTCAGCCTGTAGACCCACGGCACACAGGATGTTTTTTGTTTTTCACACCATTCTGTGTAAACTATAGAGAATTTTGTGTGTGGAATTCCCAGGAGATCAGGAGTTAGGAAACACTCAAACCAGCCCTTCTGGTATCAACATCCATGCCACGATCAGAGGCACAGAGATGACACTTTTTCTT
>JANDJT010000081.1:10706252-10724524 GCA_024331685.1 Stegophilus panzeri | reverse complement strand
ATAGATATGTGTATATATCTGTATATATATATATATATATATATATATATATATATATATATATATATATTCAAGCACCATATATATATATGAGCTAAAACATCAGATTTTCACATCTTTTCTTTATCTAAAAGCAGATAAAGAGAACTGAATTAAACAAATGAGACAAAAATTTATAGTTGGTATTTATTTATTGAGGAAAATGATCCAATATTATATATCTGTAAGTGGCAAAAATATGTGAACCTTTGCTTTCAGTATCTGGTGTGACCCCATTGTGCAGCAATAAATGCAACTAAATGTTTCTGGTAACTGTTGATACGTCCTGCATATCAGCTTGGAGGAATTTTATTCCATTCCTCAATACAGAACAGCTTAAACTCTAGGCTGTTGGTGGGTTTCCTCACATGAACTACTTGCTTTGGATCCTTCCACCACATTACTACTGGATCAAGGTCAGGACTTGTACTGATAGGGGACTACAATACCCATAATGCATGAACAGTGGTGGTGTAAGAGAAGGAGCGGAGAGAGAGGGAAGGAAAACAAATAAACAGTTATCCTGTGAGATGCACGCTCGTTCTGGGTCTTGTTTAATGTGATAACTTTACTGATGATACATGGTGTCAGAAATGGCCCATATTGTAGGTCGAAACGGACCACGTTTGCGGTAGAATTGAAAAACGTGATAGTAGACTGGTTAGAGCGCCGAAAACCGGAGTTTGAAAACTGAAAGAATCGTGCCAGAAACTTGAGGAAGCAATGCGGATTACAAATTAATATGGCTGTTGCAGCAGTGCTGATATCACATCCGGAGCCGTCTGACTCCTCCAATTTTGCGGATTTTCCAAGGTGAATTAGACGATTTGAACGCTTTCATCAGGCCATCCGGCCTGAGTACAAAGCCGGAGGAATACGAAATCAACTCCTTACTCTTAATAGGGGAGGAAGCAGATCCTCGCGCTACTACCGCTGGGTGAGTCGGACAGAAAGAAATATGACAGCTTTGTAGAAGCATCTCGAAAACATTGATCGGCAAACATAATGTCATATTTGAACGTGCCCAGTTTAACCGTCGATACCAGGAAGACGAAGAAAACACAGACTTTTATAACCGCGATACACAAACTGGCTGAACACTGCAATTGTGGTACATTGAAAGAGGAGTTTATCAGAGATCTAATAGTTGTAGGGGTTTAGAGATTGGGGACTATCTGAACGTCTGCAACTAGACCCTGATCTGGCATTAGCCAAAGCAATACAGGAAGTACGGCAAAATGAAATAGTTAAGAAACTTCAAGCAGTGTTGTACGGGGCAGAAGCAATGGCTACTCATAGCTTAAATACAACCAGAGTAAAAATGACGATCAACAAAACAGACAAAAACAGTAATGGGAAACAAAAGCCAACACAAAAAGACTGTGGCAGTTGCAGGGGTAACATTCTTGGAAAGACTGTCCAGCAAAAGATGCAAAGTGCCGGAAATGCAAAAAAAAGAGGCCACTTTGCAGCAGCATGTGCATTTACGAATTTACAGAATTGACTCTCTTTCAGCTGGGAATTGAATATTCTGAGGAGGACTATGCTTTTCTCAGACAAGTGTCTACAGTTGAGGTTACAGAATGAACAGAGACCGTTACAGTGAATGGGTCTCCCGTCAACTTCAAACAGGACACTGGGGTGGCCATGACTGTTCCAGAGAACATTTTCAATGCAAACAAATTTGGTGAGTTAAAGACGCCTCCAAAAGTATTGTATGGGCCATGGGCGCAACATCCTTTCAGTGTGTGTTGAGTGCAAAGGGACACAGCTGCACCCAAAATGTATATGTTGTTAATAAGCTCATGAATCCACTCCTGGGATTACCAGCGATAGAGGCCCTAAACCTTGCTCACCACATTGAATCTGTCACACAAGAAGATGCTGATTTCATTGTTGCTTACCCCTCAGTGTTCACAGGTCTATGTTTGCTGCAAGAGCCGTATCGCATCAAACTGCAGAATGAGGTAACAACATATGCCCTATTAACACCCTGCCATGTTCCCATACCTCTAAGAGCAAAAGTGAAATAGGAGTTAGACTGAATGGAGACAATGGGGGGTAATTTCAAAAGTGAGCAGTCCTTCAAAATGGTGTGCATGGATGGGTGTTGTCCCCAAGCCAAATGGAAAGATCTGTATATGTGTGGACTTGACAAATCTTAACAAATGGGTTAAGAGAGAACACCACATTCTTTCAGCTAGGGCTGCACGGTTATGGCCAAAATGATAAGCACGATTATTTTGATCAATATTGAGATCACAATTATTTATCACAATTATTCATTGATTTTTAGGGACAACATTTTTATTGCACTTTCACATTTAAATAGAGCTGCAACAACTAATCGATATAATCAATTAAGAAAATCGTTGTCAACAAATCTCATTATCGATTAGTTGGTCTGCACGCAGCACGTTACTTTTTTTTTCTCTTTTTTTTTTTTTCTTTTTATTACTTTACTTCTGTTCTGAAAACATGTTACACAGAGTAAATACTAAAGTTGTGTCCCAAATGACGTACTATACACTTACACTATGCACTACTCTACCTTCTAGTGCAGTGTTTTTCAACCGGGGTCCACGGACCCCTAGTGGCCAGTGGTGTAATTGCAGGGCGTCCGTAGGAAAGTTTTAAAACTGTTTAAATAATATTATATATATTTTTGTTAAATGCCTAAAAACATATTCAGATGAGATGTTTTAAAATTAATCAATTTGATTATTCGCAAATATCATGTTAACTGAGCTGACGATCATTCATTGATTTATTTGAAATTTATTTACAAATGAAATGATAATTTGCAAAAACCTGAGTGGTAGACAAGTTCAGGTGTTGCACTGATGGATAAAATAAACAAAGGATAATTCAGAGAGTCAAATTAAATGTCACACCAACAATAAAATGTAAAAAATAAAATCTTGAAATGTTTTGATTCAATCTTAAAAGTCCAATGTTAATATTATTAACATTAAATATTAATGAAATAAAGCAACATATATAGAAATGCCTGTTAAATATATAGCCTATAATTGTTGTGGCGTGAGGGGGTCCTTGTGCATTGTTCAAAATATGTTGGGGTTCCAAAGCTCACAAAAGGTTGAGAACGACTGGTCTAATGTGTGAATTTTATAAAGGTAATATTGTTTCAAATGGAACACATTAGTTTTTTACTAACCAGAAGTATAAGCTGTTCCTCAGTCAGTTTCACATGACGTCATACGCACGTAATGTGATGCCATTAGCTTTAGCAGACACCCAGAGTCACTGACAATGACTTTCTTCATTTTACTGTTTGTGTCAATGTTGCCTTTTATTCCCAACATGACCTCAGTCACCATCAGACATCAGACGGAGGCGTAATCATCAAGTGACTAAGGAAGAAAGTGTGCGATCCAAGTCCTTTAAGGCAGGGGAGCATTTTATATTAAACACCCTGAAGATGATCCAACTTTATAAAGCGGAGTTTGTATAGCACTGAAGCACAACAGTGATTCATCCAAAATGCTCCCTCCACTGTGTGCAAGGGGTTGGGGAAACTGGTGCGAGTTGCTTAAAAGCTTTAGTTTAATTTAGCTCTGCAACAACTAAATGATAACATCGATAATAATCGATTATGAAAATCGTTGTCAACGAATCTCATTTTCGATTAGTTGGTCTGCGCATGGCTCGGCGGAGATTTACTCATCACGTTACTTCTGTTCCGAAAACATGCTTCGGAGAGTACATACTAAAGTTGTGTCCCAAATGAAGTACTGTACAGTTACATTACGCACTGTGTACTCTACCGTCTAGTGTGTGGATTGTAGAAAGGTAATATCATGTCTAAAATATCACTAGCAGGTTTTATTTTACTAACCGGAAGTATAAGCCACTTCCTAGTCGATGGCGCATGAAGTCATATGCACACTAGCATTAGCAGACACTCAGAGACATAAACAATGACTTTCTTCAGTTTACTGTTTGTCAACGTTACCTTTTATTCCCAACATGACTTCAGTCTCCATCAGATGGAGACAAAATCATCAAGTGACCTGAGGAAGAAAGTCCTCTAAGGCAGGGAAGCATTTTATATTAAACACCGTGGAGATCAAACAGTGCTGCACGAGCACAAAGTTATGTTTATATCCAAAATGCTCCACTGTGTACAAGGGGCAGGGGAAACTGGTGCAAGTTGCGTTTTCAGAGTTTTCTGTGTACCAAGCATTTGCTCATAGTTTCACGTCTCATAGTTTTGATCTTATTCTCGACCTCATTGTTTGATCCTTGTTTAGCCTTGTTTATGCCTGTTTGCCGATCGCCTGAACTTTTGCTTGTTTTTGACCATGCTATTGTCTCATGTTTTGGATTTGTCTGTCTCTCTTCAATAAAGCTCTTATCTGCACTTGCATCTGTCCTAAACCCTCATTACGTGACAGTTAGCAACCGCCTTTTTCAATACAAGTAAAAGCTTTAAAAAAAAATCATGAGTGGGGTTTTACTGGTGTATCTTTTTCATAGAATAAAATGTGAAAATATTTTGAGCTTGTGTTCACCACAGACCTCATCTCAGGCTTTTAACCAAAATCCCATTAAAAAAAAAAACTCATGGACTTTGGGATGGAACCGGAAGGGCTAAAATGCTAACTCTGTGCACCACTCTGTGGTGACTGGCTGTAAGTTTAGGAAGCTCTTGATTTGATCTGCAGCAGAGTTTTCTATGAGGGGAGGACAAACTTTAAACGTCAATATTGCAGTTGATTATGTTCATGTAATCGTGGGCAGTCAAAATCGTAATCGATATCAATATTCGATTAATTGTGCAGCCCTACTTTCAGCTGTCAATCAATCCTTAGCCATGATGTCAGACGCCAAAATACTAACAAAGCTCGACACAAAATCGGGCTTCTGGCACATCCCACTTACCTATGAATCATGACCACTCACTGCCGTTATCACTCTATTTGGGAGATATGTTTTCAATCATCATCTCTCACTTGGAATTGTTTCAGCGCCTGAACACTTTCAAAGAAGAATGTCCCAGCTATTGGAGGACTACAGCAGAGTGATTTGTCATGCTGATGACATCCTCCTCTTCGGACGTGACAAAGCTGAACATGACCAGTGTCTGCACTGGGTTCACTATCCACTATGACCCTTAATCACCTCTGGGGCGAGAATGCTGTGCGCGTCCAGCTGCCATTTCGCACCTGGACCATAGTTTGTTTTGTCTGTTTTGTTTGTGCCTTGTGTGGATTATTTCGCTTTTTGGTTCCCTCACCTTCAACGCTTTCAGTTTTTGACTCTTTTTGATAATTTTGTGAGGTTTTTTTTTCCCTTGCTGCCTGATGGTTGTTTGGCCATTGGCCTGCTGCAAGCTTTCTCCCCGTTATGTTCACCACTGCTTTTGGCTCGGATTGGTGAGTTAACGCTCTCCGGATCAGTTATGCTGATTGTTTAATGCTTACAGCTTGGATGGGTTGCCTTCCTTCTGGTGAGCTGTATATTGGTGATGTGATAGTTGGGGCTCTGGCTAACGTGGTATCCCTGGTGGCCCATATCATATTATATCTGTCAGCGTAAACATGCCTCGGGCAGTTGCTCCCTTTCTGCTCCTAGTCTGCTTCATTTTTGGTGATAATACTGAAATGGAGATTGTATACTCACCATCCCAATTTAGGGCTTTAAACAGCTGTGCACGTCTTGACTCAACATGTGACTTTTTCTACTCACACTCATGGTCATACTCTTGATTTAATCTGTAAATCTGGGTTAGATATTGCTTCAATCTCTTTTTTTTTTTTATTATTTATTTATTTTTTTTTTTACATTGGCATCTCTGATCATAAGCTTATTGAATTCATTCTCAGTCTACCTGCTCAAAAGAAGTGGAGTTAAACAATGATATCGGGACCTTAAATCTGTTGATGCCACATTATTCTCTGCATCCACTGCCTCCTCTACAATTTCTGAGGTCTTTGATATCTCTGTTATTTCTGATATTTTGCATGAGCACGCTCCTATTAAGACTAGGTCTGTTCCCTCCTCCCACACTTCACCCTGGTATACACCTGAGCTCCATGCCTTAAAAGTCACTGGTAGACGGCTCGAGCGGCTTTATAGGAAAAGTGGTGTTACTGTTCACTATCTAGCTCTCATTGATCACCTCAACACATACAAAATCGCTCTGAACTCGCTATGAACTAGCTATGTTTCTACAATTATCAATAAAGCAAGTAATTGGCCTAAGGTAAATAAGCTCACTCAACCTCCAGCTCATAATGTTCATGCATCTAAAGAACTCTGTTGTTCTTTCCTGAATTCAGTCGCCTACAGTCTCTCTGAAACTGTGTCCCCCTCAGGGATCTGTTCTTGTACCTTTTACTATTCATTATATATAGGGATGCATCAATATGGAAATTTTGGCCGATACCGATATTTTTTTATATTTGGAAGCTGATAACCTATTTTGGGCAATAAATCTAAAATGATAACTCTAACCTTGATTTTTTTTTTTTTTTTGACAAACTCAAGTTTCTGTCAGACTCAAATTTATGTCTGATTTTGAGTCTGATCACAAAAACAAAAGGCAAACATATACAGTGTACAATTGCTTTTATTTGAAAACCTTAAGTGTGAGGGAAACTAAGTGAGAATCACGTCTGCAGTAGTTGCCATGTGTGAACTTATTTCTCTAGTCAGTTCTTCAAAAGGCACAAGGAGTGTTATTGCGTTTCCAATAAGGCCACACTGAAATGCGCTGAATGATGCGGGAAGCTCGTATTCTGCCCCATATGCACCAAGTGCCTGCTTCTCCGCTAACAAACTTGAAATCATATAATATGTACTGTTCCATCGTGTTGGACTGTCTTGTTGGAGCACCTTTTTTGACAATCCTAGCTTTGTTGGTATCTCTCCGAATCGGGAAATGGTGAGCTGAGAATGTTTAAAGTGTCCAACATTCTTTTTCCCTATTACCAGATGCTGGACTGTCTCAGAACTCCTCTGTTTATGGTTAACTGAAGAGTGAGCCAAGACTGTTCAAACCACAATCTTCCATGGCCTTAGCCATATTTCGGGCATTATCTCGCAGCATAGAATGCACCATCTTTCATTATGTCCTACTGAACTAACATTCTCTGAAGTGCATGTGCTACAGCGGCACTGGTAATCGGTACCGGATGTTGTTTGTTTGGCAGTGACAGTGTGATAATCTTTATGGCAAAACTTTAGATGATAAATTAGTTGTATTTTAAGTTTTTGGTTCTACTGCCTGCTTGCATTACCTCACATTGGCAGGTGTTGCAAATTGCAATTCTGATGTCCTCTTTTTTCACTGTGAAAAATTCCCACACAGCTGACATTGCATCTTCTCTCTCTACCATGGGTGGCAGGTCTTTCAGTCTAGTAGCACCCAAGACTTGGAATTCACTCCCTCTGACTCTAGACAGCATCACATCTATCTGAGTTTAAATCCGAACTCAAAAATTATTTGCTCTCATTTGTCTTAATGTCTTTCGCCTTCATTGACTGTACTATCTGTACTGTGTTTTTTATTTTATGTGTTTGGCCATGATTGCTCATTGTTTCTGTATTATTGTATTAATATTATAAAGTGTCCTTGAGCTCTGGAAAGGTGCTATATAAATTAAACATTATTATTATTGACAAAAATTCAGTCAGTAGATCTCACTAAATGAAAAATGTGAGTTCGCTAAGAGCGAAATGCTTTTTGTGAACACAGAATGTGTCACAGAATCACAGCTAATGGTCCTGAGGCAGACCCAAGCAATCCTCCACATGCCAGAACCAAAGTGTGTTGCAGATGTACACAGAGTGCTAAGGATGACCAACTATCTTTTTACCACAACTTGCTTCATTCACCATGCCACTGAAAGAACTGCTCAGACAGAATGAGTGGGTATGGGACAAACCGCAGAAACAGGCCTTTCGCAGGCTGAAAGAGGAACTGAGTTCACCAAAGGTGCTGGCTGCTTTCTCTCCTGCAAGAGAGACAAAAGTTGAAGCAGATGTGTCCTCCTATGGGGTAGGTGTTGTCTTGATGCAGAAGTAAAATGATGTCACATGGAAACATGTCACATATATATCCAGTCCAGTGACGTGGGCATGTGAAAGACTGGTTTTATCAATGGTCTACACTTCACTACATTTACTGACCATAAACCTCTCATACCACTTCTGTGGTGCGGAGTCCTCAGATTCTGCCTTCATCTGTTGAGATTCAGTTATGACATCTAACATGTCCCAGGTAAAAATTTTATCACAGCAGACACGCTTTCATGTGCGCCTCTGAGTGGGGATCCCTCCAAAGCAGACCTGCAGTGAGAAAAAGATGTACTTGTCTTTGTAAATGCTGTTGTGTCTTCTCTCCCAGTGACAGACAGCCACTTGGAGCAGATAAAAAGGGCTCAAACAGGATGAAATCTATAAAAAGGTGACAATCTCCTGTTAAAAGGAGATAGACTTATAATTCCAGTGACTCTACAGAAAGACATACTAACGAAAATACATGACAGCCACCAAGGAATGACAAAGTGTCGTGCCAGAGCTCACTATGGTGGCCTGGTATCATCAAACATTCACCAGATGGTTGAGCCAGGGCTCTACAGTGTGACCGTTTCACTTACATTTGCAACTGAAAAGTACTTTGTGCGATTGTGAAAAAATATTTATTCGAACTGGTGCGAGTGACCTGTTCGGAGTTGTATAATACAATCGGAATAAAAATTACAACTCCAAAATGCATCTATACCGTGCAGCAGTTACTTTCACACTGCTTTTCATCACCTCAGTCAACCGAACAGTGTGTAAATACTGCAAACAAGCCATTATGATGACAAGACTAACACTGTAGTCACATGCTTCTCTCAACTTGCAGATCTCACAAACCGCCATCTTTTATTGATCACGCAAAATGACCTGAACCTGCGACAGTGACGTGCTCGTGTAGACACAGTGTCGTCGGGCAGAGTAAATTAATAATAATAATGCTAACGCTACAAGGTGGGGTTTAATTCAAACTTCTTTATTAAATAATTCCTCACCAATCATAATCAAGAGTAGCAACTATTCAGTCTGCAAACATACAGTACGCTGCCGCTCTCTATTCACCAACTCTAATAGACAGCGCTTCACTTTATTTAAACTCAAGGTTGCCAGATATAACTGGAAAAGTCAACTCCAGTTTTCATGTTTTGATTTAAGCCCCCCAAAAATGCAATATTATCAGCAGACATGGCAACACTGTCATACAGGAACCCATCTAAAAGAAACAACTGATAAACAAATAGAATGTAAAGACAGAAAATGTGCTTAGTTATAAATAAATCATTTATTATATAAAAAAAAATTATAATAAATTCATAAAATATAAATAAAATGAGAAATGAAATAATGTTCAATTACTATGGGTAATATCAATTTCACATTAAGCTTAGTAGGCTATTTCCTTAGAAGGCTATTAGCCTTCTTTTTCCTAATATGGATCATTTTTGTGTTGACCTACTTTTAATTAGGACACTCTATTGTTTAAGATATTTAAAAATAAATATTTTATGCTTATCAATTAACCAACAGTATTTCTCACTGCTATTATTTTAATTCAATTAACAGTGACCATGAGCAGAGAGCTTACATTTAGCTGTTTATGATAGACCTCCTGATTAAAGCGTAAACAAAAAAAAGATTGGTATCTGGATCGGTATTGGTCCATCAAGATGACAAGAAATCGGTATTGGCTGTAAAACTCCTCATCGGAGCATCAGTAATGAACACTGTTAAACTAAAGCGCTTTGCATCTGGCGGATAAATTAACTCACTCAATCACATCCTATATGAGATTATTCAGATATATACACAATATATGCAGAGCAGTTTGAGAACTATTTCCAGCCCAGAACCATGACAGTGGAAAATGGCTAGTAGTGTAGCTTTAAATATATTTAAGAGGAGCAGACTTCAGAGACTGAACATTGAGGTTTTTTGTATTTGTTTACAAGGTGGAACAGGTTAACGGTTGTTTTTTGCATACAGCCTGTAAAATTAACTGAATATTAAATTTAGTTTATCAGAAGGTAAATTAATTATATATATATATTATACATACTATGTTCCTAAATTCTGTCATAATTGACAAGCTCATGTTTTCTCATGCCTGCTTGTGCGTTATATTGTGGCACATTAAGGTTACCATCTCTAAAATAAAAAACTAAACTTCAACTGTGCTCCTAAATTTTTGACTGTGCTCTTAAATTTTTGTAATTAGGAGCACTAGTGCTCCTGAAAGAAATTGTTACCATAGAGCCCTGTGAACGATGCCACACATGCAATCAACACGGAGTCCCCCACTGTGAACCACTTTTACTATTTACTTCAGTTCCGGAACATCCATGGCAAAAAGTGGTCATGGATATCTTTGAATGGGCAAAGAACACATACCTGCTTATAGTGGACATATAAGATATATAGAGGTTGCTAATCTTAAAACTATATCCTCTGAGGTCATGGTAAGAGCAGTCAAAGAAGTCTTTGCATGCCATGGCATCCTAGAGGAGGTCATTTCAGACAACAGCCCTCAGTTTGTCTCACACACAAACAGTTTGCAAAAGTTTGCAACTTCAAACACACTACAAGCAGCCCACACTATCCCCAAGCAAACAGAGAGGCAGAGAGGGCTGTTCGCACACTCAAAGGACTGTGGGCTAAGGAAAAAGGCCACTGTATTTATCATACTGTATTTGTCATACTGTATTTATGCAGTTATATAGAAAATTCTAAATTCGCAAACATTTAAGCACCGCTGTAAGTGTCCGGAAGTGGCAGTAATAAAGTGTTGCAGTGCTAGATGAAGGACTACTGGATGTTTAGTAGTCTGATGACATGAAAAAACCTGTTCTTCAGTCTGGTTGTCTGTGACTGGTTGTAACGGAAGCATCAGCCAGATGGCAGTATCGCAAACGGGTAACGAGCAGGATGAGTGCAGTCCTTAATGATACTGCCGGCCTTTCTCAAACAGCATGTTTGGTAAATGTCCTGTAAGGCCGGGAATTTATTTCCAGTCACGAGCTCTGCTGTTCTCACTACTCTCTGAAGAGCTTTACATTCATAGGAAGAGCAGCTGCTGTACCAAACAGTGATGCAGCCGGTCAGAACTCTCTCTGTGGTGCAGTGGTAGAAGTTTGATATCATGTCAGAGCAAACCTCTTAAACCTCCTCAGATAGTAGAGACATTGATGGGCGATGTGGACACCAAGGAACCTGTAGCTCTTAACTCTCTCCACCTCTTTGTCTTCCTGTAATCCACAATCATCTCCTTGGTCTTGCTGACATTTAGAGACAGATTCTTGTCATCACACCATGTTGAATGTGTTTTGACCTCTGTAGAACGTAAGTTGATCTATTAGAGCGATAAGCAAACTGGAACAGGTCCAAGGTGCCATGGAGAAGAGCAGATGTGAGATTTGATGCTCAAAGCACTTCATGATCACTGATGTCAGTGCTAAAAGATATTAGTCATTCAGGCAGGAGACAGCAGTTTTCTTAGGCACAGGGATGATGGTGGTCTGCTTGAAGCTTGTGGGAATCACTGTCAGATTCAAAGAGAGATTAAAGAAGGAGGCAGACGTAGGCACATCACTGCATCACTGCTTTTCCTGCCTTTATAATCTGTTATTGTGTACAGACTGCTTCACATGCTTTTGGGATCAGAGCTTGACACTGTCATAGTCTGACTCCACTCTGTCCCTGAAGTCTCTTTTGGTAGATCTGATAGCCTTTTGAAGGTCATACCTGGACTTCTTATAGACCATCAGGTCCTCAGAGTTGAAGGCTGCAGTTCATGCTCTCAGCCTGGCACACACCTCTCCAGTGATCCATGGACTCTGCCTGGGAAATGACTTTACGTTAACTGTTGGGAGAACATTCTCTGTGCATCTCTTGATGTAGCTTATCATAGTCTGCATATTTATTTATGTTGTCTCCTGCTGCATCATGAAACATTTGCCAGTCTGTGGATTCAAAATAATCCTGCAGTCTGAAGACAGCATCCTCACTCCATTTGTGAACTGCTCTAAAAAAAAAAGTTTTTCCTGTTTAAGACATTGCAATATGCTAATGTGATCACCTTTGCAGAAGGCAGGGACGGGGTGAGGTTTGTAACACTCCTTTAGTTATGAATAGCAGTGATCCAAAGTCTGTTCACCTCATGTGGGAAAATTAATGTGCTGGTAGTAGTTGGGAAGAACCTTATGTTCATGTACACCCTATTAAAGTCCCCAAGAATGATGAAAGCAGCTTCAGAACATGCCATTTCTAGATCATTAATGGTGTGGTACAGTTTGCCCATTGCTTTTGTTTTGTCTGCGGAATGTACACCACTGTAAGGATGACTGAACTAAATTCATGGGGGAGGTAGAAAGGGCGCACTTTAATTCGAAAACAGTTCGACCTCTGGGTATCAGTGTGTTGCTAAAACTGTAACATCTGTGCCACATTGTGTGTTCATCATAAAGCAAATGCCTCCGGCAGAATCCTGCTGGTGTGATGGATGTGGGAGGCACTGCAGTGTGTAACCATTAGTGATGGGAAGATCTGATCATTTTACTGACTTGGATCTTTGAATCTCATTCAACAAAATGTACAAATCTTTATTCAAGTAATTTCATTCATTTTGTTCATTTGAGCAGAATTAAGTTCACATGTTAAATTTTCAATAGCCAACGCAAACTTTGATCATATATAATAAGGAAAAAATTATGATGCAGCCAACAACAAATAATGAGAAACAGACTCAACTGGGTATTCTGGTCCGAGTCGTTCATTCTTTTGTCACGTGGCAGCGGTATACGCTACATACAGGAAACAGAAATGGTTTGTTCACCTCCCAAGTCTTCTGGTCTGAGTCTTTTGTTCTTTTGTCACATCAGCCGCATAGCCCTTACAAAAAACCATACTGGAATCATGCAAGATTTTCATTTTTCTGCAGGATGTTTGCTGGTATACAGGAATGATGAAATCCTGCAGGACTCATTGACAAACTGTGCAGTATATTCTTATAAGTTTTAGAATGAAACATGCAGGAATATCCAGCACACTCACTGCACAAGGCGGGGATTTTATATTCCTGCAGGATTTTATAATTCCTGAAGGATTGCTGCACACCTCCTGCAGAAATAAAATAAAGTTCCCAAGTACTTAATATATCCTGCAGGATAGTCTTAATCTATCCAATTTATTTACTGTAAATAAAAAATATCTGCAGGTTATGTAGTCTACAAAATTAATTTTAAAAATAGTAGAAATTAATTGGTTGAGTAAATGGTTCAATGAGTCATTCACAATGCCCAAAAGTACTCACTTTTCTGAGGTATTGGCATAAAAATGTAACTTACAGAACGGGCATGTCAGTGAATGGTTTTCGAGAAAAGATTAGATTCACTGAGACGACGTCACTCTTTGGCACCATAGTCGCACAGGTATTTGAATGTACAAATTCACCTGTCACCAACCATAGTGTGTCTGTAGAGGTATAGTGCCACTCTTATTAAACAATTTCTTTAATCATTATGGTGTACTAAATTACTGTTCTGTTATGTATTTGTAACACAGCGGTTAGTGTAATGTTCGCTTGCTTACTAGAAAACATGACTAATTTTATTATTTACACTTAGCAATTAGCACAACGTTAGCTTGCTTACTAGCAACCACGACTAATTTTATTATTTACACAGCAGTTAGCAAACTAGCTCGCTTACAAGCAAACACAACTAATTTTATTATTTACAAAAAATGCTCTTACCTTTTTTTTCTTTTTTTTTTTTTAAATTACATTCCTGCTTGGAAACTTTACAGATTGCATCAGACATTATGTGACATAATTTCAATAAATAAAATTATTATTTCTGAAAATACTTATTTCCCCAATGTGCATCATTATAGTTATTTCCCCTGTACAGTGCCTTCCACTAATATTGGCACCACTGGTAAATATGAGCAAAGAAGTCTGTGAAAAACTATCTTTATTGTTTAAACTTTTGATCTTTTGTTAAAAAAAATCATAAAAATACTCTGCCCTCATGGATATCAAGCAATTGCAAACACAACACAGGTTTATCAAAAATATATCTTTGTTAAATATAGGTGTGCAACAATTATTGGCAGCCGTTTAGTCAATACTTTGTGCTACCTCCCTTTGCCAAGATAACAGCTTTGAGTCTTGTCCTATAATGCCTGAAGAGGTTGGAGAATACATGGCAAGGGATCTGAGACCATTCCTCCATACAGAATCTCTCCAGATCCTTCAAATTTTGAGGTCCATGCTGGTGGACTCTCCTCTTCAGTTGACCCCACACTATGGGTTTCAAGGCTGGGGACTGGGATGGCCATGAAAGGACCTTGATTTTGTAGTCAGGAAACCATTTTTGTGTTTTGATGTATGTTTTGGATCATTGTCCTGCAGGAAGATCCAACCACGGCCCATTTTAAACTTTCTGGCAGAGACAATCAAGTTTTAATTTAATATCTGTTGGTATTGGATGGAGTCCATGATGCCATGTATCCTAACAAAATGTCCAGGTTCTCTGACAGAAAAACATCCCCAAATCATTAAAGAGCCACCACCATATTTAACCATGGGCACGAGGTACTTATGGCTACTTCTCTGTGTGTGCCAAAACCACCTCTGATGTTTATTGCCAAAAAGCTCTATTTTGGTTTCGTCTGACCATAGAACCCAATTCCATTTGAAGTTCCAGTAGTGTCTGGCAAACTGAAGATGGTTGAGTTGGTTTTGGATGAAAGTAGGCTTTTTTCTTGAAACCCTTCCCAACAACTTGTAGTGATGTAGGTGAGTTTGGATTGTAGTTTTGGAGACTTTCTGACCCCAAGATGCAACTAAGCTCTGCAATTCTCCAGCTGTGATCCGTGGAGATTTTGTGGCCACTCAAACAATCCTCTTCACAGTATGTGGAGACAATATAGGAACACATCCAATTCCAGGTTGATTCATAACATTTCCAGTTGACTGGAACTTTTTAATTATTGCCCTGATGATAGAAATTGGCATTTGCAATGCTTGTGCTATTTTCTTATAGCCACTTCCCATTTTGTGAAGCTCAACAACCTTTTGCTGCACATCACAGCTATATACCTTGGTCCCATTGTGAGGAATGACTAAGGGAATTTGGCCTATGTGTTACCTCATATTTATACCCTTGTGAAACAGGAAGTCATGGTTTAACAGTGTCCTGTTTCTCATCACCCAGGTGTACTTAAAAAAAAAAAAAAAAAAAAAAAAAGTATATCAATGGGAATATACTTCAAATATGTTTTTCTCATATGAATTCATAGGGGTGTCCGTGATTGTTGCACACCTATATTTAACAAAGATTTTTTTTTTGATAAACTTGTGTTGTGTTTGCTATTGTTTGATATCCATGAGAGGGGAGTATTTTTGTGAATTTTTTGAGCAAAAGATCCAAAGGTTAAACAATAAAGACCATTTTTCACAGCCTTCTTTGCTCATATTTACCAAGGGTGCCAATATTAGTGGAGGGCACTGTACATATGTATCTGCACCATATTCCTGCAGGATCCCTGTAGGGGTTTTTTTGTAAGCGGAGGACGGAACTTCAGAAAATGTTTATTGCACATGTCTTTTGATAATTGTATGATAATTCCTAAATAAATAATACATTACGTTAGTATTATTGATGGTAGATACTAAGCCGAGTAGCGGTCACGTGACAAAGGAATGAAATGCTCTGACTGGAGTAGGGACTTGGGAGGTGAACCAGTCATTTCTGTGTATAGAACCTCCCTTACAAAAAAACCCTACAGGAATCCTGCAGGAATACTGTATGATGCAGATGCAGCTCATTTTCCTGTAGAAATACCTGCAGTAAATTCTATGAAGGAAAATTATGCAGGAATTATATCCTCCAGGAATTATGTCCTGCAGGTCTATTTAAAACACACTTCCTGCAGGACTATGGTGCAGGATAAATCTGAAATTCTCGAGGACATGGCGAATGTTTGTATGTCACAACATTGTCACAAATTGACCAGGGACCTGCAGAAGGGGGGCTCTGGGGGCTCCCCTGCTCTTTTTCTAAGTTATTTAAAAGTGCCCATCTCGACTTTAATTAATAAACAATTATATTATGTAAAAAGCATTTTAATGCAAATAAACACGAGAACATGCACAAAACAGTAGCAAATTAATCACAAGAAAGTCGAAGAATTTTCCTATTTATTTGTCCTACTTGAGTCTGCAGTTCGATAGTCTTGTCATGGCGCAATCGCTTTGTATCTTGCTTCAACAGGCAGACAAGTATGCTGAAACCACTAGCTCTACTGCTAACCTTTTCGTAATATTAGCAGCATTTTAGGGTGTTTTCACACCTAGTTCATTTGAGCAATCCAAATGCTCTCGGAGCGGATCTGTGTATATATGTGAACAAACCAAGTGATCTCAGACCCCCTAAAAGGACCCAAAAGCGAACGTACTCAGACCACCTCCAGAGGTGGTCTGAGTATGGTTCGTTTGTGGTTCCATTTCTTTGTGATATTTGAAAGCAATGAGGTCACGGTCCACTTTGCATTTCGTTTCAACAAATGTACCTGGAGGCTTGCCATACCTGCAGCCATGTTCCGTCACTGTTGAAAACAACACAAAACTTTTCACCATGTCCGGTCACGGGGTTGTGTGGTCTCAGTAGGAGAGCTGTGCACTTCATGAAATTTGGAAAGAGGATTGCATTAAATGCCAACTATCCTCAACACAAGAACATAAAAGAGGATGTGCAGATCAACTAGCAGATGTTTTCACTGACATGTTCAACATCTCCCTAAGCAGCGCCATCGTTCCAACGTGCTTCAAGGCTACCTGTATTGTCCCCATGCGGAAGAAGTCTTCAGTGTCCCGCCTCAATGACTACTGTCCCGTTGCACTAACATCCATCATCATGAAATGCTTCGAGAGGCTCATCATGAGGCACATCAAGACCCTGCTGCCCACCTCACTGGACCCGCTGTAGTTCGCGTATCGCACCAACCACACGACATATGATGCCATTGCCACCACCCTACATCTGGTCCTCACCCACCTGGACAAGGACACCTACGTTCAAATGCTGTTCATAGACTTCAGTTCAGGATTCAACACAATCTTTCCTCAGCACCTGATTGGAAAGCTGAACCTACTGGGCCTGAACACCTCCATCTGCAACTGGATCCTGGACTTCTTGACTGGGAGACCTCAATCAGTCCAGATTGGGAACAACATCTCCAGCACCACCACACTGAGCACGGGGGTGCCTCAGGGCTGTGTGCTCCGTCCACGGCTGTGCAGCAATGCACGGCTCCAATCACATCATCAAGTTCACCAATCACATGATCGTGAGGGGTCTCATCAGCAAGAACGACAAGTCAGCATACAGAGAGGAGGTGCAGCGGCTAACAGACTGGTGCATAGCCAACAACCTGACTCTGAATGTGGACCGAACAAAAGAGATGGTTCTTGACTTCAGGAGAGCACAGAGCGACCACTCTCCGCTGAAAATCAAGGGCTCCTCCGTGGAAATCGTCAAGAGCACCAAATTCCTTGGTGTTCACCTGACTAAGAACCTCACCTGGTCCCTCAACACCAGCTCCATAACCAAGAAAGCCCAGCAGCATCTCTACTTTCTGCGAAGGCTGAAGAAAGCCCAACTCCCTCCCCTTATCCTTACCATGTTCTACAGAGGAAGTATTGAGAGCATCCAGAGCAGCTGCATCACTGTCTGGTTCGGAAATTGCACCGCATTGTATCGCAAGACCCTGCAGCGGATAGTGAAGACGGCTGAGAAGATCATGGGGGTCTCTCTTCCCTCCATCACAGACATTTACACCACACACTGCATCCACAAAGCCGGCAGCATTGTGGAGGACACCATACAACCCTCACACACACTCTTCAGCCTCCTGCCGTCTGGAAAATGGTACCAAAGCATTTCAGCCCTCACGGCCAGACTGTGTAACAGCTTCTTCCCCCAAGCCATCAGACTCCTCACTACTAAGAGACTGGACACATACACACACACACAAACACACTCTCACTCACCCCAATATTTGTACATTCCTTCATTGACTCTGTTGCATTTTTGCTGCTACTGTATTATAAAAAATATAGTATTTAATTTATTGTCACTATTATACACTTTACCTGGCTGCTACCACAATAACTGCTATGTCCATAT
>JANDJT010000081.1:10694382-10705525 GCA_024331685.1 Stegophilus panzeri | reverse complement strand
GTTTGGCCTTAGAAGCAGCCGTAGTCCCAGCAATCTGGAATTGGAGTAGATGAGAGCTCCATCCAGAGGTAGGACTTATCACCGGTAGTTTTCAAATTGATTGAGAGGGAATGTATTGGTAAGTACTAGCTACTCAAGTTTGTTACATATCCAGACATGCAAGTAACCTTGTTATATTATGTGTGTTATATAGTCAGCAAAGGCATGATGCCAAACAGACAGAGAGGGCAGAAAATTTAAGAAAACTGAAGGAGGCAGCAAAAGGCACAGCTTCTTTATCAACATGGTTCAAAAGAGGGTGAGCTAATATGAGACAGATAGTTGCAAAGATGTATGCAACATATAGTTGCAAAAAATGCATCATATGTTTACAAGGAGTCTGTGTTACCGGTGTTTTGTTCGGCCATACACTGCTTACCCTTGTCCCCCGCAGCACTGTCGTTTTGATTTATTTATATAAATAAAAACCATTTAGTTCAGTTGGAGAACGTTCAGCGGACAATATAAACAAGAGGTTCTCAACCTTTTGTAACTAAAGTCCCCCCAAGCTTCCCCTATCATGTGGCATTTGAATACCTAATATTATAATTGAGAAGGTTGTTCACGTATCAAAGTTGATATAAACTCCAAGAACTACTGTCATGCATCCATACTGTGGCCAGTGAAAATGATATACTACCCCTGGCAAAAATTATGGAATCACCACACTTCGAGAATGTACACCTGGCCTTTTTTACTTTGTAGCAAATAAACAAATCACAGATATGACAAATCAATTTTTGTTTAATAGCAGAACATTCTGGATTCGTGAAACATGCCTCAAATAAATTCAATGAAAGTATTTTAATTAACTGCATTTTTTTTCTCAAAATCAAATAAAAGAAAAAAATTATCATAAATTGTTTTTTTTTTTAAATATCATAATTAGTACTTTGCTGCTCTTCCTCTGGCTTTTTTTCTTGCGGCATGGACTTCACTAATGGAAAAACAATATTTTACATCATGCTGGTTCCAACTTTCTCGAATATCGGTTGACAGATCAGGTTTGCAGGACAGAGCCTTGTCATGGACCAATGTTTTTTTGTTTTTTTTTTAAATTTCCACCATAAATTTTCAATCAGCTTGAGAGCCGGTCTGTTTGCTGGCCATGTTGTCGTTGATATGCCGTTCCAGAAGAAAAGATTTAATACTCTTTGCTCTGTGGGAAGATGCATTATCATCCTGAAGAATGACTTCATCATCAAACTTCTTTTCTATCAATGGAATGAGAGAAGTGTTCAAAATTTCAATGTACACCTGTGCATTGACTGTTGTGGTCTTGTCTGGTCCTTTACCTGACATGCAACCCCATATCATAAATGAGTCGGGAAATTTTATTGTTATCTTATGTTTCATTAGAACAGCACCAGACAAAAGTTCCAGCATCATCTCCTTGGCCAATGCAGATTCATGATTCATCACTGAATATCACTTTTATCCAATCATCCACATTCCATGATTGCTTCTCTTTAGCCCACTGTAACAGTGTTTTCTACTGTTTAGGTGTTAGTGCTGGTATTCGTTTGGCTTTTCTATATGAAAATCCCATTTCATTCAGCCGATTTCTTACAGTTCTGTCACAAACATTGACTCCTGTTTCCGTCCATTTGTTTTTCTTCTGTTTTGTTGTGCATTTTGTATTTTCAAGGCATATTGCTTTCAGTTTTCTATCCTGACGTTTGCCGTCTTCCTTGGTCTACCCGTATGTTTTTCCTTTTATAACCGTCCTATTTTGTTATACTTGCACCAAATTTTAGACACAGCTGACTGGAAACAACCAGCATCTTTTGACACACTCCGTGTCAGATTTCCTTCTTGAAGAAGTTTTATAATCCTTTCCATTGTTTCAACTGACAGCTCTCTTGTTGATCAAATATTAAGTAGATAATTTGTAAAAGGTGTTGTTTGTTGTACAACCCTTTCTAGAACTCTTTTCAGTGTGCAGTGTAGAAGACATCAATCAAACACCTTTGATACCGCTAGTATTGGGTATCTTTGCTTATACACTTCATTTGTGTCTGTTCCCCAAATGTGGCCAAATAGGGTACCTCTACACCTGGGAGCACTGCAGGTAGTCTAGTTGTCCCTAACCCAGTGGGCATTTCTTAGGTAGTGCCTAAATCTGACTTGTTCTTTATTCAAATGTCTGCTAATATATTTTATATATTTGGTTCTAGACTTTCACCTCCAGCTAATGCACGTTATAAACATGCTTCAAATTGTTATTCTCTTTCTCAATAAACTGGAAATAAAGTTCATATGCAAATGTATACTCTGCCTAACAACCACCACCACAAAAGAAAACTCTACTACTTCCTTTGCACTCTAGAGCCTCAATAACCATAAGGAAAATACAGGGTGTCCAAAAAGACAGGAACCACAGAGAGTAAAACTACATATACTTGAGTTTGAATGTATTATTTACAACATAAAATCACCATCCATTTTATTAGGAACACTTGTGCACTCATGCACTCACTAATACTTTTTTTGTGTACACTTGTTTTAGGAAGTGATCAAAAATCTGGTGAAAAGATATGTGGCAGCCATGATTCGCAGAACCAAAACCGATGAAGGGCTGACTGAGGAAAACTTCAAGGTGTGCGGTTTAATTATTACAGTTATAATGTAGACAATATATACTCATTGGGTAAACATTACTGTACTGCACTTTAAGCATAAATGAGATATTTACATCTGATTATGGCTGTTCTTTATATATTTACGTGTCATTTATGTAAGATCTTGGGAATTACTTTAGTTTTAGGAAAAACTTGAACTTGTTTTCTATTGTATTTATATAAAATTTCATTCTTAAAAATTATAGGTTTGATTGAAGCCCTTTTCTCCCAACCCCCCGCCCCCCTCCCCCATTTTAAACACCCATGTTAAAATGGAAGGTTTTTGTGATGTAAAAAAATTAAACTAAGATAAATCATGTCAATTTTTCCACTGATTACATTACATAGACAAATATTTCCTGTAATTGAGTGGTGTGGTTCATGTGGTTTGCGCTCCCTTTAATATAATTTGCATCTCCCCTGTGGTCCATTAAGGAGCTCAAACAGGACATCTCAAGTTTCCGCTACGAGGTCCTGGACCTGCTGGGCAACCGCAAGCCGCCACGCCGCACCTACTCCTCAAGCAGTGAGGCCACACAACCTGAGGCTGAGCAAGAAGACGAAAAGGAAGATACAGAGATGAGGAACAGAGGAGCAAGACCCGGAGGACATGCTCAGTCATGTTCTGTTTCATTTGCCCAAGCAGACAAGAGAAAGCGTGAGGGCCAATTTACAGTTTCAGCTCTTTTTCGCTCTATGGCAGGTCTGGAGGATGTGGATGATGGACCAAAAACTAATGGCTTGAAGAAAAACAGGTGGTCCCCTTCATCATTTGTGCGGACAAGTGGCCGCTTGCGGCACTTCTCACGCTCAAAAAAAGACTCACTGCGTCGTTTAGGATCACTGTTTCGTCGTGTGAATGGACACGTTGCTCAATCACGCTTGAAGAGTCCCCAGCAGCAACAAACCTACAGCATTTCAGATGGGGTTTTGCAACCGCCACCGTCCTGGCGGGACCCCCGAGCACAGCCAGAGAACTGGCTGACAAGAAGCAGCATGCACCTGCACATGCTCGGAGGAGAATCTGGTGCAGTAGACAAGAATCAAACACCGTCAATGTCAGAGCAGGCAAATGATACAGATGATCTCCTGCTAAGGCCCCCTGGCCTACACTGTGCTTCCAGCCTGACTGCCTCTAGTTCCCTCTTGCTCTCTTCTAGTGAGGATCTGTATCAGGGCTTGCCAGGGCCTTGTGAGAGCATTGATTCCTCTTATTGGGATCAGGAGGAGTCAATCACCACACAGCTCTAATTGGCTGCACAGAGTATGCTGCCATGAGCAAGGCAGGCCTGCCATGATTGTGTTCATATCAATACAGGCAATGGACAGCACGTGTGTGTGTGTGATATATATATATATATATATATATATATATATATATATATATATATGCTTTTATTACATAAACCTATAATTAGCAAATAAGTAGTCTTTAAATACTGTATTGAGAATGTTAATGATTCAGTTTCAGCAATATGAGTGTGCATTTGAGTCAATGACTCCTAATGCACAAGTTTGTTACAAGTACACATCAAATGCCATTTGCACATACACTTTTAACAGCTACATATAGCCATCAACACATCACTCCCTTTATTTATTTAATAATGCTTCCCTGGCTTCTAAGGTGTTACAAGAAATGTGCATTTATGAACTTAACTATAAACTCAACAAGTGTGGAATTGAATTTGGAAAGTAGGAAGAGTTTGGAAAGTAAGTCTCAAGGCTGAGACAAAAACGTCTGGATCTCTTGATAATCTGGCAACATTTTAGGCTTTACCAATATTGCCAAAGTGCCCTTATACAATTTTTCCCTTTGAGCCTTCAGAAGTATAGCTCACTCCAACTTCAGAGACTTTAATTTTCCCTTATAGTCAAAAGATGATCCATTTGTCACTATGCAGGAAAACAAGGGCAGATTAAACACAAAGCCCCCAGGGCAAAAGCCAAATTTGATGATAGAGAGTAACCCTACTGACATTTCATGCAAAATGCCACATTTGGAAATAAGCATCTGAACAATAATGATTTGTGCATGTGCATCTTTTTAGAAGATAAGTGAGCATGTCTGCAATGGATAAAAGTAGTTTGTCTCCAGTGAATGACTAAAGTGAGTCACATTAACATCTGAGCTTTTGTAAATTCACAAACACAGTAGTATAAAAGGGAGCAAATACCCCAGTGAGAAATAAATTCATGTATATTAATTAGAGTTGTGAAATGTATTAACAAAATATTCATTATTTTTTTTATTTCTATATAGGATGTTGCAATCAAGTTTTCAATAGCCTCTACCCTATTGTAGTTCAGTAATAAGATCTAATTTATGCCAAGAAGTTGACTTATCTACTTTTTTGAAGCTTTGTTTTGCATGAAGTTATTTTTCTACATTTTGCATAGATAAAGCAGGTTGTGTTATGCTTAGTTTGTCTCAGGGCAAGGGATTCATTAACTTTAATTTACAGAAAACTTGCTTTGAATTTCTATAACTTCCTAATGAAAATGAAGGATTGTATAGAAATAGGTCACACTATAAAGATATAGTAACAAAACTGTAAACTTATCATGCTAAAATAACTTTTATACCAATTATAAATTTCATGGACATTAGGAAAAAAATTCTTAGAATTGTTGGCACAGATTATGAAAATTTTTGCAATTGTCAGTTTCCCCACATTCTGCTTCAGAACATTGAAATATAGTCATACAAAAAAACACAAAAATACTGTTTTTTTTTAAAAATGTTTAGTACATACAGTGATAGTGGAGTCCTAAATGTTGGCTACTTTGAGTCATTTTATATATATTTAACAGAATCTAAAATATAAAGCAAAAACAGTGATTCTCAGTAATACAAATTGCCAATGAATGCAAGTTAATTTAAAAAAATCAATAAATCAAGATACACTCACCGTCCACTTTAATGAGAACACCTGTACACCTGCTCATTTATGCAGTTATCTAAATCAGCCAATGATGTGGCAGCAGTACAATGCAAAAAATCATGCATATACAGGTCAAGAGCTTCAGTTCATGTTCACATCAAACATCAGAATGGGGGAAAAAAATCTGCTCTGTGACCAACTGTGGCAGAGTTGGCTGTGACAAATGGGCTGGTTTGAGTATTTCAGAAAATGCTGATCTGGGATTTTCACACAGAACAGTCTCTAGAGTTTACCCAGAATGGTGGTGGGGGAAAAAATTTAAATCCTGTGAGCAGGACAGGAACCTGTAGCCATGAGCACAGACTAACTGAAAGGGACAGTTGAAGACTGGAAAAAGACCAGCTGATCCAGCCCCCCACTCCTAATCTTCACCTGTCCAGTTTGGGAGAATGTGTGCCCATGATAGACTTGGATTCCTGTTCTTGGCTGACAGGAGTGGAACCCAATGTGGTCTTTTGCTGTGACCTGTATCTGCATGATTTTATGCACTGTGGTGCTGCCACATGACTGGCTGATTGGATAACTGCATAAGTGGGCAGGTTTACATGTTCCTGTTAAAGTGGACGGTCAAAGTATCTTCCTTACAACATATTCAGTCATTCACAACTGTTTACTTAAAATCCATGATGGTGTAAACCCAGTGCCTTATGTACAGTAATTACTACCATGTTTCACGCAATTGTTCCAATGTTCATAATTTAGCATTAAAGTAATCCTTGTTACTTACACCTTCTAAAAGTTTCATGGCACCCATAAAGAATCAGACCCACACAATTCAAAACCACAAATTCTGGGCAAAAAATCTGGAGGGGGGGGGAAAAAAAAAAAAGAAAAAAAAAAAAAAAAAAAGAGTTTCTGAAATGTCACAGTATAGAGATTGACTTTACAAATCCCTTTGGCTGAGGAACTCAAAACATTTGTGCATAAAAAAAGGTATATACTGCCCCAACCACCCTTTGAAATCCATCGTAAGCAAGTTTTGAGTAAACAGGTTCTGTGCTTTTCTCAGTAACAACCAAAAAAAAAAAAAAAAAAAAAAAAAGTAAATTCCGTCCTTATAGGTAATCACCCATGGACGCCATGATTCCTGAGGCTGCTGTACGTGGTGCTGACTTGCATTCTAGGCATTAATCATTCCAAGCAAACAGCACTGTAGAGTTTTAAAAAAATTATTTGACCAATGATCTATTTAAAAAAAAAAAAAAGGGTTAGTTACTATGTAACTTTTTGTTCAAATTAATCAAAATATAAATAATGAGTAAGTACATTATAAATACATTTTTCCATACCATATTTTGGTCTTACTCCGACTCACTACAGTAAGCGTATTATATTTATATTTTAAACTTGTCAGGATGGATTTCGCAGGAAATTGCATACATGTGTCATTCGCCTGAGGGAGTCTCATATCCATAAAACAAATAGTAGTTCCAGCTACTTTGTCACGTGTAAGGTGTGGGAGTAGCATAGGTTAGTGGTCACAACGAGCAAGACCAAGGCCCATGCAAAATGTCAAAGCTCCGGGGAATCACCTGTCCTAAAAAACCAAGAACCGGAGATGGTTTTTTCCTTACTCAACAGGTAAGATGTTTAATTGAAACGATAGCCATGTAGCTCTCGAACAGAGCATTGTAAAGCAATATCTATTGTAATGGTTGATCTTGTGCAATGCTGGATTTTATTTACAAGGACAATGCAAGTTATAAACCTAATGGGTAGCTACATTAATGTTTTCAGTTATCCAATTAGTCAGCTTGTGACCCTTTCCATCTAAACCGGTTTTATCTCTTGAGCCTAGTAGCGGATGTTCTATAAGCAGTATGATAATCTCCATTTTCTTTAGTTATGAGAAAGAACAATTCACTTCTACTCCAAATAAAACACAGCTGCCACCGCCTGTACCATGTTTGACCTTATCAGACTAGTAACAGTTATGTTAAATTTCATAAGTTAATTTAAAAACAGTGTTTCCAATTAATCAAAACTAGGGACATTAGCTGGACTGTTAGTCATCCAGGGCTGAGCCCAGATGCATTTTTTTCCAGCTTGTAGCCCATGTATTGTTTTATGGAAGCCAAGATAACTTGGCTGTCAACATATGCCATGAGCAGAAAACAGATTTATAATAAAACTTGCCTTGAGTGTCATCCCTGTTTGTAGGACTACCAGACTGAAAACTTTAACTAGGCTAGTTTGGAGTCACTAGCCAAGGTAAGGCACAACTAAGTTATGGGTTTAGCTGCTACAGGGCCATGCAAAGTACATTCTTTCCTTATGCTCTGCTCATATGTTCACAAACTGGAACTCAGACATTTACAGTGCATCCAGAAAGTATTCACACCGCTTCACTTTGTCCACATTTTGTTATGTTACAGCCTTATTCCAAAATGGATTAATTCATTATTTTCCTCGAAATTCTACAAACAATACCCCATAATGACAACGTGAAAGAAGGGTGTTTGAAATCTTCGCAAATTTATTTAAAAAAAAAAAAAAAGGGCACATGTACATAAGTATTCACAGCCTTTGCCATGACACTCAAAATTGAGCTCAGGTACATCCTGTTTCCACTGATCATCCCTGAGATGTTTCTACAACTTGGAAGCCACCTGTGGTAAATTCAGTTGATTGGACATGATTTGGAAAGGCACACACCTGTCTATATAAAAAAGGTCCCACAGTTAACAATGCATATCAGCACAAACCAAACTATGAAGTCCAAGGAATTGTCTGTAGACCTCCAAGACAGAATTGTACCAAGGCACAGATCTGGGGAAGGGTAAAGAAACATTTCTGCAGCATTGAAGGTCCCAATGAGCACAGTGGCCTCCATCATCCATAAAATGGATGAAGTTTGGAACCACCAGGCCTCT
Source organism: Stegophilus panzeri (assembly GCA_024331685.1). Lineage (NCBI taxonomy): Eukaryota > Metazoa > Chordata > Actinopteri > Siluriformes > Trichomycteridae > Stegophilus > Stegophilus panzeri. The sequence goes on along the minus strand of JANDJT010000081.1, from coordinate 10,697,047 downwards.
TTCTAGAGCTGGCTGCCCGGCCAAACTTAGCGATCGGGGGAGGAGGGCCTTAGTCAGGGAGGTGACCAAAAACCTGATGGTCACTAATAGAGCTCTAGCGTGTCTCTGTGGAGAGAGGAGAACCTTCCAGAAGAACAACCATCTCTGCAGCACTCCACCGATCAGACCTGTATGATAGAGTGGTCAGACGGAAGCCACTCCTCAGTAAAAGGCACATGACAGCCCGCCTGGAATTTGCCAAAAGGCACCTGAAGGACTCTCAGACCAAAGATTGAACACTTTTGCCTGAATGGCAAATATGTCTGGAGGAAACCAGGCACCAGTAGTCACCTGGCCAATACCATCCCTACAGTGAAGCATAATGGTGGCAGAATCATGCTGTGGGGATGTTTTTCCAGCAGCAGGAACTGGGAGACTAGCCAGGATCGAGGGAAAGATGAATGCAGCAATGTACAGGGACATCCTTGATGAAAACCTGCTCCAGAGTGCTCTGTACCTCAGACTGGGGCAAAGGTTCATCTTCCAACAGGACAACAACCCTAAGCACACAGCCAAGATAACAAAAGGAGTGGCTAGAGCCCAGACTTGAACCCGATTGAACATCTCTGGAGAGATCTGAAAATGGCTGTGCACCGACGCTCCGCATCCAACCTGATTGAGTTTGAGAGGTCCTGCAAAGAAGAATGAGAGAAACTGCCCAAAAATAGGTGTGCCAAGCTTGTAGCATCATACTCAAAAAGACTTGAGGCTGTAATTGGTGTCAAAGGTGCTTCAACAAAGTACTGAGCAAAGTCTGTGACTACTTATGTACATGTGCTTTTTTTTGGTTTGTTTATTATTAATAAACTTGCAAAGATTTCAAACAAAACTTTTCACGTTGTCATCATGGGGTATTGTTTGTAGAATTTTGAGGAAAATAATGAGTTTAATCCATTTTGGAATAAGGCTGTAACAAAATATGGAAAAAGTGAAGCGCTGAATACTTTCCAGATGCACCGTACACACCTTGTTTTCCTGCTAGTGTTCCAACCCCTTTACTGGTTAATTTAAAATAAGGAGAGGAGAGAGGAAGAAGGGAAAAAAAAAGAAAAAAAAGTGTATATCCAATTTCCCCCTCGCACTGTTCGGTGCCGCAAACCATATTTATTCCCACAGACATGCAGAGCCGAAGTACAAACAAGCAGTGTTCTTCCGCAAAATGCATGTAGTTTTATTTATTTATTTATTTATTTTTTAAGTAAAATTGGGCCAAAACTTACACAGCGCACCTTTAAATTGCTTCAGGGATATTCTAAAACCAGCAAAAACACAAAAATAAGAGGCAAATGGGTATGCTACATACTGAGAAACTTAACACTTTAATAAGAGAAACAGCAAACCAATATTCAATATTACAAAACCCAAACAAGTGCAAAAAAGGTGAACGCTTTATTAATTAGAACAAAAACAAAAAAAAGGGAAGGAAAAAAAAAAAAAAAAAAAAAAAGTGTAGTGATTCAGAACGAGACTAGTGAGGTGTTACATACCAGGGGGCACAAACTGTGCAGGGGCCACAAAGTGTGAAGTGGGGGTAGAGGTCGTGATGTAGTTGAAATGAGTGTGGGAGGAGGGACAATATGGGGTGTGGTGGAAGCGTGGATTCGGGATGGGCCCAGAAGTCCAAGGTGTAAGATAGTGGTAGGTGGTAGAAAGCACAGGCATGTATGGCTCATAGGATGATTGCAGGGATGGCTGGCACTGCTCCTGCACCAATGGGAAAAATGCAGTGCCTGGTGTTACAGTGGGGGACTCCACAGTCACAGTGGTGCCTGAAAATAGGGGTGAAAGTATTGCCCAATTATTCACAGGTTTTCCAACATCAAATTACTTTTTGTTGGGAAGCTGGCATTATTAAAACAGACTGTTCAAAAGATTAATTAAAAAGAGCATTACATTCCTAGGTTTAGTCTTTATAAAAAAGGTAGACACCAATCATAACACACTGGATTATGGCCCAAGAGATACACTGCACATTTTTTAATATTACCTACGCCTATGTAGCATAACAGTAAAGGTCGAACGTGTCCAACAGGTCCTCACTGCAGCCTGTAGTGTGATCACGTATTGGATTTGATTCACCATGTTCTGGATGGTATAAAAATGCACCATAGTAGGTTTTAATAACATCATGACCGTTTAATAATGCATGCGCAAATTTATTTAGACAGGAACGTGACAGAAAAGTGACTGACGGCACAGACAGTATGTCAGTGAGTAATTTATCCAAGGTTAGGGTTACAACATCTAGTAAGTAGTTGATTTAAACCAATACATCAGGCTACAGGCTGCACTGAGGACACTCAACATGCAGAGGTTGAAAATGACGCCAGCCATCGATTTACCACTTGTATGTAATGTGGCATTATATTTTACATAAATGTGTTCATCTGACTATCTCTGAAGTGATGTTTGAACCTTTTGCTATGAGCTCAGTCCTTGGTGAAGTGTTGTCTGTTGGTGGGTTCTTTTAAATCTAAGTGCACAGTGTTTGAAGGTAGCACAGGCTATAGAAGGCATTTATCAGGTTAAGAAGGCTGTGTTTTTCCTTCATATTGGGAGGTTTTAATTTAAAATGTAAATATGCGTGCATTTTTTTTTTTTTGGGGGGGGGGGGGGGGGGGGTTTG
>JANDJT010000081.1:10661830-10690272 GCA_024331685.1 Stegophilus panzeri | reverse complement strand
ATATAAAAACCACACACACACAATAACTCAATTCCAGATTTACAATGACTGGATACCAAATATAAAAACGACTGAGTAGGTTTATAAACAGCTGGAACATTTAGGAATGCATGTAAAATAAGCTGATATAGATGGTCAAATTAAGATATGGAGGGTTTTGTAATGAAGTTAAGGATCATGCAGTACCAGGTTAGCACTAGATTCAGCACTGTAAACAGTTGGACGCTGAAATCCTGCATCTGCAAGTCAAGAGGTAGGCACAATATTTAACACAATTCAAATGAACATGATACATCAAAGCTAGTAGACAGCAGTGAGGCATGTCACACAGATTTTGTAAAGATACACTAACCAGTAGTAGAAAAGATGTACTCCTCTGAGTATTCTCCTGTAAAAAAGATGACAATGTGTAAATGTTTCCATATTTAAAGTGTAATTAAGTTATCTAGATATACAAAATGTGAGAGGAAAAAAGCAGGCCACCATGGCCTCCAGTGGTGCTTCTCTCGTCTGGTTCTTCCTCAGACGACGTTATAGGTTGTTTGCCTGGTGGAATAGGACTTGGGCCTCTTGGCACCCAGTAAGTAGCAGCACCAGGAACAATGGTACTGGCAACAGCTTGTCCCTGCAAAAACATATTTTAAGAGAGAGATTCAGAAGAAAAGGTAAATCATGCAGGTTGTTCTGAAGTCTATAGTTATTCAGGCTAGTGTGACACCAACAGCAATGGGAGAGAAAGCATTCTCCTCTGCCTCATCCATCTCATAGAATGTGATACCCCCCTCCAAGTCCTGGGCTTCCTCTCCTGACTCAGGCACAAAGCTAAACTGACACTCCTTATTTACAGATTGCATCTGACGCCTGCTTCTGCTGAAACACACACACACACACACACACACACACACACACACACACACACACACAATATATTTTATCTTTATTAAGACCTCTGAAGATGTGCTGTGGTATCTGGCAGACATTAGCAGCAGATCCTGTAAGTCCTATAAACTGTGAGGTGGGGCCTCCATGGATTGGACTTTTGTTTCCAGCAAATCCCACAGATGCTCAGTCAGATTGAGATCTGGGGAATTTGGAGGCCAAGTCAACACCTTGAACTCTCGCCCCTCAAACCATTCCTGAACAATTTTTGCAGTGTGGCAGGGAGCATTATCCTGCTGAAAGAGGCCACTGACATTAGGGAATACAGTGAAGGGGTGTACCTGGAGTGCAACAATGTTTAGTAAGGTGGTTCTTGTCAAAGTAACAGCCACACAAACACCAAGGAAAAATTGTGAAAAATTGTGTGGAAAAATTCTCAGTCACATCCCCAACTCATACACAACTACTGTATTACAAAAAGGTGCAAACATTCACTGATGCTCAAGATGACATGATGCATTAAGAGCCAGGGGGATGTAAACTTTTGAACAGGATGATCTTTGTAAATTATTTTGTCTTCTGAGAAAATTTCTCTTATGTAGCTTCTGAAGAGCAGTGCTACATGGAAAAAAAAAAGCTTTAAAACAAAGTTTACAATGATCACCCTATTCAAAAGTTTACATCCCCCTGGCTCTTAAGGCATCATGACTTCTTGGGCATCCTGTACTATATAATGCAATATGATCATTTAATAATTTTTTTTTTTACACATTTTGCAAGGGTAAGTAAATTGATGAACTGTAACTGTTCATGAGAGACATGGCTTCAATGGGCACTTCATGCAAGTCTTTTCAATTTGTTGATATTTTTCAATTTGATACCTTTGCATACATTGTTAGATATATATAAAAAATATATATATAAAAAATATAAAAAATAAGTGGTATCTTTACCAGTTATAGCCTTTGCATTCTTAAGAATGGGGAATTAATTCTAGAATGGGATGTTCAAAAAGCATGCTTATGCGATGGTCAAGTGTCCACAAACTTCTGGCCATAGTGTATTTTCCCTCTTTCTTGGTAGCACCCACTTCACATTAATGCATTCAAGACAATCGCAATTTACCTTGACAGAAAGTGGGGAAACAGCATCAGTGCAAATTTCAAGTGGCAAAATTGAGATGAGCGATTAGGCCATCTAATGGGAGATGGGAGGGAAGGGGACAGGGCTTCCAGGCTGTCAGTTAACATTGCAGAGTTTATGGAAGAAGTTTTATATTACGCTTGAACGTTATGCATGAACAATTAACTATGGTATAATTTGTGAACTTATCAGAAAAAGTGTTAGATACTCGTTAGATACCCCCCGACCCTTGGCATGATTCCAAGATCCCAGATCAGTCACCCTCTGAGACCGAGGACAAATTAAATTGAAGATCTTTGACAATCTACATAGAGTGAGTTTCCTCCCCCATAGCAAGCAAATAGCCAGTAAACCCTGTGATGGGGTCCTAAACTGGGTGGTGATATGAAGAACAAACTGAGATGAGACTTTTTATGCAAATGCATCATTTTCAGGGAACATTATGATAGTCACACACAGGTGACCTGAAATGCCTTGGGTGAATGAGTAAAACTGCAGCAAAAGTAAAGTAATAGAAAAGTGGCACATGCATGTGTGTATTAATCATTTTGAGATTATGGGGAAATCCATAGGGCAAATTTTCCTGGAAGGCTGGTCCAGTGAATGAGATGCACAATCATGGGACCACATAGGTGAGGTGCAGATGAAATTGTGGCAGGCCATAATGTAGAAGACAAGAACTCTGAATGTGACGGTATTAGAAGATTGTATGGAGCATATGACAAACACAAAGGGCAGTAGGGGGGGAGAAGGAAAAAAAAAAAAAAAAAAAAAAAAAGACACAGACTGGGCAGAATTTAGAAAGTGGGAAATAGAAGAAGCAAAGAGACAGAAGGAGTGAGGGACACCTACACAGCTGTCAATCATTCTAGAGGTATGTCAACTGGCTTACCTGCCATTTTATTTTGGGGGAAAATTTATTTTCACATATTTGAGTGATAACTCGTAGTAGTGAACTCCAATATTGGTTGTCACATATTTCCCCTTACCGTGACTTGAATGAATAATTGTCAAAACTCTGGTAACAGCGTTTACTAGGGCCAGCATAGTAGGCCACCTCAGGTCCAATAAAATGGTGTCTATTCAGGAAACGTGCTGAACTTCTGAGCAGAACAGAAAAAGTATAAAGAGGTCAGGAAACAAAGCATAGGCATACAGAAATTCCACAAATTCCACTGTCACTAAGGCTGGCTACATACGACATATCAAGTGAAGAAACAAGTACAAATACATCCCATGAAAATTGTTGGCTTTTTTTGGATAAGCAGACATTTGATCATCTTTGAAACAGTTCCATTAATGAAGTTGATATACTTGAATAAAACCACAAGGAAAATTTGCTTTTTTAATCATTTAACAAAACAATAGATGCGATTCTCCTGTGGAAAAAAGTACGTACACCTTGGCCTCAGAAGGTGAATTGTGCCCTTCGGCAGAAATAACTTCTTGCAGGTGTTTTGCATAATGGTCTACCAGGCTTGCTGGAATTTCTGACCATGCTTCCATATAATATTTTTAGTTGGAAGATTGAGGGTTTTCTTGCATGTACTACCCATTTCAAGTCTCCCCGCCCCCTACAAACATTTTAATGGGATTCAAATCTGGGATTTGACAAGGCCATTCCATAACCCTCCATTTCTTTTTGCACCGTTCCTTGGTGGATTTGCTAGTGTGCTTAGGATCATTATCCTGTTGAAAGGTCCACTTCCAGTTCAATTTCAACTTTCAGATAGATGGCCTCAAATTATCTTCAAGCACTCGAACATAATGCAGACTTCATAGTTGAATCAATGAATGCAAGCTGTCTAGTCCCCGAGGCAGTGAAGTGAAGGGACCCAAAACCATAATTCCACCACCATGCTGGACATTTAGTGCTTCACATGAAGTGCTTCTTTGGAAAAGCTGTGTTAACCTGCACCAAACATGTCTGCCATTACTGTGGCCAAACAACTGTCTTTGATTCATCTGTCCTGAGCACATTATTCCTAAAGGCCTGGTCTTTGCCCATGTGCTCACTGGCAAAATATTTTTGCAAAGGCTTTTTCCTGGCACACCTTCCATGCAGGTAAAATTTTGTGCAATCCATTTGATTGTCAAAGCATACACTGACACCAACAGTTGCAAGACTTTAGTGAATCTAGCAGATCCTGTGATGAGATTTTCAGGTTCTCGGAGACTTCTTGGAGACAGTCTGCTCTTGGGCTGAATTTGCTGAGATAGCCAGTCCTGGACAAAATGGCAATTGTTTGAAATCTGTGCCATTTGTCGATTATTTTTCCTTACAGTGGAATGATGTAGTTAAAATAATTGAGGTCTTCTTAAATCCATTGCCAGACTCAGGCTTCCACAACCTTTTTTTCTGAAGGCCTTACAGAACTCTTTAGATCTTGGCATGATGACACCACATACCTCAATAGCAAAAGGGAACACCAGACACTAGAGGGGTATAAGACAGGTTCCACCTGCACTCCCTAACCCAATGTTGAACACCTGATTCTGGATTTGGAGGTGTGAAATATATGGGGGTATACTTTTTCAATGTGACGATCGGTTTTATGTTAATGTAAATTGTGAAAATTAATACAAAATGTACATTTTGTGTCATGTCATTTGATAAGAGTGCATCAACTTTATTAACAGGCACCGGTTTAAAGTGGATCAAATGTTTGCTTATCCAAAAAAAAAATAAATAAATAAATAAATTCCATGGGGTGTACTACTTTATTTATTTATTTTTTTTCCACATGACTGTGCCTGAATTTAAAGTTATTAACTTTTAGATAAACAATGCATTTTGTTTTTTTTTCTAAAATAAATTAATAAAATTAAAATAATTAAAAAAAGTCACATTTGTTTTATCATTTAACTACTTGTAGAGAGTAAATAAAGACAAGAAAAAAAATAAAATCCCTCTTGATCAGTTTATTTTCATACACCCATTACACTCCTCTCCTGCACTTCAACAACTGTAGGAGCATTAAGAAGCAGGTTGCCTAACCTGGATGGACCATATCCACGTGGTGGTCTTGGAGAGTGTGGGCGATAGTGCTCATAGGCCACACTTGTTTGGGGTGGAGGAGGGCCATGTACTCCTGGACTGCGCACAGGTGCCAGGTTCACTGGGCAAGGCTGTAGACGTGGGGGCAGGCCAGCCTGAGGGCGGCCGTACGACATGGTCAACAACACCTCTTTACCCCGAGATTTCTTGAGAAATCTGCGTCTCACACACAGCTCCGGGTCTGGACCAGACAGACGTTTATAATAAAACAAGTTGGTATAAGTTTTAGAATTTGTAACAGAAAATAAAACCTGATTCTCCCAATAATCTCATCCAAAAGTATTATACAGAACTAAACCTGCCAATTGTAGGGGTATTGACATCTATGCATACTCATCTTACTACTGAAATCGACTCGTTTACTAGGAAAATTCCAGTTTATAGAACATTGTTTTGCAGCTGGCACACAAAAGAAGTAGTCACCTAGCTCTCCTGGGTACTGTTCAGCATGGCTGTAGGAATTGGTCTTCCTGCTTGGTGTAATGTTCCATGCTGGGACAGGATTCACTGGCTTCAGATTAGTCAAGGACACCAAGTGTCTAAGACACAGCAGATGACACTGAGGTACACTTTAACAAAGTTTTATTAGATACCAAGAACTGTTCTCAGATTCATAAGACACCCACATTTGTTTATGTAAAACTCACTTTTCACCTAGCTCTTCAATAAACACAGTCACTGCACTGGGATGAGTCCCTACCTCCTGGATGAAAGCATTGTAGTACTTGCCTTTTGGATCCAAACGTACCTGAGCGTAAAAAAAAAAAAAAAAAAAAAAAAAAAAAAAAACCCATTATAAAGCAAACAGTTTGTGGACACCTGACCATCACAGCCATATGTGCTTTTTGAACATCCCATTCCAGGTTGAGACCCTCCTTTGCTGTTATAATGACCTCCATTCCTCAGAGAAGGCTTTCTACTAGATTTTGGGGCATGACTGGGGATTTGCCCATGGAGCACAGAAGCATTAGCGAGTTCAGGCACGGATGTTAGGCAAGAAGGCCTGGGGCACAGTCGGCATTCCAGTTCATCCCAAAAATATGTTCAGTGGGGTTGAGGTCAGGGGTCTGTGCAGGGCACTCAAGTTTTTCAATTGCAACCTTGGCAAACCATGTCTTTATGTAGCTTGTTTTGTGCACAGCAGCACTGTCATGCTAGAATAGGTTTGGGCCTCTTGGTTCTAAGTGAAGAAACTAATGCTACAGCATACAAAATAGATCCTATACAATTGTGGCTTCCAACTTTCTAGCAACAGTTTGGGGAAGGTCCACATATGGGTGTGATGGTCAGGTGTCCACAAACATTTGGCCATATACTGCATGTTAAAAACCTATTGAAACAAAAACAAAAAACACAACACACACACACACACACACACACACACCCAACCAAACTAACACCAACGTTATCCCAGGCAGTCATACCTGACACTTGTCTCCTAAGAAATATTGTCTACCAGCAAACACCATATAATCAGTCTTCTGGAGTTCTGAAAACACCAAATTACGATCATAAATCTAATAGTGAAGGCAACATTTATATCATACATCTTGACATTACTAATACTGACAGGGAACGTGTGATTATTTTTATAGAAGTATTAGTGGATTGAATGGCTTGTAAGCATGATTGTTGCTACCATAAATTTCTGTGTAAAATTTTAACAGTGCAGAGATTACAGAGCTTACAAACTGCAGTTGTCATCATACCACACAAGACAGCTTTACAAAATCGATGTGTTTTCCCGCCTTCTTTTTATTGACCGGATATAAGTCGGCCCTGATCGGATGTTTTTAAACTAAATCGGCCAATAGCATGAAATATATAAGTTCTTGATCCATGATCTAGTTGCACTTGATTTTCAACTTACAGACTGCAGACCAGACATTCTTTAGGATTTTCTGGTAGAGAGTCGAATTCATGTTTACTTCAATTATTGCAAGTTGCCCAGGCCCTGAAGCAACCCCACACCAGCACAATTCCACCACCATGCTTGATCATAGGTATGATATTTTTGTAGAATTCTGTGTTTGATTTATGCCAGATCTAACAGGACCCACCTCTTCCAAACAGTTCCACTTTCGAGTCCTCAATCGAAAGAACATCCTATCAAAAGGTTTGAGGATCATCAAGGTGTGTTTTGGATAAATGCAGTCGCGTCTTAAAGTTCTTCTAGGTTAGCAGTAGTTTTCACCTCGCCAGTCTTCCATCGATGCCATTTTTACCCAGCATCTTTGATAGTGGAGTCATGAACAGTGACCTTTACAGATGCGAGAGGGAAATGTAGGTCCTTTGATATTGTCCTCGGCTCTTTTATGACTTGCTGGATGATTAGTTGCTGTGTTCTTGAAGGAATTTTGGAAGGTCGGCCACTTATGGGAAAGTGCACTACTGTGCAGTTTTCCCATTTGGAGATAATGGCTCTCACTTTGGTCCTTTGGAATCACAGAGCCTTTGAAATAACTTTGTAACCCTTCTCTCAGACTGATGTATTTCAAATCACTTTCTTCCTCATCATTTCTGGAATTTTCAATTTTGGCACAGTGTGTTACTGGGTAAGACCTTTTAACCAACTTCATGCTGTTGGAAAGGTTCTATTTAAGTGTTAATTGATTGGGGATACCTAAACCATGTTCAATTATAAATTTCATGCAGTTTCACAAATTTGGGGAATTAGTAACTACAGGGGCAAATACATTTTCACACAGGCCCAGTTGGTACTGGATAACTTTTTTGCTTCAATAAAAAAAAAAACATCATTTACATTTGTGTTTACTCAGGTTGCCTTTGTTTTCATTTCTGAAACAAATTAGTATGAGACGTACAAAAACAGAAGTCATCTTTTTCACAGCATTGTTTAGTCAATAGGCTGCTGATACCAGCATTTTTTCTCCCATCCATCACACAAGAGAAAAATGCCATAGTGACTTCTGCAAAACAACTTATTTGATATGTACAGTGCTGCATGAAAGTTTGTGAATCCTTTAGAATTTTCTATATCCCTGCATAAAAATACCAAAAACATCAGAAGTCCTAAATATGGACAAAGAACTGAATTAAACAAGTGAGACAAAAATATAGTTGGTCATTTATTTATTGAGGAAAATGATCCAATCTTACATACATGCGAGTGGCAAAAGTATGTGAACCTTTGCATTCAGTATCTGGTGTGACCCTCTTGTGCAGCAATTACTGGAACTAAACGTTTCTGGTAACTGTTGGTCAGTCCTGCATGTCGGCTTGGAGGAATTTTAACCCATTCCTCAGTAGAGGACAGCTTCAACTCTGGGATGTTGGTGGGTTTCCTCACATGAACTGCTTGCTTCAGGTCCTTCCACAACATTTGTATTGGATTAAGGTTAGGACTTAGCCATTCCAAAACATTAACTTTATTCTTCTTTAACCATTCTTTGGTAGAATTGTCTTGTGTGCTTAGGGTCAGTGTCTTGCTGCATGACCACTTTCTCTTGAGTGTCAGTTCATGGGCAGATGTCCTGACATTTTCCTTTAGAATTTGTTGGTATAATTCAGAATTTATTGTTCCATCAATGATGGCAAGTCATCCTGACCCAGATGCAGCAAGACAGCCCCATACAGTGACACTACCACCAACACGTTTCACAGATGGGATAAGGTTCTTATGCTGCAATGCATGGTTTTAATTTCTCTGTTTCAATAAAGCTTATCATTTATACCAAAATTTTGGTCTCATCCAGCCACAAAACATTTTTCCAAAAGCTTTCTGGCTTGTCCACATAATCTTTAGCAAACTTTAGACAGGCAGCAATGTTATTTTTTTGAGAGCAGTGACTTTCTCCTTGCAACCCTGCCATTCACACCATAGTTCAGTGTTCTCCTGATGGTGGACTCATGAACGTTACCATTAGCCAATGGAAGAGAGACCTTTAGTTGCTTAGAAGTTACCCTGTCTCCTTTGTGACCTGGCGGACTATTGCACATCTCGCCCTTGGGAGTGATCTTTGTTGGGTGACCACTGCTGGGGTAACAATGGTCTTGAATTTCTTCCATTTGTACAAAATGTGTCTCACTGGATTGGTGGAGTCCAAACTCTAGAGATGGTTTTGTAACCTTTTCCAGCCTGATGAGCATCAACAATTCTTTTTCTGAGGTTCTCAGAAATCTCCTTCGTTCATGCCATGATACACTTCCACAAACATATGTTGTGAAGATCAGACTTTGATAGATCCCTGTTATTTAAATAAAACAGGGTGCTCACTCACACCTGATAGTCATTCCATTGATTGAAAACACCTGACTAATTTCACCTTCAAAATTAACTACTAATCCAATGTAACATTGGATCATTTCTCAATAAATAAATGACCAAGTATAATATTTGTCTCATTTGTTTCATTGGGTTCTCAATCATCTTTTAGGACTTGAAAATCTAATGTTTTATTTATATATATTTATTTTAGGTTATATTTATGCACAGATATAGACTATTCTAAAGGGTTCACACTTTCAAGCACCACTGTACATCTAAACGCACTCCTGTTAGTTCATGGTGGCATATTGAACCAACATGTACTACTTGTTGCTGAATCCTGCCACTTACTAAACTACAGACATTAAAGGACACATGCTGGTCAACAGTAGGAACTACTTTAGATGTTGTATAAATTATCTTAATTGGATGACAGACAAATCAGTAATACACTGGGTGTGTTACACTAGCCCACCAGTTTATATAGAGTGTGTGTGTAATATATATATATATATATACACACACATACACACACACACACACATTATATGCATGCCACGGAGGCAGCTTGAGTCAGTAAAAGCATTTAAAAAAAAAAAAAAAAAAAAAAAAAAAAAAAGCCACTACAGTAGATTACTCCATAATTTATGCATGCATTTAGAAAAAACAACATGAATGAATATACTCAGTTGCATATAGTATGCAGATTAAACACAATCACAAACAACTCACCTTTTCTGCTGTCATGCCACATGTCAAACTCCACATTGCGGTACAACTCTGGGTCTAAGGCTTTCAGTACCTTGTAAGGAAGAGCAATCTTTGCTGGGCCATCTGTAGCCTGAAGTTCCCAAAACATCATCTGTCAAATCACTTAAATGTACATATTTTACTCAGTAAGACACTTTAGATTCCATTACCTTTTGGTCTTCAGTTCCAACTTTAACTTTTTCCTCAGAGCGGGTGTGACCACTTGGCTCCCATTCCTCTCTATAAAAAAGTAATGCACTTTTATATAAAGTGTATAATTTAATTTGAGAAGGATAAAGCTAATATATAAAACTGAAAATTAATAAAATATACTGCCTTCATTTATGGTTATGTGAACTGGATCTGAACTAATTCAAACAACCTTACCTCCCTTATATTATTTGAAACAAAAATTCCATATTTGTATAAAGTTGTACAAATAAAGTTTGACATTGTCAAAGCAGTTTTGAAGAAATAAGAATTTAGATCTTGGATGAACAAGCCAGATGCAACACTGGCATGAAAAAAAAAAGAACCCTCTGAAACAAAATGAGGAAACCTTGAAAGGAACTGGACTCCAAAGGGAACCCAGACAACTGCTGATTAATACTGGATTTTTTTTTTTTTTTGTTAAAGTGTACTGTTTGACTTCACTCTTACAAGTTGTAAAAGAGTCGAGTCAAGAAGTAATGCATGCTGAAAGAATGTCCAGGATGAGCATATTGTGAATAAGGGTTTTGGAATAAGCACAAGACAGTCTTCATGATAACAGCAGAAGGTATTAGGGACAAATCTATAGTATCCAGGTGAGATATTTAGAAAACCAGTTGTAGGATTTTTCTCTCTCCAATTCAATCACTGTTAAGCTGTGTCAAAATTCAATTGGGCATTACAGCCCCCACCCCCTTTTACAATTCATTTAGTTGTGAACCAAAACAAGATGTATAGAGAGACCTGGGTGAACCGTCCTCAACAGGATCATAACCAGCATCCTCACTGCACCCAGAGAAGCTGTTCCTGTAACGCCTTCCTCCTCCTCTAAACCCATCCAGTGCCATATGGAGATCCTCCTCTTCGACACCCAGAACATGCGTGTACAACAACTCATATAGCAGGGCTTCAAACAAAGAAATAGAATTAAAGATCCAACCACTTTTTCCCCTCATGCCAAACCGTTTCCATTCATGAAAAAAGTACCCATGCCTATAGAGTACTTTACTGATCCCTAAGGGAATTTTTTTTACAAGCACTTATTTATTAAGAATACTCATTTTACTATCATGGTTAAATCTGTAATGCAGCTACAGTTTAAAAACAATTTTATCATTTTGTCAAATAGACTAGCACTGGCTGTAGAGTTTAATTTGAAGGCTTATGCAAAACTTACATTGGCATAATGCTGCATTCACTGGGTAGGTCCTTGGGTACACAGTGTCATAGTGGCCATTATTTGAGCAACAGAGCAAAATCTGTCATACACAATAAATTACTGTTTAAATCCATCACTTACAAATCAAAATACTGCAAACGTCAAGAATGACTGCATTCTGTATGGAGTGCAGTGATAAAAATGAAAAAACAAGTGTTCAAGTATCAACAGTACTCTGACTATATTGTGTTGCAAAAATAAGAAGTGACTACAGAGGTGCGGTAGGTCCAATGAAGGTTAAATTGGTAACAGACTGGGTTTGTCATATTTACATACATATAATAGATACATACATGCATATAAAATTCAGACCATTAAAACAAGTTATGTACTATAATTGGCCTTTTTTGTTGTTTTCAAACAGCAGAACCAAAACCTTTACAGCACTTTAGGGTGAGAGCTGCCAAAACCCAACATGCATCTTTACAGCACTTTCCGGTAATTAATAAATAAATAAATCCATAACCCCAAGTCCATGTTTACATGTTTAGACCTCTTGCCAACAAAGCAACCCAGTCTTACACACAAGCACTACTGACCAATCACAACTCGCCTTAGACAAGGGATCCTCCTCTCCAATCTCAGTTGGTGACTTCCCAGGGTACCTGTAAATGATGAAGTGTCGCCTGCACCAAACACCATATTTACATCATAATCCAACAACAACTTTACATCTAGCCACGTGATTTATGGGTGGCCAAATAATACATGGATACTCTAGTTTCTTCTAAACCCTGATCACAGTAAAAGGTGCAATTATATTTACTTGGGAAATTTAGTTTCCAAAATTATTTCCTACTGCAATATAGGTTTAAGTCTATATAGGGACCAAAAATTGGAACACTCGCTTTGTTATGTCAAAATTAATATAGTAAATCAACTTTAAAGAATACCCCACCTGTAAAGCAGAGACAAAGCTTTAATCTCCACTTGTCCCACAGTCTCCTAAAAGTAAATATAAACAGCAGATCAGTTCATATTTTACACAAACCCCAGCAACTGCACAATGTCAAATGCTCAAACGTTCCCAGATCAAGTGTTGTACGTCATAAATCTCCATTTTTTAATTTTTTTTTTAATATAATTAATGGAACCTGGATGGTTGTAACAAAACTAGCTGGCGCTGTGAAAGGCTACCATTTTCAAGTTACGTGAGAAGTATTTTCCTGCAAGAATCTTCAATCAACTTTTTTCAGTGTCAATTATTTTCCATTTCACCGGAGTCCAACACAGTTTGGTCTTTGTGAAACAATATCTCAAGTTTTATGCTATTTTGTCCACTTTATTTTTTTGCCCTTTTCAGAAAATGCTTTCAGCATAAAACTATAGGTAGCATATTTTGATAGGCTAACTCAAGACCAGAATATGCCTCTAGAACTAACACATTAAGAAGGATGAATTTATGGGTGAGCAAAAGTGAAGTGCGCACGCGAAATCTCTTATTAGGCCGTCACCCTAAGCAGGACAATTTGTCAGGACACCTGCAGCGCTGTTTAGTTCAAATACACTAACCTTCGGGTCGTCCAAACGCTCCAAATACTTCTCAAAAGACCCTTCAACAAACTGCAATAAACAAAAACAAACAAAAAAAAGGCCACAACTTATCAGCAAACAAAAATTTGAGAGAGGGGAAAAAAGAGAGAAAAAACAACAAACAATTAACTCACAGGCTCGAAGTTGTATTTATTCGCCCTCATGAAGTTGACGCAGTCTTTTCTTATTTTTTGATGGTAATTCTGGGAGAAATAAAGCTATCGACATAAACAAACAAGAAGTCGTTCAAGTTACACAGGTTATAAAGGACACCAAGTCAACCTAGCTACTTACTCAGGAACAACGCTTCAACTACACTAATTGCACTAGCTGCCGCGAGCTTCTGGGAGACGGTAAGAGAAATAAAATAAAAATAAATAAATAAATAAATAAATAAAAACTTATTTTTCCACGGTTATTCTAAAGTGAAAACACAGTACCTGCTCCGAAACAGCTCGGAATAAACAGGACGCGTCCCGAGCCATCATTTTTCGGTATAAACCGAGACTGGCTAGGTACTCATCCATGTTCACGAAATACTTCTTCAACGCTTTCTGCATTGCAAAGACAACCGTATTCTAGAAAGAACGCAAAGATTCACTAACGCCAACAGGGAAAAGGGCGAAATGTGGTAAGAGTTCCTAAGAAGAACAGGTGCTTCCAATGAGCACTAATTGAAGTTTTGGGTCTTTTTTGTTTTGTTTTGTTTTTTGCCCCCGCCCCGGAACTCAAAACAGGATGTACGGGGGAGTCTTGAAAATTGTCATATACTAGTAAGTGTTAATAGTGACAAATACTTCGCATTGCTCAGTCTATCTGAAAAGAAAATGTCAATATAAAGTTGGCCACCCCTAAAATGGGTCATACTATTGTCAATGCATGAGCGCAGTAGCCTAAAATAACATGCAGTCGTGCACTCAATCGGCTGAATACAATGGCGATAGCATGGGGAAATGCCGTGTTTGAAAGACATTTTTTTCTTGGAAGATAAATGTTATAATCTAAATGTAGTTGCATCTCGAGCATAAATTTAATGCACAGTTTATAAAAATGAAATGTTTATGGGGAAATCATTAACAGTTTACCTGTTGTCTTGAGGTCAGTTTAAGACTTAAGTGTGAAGGAAGCAAACTGAGAAAATACTGTTAATTAACACAGCATACGACTCGAACAAATAATTTACAACCACAAAAATGTAATTTAGACCATATAGGCTACTTTTCTCACAGCGTGTATTTTAATTGCGCGCCCATGCTCGCGCATCAAAGTTACGTCCTTTATTATGGTAACAATAAGCTATGTATGTACGCGTGTTCTCTCGTGATCATCCATTCAGCGGTTAAATGGTTAGGAATCAATTCAATATAATTTTGACATACTGGCATACTGAGGTGTATCATACAAAAACTGTGGTTCTTTTTGTTCTTCTTTTCTAAATTGCCCCATACCAACAGGCCTACCATACCACTGTGTAAACCGCAACCCTATAGTCACAACTCACGAATGTCTGTTTTGTCTGTGTATAGTTTTGGTTGGTAATAAATTGAAAATGCAATCACCTTTTCATATGTAAATCGCAGAGGCCTTTTTTTGCACTCAGATTTAATTTAACACTGGTGATGTCATGAGTAAGAGAGGGGGAACAGACATAAGGCAGTTTTTTATGGCCAGAAAAGACAAACAAATTGAGGAGTAGTTCAGAAAGAACATACTACTTCTTTAAACCATTCATGGCACTATTCGTCACATAAAGCTGAACAGCATCGTATGAATTATCCCAGCCAACATGTTTATATGGGCCCCACATGGGGTTACACTTGAGCTACAGGGGTACCAGGTAGGCATGGGCATCTTATATGGGGTGCATTTGGGTCAACTAAGTAGGTCCTACATGGGTGAACCCTGGTGGGCTCCCTATGTGGCTCCTAGTTGTGTCACTAATGGGAAATGAGTGCATGGGCTCAAAATGGGAAACACAAATGGGGCCCATTTTGGTTTACCAAATGGGTTAGACAAGTGCAAACACAATCAGTCACAATAGGCTGATTACATGGGTCCGAGATAGTACACACATATGCACCGTTGAAATGTTTTTTTGTTATTGTTGTTGTTTTGACACTTGGACTAATGTTCAAATGTTATAGCAGGTAAGTTAAGCTACTTCTACAATCTAATCAAAATCTAAAAATGCCAATACTCCTGCAATTTTACCCAATTGTCTGCTTTTTAAAAGTATCAAGAGCCCATGGACATGGAGAAAAAAAAGACTATTATGAGATCTTGCGAAACTTTTTGCAGGATCTCGCGAGGTCTGACACAGTAATGCCCATCCCCCACCCCCTGACTTTTCCATTCGTGCCACTGCCATAGTGCTGTTCATTTTACGGAGGAGACTTTGTTGTCACTCAGTGTGCCCAAGGTAAGAACTACATTATTATATCAGAACTGAAAACTAAAATGTATTAGAAATACATTGTTTTCACAACATAATGTTAACTAAAACATTAGTTTGGCTTTTTGTCACATTAGAATTACAGCTAGCTAACATCACTGGGTAGCTGACTCCCTCTTTTTTTTACTGTTAGAAGACAGTGTTCCATTTCCTGAATTTCTGGCACCCCATAACCAAAACGATAAGAATTGAGAATAAAACTAGTAATTAAAATCTGTCCGAATGTGTTTAATAGCAATTTATCAAACAACTGTTGAACAAGCAGAACATAAACTTAAATATGACATCTTTGACTTCTAGCAGTCAACTCCCCTCTCATCCATAGCCACTATATTTTACTAGTGATGTGTCATTCACGAACGAGTCTTTAAGTGAACGATGGGAGCCACCTCCCGTTTGAGAGCCAATTTATTTGGGTTTTTTTTTTTTTGTAAATTAATGCAAGACAGAATAATAGGATGATCTTTTTGCCACACTGCTCGGCTGAATATTGTGTGATAACATTTTCCATTTTAATACATTTAATACATGGATTTTAATAATATAGACAACATAAAGGCAGAATGTAGAATTTGTAAGGTAAAAATATCATATGGAGCAGGGTCTACCAACCTTCACAGCCATATTAGAATTGTACATCCAACAGCGTAGTGAGTGTGATTTGTTTGTAATGGTTTGTGTTTTGGATAGTTCAATATTAGGGCTGCAACAACTAATTGATAAAATCGATAATAATCGATAATTAAACTAATCGACAACGAATTTCATTATCGATTAGTTGGGTTTGTGACATCACTGTGGATAACCCCCATTAGTGACGTCACTTCACAATGGTGAAAAATGCATTTCTATGAATAAAACACATCTGAAAAACAGCGGTGAAAGAGTGAGCTGCTGAGGGAAAAGTGCACGATCCAAACTGTCCAAAACATGAAAATGTTTTATATTAGGCGCTTCAAACAAACTCGTAAGTGTATTAACGTGGCTTGTCGTGTCAGATGCTGCAACAGCTGCATGTGATGTTAAAGTGTTCCAGACATGTTTTTTTCAGCAAAGAAATGATATTTTTACATTTATATCCTTATCTGTAAATGTTAGAAATTCATGCCAATATTTCCATTTGACATAAAGGCTCACCCTGACAGCAAATACTCGCCCTGAGTCTCCATTAAACTTCATGTCAATCAAACAGCGCGCAATAGAAAGGAAGCACAATAACTCTGACTAAAATATTCATTTTGATCAAATATGTTTTGATGCTATATTTAGCTATATTTAGAAACAAAAGTAATTGTGTTTTTTATAAGAGCTGTAACTGTAATGGGGTTATAACATGTAATTGTATGTTTCATATGTAAGAAGTGTCGTACATTTACAGAATCAAGTAACGTTACTGTGTTCAGATGAGTGAATGTGTGTGTTACTGAAGAACATTCAACCTCTTACCAGTTATCACTTACTTTGTGATTTTTTTTTCTTTTCTTTTTTTTAATAGCATTTTTAATATAGTGATTTAACTTCTGGTTTAAAGTTTGTGGACAATCAGTTGTTTTGTTTTTTTCAGAATATAATGTTAATATTTTTTTTTAACCTTTGCACAATGTATAGCATAGTCCACATAAATACTTGTAATATCTTGCACAGTGTTTGAAGAACAACATTGGGAAGAATTTGAAATGAAATAACATGTTTGTTTGTTTGTTTGTTTTTTAAAGTACAGAAAATAAAAATTGCCCTTTTAATCCAACTGATCTATTAATCGAAGAAATAATCAACAGTTTAATCTATTATCAAAAATAATAATTAGTTGCAGCCCTATTCAATATAAATAAAACATTCAATACACATGTAATAGTGTTTGATGTTTTTACATTATTTAAGGTTTTTATGCTAAACATAATTCAAAATTATGTACAATTAAATGTTTAGTATAATTATATTGAATTATTTAAGTGATATATGTGTACACATACTAATCATAGATCAAATATTGCTAAATTTAGCTGAATTATAAATGCCAGAAGTGGTACAAAATGAAGAGCTGTTTGGGAGCTGAAAGAGCTGCCTCTTATTGCTGAGCTGAGCCAAATGGCTCAATAAAAAGAGCTGGAATTCCAATCACTATATTTTACATGAGGATTTATAGATAGATTGTCATGACATCTGCATCTGTGCAGTTCTTTGTCATAAATGCATCTGATTTAACCGTGAAAAAGGGAATAAATAAGAGTGGAAAAATGGTTGATTAATTTATTTTCTCTTTTTTAAAGGGGACAGAGGAGTGAGGAGCTGCACTGTGGTGTTTTTGTTTTGTTTTGTTTTTGGAATACTTCATTTTAGAGTTTTCAGATATGCAGATATGAACAGTACAAGTTAGAATCTGGCAGGACCTTCATTGCATTTTTCTTTTCAAGTTTTCAAAAGTTATTTACAAGTTATTATAGTATTACGAACCCCTGTTTAAATTCAGCAGAAAGGGGAACATAAAGAAGGACATGTGAAACCAACATACATTGCATAAACATTTATTAAACAACAAAATTCACTCAAAATAACACTCACGCAATACTTTGCAAAGTGCAAAGAGACACGAGGGGTTTAAATGACAAACATAATCAAGGGTGAACACAAAACAACTGAGACTAATGATGACACATATGGGAAACAACCAATGACAATACAGGGGCGGAGACAGGACATAAACCATAACAAATGCACGTGTCGAAAGTAAACAAAGGCATTGTCACTGAAAACCCAAAAGCGTGCTCTCACTTTGAGTTTGTGCTCCGGGTTTCCGAGCACGCTGCATGCTACAGCGCTAGCTCGAGGGGAAATCGTGACAATTTTAGAATTAGAATAACTAACATTATTTTCCTGTGAAGTGTATCCAGAATCACACGAATGCTTTAAAAACACAGGTTTATGCATTAATGCATACTCGTTTGCCAAGACGGCAGCTTGTTGCACATTACTAAACTTTTGTTCATTTAAGTACAAAGCTGTATGCTCCAGAACACAATTCTTGAACTCCTCTATGAGCAAAAGTTCACGCAAAGAATTATAGTCAGTGACTTTACACGCCTTTATCCATCTGTGGAAAAGTATACCCTTCTCGTGGGCAAACTCGACATATGTCTGAGAAGCAGATTTTTTCGTTGTGCAGAATTGTTGTCTATAATGTGCAGGCACCAAATCAAACACACTGAGAATCGCATTTTTCACAGTCTCATACTGAACACTTTCTTCCAAGGGATGCACAAACCTCTTGCGCTTTTCCCAGGGGCAGATTTAGTGATTTGGGGGCCCTAGGCAAAATATAGGAATGGGGCCCTCATTTCAGTGTTTTAACATCGATGTTTACATTTTCACCATACGTTATTTAGCATAAATAGCAGTAATCAGGGGTGGACTGGGACCACAAGATACACTCATAAATTAAGCATTCTGATGGCATTTTAGCGTATGGATTTTTAGAAAAACATAATTAATTAGTGAAATAAAACCTTCTTAACCATAAGTTTATGCAGTGTTTTGGGGGCTCTTGGTAGCTTGGGGTCCAAGGCAATTGCCGACCTTTGCCTAATCGTAAGTCAACCCCTGGCTTTTCCTGCCAATTTACACTGTAACATTAATGACCAGACCTCGCTTGGCCATGTCAATGCAGTAGCTATTCGCTCAAAAGCCTGGAAATAAGCCTCAACTTCTTTCTCGTGAAACGGTGGAACTATTACAATGTTCTGTGCCACATTAAATGGAGAAGTCGAAAGAACATTTAAAGATTCTCTTAACGCAGATATAGAACCAGCTGTAGATACAACAGCTGTAGATACATCATTTGAACTTGTTGTAGGATTCGATAATCCCGCAGCTGCCTCAGACTCAGAACTAGGCCTGCCTTCCAATGCAGATGATTTTTTAGATCCTCTTGAATCATCTTGATTAGCCTGCAACTCTAACTTCCACATTTTAACTGTCAGATCCACATCAATATGATACAATTCAAGCTGATGCTGCATTCATCTTTCCATGCTTGAGCTTTGTCTTTTGTCTCTAACTGTAATTGAGCCAACTGCAATTTTAAAAGCAAATCTACAGGGGATGCTGGTGACACGTCGGTAGAGTAATAAAGGCTCAAATTTAGGCATAGAAAGGGGTGGTCTTACCTCCGCACCACCACCAGTAAATGGGGTAACTGGATCGACAACAGGAGAACGCAGTGGAGATTGTCACTCTTCATCCATAACATAACAGCTGCAAATGACTCTGCTGATTTAGGAACATCCTCCACTGAAGGTAACACCCTTT
Organism: Stegophilus panzeri; assembly: GCA_024331685.1. NCBI lineage: Eukaryota > Metazoa > Chordata > Actinopteri > Siluriformes > Trichomycteridae > Stegophilus > Stegophilus panzeri. Next base: position 10,670,495 of record JANDJT010000081.1, on the reverse strand, counting down.
GACTAAATAAACCAGCAACCAAACAAGCTTTTAATTCCTTTTTAAGCAATGTTCTAGAAACAGGTATTTCAAAATGTTCAGCAGTGAGGAAGAAATCGTCCTTTCAACATGTTTCTAGCACCCCAACACTCAGTTGATTAATAAATTCATTTAAATCAAAAGTTGCCATAATAAATTGATGAGCAAAAAAACACCATAATATAACTGTACAAGACCTACACCTACCTACCCGAAACCTCTCTAATCTTCAGAGGGTACCAATTGAGAGGCAAGCCTCCCCCCGGAATACCTCCAAAAACAACAAACTAAAATAATAAAGAGAACAATAAATCAGTAAACTGTAGCTAGGGCCAGCACTAGACACGGTGCCCCTGGTTTACCTACCTGGAGATCGCTTAGCAGCATTATTATTATCTGCTCAACAAAACAAAATGAAACAGAGTTATCCCAGATGAGCCCCCAGTTTATGTTACAATCCCCTATTTAAATTCGGCAGAAAGGGGAACTTAACATAAAGAAGGACATGTGAAACCAACATACATTGCGTAAACATTTAGTAAATAATGAAATTATCCATAACACGAACGAAACGCATATCATGACAAGGGAAAAAATACAAAGATATTTCTAAAATAATTAACAAAAGATAATAATCCCAAACCAACAGCAACAGGACAACTCCAAAGTATAAAAGCAACCAAAATTAACAACAATAACTGCAATTAAGAAAGAACACAAAAAATGAAAATAAAACTTGTTTGCTGGTGAATCTCCTCTCCCCTTACCATGCTCCGCTTCAGCGTCCTTAATAGTCTTAATCAGCAACGCTCGCAATAAGATGCAGATTCACAAGGGCAGACCTAAACAGACTCAGACAGAGTGAGAGAATAGCAGAGTCATGACATGAAATGCAGGAGAAAAAACACACTCAAGGCACGGGCCATAACAGTAGTCATGTACAAATTATTCCCTTAAAACCTTGCTTAATAAAGTAAAGCATTAACTACTGGTCTCTCTTCACTGAAGCAATACATTTTACATTTTAGTGTACTTTAGTGGGTTAAATGTAATATTTGTATTTAGGGGTTTACTGTAAATAAGGTAACCCAACCAGACAAATATGGTAGCCCTTATATATACTTGTTGTGGCCCATAGGAGCACTAGATAAGACCTAGCTGGGTCCCATTATCAACCCATGTAGACAGACTCCAGTAGGCTCCAAATGGGAGAAACCTGGGTTACCCATATGGGCCTAATATGGAGCCCATCAAGGGCCCATCTGGGTTAACCCATGTTGGGCCTCCATTGAAACTGAGGACAAAATTGTCTGTTGGTTAGCCCAAATATCTGCCCAGGTGCAAACTTTTTGGGCCCCACATGGGTGTGTTGGCTGAGATAGCATTTAAAGTGTTGTGTTCGTGTGCTGTTTAAAGCACAGTGATTTACTGAAGCATGCATCTGCATTACTTGAACTAGTTAATCTGGGCAAATTGATTACCAAAAACTGATTAGCAAAAACCCATAGAAACGGTATAAGAAGCTGTCAGCCTCTATTATCTGAAGCAAAGATGCAATTCACAGGCATGCCCCAGTATGACAAAGCTACACAACATCTCGTTCCCATCTCAGAGAACAGGGTTACATGCGTAACCCAGACGTTCCCTTTCAAATGGAACTCAGGGTTGCGCGAGCTTCACGCTGTGGGAATGAGAATACCCACTCCGTCATACTGAAGGCATGGAATGTTCAAAAAGTCCAAGCCTAAGGGTCACTACGAGACACTCAAGCCTGGGGTGGAACGTATATCCAGGTTGCATTATTGAATGAATTTGTGCAGCATAGACAACCCTGCTGCAGCACATACATCCTGTAAGGGTAACCCTTTGGACAAAGCCTTTGAGGAAGCGACACCCCTAGTGGAATGAGCCCTTATACCCAGAGGCGTAGCGAGACCGCGTGCCTCAAACGATAGAGATTGCTTCCACTATTCAATTAGAGATGCACTGCTTCAACACAGCATCACCTCTACTGTCGCCGCCAAAGCAGACCAGCAGCTGCTCCGACATACTCCACTGGCCAGAGCGGTGGACGTAAGTACAGAGAGCCCTTACCACTCTCTATGACTACTCTGTTCAGTGAGGGGCAGAGAGGAGCAGCACATTCATTCACTTCTAACTTTCTCTCTCAGTGATTATTTTGCATGTAAATACGTGTGTTTATGGTGGTTTTGTCAGATGACGTCGTCGTTATAAATCACGATTTTAGCAGAGCAGTAGCTGGGAAGTGACTGCTGGTGAACATGTAGTCTCTTAATGGGCCGCGTTTCAGTCAATTTCATACTCGTTCATTCTGACAACAGAAACAGAAAAAATACATAAATGAGAACAGCTTTATTGGAAATTCGGCTGTATTAAAATACACCATGTGAGTACAGAGAGCAGGAGATGTTATAAAGGGCTGATGATGTAATGAATATGTTAATTAACGCATGACATCATCTAGCCACATTTGGACACAGTGCTCCTGTCACTCACCTGGAGTATATTGACATTATGGTGAAGATGAAGCAATGCCTGGGAAATGCAAATTTAGTCCATAATGGTTGGGGAAAAATTTAGTGGTTAATCTTGAAGTTATCATAATTTAAATTATGGATTTTATATTTGGTGTTTTTGAAAATGTCTTAAAATAAATTTTCACAAGCCCTAATTGTGCTTTTTGTTGTTTAATGCTCTGTGTATTTTTAAAACTACTTTTCTTATAGTAATATCAGCTTCTTTCCAAAGTCTATTTTCTGTTTCTCTTTCTTACAGATAAATTCTGAATTTTTGCGCATCATGACTTTACCTTAACAACCTAGATTTTTGGCCTCTTTGGACAGACAGAGCATTCAGCTTCTTCAGGTTATTAGGAGCGAAGATGAAGCCTTCCGTGAAAAAAACTAAGGACACTATTAAAGTTATGGATCAGGTATTTGTTGCGTTTCATTAGAATTGTTTGTGCTAATCACTTCAGTAGTGTTTTGGTCCACTGAAAACCATACATCTTGAAACATTTTTGTAGAGTCTGACCATATACATCAGACGAGCGTGCCTGCTGAAGTGCCTCATCATGTACCTGGAGGAAGATGCAAGCTGTCTGATCACAGAATACTAGGTAATATTGGAATACTTGACAAACCACTGAAATTTTTTTTACAACAATTTTTGCATTAACCTTGTGACTAGTGTTTCTGGATACTTTTATTATGTCCAAACTGTGAAACAAATTTTCACTCACCCATATTCCATCCTAGATGTGGATGACTTTCATTGTTGATCTGAACACAAATTAAGATTTTTAGAAGATGTTTTCAGAAATGGAGGGACATAGAATGAATTAGACTGCCAAGGTCCAAAAGTCACATTTAGGCAGGGTAATATTAATCCATATTGATGCAGTCACTCAATGAAGGTCTTCCGAAGCGAAAAGCTGTGTGTTTTTTTAGAAACAAATACATATTAGACGTTTTTAATGATAAAGCATTGCGAATGCATTGATATGGATTGCTATTATCCTGCCTAAATGTGACTTTTGGACCTTGAAAGTGTTGGATGCTGTCTAATTCATTCTATGTCCCTCCATGTCTGAAAACGTCTTCTAAAAATCTTAATTTGGGTTCAACTGATCCCAATTCGCAGGGGACGAGCCACAGTACACTGAAGGGCTCGGAGACCAGTCAGACATCAGTCAGGCCTGTGGTAAAAATGGCCTTGGCCCGGCTGCACAGCAAGCCCTGGAGTGCAGCCTACAGGTTACACAGGCCAGACAACAATTTGCTAGTCTGCGTCGTGAACACCCCATTAGAGAGAGACCCTCTAGGGCAACAAATACGGCTCAATACATACCACAGCCGATTACCCAGCCGAGAGCACAATGCCCAGAAAGGTTTCGTCAGCCAACCCCGCCCATACTGGATTTAAGCCCCATACTGGATTTTTGCCCCATACTGGCTTTAAGACCTCTAAACACACACCTCAAGGTTTTCAAGTTCCACGTTATGCACAGTGGACGTGCTGCAAAGTATCAGGCAGAATGATTGGTTTACAACCATCGGCCTGAAAGACGCATATTTTCACGCACCAATCGTGCCCCAGCACAGGCAATTCCTCTGTTTCGCCTTCGAGGGAAGGCCTTACCAGGTTTGTGTGCTCCCATTCAAGATTTTACTTGTGCCAAGTGTCTTCACCAGGTGTGTAACAGTGGCACTGTCTCCATTACAAGCCGGGGGATTCGAATTTTCCTGTACCTGGACGACTGATTGATCTGTTCCCAGTCAAGGGTAGATGCCCTCAGAGAATCAGCATTGCTGGTGTCCCAGGTTACCAAGCTAGGGCTTACAGTGAATCATGGAAAGAGCTCTCTGTTGCCCAGTCAGTGAAGACTGTTTATTGGCATCCACTTGGACTCACGGTTGATGATGGCTACCCCCTCTCATCGGCGAGTCAACAACATCCTCCAGCTCATCAGTCACTTCAGAAGAGGCAGGGCTCTGGTCCTCAAAGCGTTTCTGAGACTGGTAGTTATTCTCACAGCAGCCTCATCGGTGGTCCCTTTGGGCCTTCTGTCATTACGGCCTCTCCAGATCTGGCTGAACTACCTCGGCTTGCATCCCACTCAACACAGGCACAAGCTGGTCAGAGTCACTGCCAGTTGCCTAAGGTGCCTATGCCCATGGAGGAGAGGAGCTTATTTTACCCAGGGGGTCCCCTTAGGCTGGCACGACCCCCACCCTGGCGAATGGAAGCTGCACCCCAAATTAGTGCAAGCGATCTGGCACAGATATGGCAGGGCAAAGGTGGACCTTTTCACCTCACTGTCACGGTGGGGAACCAACAAGCCCCTTGGGCCAAGATGAGCTGGCCCATGCGTGGCCAAATCGACTGCTGTATGCTTTCTCTCCACTACTGTTGATACTGCCCTCCCTAGACAGGATCCTCAGGGGCAATCACAAAATGCTATTAGTAGCCCCCAAATGTCCAGGGAGGGTGTGGTTCCCAATATTACACAGATTACTGTACAGGGAGCCTTGGTGCTTCCCTGTGAGGAGGGATCTCCTATCACAGCTGGAGGGTCGAATCTGGCACCTGAACCCATCCCGGCTGCAACTTTGGGTCTAGCCTCTGAAGGGCCAGAGTGATTGCTAAGGCTGTGTGATCCAGCAGTTGTTCAGACCATCCACAACTCCCATGCACCTTCCACCAATGCGTTGTACGCTAACAGATGGAAGCTCTTTTCTGAGTGGTGCCAGGCACAAAATCAGGAACCAACATGCTGTCCCATACCGGTAATCCTCAGCTTTCTCCAGTCCCGTCTTGATGGAGGCCTTGCAGCCTCGACCATCAAGGTATAAATAGCTGCCATCTCAGACATGCATAATAGAGTAGATGGCATGACAATTGGGTTCCACACCCTTGTGACCCGCTTCCTTAAAGGTGCTCAACGTCTGAGACCTCCTCAACGAAATCCTCTTGGGACTTGCCTCTCGTGTTAGAGGCACTGTGTCAGCCTCCATTTGAACCTCTAGAGAGGTCGGAATTGAGGTGGCTGTCTATGAAAACAGCTTTCCTCTTAGCCATGGCATCGGCCAGCCGAGTATGTGAGTTGCACGCCTTATCAGTAAGCTGAGAGTGCCTACACTGGAGTTCTGGGAACACAGGGGTAACCTTATGGCCGAACGCTTAATTTCTCCCAAAGACCTTTTCTTTGTCTTATACGAACCAGCCCCTCAGTCTGGAGAATGAACAGGGGTCGAGTGTGAATCTGTTGTGCCCAATGCGAGCACTAAATTGTTATATCCAAACGACTGCTGAATTCCGGCGGTCAGATTCACTGTTTGGCTGCCATACGGGACTTTGTCCAAGCAGCGTCTGTCAAAATGGATTGTAGAGGCTATCGTTTATGCCTATAAGGGCAAGGGCCTCTAGATCCCTCCTCAGGTTCGAGGTCACTCAACCAGGAGTGTGTCTACTTCATGGGCAGCCCTATGAGGGGTCCCTCTTTCAGATATCTGTGCAGCTGTGTCATGGGCATCAACCTGCACATTTGCAAGATTTTATAGAGTGAATGTGATCTCGCACAACCCAATGGCTACAGCCATTTTTTCCCCGGCTACACAGGCGTTGTTAAGGGGAACATAGAACTTCCTCATGACCTTGTTGGTATTAGTCATCCAGGTGCTGAAAGCACCGCCTCTGGTGGTCAGTAGAAATGAAATGGAACGATGGCTACGTATGTAACAGCGGTTCTATGAATTTCGGATGACCGCCAGAGCTTGGCAGTCACTCGGAAGATTCGCGAGAAGATTGGCAAGAGGTCGTTTCCGGGGTGAACGTGCCTTTAGTACTGGGGCAAAAGACACACGTCACACAGGTCACAAGTGACTTTGTTGATATAAACACTCGACCTGCACGTACATGTGATGGACATCCAGGTGCTGAAAGCAACACCTCTGGTGGTCATCCGAAATTCATAGAACCGCGGTTACATACGTAACCATCGTTTTCCCCCCAACAAAAAAGCTCAAAAACCTCCACAAGTGGCATCGCAAAATTTTTAAAAAGCTGCAGCAAAATCAAGCTTCCCTTTCAAAGGGAACTCTACGTTGAATTAGCTGAACACTGTGGGAAGCACCCTCGCGCATGACCGGTATCTGAAGCTTGTTTAACATTATGCCTATTTATAGGCCTGCTGTGATCAGGTGACATGGCAATTAAGCGCATCGCGGGATATATAAACAACGCCTGTGAACCGGGCCATCAGCCTTAACGTCCTTCATCAAGACTGCATGTTGGTCGTTTGTGTAACAAAAACAAAAAGATGCTTCATTTCCTCTCTATCTTTTAAAAAAATCTCTTCACTTTTCTATCCCTTTAAAAAAAAGAGAAGAAAAAAAAAGAATGAGCGAGAGAGAAAAGTATGAGTGAGAGAATTCAGGAAGTGTGTTATGCCTTGCTCCTGTTTCATCATGGGGAGGACTGCACACTTTCTGTGTGAAGTGTCTTGGGATGGAGCACGCCACGGCAGCCATCGAGAGGTCAGACTGTGCACAATGTGAACACCTTACAATTAGGCAACTCCGCTCGTGACTCGCTCTCTTCTCGGCTGAAGCAAGTTTGGCTTCAGAGCCTCGCGGATCTGGGCCGGCCGCTGCCGAGGCAGCCAGCCGTCTCAGGTCCTGGGGATCTCGTATGGATCTGGAACATTCATTTGATTTTACAGCCTGGATATACATTCCAGCCCGGGCTCGAGTGCAGTGACCCTCGGGCTCAGATCTTTTTGAACAGGCCGTACCCTCAGTACAGTGTGGGTATTCTCGTTCCCACAGCATTCAGTTAACGCAACGTGGAGTTCCCTTTGAAAGGGAACGTCTGGGTTACGCATGTAACCCTGTTCCCTGAAAAGGGAACGAGACGTTCTGTAGCTTTGTCATACTGGGGCATGCCTGTGAATTACGTCTTCGCTTCAGATAATAGAGGCTGATGGCACAGTTCGCAGGTGTCATTTATATATCACGCGATGCGCTTAATTGCTATGTCACCTTATCACGGCAGGCCTACAAATAGGCATGATGTTACACAAGCCTCAGATACCGGTCACGCGCGAGGGTGTTTCCCACAGCATTCAGCTAACGCAACGCAACGCAACACAACGTCTCATTCTCTTCTCAGGGAACAGGGTTACATGCATAGCCCAGACGATTTTTGGCTGCAAAAATCTAAACAAAACTCAGCAAAAAAATTGTCACTCTTCGTAATGTGAGTTTGGTCTAGTGTAAATAAAGATATATAAAATGTTACAAACAATATTTCACAATAATGAAATACCTTTTTATAAAAATGCATGTTAGTGATTGTAAAAGAGTATGTAAGCACAATGTTAATTAGTTTTAAACAGAGAGAGAATGTAACTAAGTACATTTACTTCAAGTACAATTTTGAGGTGCTTGTACTTTACTTGAGTGTATTCATTTCATGCTACCTCGACTTTGCTACATTTCCAAGAAAATTATTGTCCTTTTTACTCGACTACTACATGTGTTTAACAGCTATAGCTACTAGTTACCCGCTTTTCCGCACTATTTGATTTTTTTTTAATTATTGTTTCATCATAGAGATATGCCCCCTTATACACAAAAACACTTTTGTCTCTCACAATGTGCTCCTCAGTCCTTTCCTTCAGCCACACTCTCTCCCCCAGCCCACTGCATTGCTCTCTGACCTTGTCTCTAGCCCTCACTTCTCCAAGGCCATATACTTTCCTCCAACTCCCCAGGCCTGATATCCTTGAACTGTCCACCAGATCCCCTTTGACTTCCCTTCCTTTCCCCATCACCTGACTGACCCATAAGACATCTCACTCATGCTAATCAGGCAACTACAAACAGGCCAGAAGGTTTAACAGGGGCATTCAGCAAGGAGACCTTATCTTTGTATTCCATCCCTGAGAGGTTGAGCCATAGGTGCCTCTCCGCCACAACCAGGCTACCCATTGAACGGCCGATATGACGGGCCATTTGTTTGGTCGCCCGGAGAAATAAATCTGTGGTGCGGTGCAGCTCTGCCACTGCCTCGGGCCCAATTCCCTCCCCAGTATCGAGCTCACTCAGCAGGTCTGCTTGGTAGG
>JANDJT010000081.1:10636201-10647498 GCA_024331685.1 Stegophilus panzeri | reverse complement strand
TGCTTCTTCTGGAACTCAATTAACGGATCTTGTATGGTAGCACTACTTGTATTGTTCTCTGCTTGATATATCGCTTTCCTTGTATTTTCTCATTTGTAAGTCGCTTTGGATAAAAGCGTCTGCTAAATGAATAAATGTAAATGTAAGTAGTCTTGGGTTTGGTACTATAGTACGCGTCCCAGTCCACATGACAGCTTTCACATTACCAATTGTTTACGCAAACCGTGCTCTGTTTTGGACTAAACTGCTAGTGTGAAAGCCCCTTAATTCTTGACTTTGACTTTATTCCACATTCACATGGCAGTTTAACAAAATTATGTGAGTATTTACAACCCAGAGAAGAATTCAAAATAATCAAAAGGAGATAAAAAATAAAAGTATAAAAACAAGTATAAGATACATTTTTTAATTAAATGCAGTAAAACAGAGATAAAAACAGCCTATAACTCTGCAATCTATAACTCAGCATTTAAAATTCTTATTAAGGATGGAATAAGTGCTTCTTCTGGATCTCTTTTCTGTAATTGTCTGCACTTTCTGGTTTGCCAGAATAATATCTGGGCCTTGAAGGGGTAGCAGCCTTTCCCTAAAAGAATTGAGAATGTTGAAAGACTTTGCACAGCTCCTTCTCTCTAGGAGAGTGGTCAGTGAGAGGGTTTTCACTGCATCTTGATAAATAGAGTATGCCCTGCCAATGATGATTCAGCAGGCTTGTTTCTGAACATGCTCAGTCTGTTTTGATAGAGCTTGTGTCAGCTTTCTACGCCATGTTGGCAGGCATACTCTAATGTGGGACAAATATATCCAGTAAATACTGTCAATGAATATGAAGTTCAGTGACAATCTGAACTTGATAACAAATCTGAAATTGGTGCCTGCAGAAACCCTGAAGTCTCAGAAGTCGGTTTGAATGCTTTTCCCAGTTAGTAGGTGATAATTACAGTTATGCAACATTAGCTTGAATATGTAACATATTCTGTGATTATTTTGAGACTCTGGTTTATTTATTTTGTGAAACTAAAATAAATACATTTTTCTGATTTTTGAAGCTAACTAACAACTAAGGATTGTTCATAGAGCTCTGTAATATATACCCTTTCATTGTGCTTGCAGTTAGCATGCTAACCTACTGGGCATTTCAAACCAATGTAACAAATGTTTAGTTTCAGAGTTTTCATTTATTTTCTCACACCTTATTTTCCCCTGAGAAAACTAAAGTTAGACAGTTGTTACTCCTGTATTCAGCAGTAGAACGCAACTGTAAATACAGATGGAATGACCGTGGTATTCCATAGACTATTTCGGTCTTTCATTTTTTACCTTTGAGTGGATATTACAGAACTACCAGATGTCAAAAAGGCTTGTTGAATGGACAGGACAGGACAAGACAAGACTGACTGACTGACTGACTGACTGACTGATTGATTGATTGATTGTTTGATTTCCACAGGGGAAACTGACCTATTACAGCAACACAGACTTACACGTATACTAAGAGTAATTTTACCATTATAAATTGATAAGTTTTTATGGCATGATCTCTGTGTCTCAATTCTGAAGGTCTCTAGTCTGTGTCAAGATGCCATCCTCTGCATAGCAGGAAACATGACCTTTGATTGAGTTCGTTTTGTGCATTCCTAATCACCCCGCCTTTCTCTCTCTCAGCCCTTCTTCTTATTATCTGGTAAATAGATGACTTTAGTATCACTAGAACCTACGTAATATATCCAATTGGCATTTATCATTCTTTATCAATATTTCCTGTGTGTATATATACTATGCATTGTGAGCATTCTAAGAACCTTTCAATGAACTTGGTGTTGGTGTGACCTTCTTCCTGGGTCCAGACGAGAGGGAATCAGTCACTGCAAGGTCCAAATTTTGGTTCTGACTGGTATCAGACAAGAGCTTAACATAGATAAAACAAAATAAGAATAAATATATGTATATATAAAGAAAATGGATACAGAGTGTGATGTGGTAGTGTAGTAGGGTGAAAACATTGCAGTTACAGCAGCAGACTTAAGTTGGAATTAAAGTGGCAGTGCAGTGCAAAGACTGTCAACAGTGTAAACATTGAAAACAGTGTAAAAATATGGATATGAATAATGGATGGTGGTAGTTCAACTATCATCTAATGAGCTTATCCTAAGACTGGCTCAGTGCAAAAGAGTGTCCCAGCACAGTGATGAACTATTGTACAGTGTGATTGCTGTTGGTACAAATGAACTCCTGTACAGCTCCTTTTAGTAGTTTAGTAGATCATGGAGGGGCATAACTTGTAGATCATGGAGGGGCATGCTGTTTATTGTCCAGAATGTCTGAATTTATTGAATGTACTCTTTTCTACCACCACCTCAAAATTGTCCATAGAGCAGCCTAAGACCAAGCCAGCCTTCTTGATCAGTTTGTTGAGGGTTTTTTTTTTTTTGCATCTCCAGCTCTGATACCACCTCCCATACTGCTGCAAAGAAGACTGCACTGGCTACCACATACTGTTAGACAATCTCTAACATCTCACTGCAAATATTAAAGTATCGGAGCTTCCTCAGAAAGTAGTCTGCTCATCCCTTTCTTGTACATAGCCTCCGAGTTGACAGCCCACCTTGTTCTCAAGATGGACACCAAGGTAACTGTAGATGTCAACCAGCTCAACATCTGACCCATGATGGTAATGGGGCTGGTTGTCATCCTCTTCCTCCTGTATTCCACCACCATCTCCTTGGTTTTGGCCACAGTGAGGAGCAGATGTTTTTTCCTGCACAAAACACAATGTTTTTGACCAGGTAGCCTGTACTCCTCTTCCTGTCCATCCCTTATGCACCTGACCACCACAGAGTCTTCAGAAAATTTGGCAGAGATCTGACCTGTACTGAAAGTATGCGGTGTACAGAGTGAAGAGAAAGGGGGAGAGCAAGATTCAGAGCACAAGATGGGCAGTGGTGGCTTAGCAGTTAATGGTCTGGGTTACTACTCGGAAGGTCAGGGTACAAGCCCCAGCACTGCCAGGCTGCCATTGTTGGGCCCTTGAGCAAGGCCCTTAACCCTCTCTGCTCCAGGGTCGCTGTATCATAGCTGACCCTGCGCTCCGACCCCAACTTCCTAGCATGCTGGGGTATGCAAAGAAAAGAATTTCACTGTGCTGTAATGTATATGTGACCAATAAATACTCATTATCATTATCATTGTCATTAAGATTCCCCAGTGCTGCTGGGTTGGGGAAGTTAGAGGTGTGAGTCCTCTGAAGAAGACTGTGTGATGAGGGGTTGTGAATGGTTGTAAGATGAGCAGGGGAGATTTTGTGTGGATGACAGCATGGGAAACAATGTTTGATCTTGGGGGAAGTTGGATATGAGTGGTAGTGAGGGAGTAGAGGATATAGTGGGGGAAGGCGTTGTTCTGAACCTACTGAAGAACAAATTCAGCTTGTTAGCAACTTTCTAGATTACCCAAGTTGTTGTTTTGCTTTGTAGCTGGTGATCTGCTTCATGGGGCAAATATATTGTTTTCATGTTTGATAATAATTTTAATTTAATTCAATTTTATCTGTATAGTACATTTAACAGCCGACATGCTAAGCAAGTCAGAGGTGACAGTGGCAAGGAAACTTCCTGAGACAACATTGAGAAACCCTAGGAAACCTTGAGGAATAAATTGGGAATCAAAATGGACACCAGATTATAAATCATTACTCTTCCACTATTGTATACCATAAAGTCAAACAGTATTTAATGTGTTGAAAAGACATTCAATATGAGAATCATGATTACAGCAGCAATTCTTTGGTACAAGTCTCAAGTATCCAAGTGAGATTATCCACTGAAGAAAGAGTGAATGTTGGGCATAAACTGTTTTTGGGAAATGTGTTACACATCCTAGGAAGGAGACGTATGCAGAAATATACCTATATAAACAAGAGAAGTAATGAGATGGGAGAAAGATGTTGCATTCACAGCAGGCTTTTTTTCAATACTGATTCAGATTCACAAGACAGGGCAGTATTTTATTTCAACTGAATATAAAAATAGAAGTTAGATCAATCAAATCCACTGAATCCATGCCACTGTATTGTTTCAATCTCATACTTACACCAACTTCAGTGACAATCTAGCTTGTTATGGCACAGTTTATATATCCAAGATGGCATCACCTGTGGACCTGTTGGAACAGTATCCAAAATGTAATGGGTCTAGGCAGCCAGGGAGGGAGGAGCAGACATAGGCTCTGACCAGTTTTTAAAAGCACTTAATCACTATAGACGTGAGTGCTACTGGGCAGTAATCATTCAGGGAGGCAGGATGGGGGGTTTTGGGGACAGGAATGATGGTGGAGTACTTAAAACACATGGGAACAACACATTGGTTGTGGGAGAGGTAAAAATGGTGAAGACTGGTGCTAGTTGGTTAGCACAGACTTTTAGCACACCTCCAGGGATGTTGTCCATGCTGCATGCTTTTCTTGTATTAACTTTGCATAGCACTTTCCTCACCTCCAGTTCTCTTCCCCAGCTAGACCTGATGGTTCATGCTTATGTTTTTTCTGGTCTGTGTTGGAGCTGGTAGCCTCAAATCATGAATAAAAGATGTTCAAGTCATTGGCTAGGGAGGCACTGCCATTGTTTATAGTTAGGGATTTGGTTTTGTAGTCTGTAACAGTTTGCATGCTCTGCCACAGATGCCTGGAACCTGCCTGCTCAAACTTGTCCCTGCATTTATTTTTTGCTTCCCTAACTGCTTTCCTCAGGTAATATGAAGCTGCTTTGTATTCATCCATGTTACCAGTGTGCAGCCCTGCGTTGTAAGCAGCTGTGCGTACTTTCAGAGCTGTCTGCATGGGAAAATCTACCCAACGCTTCTGATTGGGAAAAGTCTTTACAGATCATGTGGGAAAAGTCTCTCCTATCAGAAACTCTGTATAACTGAGCACTGCTGCTGTAAACTCGTCACTGTAATCAGCGCTCCACGAGAACATCTCCCAGTCTGCATCCTCCAGCGCATCTTGTAACATAGGTTGTGATTGGTCAGTCCAGCACCGCACCTCCTACATCACCATATCTTCCTCTGTATATTTTGTTTATATTTTGGGAGTAGTAAAATGGCATCATGATCTGACTTACCAAACGGCTGTGTTTTTGTCTTATAGCAGTCCCTGTGTTGTGTATAGCAGTGGTCCTGTGTTTATTCTCCTCATGTACTGCATGTGCTGATAAAAATCTGGCATGGCTTTTTTCAAGTTGGCCCTGTTAAAGTCACAGATAATCACCAGCACTGCATCCGGGTTCGATATTTTAGCAGTCCAATGTAGTCCTATGTAGTGTCAACAAAGCAGTGTCTGCGTGAGCCTGAGGTGGAATATAACCAGTCATAATGATGGTCGAGGTGAATTCTTGGGGTAAATAAAAAGGAAGGCATTTGACGGCGAGGTATTCCAGGTCCAGTGTGCATAATTCCATGAGAGGATGGGTGATCCCTATGCTGCACTATTTGTCATTGATGATAACACACACTCCACCACCCCAGATTTTTCCTGAGTTCTCCATCCTGTCCGTGCGGTGAAGGGAAAACCCAGGCAGCTGTACAGCGTGGTCTGGAATGGTTGGCAGAATGGTTGGTCTTGCTGGAACTGTATTCAGGCTATAATGTCGTCTAGTTTGTTGTCATTGGACTGGACAATATGCTGGGCATTGGTGTGGAATGTGCCTGGTGTCATGCATGTAAGGTTAATGCAGGATGCAAGTGCAATTAAGAGCTTATTTATTAAGAGAGTCAGACAGACAAATCCAAAACAATAAACAAGAACGTAGTCAAAGGACAGGCGTGGGTCAGGCGATCTACAAACAACACAAGCTAGAAGAATCAAAAATCAATAAACGTGAGAACTAAACAGGATCAAAAACTATGAATCAATGAATGAACGAAGGTTTGGTAAGGTTCTGGTGGCTAAACGCAGACACACAGTACTTTGCCCCGAACAAAAACACACGAGGGTTTAAATATGCAAACTAATAAAAGATGGAAATGAGAACAGCTGAGACATTAGGAAGGAACCAATAACATAACAGGAGCGGAGACAGGACAGAAACCAAAACAAACATGTGAAATGGTAAACAAAGTCAATGTCAAAAACCCGGAAGTGTGTGCTGTTGCAGTTTGGGCTGCTGAGCGGAGGGGAAACCTCCGACACCTGTCTCATACATGGTTTCTCACACCACCTCTTTTTTCTCATTGTCGTCATCGCCACTTTGGGACAGTAAGTCTATTGTTTACATGGCTCAGAGTAATCTCCAGAGGCCAGTTGGGGTCAGGATGAAAACTAGAATTAGAGTGGTGAGTAAAGTCTATTCCAATGTTTATTAAAGTTTCTTGGTCATATGTTACACATGTGGCCTTTAAGAATGCGCTTTTTTCACGCGGTTTCACGCGATTTGTTACGTTTGATCACGTGGAACCCTAGAGGTAGGGTTCTAAGAATTTTAATTCATTTGTTGTGCTTCACACAATGACCACCAGGTGGTACATGGAACAACATACTGTAGCTGAACACACTACAATAAAAATGTATGTGTGGTCGAAGGGTTTACATAAAAATATTACGTTTCTCATCAAAACTTATGATAAACCTAATTTAAACAAGTTACTAATTATAAGAATTAAGCATATAAATTAAGCATGATCGAGTCTCGTACTACAGGTGCAATAACTATAGTATTTAAAGTAATGTTGCTACTGTATGTGTGCTGGAATAGTGCAGTGGTAACATGCAGACTTTGTATGCCTGTGATTGGGGTTTAAGCCTCAGTTCAATTTAGTGTATTTTAAAACCTGCGTGAAGTTGGCCCCCCACCCAATGCAAAATGTCTGCAAAATAGTCTCAATCGTTTGTGCTCTTCTTCTGCCATAAACTTTTTTGTTTGTGCTGCTTTGGTTTTGGAGATATTAAAAGAATATTTATAGGTCATTCTGAGGTCAGTCAGCCCCCCCACATGCTTCAAATTCACCCCAAATAGTCTAGTTTGTTTGTGCTTCGTTTGTGCTGGTTTGTGCCATTAAAAGCTTTGTTCGTGCTGCTTCGGTTTTTAAAATATTAGACATTAATTTAGAGGCAATGATGTCACCAGCCCCCCCACATACTCCGAATTCACCCCAAATACTCTCGTTTGTTTGTGCTGGTTTGTGCCAGTAAAAGCTTTGTTTGTGCTGCTTCGGTTTTTAAAATATTAGACATTGAATTATAGGCACAAATCTCCTCGGTGTGAGCACACTTTTAGAGTCAAAATGCTGAAGACTTTGTGAAGACTAATCATCTCATCTTTGTTCAATAAACAATTATCTTCACTTCATTCACTGGTCTCTCATGATTTAACTTTTCATTTATTTACAAGGAGTATCATCTGCTACACTTCACTGCCACCACTTCAAGTGACACTTCTGTTCAAGATGCTCTTGTGGAAATTATTGTTAAGTTAGTATAGGAAAAGTCAATATAGTTACTAAATCAAAATTCTGGCCAGTGTAAGTACAATGTTTTAACACTGTCAGTTACAATATTATTAGTTAACTTCAAGCATAATAGTACAACATTCAAGAGAACTAAGATTGTCAATGTTTACTGAACAGAAAACTCACTGCTAATACTAATATGGCTAATGTAGCTATGAAATGCTAATTACAACTGCATATGGTACCCATGTTAGTTTTTTGAATATATTGTGCATCTAGGGGTCAACATTACCATATTGGTCCTAATATAAAATACAGTATCCTTATATATTATTACTATATTATATTTTCCTTGTATTCAGGAAAATACAATAATACATGAAAACAAGTTTATACTGTACATGACATTTTTTGAGTCAGGATTATTTCAGTGGGTAATTGTGTTTTGCTTATGCCAGATGCCCAAGAAACCAGCAGGGATTCCATTTTCACAGTCCTCTGTTCATCAAAAGAGGCCATAATCCAAAATGGTAACACAGCTACTCCTAATCAGAGCATATGGACAGAGCTTAGTGAGCAGCTAGAAAATAAGACCACTGCAAAGGCTCGATATTCTTTTGTTAAATTGAACAGACACAACATCTAGACTGTTTTAGGTTTTATTTATGAAAGTGATCATGAAACAAGTGGCAGTAGTTGTCACGTAATAAATGTAATGGACATTAGGATGGACGCAAGTGCAGATAAGAGCTTTTATTTAAAGAGAGGCAGGCAGACAAATCCAAATCATCACACAATAGTGTAGGTCAAGAAACAAGCAGTCAAGAATGAGGGCGAGAACGAGATCAAAACAATAAACACATGAACCAAGAACAAACGCTTGGTATACGGAAAGCTCACGTAATACTTCGGACCGTCTTAGTGTTAGAACAGTCTCTTATATACTTTGGTTGTGAGTGTGTGTGAAATTGGATGCAGGTGTGTGTGATTAGAATGAGTGTTCTGTGTGTGTGTGTGTGTGTGTGTGTGTGTGTGTGTTTGTGTGAGTGAGTGTTCTGGGAATTGCAGTCCATGGCGGCCATGTTTGTAGGCCACCGTGCAGTATGGGACATGTAGTCACTGGTTTGCTGTGATATGAGAGTAGTGATGACACTGATTTTGAGCCAGGGTCCCTTTCCCCCAGACCAAAAGATTGCTGGACTTTTGATCTTGAAGTTCCATTTCAGAAATGGATTGAATTTATGCCTGAAACAGTTAAATACAAAAACAAGTTCTCTAAAACACAAAAAAGGGAATACACAATTTTGAAGCCTGGCATCTGGACACATGTGATAAATAATCACATTTGGCAAGAAGTGAAAAGCCCCTGCACATTTGTCTTTAAAAGAGCCAAGGTCTATCCATCAGCCACAGAGAAATTCATAGAAATCAGAGGCAACTGTAAGGAGTGTCATGGCCACATTCACATAAAATGTGAAGATCCTGAAATGAACAGCCCAATGGTGCCCAAGTGTTTAATTAAAAACACTGATGACTCCCTGCACACTGGCTGTTCCAAGCATATGATGTCTGGTAACTTGTGTGTGCAGATAGCCAAAGAACTGTGTGAGGGTAGAATGGAACCCCAAGTATGGAGGGCATCAGAGGCAACAAAGGTGATGGATTTTGGAGATCCTGAGCCAAGCCATCTGCCTAATTTGGCCACCCTGCGCAAAGCAAAGCAAGAGAGAAATGACTTAGAATTAGGTGACAAGGATGCTATTTTGTCACTGCAGATGTTAAAATACAGTGCACCTCATAGTGGTAGCATTAAAGACATTGGACTGGACGTTTTTCTGTCACTACTGGAGTCAAACACAAATGTATATGTACAAGTCATTATCAAACAAGTCTACTAACCCCACTGTGAGTTTTGATGCAACTGGCTCAGTAGTGAGGAAACTACAGAGACCAAATGGCATGTCTGGCGATATCTTCTTATATCAGGGTGTTCTGGCAGGGGACGAGAGTTCAAGTGTCCCATTGGTGCAAATGCTATCAGAGAGACACGATGTTAATGCGATAACACATTGACTGACAAAATGGATACGTGCAGGTGCACCAATTCCAAAAGAGGTTGTGAGTGACTTTTCTCTGGATTTGCTTGGAGCTCTGGTCAAGGCTTTTACTCCTCATCCTGATCTGAAGACCTACATCAATGAGTGTTGTGGTGTGGTGTGATGACAGCTTGACCTTTACAGACCACATCTCTACAAATGCACTGTCCTGTAGGTTCATCTTGTACAACATCAAGAAAATCAGACCCTACCTCACCGAACAGGCTACACAGCTACAAGTCCAGGCTCTTGATATCTCAAAACTAGACTACTGCAACTCACTACTCTCGGGCCTCCCAGTAAGCTCCATCAAACCCATTCAAATGATTCAGAATGCAGCAGCACACCTTGTCTTCAACCAGCCCAAGAGAACCCATGTCACACCCTTCTTCATCTCCCTCCATTGGCTTCCTGTAGCTGCCCACATCAAATTCAAGGCCTTGATGTTCACCTACAAGACCTTGTCTGGAACAGCACCCTCCTACCTCAACTCTCTCCTGAAGGCTTACGTTCCCTCATGCAATCTGTGATCAATCAACGGCTGACGCTTTGTAGTACCTACTCAGTGTGGCTCAAAGGCCCTTTCAAGAACCTTCAAACTAACTGTTCAAACTAACCTCAATTGCAGAATCTGTCACCATCTTCAAGAAACAGCTAAAGACCCATCTCTTCCGTGAACACCTGACCAAGCCCTAAAAAACCAAAAACAAACAAAAAAAAACATACACCTCTACTCTGCGCACTTTGCTTCTTCTGGAACTCAATTAATGGATCTTGTCTGGTAGCACTACTTGTATTGTTCTCTGCTTGATATTGCTTTGCTTGTATTTTCTCATTTGTAAGTTGCTTTGGATAAAAGCATCTGCTAAATGAATAAATGTAAATGTAAATGTGGTGTCTTACTCAGTAAAGAGTCAGCAAATGTGCCACCTTGTTTTGTTTGGGTTGATGTTGCACAATGCATCAAGATGATCTGCCAGTGGGACTGCTTGAAGTAAAAAACACATCACATTAAAGATTTCTTTGTGAAGTCAACGGCACAGCTTCTCTAGTCACAATCCATGGACAATGCAAGAGCGCTACTATGCAGAATTACTGTTGTGGTTCTCAGCGAAGCAGATGGCAATGACAGCTCTGGAGCCCCCCTTATATCAGAAAGGTGCAAGAAATACCTGAAAGCCCAAATTGCAGAAGAGTGTGTAATCATTCCAGATGTAGAGGTTGAGGACCTGGAAGAAGTAGATCCATGTGATCAAACACAGACAGACCTACGGCAATGGATGACAGACATATGTGAGGAGAGCAGGTCACTTGCCGTGGCTAACGGTGATCATGATAATATGCACTTCCTCCCTGAGATTATTCCCAATATAATCTGACTTGCAAGTTACTTACCACTCTGGACAGGGGTAATGATCCCTCACTTCAGAAGCACCAACATCACCACAAGTTCAGCCAATGTTGAAGCGGAGTTTAAAAACATCAAACGTGGGCTTTTCAAGCATGAAAACTTGCCTATTCGGGTGGATCGATTCATTGCTCAACATCTGTCCTTCATTGAGGGACAGATGCAAATTTGTTCTGCAAAACAAAAATGTGAAGAAGCTGTGAAATGTGAAATGCAGCTGTTGCAACAGTGATCATCACAGGAGCCAATCCATTACCTAACAACTCGTAGTGTAGATGAAAACCAGAAATGGATGCTTCCTGTTCTGGGAAGTCTGACACTGTCACAAACATCCATCCAACAGATGAAGACACT
>JANDJT010000081.1:10608006-10620197 GCA_024331685.1 Stegophilus panzeri | reverse complement strand
TAGAAATTAGAAGAATAGCGTCAGCTCGAGGGACACTGCTTCCTGCGACACTTCCTGCTTCCTCGGTTGCCAAATCCAAATGTCAAATGTTGCAATATTATTTCAGGCAAGTGTGAAGTTCTGAAGATGTTAATTCAGTGCAAATTGAAAAAAAGAAATGCTGTTCTTGTTGCAGAATGATGGACTATAGTTACGTGGAGCAGGTAAAGGTGTGATTAATGGTACTGCTTTCGGTAGCCATACTTTTGACAGCTGTCACACAGGCACCTAGGTCCTGTTAAGTTTCCTTTATGTTACGGCCTGAGGACAGCCCTTATTTTAAGTGGGGGGGATATGTAATGATCGGCTATGATGATGTCATGTGGGGTCAAGGGGTGTGGTCGCCGCCCTGTTCTCGCTCTCTGTGACCTACACATTGTGGTCTGACACGCTGTCTCACGTTAATGTACCATCTTCGGGATGTTTACTCGGTTAATCGTCTTCTAATGACTGACCTGTAATCATGCGTAAGCCTATGGTATCCTGCAGTGTAATAAACGAAGAACAGAACTTTCCCTTTGTGTCTGGCTGAGTTATATCAACTTTCCTGAGTAACCCGTGAGGATCTAGCTTGATCCTTTCACTATGTTAATTTAAATGAAACATGACTGCCCCCTACTGGTCTTGTATTTCCTGTGCCTGCAGCATCCACGTGATTCTGTGTGATACCACATGAAATTGTAGGATCCAGTTTCCTTTGATGCTCATTTTTAATGGCCACATCTCTATATGTCAGTGAGCTAGCTCAAAAATAGTGCAAGAAACAAGATAAAAAACAAGGTAAAGTACACAAAAATTGCAATGTGGGTTGTAAGCACTAAAAAAGGCAACCTTCCTAAGTGGCACGATCTTAGGAAGTTTTGTAAGATGTCCAAACAGCTGAGTCACTGGCAAAGGTGGGTAGAGTAGCCAAAAATATTACTCAATACAAGTAAATGACTTACAAAAATAATTACTCAAGTAACAGTAAAAGTAATAATGTTAATAATTACTTGAGTAAGAGTAATAAAGTATCCAATGAGAAGACTACTCAAGTAGCAAGTTACTAGTTACATTTTGATTAAAATGAAGGGAAAATCCCGAATATCACATTACATAGAGAACTGTAAGTTACATCTTTCCTTGAAACTCTGTCTGTTCTGTTTATATGATATAAAACCTGGATTCAAGATGAAGAAGAATATACCAGTCCTGTGAGGGGTACAATAACACAAAACCTGTCATTTTCAACACAAAATCTCACACACAACAAAAAACAAACATTTTCCCAATGGATGACTGTCTTAACATGTTAACAACACAAACTTGTCTGCATCTGCATTTAAACAAGACAACAGAGAACAAAAGAATAGACTATGGAACTGAACAGAAGAGAAAGTGTGTGTAGAAAGAGAGTGAATGTTTGTGTGTGTTAGCATGTTTGTGTGTATGTGTGCGCCTACCTCCCTCAACTACATGTGACACTCCGCCTATAACTGGTCTCATTGGTTAGTGGCTACCCATGTAGCCCTGCCCCATCCTGCAGGCTGCAACCAGGTCTGCTTGCCCTTGACACGCTCGCTTCTTCCCCCTCTCCAGGGCTGAGCTGCTAAAAATATGAATGGTTGTTGCACAATCAGACCACTGCAGCATATCACGAGACTCGCAACTTTGTTATACATGATATAAACTAATTATTAAAACTACACATATTTATTAACATTTAACAGTAACAGAGGAATGGCATCAAATGTAGTGGTGCAGTAAAAGTATATTTCTGTGATCAAAAATTAACTTGAGTAAGAGTATAAGTGTTTTCACTACTTCCCCTGCATAGCTATGCAGACAGATAACTCTTCCAACATTAAAAGGTGAACATGAGTCAAGTGTTTCAAGCCTGTTGTCTTTACTAAGGAACCGAGTGAAAACTGTAAGACAGCAGAAAAAAGTCTTCCATGAATTCACATGAACTTTCACACATTTCAATTTCATTAATGACACAAATCAAATACACAAGCCTCGTATTAACCATTTACTGGTAGTCTATGAGGCAAGCCAATCTGGAAGCTGAACGATATAAAATGCACCAGACATTTATTTACCCACTTAATTATACAGAGCAAGCAGTTGTAAGGCAACAACAACAATAAGCAAATGAACTCATGTCAACATACTTCCTACTTCCTGCTTCCTTCAAAGGTTGTAGTGTTCTCATGGAAACAAGATACACAATCACTAGGCAGTATGTTCCCTCTTCAACTTAACTTCAAAATAAAAGCCTCTGCAACAGGAGGCATAACACTCCCCACCTGTCATTGGAACAATATCATAAATTAAAATCACTTACACAGAGAACTAATTCAAATATCATGTGACAGGAGCAGAATAACGTCTCTTGTAGATCTTAAGTACAACTTAGTACCAACCCCCTTGCTACCTTCACATAAGCCTTCCTCACCCTCCTATCACTACCTGGGTAAGTTTTTACAATGACGCCCATGGGTCACTGTTTTCTCTTGGCATGATCGTCCATGAGGAGCACAAGGTCTCCTTCCTGTAGGTTTTGTCTTTATGTATGCCACTTTGAAAGCTTTGCAACTTGGAGAGATAGTCCCTTTTCCATTTGTGCCAGAAAGTGTTGGCAAGGCTGACAGTGACGTTGGTGGAGGTCTTTTTCATGGAACTCTCCAGCTGGTGTTGGAGGAACGCCCACTTTCTGAGTGAGTAATGTGGCTTGAATTAGAACAGATGGACCATCAGGATCGCTGTATATTGGAACTAATGGATAGGCATTGTCGATAGCCAATAACTTAAGCCATGAAGGTGGACAAAACTTCATGTGCTAGGGATCCAAGTGCAATGTGGGTGAGCATATAGTCGAGAATTCTCAGAGCGACCCCAATCATACGTTCCCAACCATGTAGAATGAGTGGGGTGGCTTGAACACCCAAGAGCACCCTTTGTCTCTTAGGAAGTCTTCCATTTGTTGTTTGACACTGTTGACAACGTGAAGACAAAGCTCCTTGCAGGCACCGACAAAGTTAGTCCCATGATCAGATCTTAACTGTTTCACTGGGCCTCTTATGATGAAGAACCTCCAGAGTGTGTTGAGGAAAGTTATGAAAAGTTGATGAAAGATATCCAGTGATCCTATTAGTTCAATATGGATGGCCCGTGAACTCATAGAAGTAAAGAGGACTGCTCACCACTTACTGTTCGCGAGGCCTCCTCTAGTGCCTATCCATGGTCCAAACACATCCACTCCCACATAGGAGAAGGGGGATCAGTAGACAGGCATTCTACTGGTAAGTCTGCCATCCACTGAATTTCAGTTTGCCCCTGGAGTTTTGAGCAGGAAAAACAAATATGACTGCTGACTCACCTTTTCCCCCGAATGATCCATAGGCCGGCTGATCTTAAGGCCCCTTCTGTGAAGTGGCGACCTTGGTGTTGGGCATGCTCACAGCAATAATGTATGAGTAGGTTAGTGACATGATGTCATCCTGACAGACAGATGCCCCGAACGCTCAGTAGACCTCAATCGTCAAGGTAGGGAGAAAGTTTCTTAAGTGGACTTGCTTTAGCCAGATCCTTCCCTTGCTTGATGTCTTTCAGCTCTTCGGGAAAAGCTTCATGTTGGACAGCTTGAATGATTGCTTTCTTAGCCTTAGGTAACTCTCTTTGATTGACTTCTTCACACATGTACCAACGCTAGTGGTTCCAAAGAGCTGGTTCTCATTCACCCATTCACACACACACTCACAAAAGGTAGCAGAGCTGCCATGCAAGGCACTAACTTGCCATCGGGAGCAACTTGGGGTTCGGTGTCTTGCCCACAGACACTTTGGCGTGTGAAGTCATGTGGGCCGGGAATTGAACCGCCATCCCTACGATTAGTGGACAACCCGCTCTACCACCTGAGCCACATGAGATGTGAATTAGTCTTGCAACAACTCTGTTGAGAGACTTCCAACTGGAAAATGATTTGGTAGACAAAAAGGCTTGGTAGACAATGAGGAGTTTGCAGTATGCGAAACTGAGGTGGCTAGGGTATGGATCTCTATGTCAGTCTTGGGGTCCACCAAGCTGAAGGGACCTTCACACTCCACCCCTTTCTCAGGCTTCAGTAAGAAGTCTGGTCCTCTTAGCCATGTACTGGTTGGTAAATTGGCTGCTGGAAGTGATCATGATGCATGATTGGCTGGGATTTGTTCAGACGGGACATAGCTCCTTTGCTCTGGCTGAGTCCACCACCTAATCCTATGCACGCGATTACTGACATACACGTAAAATCTTTGTGACTCGTTATGTATGTAGCCCAGGACTACCTTACTGTTTGAGAAGAAGCATATAGAATTGAACTGGACATCCATCTCATCTCGTATCATCACCGTGCCTTCTACAGCTCTATCTGGCCTTTGATGCTGGTGGTCCTGATATATGCCACAGCAGCGATGACCACTGTAAAGGCATCAGAGAACACACAGTGTTTTCTGTCTTGAACGTCAGTGGGGGAAACTAAGGTGTAACATCTCGTGACCTTGATGTGTTCAAGCTTTTTTTAGGGAGCTCCTCCATTCATTCCATTCTTTGAGTTTCTGAGAGGGAAGTGGCTCATCCCACTTAACGATCTCCTGTGTCAGCTCCCTCAGCAATGCTCTACCCTGAATGCTAACTGGAGTGGCAAACCCAAGCAGGTCAAAGAGGCTATTTATTGGCAATAAGACACTTAAGTGTATGGATTCTTAGAGTCACCTGAAAGGTGAACGCATCCTCAGTGACATCCCAGCTCATCCCGAGGCTTCTTTGTATGGGCGGGAAGTCCATACTGAGATCTAGCTCTTTCAGATCATCTGTCTGATCTTCCACCGGAAAGGCCGCCATCATCCTGGGGCTGTTTGAGGTTTGTTCAGTCTTAAATTGGATACAGAAAGCAGCTCTTGGGTTTCCTTCAGGAGAGTGAACACAGAGGGAACGGACTTCAGACTAGAGCTGCAACAACTAATTGATAAAATCAACAATAATCAATCATGAAAATCACTGTGAACAAATCTCATTATCGATTAGTTGGTCTGTGTGCAGCACAGGGCATGTTTACTCATTGCGTTATTTCTGTTCAGAAAACACGCATCGGAGAGTACAGACCAAAGTTGTGTCCCACATTTAAACACAGCAAAGTTGAACAAAGTGCTGAACAGAGTAAAAAAAAATTCAATAGAAACAGAATAAAACCAAATAGAGACAGACAGTAAACAATAGTAAAAAGTAGATTAAAATGCCTGGGAAAAGAGATACACTTTAGGCTTCTTTTAAAAAATTATAATAGAAGGTGCAAGGTGGATATCCAGTGGCAATTTATTCCATAAACAAGGAGAAGTGACTGAAAAAGCTTTATCCCCCTTAGTTTTTTAAACAGGATCAAGGGACATACAAAAGTAATCTATCAGAAGATCTTAAAAATCTGCTAGATGAATGTAGTGTAAGAAGATCTTTGAGATAAGAAGGAGGTTGATCATTAAGAGTTTTAAAGACAAACAACAGAATCTTAAACTCAATCCTAAAATGGATCAGGAGTGAATGGAGCGATGCTAAAATTGGGGTGGCATGATCATATTTTTTTGCCTTATTCAACAGCCTTGCAGCTGCATTTTGAACCATCTGGAGACGAGCAAGAGATGACTGAGGAAGACCCAAGTACAATGAATTACAATAACCTAAGCATGATGTGATAAAAGCATAAATAACCTTCTCCAAATCTTGGAAAGACAAAATGTTTTAAGTTTAGAAGTAATTCGTAATTGATTAAAAAAAAACTATTCTTAACGACCAAATTTATTTGCTTGGTTAAGCATAATTCTGAGTCCAGGGTGATAGCAAGGTTCCTAACCTGGGAAGAAATTGAAGGGAAGTGATTACGAAACTCATTAATGAGACCTTCTCTCAATCTTGGGGGACCAAAAACAATTATTTCAGTTTTGTCTTCATTAAGTTGGAGAAAGTTATTTGTTAACCATTTTTTAATATCGTTGAGACAGTCTAACAATGGAGTCACCAGCTTTCAACGGTATGTACAACTGGGTATCATCAGCATATAAATGTAAAGAGACATTGTGCACCCTAATAATATTCCCCAACAGACACATATAAAAGTTAAAAAGAAGTGGCCCCAGAATGAAGCCTTGATGTACACCACTAATAATAGGAGCACAAGCTGAGGAGAAATTACCCAACGCTACCGAAAAGGACCTGTCTTTAAGATATGAGCTGAACCATTGTATGGCGGTACCCTTGATAGCAATCAAATGCTCTAAACGCCAAAGAAGTACATTATGAGCTACAGTATCAAAGGCAGCTGTAAGATCTAGTAGCATAAACACAGTATTTTTACCAGCATCCACTTCTATCCACTGGCATCCACTGGTATGTAACTTGGATGTTTTATTCCTGACAGAAACCTGGGCCAGTGCTGGTGAGTCAATAGTCTTCGAGGAACTCTGTCCACCGAAGTATTGTTTTATTAGTACTCCAAGGTCTGCTAGCAAGGGCAATGAGGTTGCTATGGTCTTTTAACAATCATTTAATGTATGGACAGTTTCTGTTGGGATTTACTTGTCGTTTGAGGTACAGTGTGTTGCGTTAGCATCTACCTCTTCCACTCTATTATGTGCTTTGATCTATAGGCCACAGTGCTTTTTTAAGCGATTTTTGTGAATTTTTAACTTCTATTGTTCTGTTGTATGATCATATGTTATTATTGGGTGATTTTAATATAATATTTAATAAACAATATGTCTGTTGTCCTGGTCGACCCTTGGTTACTGAATTTTGTAATGTCTTGGATTCCTTGGGTCTTATTCAACATATAAATCAGGAAACACATATCCTTGGTCATACTCTAGACCTTATATTGTCATATGGAATAACAGATGATAATGTTAATATTGAAAATGCTTTCTTTTCTGATCACAAGCCCATTGTTTTTAATGTCCCTGCGCGAGCTGTGCCGTTGTGACTAGGCTTTTGGGCTATTACTCCCGTTTTATTAATTCACTCACTGCCTCTCAGTTTAGTGAAATTTATTTAACTAACGCTGTTGAAACATCTGTCTTGAGTGCTGCAGAGTCTTCTTCTGGGCCTGATGATTTGATTACCTTATTTTACACATTTTGCTTTAATATTGTAGATTGTATTGTTCCTTTAAAGCCGAAACAACAAAAGCGAAACTCTTATTACTGGCTGGATGATAATACTCATTCTCTCAGAGAGGCTTGTCGTAAAGCAGAGCGGAGATATAAGCATAATCATTTAACTGTGTCCTTTGAGATTTTTAAAGATTGTCTGTTTAAGTTTCAGAATGCAGCAAAGTTAGCTAGGTCTAGGTATTTTTCTGATTTAATTACTACACGCGTTCATAGACCTAAGATTTTATTCACCACTATTAATTCAATAATTAATACTAGTTGCCAATTCCATGGGAATCCTTGGCTGAACTTTGTGAGAAATTTTTTGTTTTTTGCTGATAAAGTGATAGCCATTTGTTCTTCTTTCATTTCACAGTTCTCAGACCTGTCCCTGAATTCACTGGCTATACTGGTTTCCTTTTATCATTTTCACCATGTTTATCTAAAGGAACTGTGTGATCTGGTTAATCAGATGAAAATAACTTCCACCTCACTTGATGTTGTTCCCACAGAGATAATAAAAGCAACTTTTTCCATAATTGGCCCCAGTATCCAGGTGTTGATAAATTCATCTTTGGATGCTGGGGTGGTCCCGAATTGTTTTAAGCATGCTATTGTTCAACCTTTGCTTAAAAAAGAGGGTTTGGATGAAGGTTGCTTTAATAATTATCAGACTGTCTCCAAGTTATCATTCCTGTCAAAGCTGTTAGAGAAAGCTGTGCAGTTGCAATTGATCCTGTTTTTTTAATTCAGCTAAGTTACTGGAACCTTTCCAATCTAGTTTCACTGATTAACATAGCACATAGAGTCTGCTTTGCTAAAAGTGTCCAAGGTTAAAACCTTCTTTAAAGGTTTAGTTTAATTCAGGTTTATTATCATTACATGCTATATTTGTGCACTTGCAGTGTCAATTTTGTCATTTATTATAACGGGAGTGATCTATTTTATATATATATATATATATATATATATGTTTGTGTGTGTGTGCTTACATTATTCTTAATTAAAAAAAAGAAAATTTTTAAGTGATTGTAAAAGTTTATATCAAATCCTGAAAGTGCTTGAACATAAGGGCTTTAAGGAACAGTTAAGAATGTGTTATTGTGTCAACGTGCTAGAGCCAGCAGCAAAAGAAAGGTAAAAATGGTGTATAAAAAACTAATACCGGTGGAAGATGTACTCAGATTCTTTACTTAAGTAAAATTATAATACAACATTGTAAAAACAAGTTAAAGTCCTGCATTCATAATTATATTATTGGATTATTATTTCTATTGCATCAGTGTTGTACTATTGATGAATGTTGTGTTGAGTAGTAGTTGTATGAGTAGCATGAGTGAAATATCTCATGGGGATACACCCCCTCACATATTCACAGAAGCACTTCTTCTGTTACAGCAGCCCTGAATGGCTGGCAGTCATGACGTCAGGATCATACATCTTTATATATGACTGGAGATCAGTGTTCCAGGTTTCAGGTGAACAGAATACAGAAAACATATAAAAACAAAACAAAATAATAACAGTTTACACCAATCAACCTGTTCAAAAGTTTACACCCCCTTGGTTCTTAATGTAATTTTTAATGATCCCTCGTTTGGTTTTTTTTTTTTGTTTGTTTGTTTGTTTGTTTGTTTTTTTTTAGCATTTTGCAGATTCTATATAGAGGTAATCCTAAGGATTTGAAGGCAGAAAAAAACACATCAGGTGACATGGAGGAGACCTCCACTGGTGGTGAGGTCATATCCTAACATTGGTTTTCATATCAATGCTATGTGGATAACCTTCATGTTATCCTCTCCCGTCCTCTCTCAGACACTCACCTTTTCTGTTCAGATCTCAGAATGTCTGTGTGGACGTGTGGGCGTGCTTGAATGCTGGTTTGTGAATGGAGTGCAAAGCCAGAGAAGGTGAGTGGTAAGGATTGCACAACATGTGAGAATTCAGAGAGAGAGCCAACCAACACAGAGCCGTTTGTGTGTTTGATTTAGAGCACTGAAAAGTGAAAGTAAAGTTGTGAATAAAGCCTTTTTTGAGTTATTCCAAGTCTGCCTCCCACAGTGCTAATACCTGGGATTGAGAAAAGAGCGCTGTCATGGAGTCCTCATCACTGGTCGAGATCATCAGGTCCATCACCAGCCTCCAGCCTCCAGCCTCCAGCTGACACAGCAGAGGGCCCTCCTCCAGTTACGACAAGACGAGGAGCAGCACATCCATACCCCGTTCGAAGCCCAGCTGGAGGACTGGCAGGTGCTCCAGAGCCTGGTCCAGCAGGCAGGTACTGCAGCAGCAGCCCCAGTGGCTGCCACGAGCCCAACCCACATCACTCTCAAAAAGATAGGACTGTAGGATGACCCAGAAGTGTTCCTCAAGTTGTTTGAGCATGGGGCTGGCCCAATGTCCAATGGGCGGCCTGCCTTCTGCCACTCTTGTCTGTGAGAAAGCCCAGGGGAAGCCCAGCTCATGGAATAACAGCTCCCCTTGGTGAATTTCCTGGAGTACCCGGCCCTGAAGCTGGGCGATATTGGAATGGGTTGTCTGTACCCCTGGACAACACTGTCAGCATTTCTGCTCACTGACACTCCACAAGCACAGCTATCTGTTTGCATTTGCCAAGCAGCACTGGGACACCTGCCAAAGATGACTGTTAGCAGAGGGGTGTGACACCGAAGAAGTAGTCGACCTCATGGTGCTGGAGCAGTTTGTCGCCTGATTACCACAGGGGATGGCAGAATGGGTCCAGTGCCACCTTCCAGTGTTGCTAGACAAGGTGGTCCAGCTGACAGAGGACTACTTGATGGCATATCTGGCTACAGGCGAGTCCCTCCCTTCTTTCCAGCTCTCATACCTCTCCTCCTCACCCTTCCCCTGTCCCTGCAGCACAGAAACAGGGGCCAAGTTCCCAGTAACCAGTTGCCCAAACCTGTGTTTTCTCTCTCCTTCCCTCTTCCCCGTGTCTGTCTCCTCTCACCTCAGGGTAGGTGAATCCGGGGCCGCAGGTGTGGGAGTAAAGCCTGGGCCTTTCCAGGATCAATGCCATATTATGAAGGTAGGGGCATTGGTCCGGATCCCTGATGCACCCCCGATTGAGCTGGGACATATCGTATACCAGTGAGTGTTCAAGGGAGTACATACCACGTAATGGTGGATTCCGGCTGTAACCAAACCTCAATTCACCAATCCCAGGTGAGTCCTCGCCTCAGCCCGTCCACTAATCCTGGGGACAAATTGGCTAGGGTGTCAAGCATTAGTGAAAGAAATGTTTGTGGACTGGTCCCGCTCATTCCCTTTTGGCAGAGGTTCCCCTCTGGGATTTCCCCTTGGAGCAGTCATGCAACGAGACCCTGAGGCATACCTTCAACCAAGTGAGAGATATCGACGTTAGCAAATTCAGTCTAATGTTGTGCTCTCCCACCCCTATTTTTTGATTATTAAGAATTATTTTGATTTTGATTATTAAGGTTATATCGAGTGATGCAGGACACTCAAATGCAGGAAGAGGCATCCCAGTTGTTGGTCCCAAAAAGCCATAGGGAACGTTTGTGAGGCCATTTGATTGGACTGCACAAGTGCATCGCTTTGTGTTAGTTCTGGTGGAATACACAACACAATACCTGGAAGCAGTGCCTTTCCGCAACTCCACACATAGCTGTTAGCACATTTGCCTCACACCTCCCGGGTTAGGGGTTCGATTCCCTGCTCTGCCCTGTGTGTACAGAGGTTGCATGTTGTCCCCATGCTTTGGGGGTTTTCTCTGGGTTTCCTCCCCCAGTCCAAAAACATATGTTGTATGCTGATTGGCATTTCTAAATTGTCTATGGTGTGTGTGTATGCGATTGTGCCCTGTGAGGGGCTGGGACTCTGTCCAGAGTATCTCCCGCCTTGTGCAATTTTTGTGTACTTGTGCAGTTTTTGTTTGTGTGTGCAGGTAGCTTGAGTTTTTTTGCCTCCCTTAATAATTAAATGATTTTGCTTTAATAATTGCCTAGTCATATCCTAAATTCATTTAATAACATCCTATTTAATCATATCCTAAAGCGAATGTTTTAATAAGTTTTTATGGATGTGCTGAAGTTATAAAGAACATATTTGAAGCGCTAGATTTGAGTATAATCTTTTCATAGGATTTATTTCAGATTTTGACTGAAATTACTAATGCTTACACTGTGCTTATCAATTAGACTAGATTATAAAGAGATTAAACACTCAGACATTTCACTCAAAATGTCCCTTTCTAATTCAGTATCAAACAGCCAGTGACCCAACCAGTACTGGCTTCACATACAGTAAATCACATCTGCAAATATTCTGCTATAAGCTGAGAAAACAGTGAAGTCTTTATGAAGTCTGTAGGCACTATGTGTAATTAACGGCAATGACAAAGGAGCAGGGCACTGAGCCATGGCCTAATGCGTTGTTGGGTCTGAGAAAGGCATGTGGAGCACAGCTCTCATGCTGCCCGTTTATTAATGGATGACCTTTATAGACATTACAAGGTTTGACAAGTACCTCTACACCAGTGGTTCCCAAACTTTTTACAGTGGCATACCCACCAGGCATTTAATATCCCCTTTGCGTACCCCCTCTCTCAAACTGTGTTGTCTGACGATGGCATGCTCTGTTACTTTTGGGTTTTTTTTGGCCTTTTCCCCAAGCATTACACCAGCTATATCAGCCGCAGCAGGAAGAATGAAGTCCTCCACAATAGTGTGGGGTTTGCCCGTCTTAGTCACTCTGCAACTCCCCATGTAGAATGCTTCTAGAACCGTCCTATTTAGGTTTTCCTACACTGTTATAAGGGTCTTACTACTCCTGAGTTGTCTTAAATGTCTTTCAAAAAACTCTCGAGGTTTATTTAGCAAAAAGTAAGTAGCATGCTTTGTTTCTAAACATCTGCGCAGAAATGCTGGTTCCTTGCAGTTATGAAAGAGTACGTTTGCACATATACACACTGTGGCTGGGGGTTTTCTTCACTGTCAGCGTATGTAAAGC
>JANDJT010000081.1:10549978-10585697 GCA_024331685.1 Stegophilus panzeri | reverse complement strand
CCATTTTGGAATAAGGCTGTAACATAACAAAATGTGGAAAAAGTGAAGCGCTGTGAATACTTTCTGGATGCACTGTATAATGAAGTAGAACTGGGTAATAACATCGACAGGGATGCCTCCGCCACCAACATGTCTAGTCTTTTACATTTCTAATGTGTGTGCCTCAAATACTATTGAAGAACTATTTATAGAACTATTTAAGACATTTGACCTTGCCGTGACCTTGCCCCGTTTTCCTGAACTGTAAAATGTAATCAGTTCATCTGCTGGTTACCATGCTAATTCCATATAAATCATTAATATAAATCATACAATTAAAAATTGTAGTTTGCTTATTCTCATAGATACTTTATATATGTGAGAATATACTGTATAAGATCATACAAATCTATTTCAGGACTTCAGTGAAAGTGTTCCATTACAACTTGTATGATATTACATTGTAAATATTACTCTATAACTGGCACTGGTAGTTATGATTATGGAGCTCAATGTGGGATTTGGGATTTTTGATCTTTGGTACTGGGTTGGTGTTTTGGCTGGTTTCCTCTGGTTGCCGTCCAAATCTTGCTATTCAATGACAAGTTCCTGCTGGGGACCTCTGTCCCATTCATAGATGTATATGCATCTGTTGTTTTGCTGTTTAACTATGTTGCAAAAATAGCTTTCTTATCAAAAGATGCCACAGATTGACGTATGACTTTGAGACTTTTGAGACAGCACTGTCTGAACATGGAGTGAACAGTGAGAGAATATGAACACCTTAGTGTGTAGGGTGTGGAGCTATAGTAGGAACTAGATTATATCTTAACAGGAAAGGCAGAAATCACGTCAATCAGGACTAGCTGGTTTTCAAGACTAGACAATCGACAAAAGTTGTCCAAGTTGTCTCATATTCTCATAATCTAGCACTTACAGTATGTGCTCATAAATTTACATACCTCTTGCATAATCTGCAAAATGTTAATAATTGGGAAAAAAAAGAGGAATCATTGGGGGTGTAAACTTTTGAACAAGGTGTAAATTGTTATTATTTTGTCTTCTGGGAAACATGTAAATAAATATCTTATGTAGCTTCTGAAGAACAGTACTAAATGAAAAAAATAAGATCTTTAAACAAATGAACAATTTACACCGATCATCCTGTTCAAAAGTTTACACCCCCCTGGCTCTTGATGTATCATGTTGCCTTCTTGAGCACCAGTGAACGTTTACACCTTTTGTAATAGTTTTGTATGAATCCCTCAGTTGTCATAAGTGTGAAAAGATGGATCTCAAATTCATATGTTGGAAAGCGGTCAATATGCAATTTTTATTATTCCTCTTTTTTCAATTATTAACATTTTGCAGATTCTACAAGGGCTATGTACTTGTACCATGGTGTCTTTGGCTGCTGTAACTATGCAGTTTTTTCCCCTACATTGTCATTAATGTATCAAATAAGCTCTGAAGTCTGTAGTGTCTCAGGTTACCCAATTTTACACAGTAGTTAAGTACTTGATTGGTTTCAAATAAACCCTTACCTGAGTCACTGACATAAAACTCTGTCACTGTCACTGAGTCACTGCACCACACACCACACTAACTCATTTATTTGTGTGTTTTGTACTCCTTGACAACAAAATTACAGTTTGTTTTTTTTACAACTTACATTAAAAGGGTTTCTCAATCTGTTTTTTACCTGAAGGCCATTTGAGTTTCACAGTTTGGCATTGATATATGGAGGGGCTTGCTGCATATTCCCATAAATCTGTGGGTTTTATCAAAGATTGGAGATTTAGAAGTTATCTAAATCTCTGAGCCTGATTTCACAACCATTTAGTAAAGTATGTAAATGTTTTCATAGACCAAAAATGAATGAATAATTCCCACCATATTTACAAGTTTGGTAACACCAAGCACATTTTCACTTTATTTTAATAAAAAAATTTATCTGGATCTACATTTATCAACAGTTTAGAGGTTCGTGTTACACAAATGTGTTAGTGCAAATTAAACAGTTTAAACAGTGGAAGCTGATTATGCAAATTTACAAGCGTTTATCAACATAAGAGTTCCTAGTTAAATAGTGAACCCCGACTATGAAGACTTGTATGGCTTATTAGATTAACGCTGACATCCGCTATATAAATCCGCTATACAAAAACACTCGAGATGTTTTTAAAAAATAAGAAGAAGAAGAAGAATCCTTGCACTTGTAGGTCACCATTGCTGTTTACATTGCAATGCATTCTGGGTAGTGACGTCAAATGGTTGCAACGGTTTTCGTTCTCCAGTGACCCTACAGCGATATAAACATGTCTTCAGCCTTTTCAGTTTGAACCCGAGCATAACATAAGTGAGGAGGCTAATATAGAAGACATTACTCAAAATGTACATCGAAATGAAGATGATCAGAGAAGTGAGAAGGCGAGAGTAGGGCAAAATCAATGGTGTCTGTGTAGCAACTGCATGTCTATGCCAACCGAGAGTGTTTGTTATTCAAGGTAAGCATATGGATTAAATGATTGTTTTATGATGAAACGTATTCTAATATTAATAATTTTAGAGATTATCAGCTATTACCTCACTGTCGTATACTTAATCCTATTAAAATTCTGCCATCCCACCAGCACGCTGTCACCATGTTATGAACAAATGTATGCTATCTACACAGAAGGCACTCATATCTTTGGAAAGCTAAGATTCTTGTGATTGGATTGATATAAACTGTTTTGAGATACAATCACAACAGCAGCTACGTACAACGTCTCTGTCAGACACCCAACACACAAACAAACACTTATGAAACGTAGGCAACTCGCCTCATATGAACCCTCATAGTAATCCACTGATCCATAACATCCTGACAAAAACAGTCTTGTTACACTGGCAAAGGTACAAACAATCCAATTATGTAAAAATATTTAGTCCACCTTTCAAAAGAGACCAAAACCATGCATGTACTCCAAATGGTTCAAGAACAGCTTTAATTTTACTTTGGGTATGCCTTGGCTAGGCGTTTTAGGCTAATTTTACAGGAGCTTTACATTAGAGAATATACAGAAAAAACAAGCTTTACATTAGAGAATATACACTAATGAAAACAAGGGTTTGATTATATTTATAGATATCCCCTGTATCACAGCACACAAGAACTAGAAAATTACAGCCAAAAGCAGCACAGTGTGGCATTATTTTCCTGCTGCGGGGGATACTAGCATATAATTCTTTTGCGTGCTCAAGTGCAACCATTTTTGTCATATATCAAGGAGGTAACTCTGGACTTAATTTCCCAGCAGCCACTGCACCATACTACATCATTGTCACATGACCACCTGCACCTGTATCATGTTTCTGTTTAACGAGCACTCCTATATATAGCCACTGTTTGTACTGCTCTTCCTTGTCTTACGCATTGTCTATCTTGACTTGTGTCCCTGTACCATGTTTTGTTTCATAGTTTATGTTTAGCCTTAGCCATAGTATTTGCCTAGTTGTCTTAGTGTCTTTGTTTTGTTCTTTGTTTGTTTATTAAACTGTTTGAAGATATGTGCTTGCTTCCGGATCCCTCTTTGTAACATGACAGAATGTGAGACCTAAAACTCGGAAGCAGCAGATTCACCATGAAATACCTGGGCTTCACTCTACCACCTATGTTCGTGGAGAACTACGCTATGCTATGCCAACAGGAGGAGGACATGCAGGAGTCCGGGTACAAGTGGGAGCCTGTTGACTGGGCTGGTACCATCTCCCACCTCCCTCCCCTATTATGGATCTAGTCCAGCCTTTCGGGTCAGCTGAGGATGTCGCTCAGTCC
The DNA here is from genome assembly GCA_024331685.1 of Stegophilus panzeri. Classification (NCBI taxonomy): domain Eukaryota; kingdom Metazoa; phylum Chordata; class Actinopteri; order Siluriformes; family Trichomycteridae; genus Stegophilus; species Stegophilus panzeri. The sequence goes on along the minus strand of JANDJT010000081.1, from coordinate 10,581,898 downwards.
CCCTGGTTGGCTGAAGACGTTGCTCTGTGTCCCGACACACTCAAGTGCTCCCCTCTGTTCGCCAACCCTGTGCACAACGCCGCTGTGCTTGCCTGCTCCACTGAGGAACTCGCCCTGCTTTTCTGCGCCGCTGAAGGCATCGCTCGGCTTTACCGCTCCACTGAGGAAGGCACTCCATTTTTCTGCCCAGCTGAGGACACCGCTCCGCCTTCCTGCTCGGCTGAGGACGCCGCTCCGCCTTCCTGCTCGGCTTAGGACGTCGTTCCTCTTCTTTGCTGTGCGCTGTATGTCACTCCCCCTTCCTGCTCCAGGGAGGGCATCATTTCCCCCTTGTGCTCTGCGGAGAGCATTGTTCCTCCCTTTGGCCTCGCAGAGAACCTTGCTCCCTTCTATGGCCTCGTGGAAATTTTGGAGCTTCACTCGGGCCTTGCGGAGAACATCGCTCCCCTCTCCTGTCCTGCTGAGGAAGTTTTCCCGCTGTCCAGCCCCGCTGAGGACGTCGCTCTGCCTACCTGCTCCGCTGAGGACGTCGCTCTGCCTACCTGCTCTGCTGAGGACGTTGCGTTGCTTTCTCGCCCTGCTGAGGACGGCGCTCAGTCTCCTGGTTCAGCTGGGGACATTTTGCCCAGGGGGCCAGGACCACCAGAGGGAGGGAGTGCATTTTGGGCGCTCCGGGAGAAGCGCCCTTGGGGGTTCTGTCATATATCTAGGAGGTAACTCTGGACTTAATTTCCCAGCAGCCACTGCACCATACTACATCATTCACATGACCACCTGTATCACGTTTCTGTTTAACGAGCATATATAGCGCCACTGTTTGTACTGCTCTTCCTTGTCTTACGCATTGTCTATCTTGACTTGTGTCCCTGTACCATGTTTTGTTTCATAGTTTATGTTTAGCCTTAGCCACAGTATTTGCCTAGTTGTCTTAGTGTCTTTGTTTTGTTCTTTGTTTGTTTATTAAACTGTTTGAAGATCTGCACTTGCTTCCAGATCCCTCTTTGTAACGTGACAATTTTACGTCATCGACTCAGAGTGCACTGCACATGTCATGTAATGTTGGCCTCTGTAGGTTAAAATATGAATTAAATATTGAGGCTTTTTAAAGTTATGAACATATTTCATGTGTTTCTAACAACGTATTTTAGTTGGAGAGGGCAATTATTGGCCAACAAGTCTTCAGAGTCAGGGTTCCTTTTAAAAGATCACTTTCAATATTCATTTTGAGACATTCAAGACACAATGTATTTTGAGGCAATGCATTCCATATCACAAAATATCTTATGTGGTTTTTATATGTATTTGCTAATTTAGCAGAAATTAACTTAAATTTATAGGAAACTCAAAATACAGTGGTAACTTGGATTGGTCCAGTAGCGCTCTTTCACTTTCCCATCCTCCCTCTCTTTTTCCCTTTGCCTCTTTTCAGTTGGGAGGCAAGTCACATGGTTACTTTCATCCCAGATTGTTTGACATACAAGACAAAAGGAAAGAGAAGTCAAAAGCCACAATCCCTAAAAGACAAAGGCTATTCTTTTTTTTTTTTTTTTTTTTTTTTTTTAATTATTGTGAAGTGTACAGATGTGGTGTCAATTTTGTTAAATGCACAGAACATCTTATTTAATTTGTACAAACAAATCAATATTCATGTTCAAGATTTAGATTTGGATTCTGTACTGTACTATACTATACTATACTATACTATGCTATAATCTAGCAATTACTAGTCTGACAGTAGAGACTCAAATCAGGTCAGTGGTCCCAGTTCTGTGTATATGAAATTCCAGGTGATACAATATCATATTCATAGAACCACTGCTATCTCACAATAAGCTTGTCTTTAAAAATATTATTTTCAGGCACAATGGCCATTGTTATGTAAACTAGAGTCACATGGGATGTTGTGGTTTGACCTCAGTGGGTGGAATCTATTATTATAGACATAGAGTAACCCCATATTGTGGCTAGCTATATTTGTGAATGTTAGCTAGCCAATGTTACTTCAACTACTTCAACAATGGCACAAATACATATCAATATGGACACTATGCTGCCCACTATGGTATATCATTTGGACAAAACCTATTACAGTATGTTGTGTGGTTTCATGAACTAAATATCCCAAATTACCTGTACCACTGAAATCCATCATAGATATACAGTAGATAGACACATTTTCATATATACATATGTTTAGACATTAAGTTATTCACTTCTTAATACATGCTAGAAGTGTAGAGTGTGCAGCTGGCTCACCTGCATTGTGTTCCTGGTCAAGGTGTGTATTATGGACATTACAGGGCTGATGTTGCACATCCTCCCTCAGGTCCTGTATGCTTCCTGGCAACTCATTTTGCACACACACCAGTGGCTGTGCTCTCACCACTCTGGACAGACCTCCTCTATTCTCTTCAGCACACTTTGATGGACTAGTTCTCTCCCATGCTCCTGAAATATAATACATTCTTCCAAATGACCTTGAATCACAATGACTCTTTCTTTAAAATAATGTAGCAGGCCCTACTGGCCTAAAAAATCCTTTTGTTACAATTAAATACAGTTACAATTATTTTAAAATACCCAGTATATCTAATCCTCAATTTAATTATTAGAGGTATCCACAAAGATTATAGAAGTAGACACACAAAATCCATACCATGGGTAGGAATCCTTCTAAAGTATGTGAGTAGACATACAATATTAAAAGTACACAGTTTTATTTAGATTTTGCAAAATGAATCCTTTTTACTTACTTTTTTTTAACCTTGCTCATCTTAAGTCCAAATGAACTGAACACACTTTCCATATAAAAGCTGATTTTTAATAAACTCTCGCAAAACTTTCCTGTGTGGCTTTCTGTTTTCCTCACTCCTGCTTCGTGCCCATGGATTATTTCTGTGACGCTTTGCAAACAGAGATGTTAGAATGTAAACATATACTGAAGTTTCAGTCTATCAATAATCCTACCCCAGTGTAAAACATTGTTCCTGCTTCTGTCAATCATTAGCCTTTCCCCTGCCCCTGTTTCAAATCCAATCCCTGTTTCTGACAATGTCTGAAGCATTGGTCCTGTTTTTGCCTCTGTATCAAAACTGAATCCTGCTCATACCACTATCTCAATAATTGGGCCTTTTCCTGCCCCATCTCCTGTCTCAGATTCAGACATGGCTACTGCCCTTGTCTTAGAGAAATGCCTTGCTACTGCTCCTATTTCAAATTCATACCCTGCTAAAGCCCCTGTGTCAGATACAGGCCCTGAACCTACCCCGTTTGATACCCACCCCCTGCCACCGCCACTAACTCAGATTCAGACTCTGTTACTGGTCCAACTTCAGATTCAGGCCCAGCTACTTTCTCTAGCTAACATTCAGGTCCTGCCCCAGCCCCTGCCCCGCTCTCAGATCCAGGCTCTGTTACTGGTCCTATTTCATATCCAGGACTTGCCCCTGCCAACGTCTCAGATTCAAGCTGTACTAATGCCCTCTCTCCAATCTAGGCCCTGTTACTGCTTCTATTTGAGATCCAAGCCCTGCTATTGCCCATCTTAGATTCAGACCCTGCTATAGCCCCTGTCACAGATTCATGCTCTACTACTGCTCTGATTCAGGCCTGGATACTGCTCCTATCTTATTTTTGACTGCTGAAATGACAACACCACCCAGTGGTTCATGTCCCCTACCTGCCCCGCCTTGACTTTTAATCCAGATGCAAAAATGCTAAGAATTTTAGTCATGTTGGTTGAGTTGTTGAGAAATGATACTGCCTAACACCTATGCAGACACACCCTGATCCTAATAAATGAGTTAACTGTCTTTTACTGCACATAGGGGCAGTAGTATCCTGTAGACACTCACATTCCAGTAAAGAGTTACCCAATACCTGAAATTCTGACTCAAGACCTCCTACTTAAATCCCTTTGTATTTGTCTGAGGACGTACTGAGGAGCGTTTATGTATGCAAAACTTACGTTGCTTAGCAGCTGGAGCCACTGTGTGATTTCGTAACTTCCTCCCCATGAAGTTCAGAGACAGTGTGACGTTCTCTGCTCTGGAGTTTAAATGCATGTTGTGTGTGTGTGTGTGTGTGTGTGTGTGTGTACTGGTCTGCAGACAGAAACACAGAAACCACAAGTGTTACATTTAAAATAATATTCTCCTGTACCTATAATGGATGTCTATGATGGAGCTGACTCACAAGGTGTAAACTAATCACAAGCTACACGCATTGATGATGAAGGATGATTACATGTTGCACACAATGTACTGTATACTTAGACAATCATCCCAGAGTTCTTGCACACAAGTAAAATGTTTAATAATGGTAATAGTGAAAATGGGTTAGAGTAAAGTGTGAGAAAGTGGGGAGTGAATAGTAGAGAAAAAGAATCACTGACCAGAGATAAATAGATAGATAGATAGATAGATAGATAGATAGATAGATAGATAGATAGGTAGATAGATAGATAGATAGATAGGTAGATAGATAGGTAGATAGATAGATTAGTCTTTAATTGCTACTGCACCAATCAGTTCATCAACAACAGGGTGTCTGTATGGAAACATGGATTCTGTGTAATATGAAATAAAAGAAAAAATTCAAAGATGAATTACCTGTTTGCAAAATGTAGATATTCCTCAGGTCTGGTAGGCAAAACCGCAAGAGAAGAAGTGGAAAAGCTGCTTGTTTCAGTGGGATGCTAAATATTAAAGCAGGAGGATGAGGTTTCAATTGGTGTTAGTTTGCCTGCTTGGCCAACGCAGACTACTGACTGTCATCAGGTTTCCAGTGTGTGTGATACAGATTGTAACCTGATGCATAGATATTTTTCTCTCTCCTGTCACACACACACATACACTCAGGTCATCAGTCAATTTTATGAATGCGCTTTAATAAATATTTAATGCAGATTTTTGCTTTAAATGGATCATTAAAAAAATAAGTCTTGTATACGACCTTTAATAGCAGCTAATAACAAGGAGAGAAAAACTCAAGGTGTGAGAGAATGATAATATTAATAATGATAGTGATTAAGGAATAAAACACTGAGGGGTTGTGTAGTTATAGAACTATTATCAACACTGAGGTGGTGTGATATGACCAAATAAAGGCACAACCTGAAGTGTTTTATTCCTTTTATATTACAGCATTTTTCCAATTATATATTATTATTATTATTAAAAAAGAATGCCACATTATACATTTTATTACTTTTAATGTTTTGGATGGTCACAAAACAAGTTACTTATGTTATAACGGCTATAAACATTTGCTCCCTCACTTCATTTGAAAGCCTGTTGTTACCAAGACCATAACGCATTCCTGTGTTGGAAAACTTACAGTTACTTAAAGTTACAGCTTTACCCCGATTTAAGCCCCCAAACTGGAGACCCCTCTCCTCACAGAACTCAACAATCATATGTTTTTGTTAAAAAAAAACAACACATAATAACACAGCCCTTTAAATGGTCTGCACTTATATAGTGCTTTAATCCAAAGCGCTTTACACTGGTTCTCATTCACCCATTCACACACACACTCACACACCAATGGTAGCAGAGCTGCCATGCAAGGTGCTAGCTTGCCACTGGGAGCAACTTGAGGTTCAGTGTCTTGCCCACGGACATTTTGGCATGTGGAGTCAAGTGGGCCGGGAATCGAACCGCCAACCCTTCGGTTAGTGAAGAACCCGCTCTACCACCTGAGCCACAGACGCCCCTTCATTATTAGACATACTGTATGATTAGATAACATGAAGCATCATATACGTAGGTTCCTGTGTAAGTGGTTACTAAAGAAACAAGCGTTTTAATATAAACCTGTGATTTGCCTTACACCTGGAACTACTGTAAGAGCTACTGTTATAGAAAATGAATCAAGACCTTCTGACCAATCAGAATTGCGAATTAAGCAGCGCTGCTGTTTAAAAATGCTATGAAGCTTAATCACCAAACCAGAATGTTTTTTTTTTTTTAACACATCACTAATCAGACCCGAGAGGGTGAATGGAATATAAATTGTTTATTCACAGCTACAGTACAATAAAACTTTAAAAACTAAAGGTGCACCAAGACTTGGAACAGCATAATGGAGAAATATTCATGATATACTATAAGTGTTCAGTTGTTGAGAAAACAAAGAAAGCAGTGCATCACAATCTCCCAGAACAGGAACAATACCATCACAATAGCAGGTGGAAAACATCTGGGTTACGCATGTAACCCTGTTCCCTGAGAAGGGAACTCCACATTGCATTTAGCATACCACTATGGGAGCACCCTCGCGCGTGACCGGCATCTGAAGCTTGTGTAAAATCATGCCTATTTATAGGTGTGATCAGGTGATGTGGCAATTAAGTGCGTCGCGTGATTATATATATGGCACCTGTGAACCGTGCCATCAGCCTCTATTATCTGAAGCGAAGACGCGATTCACAGGCCTGCCCTGGTATGACAAAGCTACGCAACGTCTCGTTCCCTTCTCAGGGAACAGAGTTACATGCGTAACTCAGACGTTCCCTTTCAAAGGGAACTCCACGTTGTGTTTAGCATAACACTATGGGAACGAGAATACCCACTCCGTCATACCGAGGGTACGGCCTCCAGCCCATGAGGGAGGTGTCTGTCATTACCGTCTTGCGCTAAGGAGACACCTCTAGAGTGTGACCCAAGGCTAGAAACTGGGGACACTTCAAATTCTCAGAGCATGTAGGCATCGCCGCGTGACACTGATTACTCTCAGAGGTTTTGTCTTCGGACAAAATCCCCAACTTCTCAGCCACCACTGAAACGGTCTCCTTTGCAATAGGCCAAATGCCAAGATCCAGCTTTATCTTGCTCAATGTTGATAGGACTGACCCTACACATGTTGGGGATAGAAACGCCCTCATCGTAGTAGAATCCTTATAACACCTAGAAAAGTTGCCCACTGCACTGGAGAAAGCACACTTTTCTGAGGTTCAACCTGAGCCCTAAGCTCCTCATGTGGGCGAAAACAACATCTCGATGTTGAACCACCAGTTCCCTGGATCATGCTAGAATTAACCAGTTATCCATGTAGTTTAGTACATGGATGCCCTGGAGTCACAGTGGAGCCAGAATGACATCAATGCACTTTGTGAAGGTGTGAGGGGATAAAGCTAGCCCGAAGGGAAGAACCCAATATTGGTATGCGTTGCCTCCAAATGCAAACCTCAGGAACTTCCTGTGACTGGGCAATATTTATATGTGGAAATATGCACCTTTTAGATCTATCCTCACAAACCAGTCCTCAAATTGAATATGTGTAACTATAAGTTGAGTACAAGAGTACAGTTCAGATGACGCAGATCTAAAATTGGTTGCGTATTCCTCTCTTTTTTTGCGGTCCAGGAAATCTGTAAAAACCTCCCTCCCTCAGGGAACGGGGTACATGTTCTATGGCCCCTTAGTCCAAGAGGGATCTTACTTCCTGCACTAACATTGGGCTCTGCTCTTTTGCTTGTATTTTCTCATTTGTAAGTCGCTTTGGATAAAAGCATCTGCTAAATGAATAAATGTAAATGTAAATGCTCTGTGCTGACTACTGTGGTGAGCACACATCTGAACCAGGGGGGTTGAGCTCTGAACTGGACTGGGTAACCCTTTTTGAAGGTAGACAGAACCCATGGAAACACATTTGGCAGTAGTTTCCACGCTGCCAGATGGTCTTTTAGTGACGTTAACTTTTCCACATTCTATTAGAGGGAAAGCATCAGATTTTTGTTGCCCTGTGACAGCTCGCTGACCAGAGAACACTGAAAACTTGGGACAGCCTTGGCTAGGGGAGGCCCTACAGTAGTACTGGGAGCTAACTGCCCTAACAAGCTCATTTCCCCTGATACATCCCTCCACAGCCCTTCAGGACTGATCCTCCTTTGTCTGCTTGGCCTTTATGACCATTCTCAGATCAGGCCTAGTATCAGGCCACGATTGTGGCTGCCCGGTTCCCCTGGCTGTCTGCGGGGGAAGCCGGACTGCCGTACTCGCCTTCTGTGCCTCCCTCGCACTAGAGCTGCCTAATTGTAAGGCTTCACAATGCGCACAGTCAAACCTCTCGAGGGCTGCCTTGGCATGCTCCAAACCTAAATACTTCACACAGAAAGTGTGCAGTCATCCCAGTGATGAAACGGGAGCAAGGCATAACACACTTTCTGAATTCTCTCACTCATATTTTTTTTTTAAAGGGACAGAAAAGAAAAGAGATTGTTTTTTTTGGAAAAGATAGAGAGGAAATGAAGAGTCTTTTTGCGAGCATTTCACAAACGACCGACATGCAGTCTCGCTGAAGATAATAAGGCTAACGGCACGGTTCACAGATGTCGTTAATATATCACACAACGCGCTTAATTCCCATGTCACCTGATCATGGCAGGCCTATAAATAGGCATGATGTTACACAAGTTTAGATACCGGTCACGCACTTCTCACAGCGTTCAGCTAAACCAACATGGAGTTCCCTTTGAAAGGGAACAAGGCAAGTACCTAATGAATTCTGATTACATACATTTAACTAAAGTGAATGAATGATTTTCCTATCAAAGTTTGGCTAGATGAAGAAATTAGCACAATCTTGTGTGTCAAAACAGTCTGTCTGAGTGAAACACCTAAGTCAGTGCTTCAGCTTCTGTGATACTGGCTATATGGTTGTGAGTTCAAATCCTAGCCCTGCCAGAGAACCAATGTTGTGCCATTGATTGTGATTCTTAACCCCTCAGCTTCTCAACTGAATTCTTGGACTTTTGCCTCACGTTGGATAAAAAATTCTTGTAATAGGATTAAAAAATACAGATATGCAATGACTTTATATGTTGAGTTCTCAGAATCCAGAGTTCTAGGTGGATTGTCCTTCAAAAATAAAATGCAGCCTGATACTTGGAGTGCCTGGACTGTATCGACACACCCATACAGTGCCGAACTTCAAATGGGATCTGTTTTATGGTCAGATGAAACCAAAATAGAACTTTTTGGCAATAAACATCAGAGGTTGTTTTGGTAAACACAGAGAGGTAGCCATATGGAAAAGTACCTCATGTGCACAGTTAAATATGGTGGTGGCTCTTTAATGTTTTGGGGCTGTTTTTCAATAACATTTTATCGAGCGTTATACCAAACATTTTTTCGACTGTTACCGATAAAGGTGTACCATTGATAAATACCAATACAGTTTTATCGACCAGCCCTACCTCCTTCCCATGTTCTTTTTCTCAATCAATAGCAGCGGATACATGTCAATTAAAAATATTTTTCTTGGGTTGAAATATGAGACATGGCCAGGATCAATGGCTCCTAATCGTTTTTTATTTTAGATTATTTTGATTATTATATATATATATATATATTTATATATATATATATAGATTATTTTGCCGTGGCCCCAAGCACATGACTCATCAATACATGGCATTGCAGGTCAGCTTTTCACTTTTAGTATAGAAAGCTGAACTTTTGATCCATGGGAATGGATTGTTCATGGCCAGTGGTTTTATTAATCACTTGCCTTTTGGTCATACTACTGCTGCTGACTGCTTCAAACATAATAAGTACAGTTTGAGTAATTCTTCACAGAGTTGAGGAAACCCTGAGTCTTTAATGTACCTCTGGTTTGTGTTTTGTCCTTTTAATGAGAACATAAGCACTTGTAATCTGTTTCCACAACTCTAATCCTCTAGCCCATCAGGCACAAACAATCATGCCATGGTCAAAATCACTGAGATCACATTTTCCCCCATTCTGATGTTTGATGTGAACATTACCAAAACTGCTGGTTTGGGTATTGGTTTGCTGCATTACTTGTACCTGCCACACAATTGCCTGACAATTGCATGAATGAGTAGGTGTACAGGTGTTTCTAATAAAGTGCTCAGTGTATTCTCATCTAATATTGTTAATATGTCACACAGAAAAGATGATTCCAGGAATGACTTATAAGCCCTGTTGTCACTTCCTTCAGGAGAGCACTGTGTTCTGTGTGGTCTTTCGTTGGTTTGACTGTTTGTAAGACAACCTTTGAATGTTTAAAACTCTGAGTGTGAATTAGAAATTGTTAGTAAGAATCTGTCTGGTACTTAGACTGATTAAGAATATTGTGTTTGGTTTGTCCTCTTAACTTGTTTGCTCTGGTCTGTAAATAGTTTTGTAAATACTGTATATGAACTTGGGGAAAATAAGGAGTTGATGCCATTTCTGTTACCCACTTTTGGTCTTTGTTTTGGGGTAGGTAGTTAGGGAAGCTACTTCTTTTTTTCTTTTCTTTTGTATAGGTAAAAAAAAAGGGTTGAATTCTGTAGTGACTTACATTTGTTATTTTGGCCTGGTCAACTCCAAAAACCATTCCCTATGTGTGTATGTATGTGAGTCTGTGAGTCAGTCAGTCAGTCAGTCTGTGAGTCAGTCAGTCAGTCAGTCTAATTCATGGGGTGCCAAAAATTGTTGCACACCTATATTTAACAAACATTTTTTTTGGTTAAACCTCTGCTGTTTGCAATTGTTTGATATCCATGAGAGCAGATTATTTCTGTGAATTATTTTGAACAAAATATCATAAGGATAAAAACTATTTTTCACAGCCTTCTTTGCTCATATTTACCATGGGTGCCAATATTAATGGAGGGCACTTTACATGCAAAATCTGAACTGAACACTTCTGCCCTTCTAAGTCACCTCAGGAAATGTATTTTTTTAACTATTGCTGCTGTATGATTAGCCCACTGTAGGTCAGATTGTACCCAGAGTCAAAGCACCTTGACAGCATCATGAGATAATAATAATAATAATAATAATAATAATAATAATAATAATTATTATTAGTATTATTATTATTATTATTATTATCTGTTGTCCAGACAGATGGAGAGGCATAGAAGGATGTCTCATAAATGGTACTGAATTTAACTGGGTTTAGTGTCATATACTGCTAAGGACCCAGCTGTCTAAGTTATCCAGAACTGACTGGGGAGATGCAGCTGCATGGCACAGATTGATGAGGTTTAGATCATCCACACACTTCCAGTGATTTTCAAAATCTTTGGCAGCACCACTGATCAGCACAAGAAAGATAAGAGGCCCCATTAAAGTACCTTGGGCCACACCCCCTGTGAGCACTCCCCACATTAAATGTATTAAATGTGTAATAGGCTGTTTTTATTTTTAAATGTTCAATTAAATATTTTATATATTTAATATGTTATATTGTTGTTGTATACAGCTTTTAACAATATGCACAAATGAGATTTAAATGAGATTGTCTAAATGAGAGTCAGTGGTGACAAAGAAAAACTCCCTTTACATGAGGAAGAAACCTTGAGAGGAACCAGAGGAACCCAAAAGGGAAGCCATCTTCTTGTGGGTGACACCAGATTATTGCAATTATAAATAATATTTCTTCTATAACTGTATACTACATAGTCAAAAAGTGCTAATTGTGTTAACTGGAACTTGACTATGACAATTCATTATAGTTTTAATGTAAAATATATTGCACTGAACTGAAATTATTAACTTTCAGTGATGGAGACTTGAGTGCAAACTGTTCTTAACAATTGTAGTCCTAAGGCTCTGCAAGGAAGAACATCCACAGCCATCCTTATAGCTTCTATGTTGTATAAGCCAGAGTAATCTCAAGGTGACATTTAAACTGTCCGTGTGGGGCCATCCTTAGCAACAGTGAGTGATTTTCAGGTGACGAAAACTCCAAACAGAAATAGGGCATCAGGATGGATCATGCATGTCCATAGAGCAGAAGGAGTCAGGAAGAAAAATCAATTAACAAAAAAGAAGAAAAATCAATTAACAAAAGGCTTGACTAACCAAATATGTTTTCAGTCTAGAGTTAAATACTGAGACTGTGTGTATGTGTCTGTGTCTGAGAGAAAGCTCTGCCCGTTGCTGCAGCTTTCAGACAAAGAGTCTGGACTTTTTGATCGAAGTAGGCATGGTGGATCATAAAAGGCCAGAAGTTCACTCAGGCACTGTGACGCAAGACCATTCAGTCCTTTATAAGTTAATAGTATTATTTTATAATCAATTCTGCAAGCCAGTGCTGTGTGATAGGGGTGATGTGGTCATATCTTCTGGTTCTAGTAAGTGCTCTGGCTGCTACATTTTGGACTAACTGGAGCTTGTTTATGCACCTACGGGAACATCCTAGCAGCAATGTATTACAATAATCCAACCTAGCTGTAACAAAAGCATCAGCTAGTTTTTCTGCATCATGTAGTAACATTATATTTCTTATCTTAGCAATATTTTTTAGCTAAAAGGCTATCCTAGTAATTTACCTACATAAACTTCAAATGAGAGACTGGAGACAATAATCACACCAAGGTTTTTCACTGTGTCATGTCACAGCAAACAAGTGACTACCTTTCCCATCCTGCACTGCGGCCTACATACATGGCCGTAATGGACTGCAATTCCCAGAACACTCATTCATTCTAATCACGCACACCTGCATCCAATCTCACACGCAATCACACCACACTTTAAAAGGACTTCCGAGGCTTTCATTCTTTGCAAAGTATTGAGTGTTATCACCATACCAAACGTTTGTACACTGTTCCTCATTTTGATTCATGTTCTTTGATCTTGTTTCTTATTCCTCGTTCTCGATTCTTGCCTTGCCTAGTTCATGCCTGTTTACAGATCACCTGACCCATTGCCTGTTTCTTGACCACGCTAATGTCTCATGATTTGGATTTGTCTGCCTGCCTCTCTTTATTAAAAGCTCTTATCTGCACTTGCATCCGTCCTAACCTTCATTACGTGGAATATGTGACACACTGCTGCACACAACGTAACTGAATGTCCATCCAGATTTACTAAATACTAGTACAAATACCCTGAAAAATACATAGAAATTTATTTTTTTTAAGAATTGTTTACACAGTGGCATCAGCATAAGTGTATCATGTGGTTAAGAAAACCATCTTTGGAAAACTGCATTCTAGTGCTTCACTGTTTTTATGTGGGCCTTTTTATGTGGGCCTCCTGTCAGTCTGTTCTCTCGGTCTACTCAACAGTATACTCTGTCAGTATACACAACACCCTTTTACTCCACCCTCAGTCTAATCCTATCTCAGTCTAAGGAAAACATGGCTGGTAAGTGCCCAGCATAGACAAATCCTTTTACTGTCAGCAAAAAACATGCCATGCTTCCAAAAATCTTACTGATAAGAATTTTGTAAAAACTAGAATAAACATTGATAGAGATTTTCCATGTTGAACAAATTTATAACTGGTGAAGGGGATGAAGTTGTATGCAGAATTAGTATTGTTCCTCCTGAACATGTATGCAAACATAATCTGTCCAAAGTGTTTGAATGTTAGCTAACTCTCATGCAGCAAATGATGCTAACAATGCTAATTAGCTAACAGCAGTAATGACAGTCATCTGAAAAGCACAGTGAAATCAAATCAGTATGAGCTGAATTCTGCATGTGTTTAGTGCTATAAATTGGCTGTCAAGCTGTTGAATTGCCTAATGGTCAAAGCCACAGGTCAGGATGAAATGCTAATATGAAGTGGCACAAGATGTACATGAGTTAAACAATATTAGACAATAAGTCACACAATATTAGAAAATAAGTCACACTAGATAAGTCATATTTAATGGTATTTCCTAAATAAATAAAATGACACCTGTGGAGGGGAGAGCAGTACTGTAGCCCTTTGCTGATGCTTATCTTCTAGCTAAGTTTCTGAAAGAGCAGCCACTCTGATATAAAATAGCTTCAGGCCACACTATTCACTGCTGCTAACAACTTGTGAAATTGTGTTTTAGCTATGAAATAGGATGACATGTTAACTCTGCTAATGAGATGTAGGTTATATTGAGTATTTTATTTCATATCAAGCAAGATTAGAGGAATGCTGCTTCTATGCATATCCTCTCAACATGCTGATGGTGTGCATAACCTAAAAGTTGGTCTCATTTTGGTCTTATCATATCACAACACATGATGCCAAATGTAGTTCTAATTATACTTGATAAAGCTCAGGCACTGCATTCTGTATGGTATTTGTAAAATTTACAACCCCAATCAATTAAACTGCAATTCTGAAACTATGATGTTTGTTCTTCTAGTCTCTCCCACCATTCTCCTGTATGAGGAAATATGAACTGCATTGTGGCAGTATGGCCATGCTTCCTAATTCTAGCTAATTTCTATTCCAGTCTTGTAAAGCTTGGCCCTAATTTTCCTTAATGTTTTTACTTGCTGATGTATTTTTTAATAAATATCCAGCAAAATCTGTCTTTTTTATTTTGAAAAGATTTTTGGTTTTCCACTCAGTGATAAAAGAAAAAGGGATTTTGTGTGCGCAACCCCATCTTTGGGAAAAGGCAACACCAGAGTTTCTGCAGACTAAACACAATTTAAATAATAAAATGGGCACCAAGCACATGACACAGTAAAAACAGTTATGTTTAAATTGTTTTAAGTATCTCAGTGACTGTCAGCTGGAAGTCTCTCATGCCAACACACTTCTTCTAAAGTTTTGTATAGCACTAAATGAAGATGCCTTGGCAAGTGAAACTGATTCTATAGCTATTCCCTCATAAGCGCAGTATGAGCGAAATCTTCCATCACCTGGACCATTTGCTTATGGCTTTTCACAGACCAGCCCATCCTCAGCGGCAGCTCTTTACCCTCCGGGAGACAACATCAGAGTATAAAAGGGGGCCTTAGAAACAGCCAGGGGAGTGCGTTCTCTCCATTTCTTTGTCCCCCACAGACAACGAAGATTACGAGGATGACAGCGCTGCTTGGATGACTTCCACTTCGCCTTTCAGTCGATGAGATCATTGCCTGGATCACATCACGCCTCTGCTCAGCCTCACACTTGACCTTTTCACTCCCCCACTCCTATCCCAATCCACCTCAAGCCACAAAATAAACACCCAGTTTTTGCTCATCCTGGTTTCCTGTGTGTCTGTGCTCTGCCTCTTGCAGCACTGAGTTGCTACACTGATGGAGAATGTGGGTTTAAGCACAGAAACAACCATGGACCCCATGCTGCAATATCTGTTGGCAATCCAAATCCAACAATTGTCAGTGACCCAGGACCTAACACAGAGCCACAGAGGAACTCCTTGCCCAAAGAGGACGCAACACCACAGCCACCACTCCCCTTCCTGATCCCTGCCGAGATGCCCAGCGCCTGCTGACAAAATTAAACCCCGGAGAAGACGTCAAAGCCTATCTTCTAGCATTTGAGCGAGTTGCCCAGTGCAAGAGATGGGCAGAAGAGGAGTGAACACATGCCTTCGCTCCCCTTCTCTGTGGAGAAGCACAAAAAGCCTACTACGCCCTCTCACCTGCTGAGGCCAAAGACTATAAAACCCTAAAAAGTGAGATCCTGGTTTGCTGTAGACTGTCCCCCACCCAAGTGGTAGCAGAGTTCCACCAGTGGACCTACCAACCCAACATCATGCCCCATACCCAAATGGACACATGAATACATTCTGGTTATCGCATTGAGTTCATCCAGGACATGGAAGAATGGATAGACAGAGTGGCAACGATCGTCCATGACCACATGGAGGCTGCACAAAGGGAACAACAGTAGACATACAGCTGGCCAACACAGCCACAGGCATTCTAGCCTGGCAATCAGGTACTCCTCCTGCTACCCAACGCCTCATGCAAGTTCCTGGCTCAAGTATATCACATTAACCTCCCAAAAAAGATGGGTTGAACCAGCTCCAGTGATGTCTGCCTTCGCTGCTTTGTGCACAGATCCCAATGAGCGTACCCTGGTCCACTGAGGAGAAGACCTCAGCCCCACACAGAGCCAGGAGCTGACAGAACTGTGGACCAGCTCACCAACATCTTCTACTCCACCCCTGGGATGACATATCTGATCCACCATGAGATCAAAACACCCCCGGGAATGGTGGCAAGACAGCGGCCCTACTGTGTCCTGGAGACCTGCCGTCAGGTTGTCAAGGAGGAAGTGGGACAAATGCTACGGGATGGGATCACTGAAGAATCTTCTAGTCCCTGGTCCAGCCCCATTGTGGTTGTGTCAAAGCCTGATGGAAGCTGGCAATGAGTTCAGGAGGCTCAATACAATATCAGAATTTGACAGCTATCCCCTGCCTCGAATGGACAACCTCATGGAGTGGCTGGGGAGAGTCCGGTCCACCTCCACCCTCGATCTCACCAAGGGTTACTGGCAAGTTGCACTAGCTCCAGACACACTAAAGCCAAAACAGCCTTCAGCACTGCCAGTGGCCACTGGCAGTACAGGGTTCTCCCCTTTGGCCTTCATGGAGCACCCACAACATTCCAAAGACTGATGGATATCGTCTTATGACCCCACCACCAATATGCAACTGCATAACTGGACGACATGGTAATCCACTCCACCACCTGGTTGGATCACCTATTCCATCGCAGGGAGGTACTAAGAGAGCTTCAGAAGGCAGGGCTGATGGCCAACCCAAAAAACCCCACTCCTGTCCCTCAAGCCACTAAATAAACACCCAATTCTTGGTCATCCTGGTTTCCTGTGTGTCTGTGCTCTGCCTCTTGCAACACTGAGTTGCTATAATGTCTGCTAGTAAGCTGAATATAAAAAGGAATTTCACCTTTCAGCATGACCGTGACCCAAAGCATACATCAAAATCAACAAAGCAATGGCTTAACAAACGAAGATAAATATTTTTGAATGACCTAGCCAGAGCCCAGACCTGAATCCAAATAAAAATCTGTGGGGTGACCTGAAACGAGCTGTGCACAGGAGATTCCCTTTCAATTTGATGGCTCTAGAATGTTTTTGCAAGAAAGAGTGGGAAAATATTGCCACATCAAGATGTACCATGCTGATAGACTCTTACCCAAAGAGTGGTGTAATAAAATCAAAAGGTGCTTCAACAAAGTATTACTTTAGGGGTGTGCACACCTATGCAACTAGGTTATTGTAAGTTTGATATTTTTCCTTTTTTCCCTAAAAAAGTGGTTTTTCAGTTTATTTGTATACATTCCATGTTAAACATGACAGTATAATGCATATATAAAAGTGCAGTAATCCATACAAACATGTGCTCAGGTGCACAAGTATAATACAAATGTGTTTTTTTCCCCAGAAATTTTCATGAATACAACATTTCATGTGTACATGTGTCTATAAAAGATTTAGGAATAAACCTGTTTGTAAACAGCTTGATACAAAAAAAGCCCATTGACAGTTTTAAATAAGTGTGAAGATTTTAGAAATTTTGGGGCAGTGGTTGTTCTAAGAGTGGTCTACCATGGCCGACCCTGCACTCTGATGCCAACTTCCTTCCAAGATGAAAAATGCAAACAAATGACTACTGTACTGTACACATGTGTAAATATGAACATGAAGTAACTTTATTTGTATTGGCCAGTTCACTCAAATGTGTAAGTCTAAAAAAAAAAAAAAGAACTGCAGTGAGGGGGAAAAGTCTCCAAATTAAAATTTATTAACCCCAAAACAAACCCCCAAATCTATTAAGATAATGTCCATAGGGATGTTTTATTTGTCATGTTATGGGCAAGGCTGTGATTTGTGGTTATGTCATCATTTTGTAACATCAGGAAGAGCTGCCAGTGTCATAACTAGGATCTAGGTTTCTCCAGAAACTTTCAAAAAATAGATTAGAAGAGGCAGCTTTTCATCTTTAAACAGTGCCATTTGTCATCAGTGATGTATCTACAAGCATGCTTGCATCAGATGCGCATAAGGTTTTTTTTTTTTTTTTAAACATCTGTTTCTTTTCTTTCACTATTAAAAATGTATCCATCTCATAATGACAATGGAATAGTAAATGCTAAAGCATTTTAACAATTATATTTAAACAAAGGTAAAAAACAGAAGGGGAATTACATTAATTCTGTGTTTATAGCACTTTTTTTTTTTTTTTTTTTTTTACTTTTTATCTCATCCAGGAGCAATAGAGACTATTGACAGAAGGGCAACGTCAGAAATACAAAAAATGTTTTCACATCACCTCTCGAATATCTATTCGAAATGTTGATTAAACTACAATCAAAACAAACAAAATAAACAATATGATAAACATTGAGAAGGAAAAGGTGATGTTTCTACAGTTCCTAAACAAGAGTACAATTTTTTATTTTTTTTTTTTAAAAAGAGGCAAAGATGAAGCAACAAATATTGACAGTTCACATGAGAAATTTGCTGGTTTTGAATGGAATTGTTATGTTATCCATGGTTGTTTGCTTTTGTTGTCCAGAACCACTGCTGTACATTGGGTCAACTGAAAGCAACAAAATGGGAAATGTGTCCAGAGAACAGTAAGCACAGAGGAAGACGCTGATGAGTGCTTCACGGGGACATGAACGACTGAGTGCAAAGTTTACCTTTATCCAGGAGAAAAGTTCCAAACAGGGTAGGACATAGAAGTTCTTGAAAAACAGAGAGAAAGATATATATATATATATATACACAAACATTTTTACAAATTGTTGTGATGCATTGGGAGCTTGCCAACAAGCACCACTTCTTAGGTACAGCACATTTGCACTGGATCCCATTATACACACACTCACTCAAGTCCTGTACACAGGTTTGGGTGATCGGTGGTCATCAACTTCAACACTTGCCTCTATGAAAACTCCAACGTCAGTGTCAAAAAGTTCAGAAATGGAGTGAGGAAGCCATCTACTGGTGGGGATGGACATAAAAAGGATTTTCACATCCATCTCAGAACATAATGGGAGGTTTGGAGTATGGTCTATTCTCTGTGACAAACACAGGAAGAAAATGAAAAGCATGTTAGATTATTTCTGTTCAGGTATTTATGGGATATAAAGTAAATGATAAATGTTATATTTAAATTAAATTAATTTAAATTAAATTAATTTCCTTCCTAATTTCCCTCCTATGGAGTATCTTAAAATTACTGTCTCAGCATTCACAGTTTGGGGAATGAGTAATTTAACACAAGATATTGACATGAAACCCCAGATCAATATGAAACCATTAATTAACATTTACATATTCAATGTACCTGTGCCATTGAGCAAGATGGATTGAATATTGTAAACAAATGTACATTTCCCACTATATCCAGACACCTTCTATTCATCTAAAAATCACACACACATGAATTTCATATTATAATTCAGGGGAAAAGTTCACATACACCTAGGCTAAAGACATTCAATCTCAATTTTTCACTAATTTCATGTTACCAAACAGCTCTTTTGAAAAGTCAATTAGGGCATCTACTTTGTTCAGATAAAAGGTAATTTTAAAACAAATGATTAGAGACAAGACTGTAGGTAAAAAGTTTTCATACAACAAGTTGACTATCTCTTTAAACAGTCTGGAAGATTCCAGAAATAAATGTAATGATTTTTCGAAGCTTTTAGAAGCTTGGTCAACTGTCATAATTAGGACAATGGTTAAGACTCTGGGTTACAGATCGGAAGGTCGAGGTTCAAGCCCCAGCACTACCCCTGTTGGGCTCTTGAGCAAGGCTCTTAACCGTATCATGCCATATCATGGCTGACCCTGCGCTCTAACCCCTGCTTCCTAAAAAGCTGGGTGTGACGTTGGACCAGAGGTATGAGCCCCAGAGAAGAAGATCGCTCCTCATACGACTGCCAGTGGGATGCTGAAAGGAATGTTCCCTTTCAGAACCCCTAGTGGTTTGGACAGGATCAGCACGTGGCTGAAGGGCTTCTTAGGGTCAGAAAGTCTCCAAAACTACAATCTGAAGTCAACTACATCACCACAAGTTGTTTGGAAGGGTTTCAAGAAAAAAGCCTCTACTCTCATCCAAAAACAAACTCAAGTATCTTCAATGTGCCAGACACTACTGGAACTTCAAATGGGATCTGTTTTATGGTCAAATGAAACCAAAATAGAGCTTTTTGGCAATAAACACCAGAGGTGATTTTGGCACACACAGAGAGGTAGCCATATGGAAAAGTACCTCATGCCCACGATTAAATATGATGGTGGTTCTTTAATGTTTTGGGGCTGTTTTTCTGCCAGAAGGCATTTTGTTAGGATACATGGCATCGTGGACTCTATCAAATATCAACAGATATTAAATGAAATCCTGACTGCTAGAAAGCTTAAAATGGGCCATAGTTGGATCTTCCAGCAGGACAATGATCCAAACCTCAGGCATTATTGGATAGACTCAGAGCTGTTATCTTGGCAAAGGGAGGTAGCACAAAGAATTGACTAAAAGGATGCCAATAATTGTAGCACACCAATATCAATTATCAAAGATTTTTTGGGGATGAACCTGTGTTTGTTTGCAATTGCAAAGAAATAGCCTTTTGGAGGAGCGTTCTCCAGTAAGATGGATCAAAAAATTTAACTGTTTAGCCATAATGATCAGCACTATGTAAGATGTGAGGATTTTAATCTAAAGAACACCATGCAAGAATGCTGTGACGCATGAAAGAGAAGCAGTATCATGTTGTGGGAGTGTTTTGATGGAAAAGGGACTGGTGCACATAAGAAAATAGATTGCATTGGGAAGGAGGATCATCTAGAAATACTGACGCAACACCTCAAGACATCAGCCAAAAAGTTAAAACTTGGTCACAACTAGGTCTTCCAGCAGGACAGTGAAAAGCATGTCCAAAATTGCAACAAAATGGCTTAAAGACAACAAAGTGAGAGTATTAGTGTGGCCATCACAAAGCCCTGACTTGAATCTCATAGAACATTTGTGGACTGAAATCAAAAAGTGTGTCAGAGCAAGAAGGCCCCCAAACCTGTCTGAGTTAGACCAGTTCTGTTAGGAGGAATGCCTAGGTGTATATTTGGTTGAAACATTTGACCTCAACTGTATGCCATTCACAGGGTACCAGTGCCAAACTGAGGCTTGCCAGTATCAACTAACATACTAACAGAGATGCTCAGATGAAAACATCAAAGATGTGTTTTCATCATGCTGTGAAATTAACTTAATTGAGTCATATGACAACAACTGAAATGCAGCACCTAGTGGTGAGTGAGGGGATTCCTGTTGGATCATACCTGGGGGTCACACTGTTCGTACATGGATTACTGATTTAACTGAATTTACATGATCCTGTTTTTTTTATTTCATTTTTTGTCTGTTTTTTAAACCAGATCCAAATCAAAGCTATTGTTGGACTTGTTGCAAGACAAGATGTCTGTCAACTCAACCTGCTAATATACAAACAAGTTACAGCTCACTTTAAGTAGATGAACATTTCATACAAATTCATAAATTAGCAAATTTTCATATCTTCAGGGGTGGGCTGAATACTTATGTGAAGTATCTATGGCTGAATATGTAATACTCTATCTTAAATGTAAACAGTAATGTATTCATTTACACTACTTAAAAATGATGACATATTTGGATTACATTTAGAATACGCATTTTAAAGGCACAGTTAGAAGAATTACAATGTGTGTTAGGTAATCTTTTTGTCTTATTTTGCTTCTTATTGATCAAAGTTTTGGGTTGGTAGAAGTAATGAGGTTGTTA
This sequence comes from Stegophilus panzeri, assembly GCA_024331685.1. Lineage (NCBI taxonomy): Eukaryota > Metazoa > Chordata > Actinopteri > Siluriformes > Trichomycteridae > Stegophilus > Stegophilus panzeri. Next base: position 10,560,409 of record JANDJT010000081.1, on the reverse strand, counting down.
CTTTTTCATTATATACAGATAAAACAACAGGCAATCCTTTAACATTTACACACATTAAGTATTTTATAATAAATTTAAACACCTTGGATTGGTTAACAAAATCTATAAAGTAATCAATGTATGTTCTGTTTAGGTGCATGCGAAGATGCTTGAAGAATGGGGCTCCCAACTGAAAGTAAATGTGTGACATCTTTTATTTATGAATTCTTTTTTTGTGTGTGTGTGCAGCATCAGGACTCTATGACAATCGGACTCACTATGCTTCCTTCCCCTAACTAACACACACACACACACACACACACACACACACACAGACACACACACTCGCAGACGCACCAATTGCATGCCCATTTTATAAGTGTGTCTAACCTATTAACCACATTATTCCATGTCAAGTTCTGCTGGCTTCAGAGTTTTATGTAGTCAGGGTTCACAGCTGAAAAATCACTTTGTTAGCAAATAGCTCAAAGCAGTGTAGACAAGTTAACCACTTTTTCCACTCGATTTTACTTGACTTAGTTCAATTGTAGGATAATGGTAATCTGATAGGCCTACTCAGTGAACAGGCACACATACATAAATATATGCACACACATTGCACACATTATCACATTGAAGAAATAGCTATACACAACCATTAACTACACTAGAATTACATCTGGAATTACAGGACACCAAACATTGACATATTACTTCTACTTTGATTAATCTGAATCTTCTACTTATTCACCATTTTTCCTTGCCAAATGTATGGGCGGCATTTTGGCTTTAGTGTTTTTAGCCTGAGCATCCTTGGTTGGCCATTGTACGGTGCTCAGAAAATGGTGTTTTGTAAATAGCTATGAGAATTTGTTCTTTCATCTCTGCCTTTTTGTGGTCATAAGGAGAGATGTATTCTAAAACTATTCTAACAAAATTTTATAAAATAACTGTAATTTGAATATAGATGTTTCAAAATGTAATGAGGGCTGAATACAGTTTCTTCATTTTTGAATTCTGAATATGTTACGCTGTTAGAACCCAATCCTGCATATCTTAGCTTCTGTTTGTTAAGAGACATACAAGAGACATACAAAGCGGGCTCTGAATGGAAACACTGCACTACTTGCATCAGTATCTTTACTTACTTTAAATGAGAAAAATTCTGCAACCCCTTATCTGGCTCTGGAATGTTTATAAATTGGGGGGAAAAAAACGTGGATGATCCACAAGGACTAAATTAGGATAGTTTGAGCCACATATATAGATTTGATTGAGGGAGAGAGGGCACTCCTGTTTTGAAACAACCTCCACACCCATTGACCCCATATTTTGTATTGGCTTCTCCCCAGAAACTACATCTCCTTTCTGCTTCTAATCCACACTACCCTGTTATGGTACAACTTAATTTTTCACCCCATATTTATCCTATGCTCCCAATTGGTGGATTGCAAACTTATAGATATTAATTGTCCTCAAGGGTTTTATATGATGCATGCTCATCCAGTATGTTTGGAGTAGCCAGAGAAGGTCATTCTGAGTTTTGAGCACAGTTTTGCATCATTACCAAAGTTGGAGATGCAAGACAGCACTTTCCCAAATAGTCTGAGCTTGTGATGGTGGCATCAGAAGACACAGTCTGTCTCAATATGCCCTCAGCACTCATGGTCCACCTTTTTAATTACTTTTTGTTCTCAGTTTTTCCCTACACCCCCATCTACCTACCTCTGCCACATTGCACTTCTCTTAATCGGCTTGTAAAGTGGACACCTTTTGTGTTCAGCAGTTTGCTGTTAGAGCCACTTGTCTTGATTAATTAGAAAAGGCACAGGTTGGCGTAATGGGCCAACACTGGCCTGGAACCTGAGAAAGCGTAGAAAGCTTTTAGCTTGCTGTGTGGGCTCTCTGCAAGGACAATCAAACCTAATGAAATCAGTTGTCAGTGCTAAGCTTGCAAAACTGTGAAGTCCGACTTGGGAGTGAAGCGTGAGCTAATTAGATATTTGCTTGGTGTAATGGATAAATGTGGTGAGGTGGGGTGGGGAAATGCTGGAGAGTTGTAAGGGGGGACGGTTTGGACAGCACACTCGACCTAATTAGATTTTTGCTAGACATAATGGATAAATGTGGCAGGGTGGTAGGAGTGTCTATGTCCTAATCCACAGACACTTTGCATTTGAAGGCACTTTTACCAAAGGCTTGGTACAAAGCCTACAGTCTTTACAGCCTGAAGAGACCTTAAACCCTGATTAATAAGCTCAGTAAATTCTTAAATGTTCTTATAGTTTCAGTCTTAACATGACTGGAATATTAATATCTTTATTGATGATGTAAATCATGATGGTAGCAGCAGAATGAATTCAGAAGTTTACACGAACATTTTGTCTTCCAATTTACATAGAAATGCATCCAAATTAATCATGAGGAACTTTATAATGTAGCTAGAAAATTATCCAAAACACACTGCCAACTCAACAAAGGACTTCATCAGTGGAAAAAGTGGAAGGTTTTAGACCGGCCAAATCAATCACCAGACCTTAACTGAACTGAGTGTGCATTTCACCTCCTGAAGAGGAGACTGAAGGGAGAAATTTACTTCAAGACTTATCTGTTCCTATACTTTTGCTCATGTGCTACCCTGGTAAATACCAGGAATATACCCCACCCAACAAATAGAATTTATTATTTACATGCAGTGCTATTGTTGTTTTAAAAAAAAGTAACATGAATCCATTTATTACTATTGCCAAAGTGTTAATATGAATATTTCATATGTATTGTATGATCACATATATATCAAATCAAATATATCAGAAGTGTCAATTTTGCATTGTTGCCATTTTGAGCTCATAAGAATGAAATACCAGAACAGAACCTCTGTATCACTGCTGTGTACATTCTTGTGCAGGACTCTAGTACAAACTGAACTGACTCACACACATTTCACAAATACATACAAGTACACAAATATCCAACCCATTTTACCTTGCATGGCTGAGTCCTGCTGATTGCCATTATGCTCAGGTTTCACTTCTGGTATCACTGCTTCTGAAACCAATCAATCACAACACACTGTCAGAAGTTGCTAATTGTTCAACCAATCACAACACCAACAAATCAGAGCACACATTTAAATATATCAGTTGTAATTACTTATGATAAATTAAAAAAAAAAAAAACATTTGGGTGGTCTTCTGTTAAAAAACATTAACTAAATGTTTTCAATAAAAAACATTAATGCTCAGTTGCTTATCATGTTTTTTTGTCACAGCAGAATTTCACTACAAACTGCCAAATACTGAACAAACTGTATTTGCAGTTACACTTTACCATCAGGGATTTATTGTCTATATTTAGGACATTGTCTATATTTAGGACAGGTGTGATGGTCGGGTGTCCATATACTTTTGACCATATAGTGTATGTGATGAAACAACAGATACTCTCAGTACAGGGCCCATTTTACACCCAAGCTCTCAGATGAAGATGAAAGGCATATTTCTCTTAATGAATTTGTATGGTGAATAATTATCCATGCACTCTGAAAATCACTTACAGATGTAAAAATACACTTAAACTTTCAAATCTTTCCCTGTTCACATTCTGCTTCTGGTAAGATTAAACAAGTAAAATAAACACAATTAAACAAGTAAAATCAAAACAACAAGTAATTAGGAAAACAGTTTACCTCTTTTCATGGTTTAAATGTGTGCACATTTAGACCATTTATGATAAGCATCTGCCTCTGTTTCCTCCTCTATCATTAGTATGCTAATGTATCACTAATAGTTGAGGCTAATATGGAAACACCAATATCAGCATTGATAAGGAAATATGAGAAAGAAAAGAGGGAAGAGGACTAGAAATAGAGCAGGAAAAATGGCTGAGAGAGTGGAACAATGGATTTGAGAGATTAAAGGAGAAGAGAGCTCCCTCAAATGAGAATGGAATGGCAATAGAGCATATAGTTCTAGAAACGAATCAGCAAAGCACCAGGAAGTGAGGACTTCTTGAGGTCCAAGAATTCACTTTAAAGAACTATAACTCTGATTAACTTTTGAGAACTGCAAATTAAAACAAATTGTATAGCATTTCTGAAAAGTGATCATAATACTTAGAGGACCATATTAATTTAATAAATATCAGTTGCTATTGATCATCAAAGTGTTTTAAGAACCGACGTACTGCCATTAGAATAAACTACATACTGCATCACAATTTTACAAGACTATTGCCGGACTACCATCAACAGAACTGCATTTATCTTGTAAAACATTTAGCTTGCAAAGCAGTTAGCATTTATTCACTGTAATCTCTGATGGGATGTAAGAATTTTACTGCAGAGAAAATGTTTCAGTGTCTTCTTTTATTAATACTATTGTTTTGTGCTTTCTAAAGTCCAATGGATTGCTCAGATATTTTCAACACTTTGATAATGGTGGTAGTCACTCAGTTTCAGAAGACACCCCTGTACTGAAGGACGTGTAAATACACTCCCCACTGAAAGTATTGAAACAGCAAGGCCAATTCTTTTGTTTTTGCTATACACATTTGGGTTTGAGATCAGAAATATGAGATATTATAATAATATAACATTTCTCAGGACTTTACCCCCCAAAGTGCCCTGTGACGGACTGGCATCCCATCCAGGGGTTATTCTAGCCTCACACCCAGTGTTCCCATGATGGGCTAGGTATCTGTTACAACCTTGACCAGGATGAAGCAGTTCCTGAAGATAAATGAATGAATATATCTTCAAACTCACAGATAAATTAGGGCCCAAGCACCAAAAGTGCACAGGGCCCTATTGTTTTCCTAAGTATTCTTTTTTTCCAAAGGTTTCGGGGCTTTTGGGGCCCTTAACATGTTCAAAAACTTGGCACATGGTGTGTGAAATTCAGCACGCATATCAGAGATGTCGGCCATTAGGCCTGTGCAAAAGGTAGCACATGGGCATGATGGGGGGCTCTGCAGTGCCCCCTTTTACATGGTGCAAAAACCTGGTGCATATATCATACATACTTGTACATATATGTATGAAATTTAGTACACATATTGTTCTCATCGACCCGAACAACTTTGGCACTGCATAACAGAAAGTCGGCCATTTTGGATTTCGTGAAAAGTGCATGCAGTGAACTTTTAAATACTCCTCCTAGGGGATTCACATGATTGTCACCAAACTTGGTCAACTTATGCCAAGACATTGAAGATGCTAAATTGCGAAGGGATTTTTTTTTTTTATCTCCAATGGTTTCGCCATGGCAAGGCAATAAATTTATGGTCGAAAAAGGGAAACAGGAAGTGTCTCATCTCTTCTGCATGCATTGAGTGATTTAGATCAAACTTGATGTTTGATCACAGGGTTGATCACATGGATGTGGCTATTGTGAGTCATGGTCATAGCATGACCAACTGACAGCAGTATTGTAAGTTTGTCACTTAAAACAGCCTTTTAAATAGTCTCCTTATATTTACCCGAATCACTTCAAACTTGGTCAGTATAACATCGACACACGGCTAATTTAAAATGTTGATATTTTAAATAGTGTTGCCGTGGTAACGCATCAAATTTTAATACTCTTTTCTTTGTATATTCGGGGGTTTTGAGGCTCTTAGCATGCTTAAAATTTCATGAAAGTTGGCACACATGTCAGAGTTGTTGGTGGTTAGGCGTAGGCAAAAGCTAAGACATGGGCATGGTTAGGTTTAGGGTACTGTTGGTATAGTGTTAGCTCCGCCCAACAGGAACTAGTTCATTTTGGATTTAATGTGGATTTTTTGAAAATTGCAGGCTCTGAATTTTTAAATACTCCTCCAAGGGTATTCATACAATTCTCACCAAATCTGGTCCATACTATGCCATGGCACTGAAGATGCTAAATTGCAAATGGATTTTTGATAGCTCGATTGGTGTGGCCATGGTGCGGGATTAAATTAATGATAAAAAAGGGAAACAGGAAGAGTTCAGACAATAAGTGCATTGTCTGATTTAAATCAAATTGGTGTTGTATGTTTGGTTATGGGGCTGATCACATGGATGTGGCTATTGTGGGTCACAGTCATAGCGCCACCAGCTGGCAACAGGAAGTCTGACACATACAACAGATTTTGCAATAGTCCCCTTATATTTACCTGTTTAAATGCAGATATAATTACACTTAATCGTTGCATAGCTGTTACATTGTAATTCAAATCAAATAAAAAACTAGGAGAAAGACACATAAACAGAGCTATGTTGCACCCCCTTAAATGCATGTGCCCACTACACATTACTTCACTACAATTAATTAATGGCTAATAATGATAACAACATATATCTCTTATGTTCTTCATGCATTACGTTACCAAATATGAGCTGTATGTTTGTACATGAAAGCGGCTGTAAAACCTTAGACCTGGGCTTAATCTAACACATTAGCACAAAACAAGTTACTCTATAGCACTTGCTTCATTATGGATTGTTTTCATTCATGCACGGGGTGGCGATGGTACCATAGTGCTTGGGCCTTTCATCACTGCTTGCAGCTATATTTGGATTTAAAGTTCTATATGCCAGTCAATCATCATCTATTTTGAACAGGATGAATGTAACACAGCCATCTTGGCCAGCTAATGTTCACAATTTATTTGGACAATTACAGTAAAAAACAAACTTTAAGTCTCATATAGTGAGCTTGAAAAGAAAGAAAACTTTCCACTAAGCTCAATAAGATTAAGTGGACAAACCAAGATTAATCTATTGTACTAACTGGTCTTCTGTGTAAAGAGTAGAAATCTAATATTCTAACTAACATCATATAACATTAAAGCACATTAAATATTACATACATTAGTTGGCTACAAGCAGTGTGCTTAGTAATCTGAACCTTTAAGTGTAAAGTAAACTCTTGATACAACCTCTGGAAGAAGAGACACACCTCCCTACCTTAACCAATAAGCATTTGCCTAAAGGCTGTTTGACGCAGAGCACCAAAGATATATATGTTGTGCTGTTAGCTTTGTAGAGGACAGCAAGTTAGCATGTCTGGACGACTCTGTGTCTGCATCTTCATGGAATATGCTTCAGTGCAGAAGTTTAAATCAACCATGTCTGTTGTTATGTCTGAGGTCTGAATATCAATGTGTGTAATTTTGGAATAAATTCAGCACTCCATGTGTATAACGAAACTCTGAATATGTCCCACACTTAACAGTGGAATAATAGTGAGATACTGCCAGTATAGATAGATAGAGAGATAGATAACTTTATTAATCCCAAAGGGATTTATAAAAATTCACACAGTAGGTAAGTAGAAATACCTAATGTAGGTAGGAAAAAACATCTCTGCTGTAACTGGCTGCCAGTTACTGGCACCATCTTGAGATAATAATGTATCTATATACAAACTCTGTGTCATCTGTGCCTCAATACATCCATGAATCCACTGTCATCTTCTGATCTAAACTATGATGCTGCATGCAGCAACTCCAGCTAATACAATAACTATGGCAAGTCAGCATCTGAGACAAAAGGTCTCTTCTTGCTAGGACAAAAAAAAATCAAATGGTGTGCAAACAGCATTTTCCCGTAGGAGTGAAAGAAATAGTTGGAGAAATGGATAAAGAGAGATACCAGCGAAAAGATGCGCACCATTGAGACTCATGCAGAGGCTCTCTGGAGAGGTAGTTTGTTTGAGGGCCTGTTCCACTTGTTCTCTCCTCTTTGACTCAAAATCCAGCGCCTCCTGTAGTTTCCTCTTCACCTTCTTCTCCTTCTTCAGACGCTTCTGGATGGTAGCTGAGGAGGAGTGGGAGAAAGCAAGAGGGAGAGTGAGTGGTATAAAGTGTGAACTAGCAAGAAGATGTGCTATGCTGTTACATTTGCCACTTTTCATTAACTCTCACAATTTGAAAATTTACACCTGTAAAGTTGAACATGCTCAATTATCACCAGAAACACTGTGGAGCCCAGTGGGTTCTCAACAACTTTCAGTGGGAGTTTGTACAGTAACACTATTCTCAGTTTGTTAACCTTCTTAATATGTGCACAGTTTAATGTAGTTAAATAAGGAAGAAATTAAATTAATGGAATGAACAAAAAATAAACACATGAAGAGACTACATGTTCAGTTTTTATACCAGTTGTTTTGACTGGAATAATCATAATATTTAAGACCTGATTTATTTAAAATAATTCAAAACTGAGGGTTCAAGCATATGGATGAAAAATCTTAAACTGCAACTGGCTGCTCATTCAGCTTTTAGATGCTAAGAACAGCTGCATTTAACACCATCTCCATCAACTTTATGCAGTGTGTGACAATTCTTGTTGAACAAATGTAAGTAGAAGTAATTTTGTGTTTGTGTGTGTGTGTGTGTGTGTGTGTGTGTGTGTGTGTGTGTGTGCGCGCGCATTATTTCACAGCAATTAACAGTTCTTTGAAACACACTTTGAGTGACCCACCTACTAGGACACACACACACACACACACACAATCTATCTCTGGCCTCTGCCACCATCACTTCTTCCTCACACCTCTAATTACATGCATTTGCTTCACCAAATCCTTAAATTCTGCACCATTAAGAGCTGCATATGAATATTTTGCATGGCAGCAACAGCCATGGCTATGAAATTATTGTAGTGTTTGTACATATTGTTGGAGTTGTTATCAAGTCGGCTTAATTTTTTTGCACAAATATGGCAGTCGACTCTGTAGTAAATTGCACAATTGTATTCCTTAGACTTAGAACTTAAGTCCAAATGTAATGCTTAAGATTGCTCACAGTTCCACTTTTAGAGTCTATTTATTTATTTATTTATTTATTTATTTTTATATAATTATATATAACATTTTTAGGGGGTGTAAGTAGGTAAGTAGGTGTAACTAGGTACGTATAGTATGCATGCAGAACATTTCAGGTTTGAGACTTCTCATATTTTTTTATGGGGACAAGAAAGTGCCATTAAAAAAAAAAAATCCCCTCACTTTTGGGCTGAATATTCTAGTGGGTGACTAGATACAAACCTGAAATTTTCATAGAAATAAGTCCTCTATAGTAGCATTCTGCTGTAAAAATTGTGAGTTTGAGGTTGGAGATAAACTCTGCAGGACAGTGGACTTTGAGGGCAAGATTTGAAGAACCAGCCTGATCTAATATGTTGGCACAGGCATGCAGTTGGTATACCTGAATAGATTTGATCCAAATATGGAATTACAGTGTTCAATTGGGTGTTTTACAAATGATTGGTGTCATAAACAGATCTGTGGTGGTGTTTCTCCTGTAATAAAAACAATAATTGACTACAGCTCAGAAGTTATTGCTTTTATCACAGGAGAAACAACACAGATCTGTTTACGACATGTTCATTTGTAAAACACCCAAATGAACACTGTAATTCCATATTTGGATAAAATCTATTCATGCATACCAACTGTACAGTTGTACCCACATGATAGATCAGGCTGGTTCTTCAAATATGGCCGGCGAGGTCCACTGTCTGGCCGAGAGAACCTCAAACTTTAAACTCACAATTTTTACAGCAAAATGCTACTATAGAGGATTTATTTCTGTGAAAATTTCAGGTTCATATCTTGTACCCCACAAGAGATATTCAAAAGTGAGGGGAATTTAAAAGAAAATTGCACTTACTCACTGCCATAAAACAAATTAGGAGAGAAGTCTCAAACTTGAAATGTTCTGCATGTACACTATACTTACCTAGCTAGGTACCCCCTAAAAAAATTAAGACTGAGACACGAACCCTTCCCTTTATAAATTGACCCTAATAGTGGAACTGTGAGCAATCTTGAGCATTACATTTGGACTTAAGTTCTAATTCTAAGGAACAAGAATCTGCTAAATTGTTTATATATGTCCATGTACCTTTAATGTGCTCTAGAGATCAGCTTTTGTTCCAAGGAGCTACTAGGACTACCCTGAGCCGAGATATTCAGGTTTCTGTAAACAGCTGCAAAACCAAAATTTGTGTGCCATGACACAAAGATAGCCGTCATAATTAAACCAAGGAAAATAATAATAATAAAAAAACTGGTGGTTTTGCAATGCCAATAAATAGATGTAATCACTAAAAAAATTAAGAAAATTTAAAATGGTCGAGCAACCTGCATTGGACCACTTGAGATAGAATGGCCCCTTCCAAACATGAGACACATTGTGAATTATATTTCTCAGTCATTTGGACATTTCTTCCCCATGTTGAGAATATCAGAAAGTATACACACAAACACATCTTTTGCCTGTATGTACCTCGGCTGTGGAGCTCAGAAGTGAGCTGCCTCTCCAGACTCTCTCTCATTTCTCGTTCTCTGTACAGCTCCAACTTGAGCTCTTTCCTCTCCTGCTGCACCTGTTTTTCCTGCACACGTGCATTGTCCACTGCTACCTTTAGCAGACCCTGCTCCACACAAAGCGCATTGCTTTAATACACAGTAAAGTTTAACATGC
>JANDJT010000081.1:10502007-10513746 GCA_024331685.1 Stegophilus panzeri | reverse complement strand
CCTCAAGAAAAGTATGCTTTCTCCAGTGCAGAGGACAACTTTTCTAGGGGTTATATGGGATTCTACTATGATGAGGGTGTTTCTATCCCCAACAGGTGTAGGGTCGATCCTGTCAACATTGAGCAAGATAAAGCTGGGTCTGGGCATCCCCTCCAGTCTCTACAAGAGATTGTTGGGCTTTATGGCAGCAGCAGCCAACGTCATACCTTTGGGCCTGTTGCACATAAGACTGTTTCAGTGGTGGCTGAAAAGTTGGGGTAACCTCTGAGAGTAATCAGTGTCATGCGGCGATTCCTATGTGCTCTGAGTATTTGGAGGTGTCCCCAGTTTCTGGCCTCGGGTCGCACTCTAGGGTATCGCAAGATGCAAGACGGTAATGACAGACACCTCCCTTACAGGCTAGGGTGCAGTCTTAGATGGCTGTCCAGCTCATGGTCTTTGGAGCGTCCCTGATCTGGAGTGGCATATAAATCGCCTAGAGATGCGGGCCATATTTCTAGCACTGAAGTTCTTTCTTCCTCAATTAAAAGGTCACCATGTGTTACTTGTGACAGACAAGACAGCGGTGGTCTCATATGTCAACCACATGGGAGGGTTACGTTCACGCCCCCTGTTCAGACAGGCGCAACTAATTCTTCTCTGGGCAGAGGGAAGGTTCTTGTCAGTGAGTGTAATGTACATTCCGGTCAGCTGGAATGTGGGGGCAGACATCCTGTCGAAGCAGGGGCTGAGGCCTGGGGGTTGGAGGCACCATCCACAAGTGGTGGAGTCCATATGGCGGAGGTTTGTCCAAGTGGAAGTGGATGTGTTTGCCTCCAAGGAGACAACACACTGCCCGCTGTTGTTCGACCTCACTCCTCCTGCACCAGTAGGGCTGGACGCTATGTGGCACACGTGGCCGAGGTCACATCCGTACTTTTTCCGCATGATCACTCTGCTCCCACAAGTTATAGCGAGAGTTCACCAAGACCGTCTACATCTGCTGCTAATAGCATCTTGTTGGACAGTTTGAATATGGTATAATCGAGATAATATCCCTGCTGGATGGCACTCCTTGGGAGATTCCCATCCGCAGGAAAATACTGTCCCAAGCTGGAGGGCTGATTTATTACCCTTGGCCGAAACCATGGAAACTGTGGGTCTGGCTCCTGGGGGACACCAGCTAATAGATTCTGGTCGCACAACTGAGGTTGTAGAGACCATGTTGAACGTTAGAGCACCATCCACAAGGAAATTGTATGCGCTCGAGTGGCGACTCTTTGTCTCATGGTGTGAGGAACGTCAGCTAGACCCAGTGAACTGCATCAATAGCTACAGACCTGGAGTTCTTACGAGGACATTTCTCAACAGAGTTGGCTCCTTTAACAGTCAGGGTTCTATGTGGCCACCATTTCGGTCAGCCACGCCCCTATTGATGGAGCCTCTGTGGGGCAACATCCTCTAACTTCGAGGTTATGTGTGGTGTCAGGCAGCTGAGGTCCATGTGCAGACCACGCATACCTTCCTGGGATCTTTCTGTGGTCCTGAAAGGTCTGTCAGGTAACCCATTTGAGCCCTATGAGTCAGCCTCTGAGAAGCTTCTGACTCTAAAGGTAGCTCTTCTGCTGGCCCTGACATCTCTCAAGCGAGTAGGAGATCTACAAGCTCTCTCTGTTGCCCCTTCCTGCCTTGACTTTACCCCTGGATTAGCCAAGACCTTCCTGTATCCTAGGCCAGATTATAGTCCTGAAGTGCCTACATCTGCTGCCCAGCCTGTGGGGGTGCTGGTGCTATGCACCTGCTTTGTCCACTAAGGGCTCTCTGTACTTACGTCCACCACTCCAGCCAATGGGTAAGTCAGAGCAGCTGCTGGTCTGCTTTGGCAGCAACAGTAGAGGTGATGCTGTGTCAAAGCAGCGCATCGCTAAGTGGATAGTGGAAGCAATCTCTATCGTTTATGAGGTGTGCAGTCTTGCTACGCCTCTGGGCATAAGGGCTCATTCCACTAGGTGGGTTACCTCCTAGAAGGCTTTGTCTAAAGGGGTATCCTTACAGGATGTGTGTGCTGCTGCAGGGTGGTCTACGCCACACACGTTCATTCATTATTACTGCCAGGATATTCATTCCGCCCTGGAAGCAGCTCTTTATATGCAAGAGAGCTGCTCTCCATTTTTGGTGTCATGGCACCCCCTTCTGGCTCCTTGGAGTCAGAGAGGGTGTTTTGGCTTTCCATAACAAAAGGAGTCGCCGCAACATGAACTCCAAAATCCAGTGGAGAGCCGGACCCGATAAACACAGCAAGAAATCGAACATCGCTCATCTCCCGCTCCTCTTACAGATCCATTCATGATCCCCAGGAGCTGGCTGCCTCGACAGTGGCCAGCCCCGATCCGTGAGGCTCTGCAACCCAACTCCCTTCGGCCAAGAAGAGAGTGAGCCATGAGCAGAGCTGCCTGATTGTAAGACATTCACAATGTGCACAGTGAGACCTTTCAAGGGCTGCCCTGGCGTGCTCCAACCCTAGACACTTCATACAGAAAGTGTGTATCCCCCTGTGATGAAATGGGAGCAAGGCATGACACACATCCTTAATTCTCTCTCACGTATACTGTTCTCTTTTTTTTTTTTGAAAGGGACAGAAAAGTAAAGAGATTTTTTTTTTTTTCTTTTTTTGAAAAGACAGAGGAAAAAAAGATTTTTTTGTGAATGTTCACACAAATGACCGACATGCATTCTTGCTGAAGATAATAAAGATGATGGTGTGGTTCACAGTGGCCATTTTATATAACACAACATGCTTAATCGCCACATCACCTAATCACGGCAGGTGTTACACAAGCTTCAGGTCACGCGTGAGGGCGCTTCCCACAGCGTGAAGTTGTGCAGAGTTGAGAATAGGGAACAACATTTGTTATGTGTAGATCACAAGAATATTGAGTCATAATCACGAGAAAACAACTTCTTATGTCGAGATCATCGAGAAATTAAATTATGATCAGAAGAAAACAACAAAGAAAAAAATTTGCATAATAATTTGAAAAACTTTTGACAGTTTATTAAGGTAGGTTAAAGCTAGCTTCTACTTAACATCTGATTCAAATAACATTTTTTTTATTTCTGAATGACTTCAATAAATAAAGATGCATGTAAGGTAGGAAAAGTATAGTAGCTGCTCCAAGTAGCTAGATGGTTTGGAACTGTTACACCAGAGAAAAATATGTGAGCTTGTATAGGATGCAAGCTCTGTTTCCCCTTAATCATTAAACTTACACACTACAACATCATTAAACACACTACAAAAAGATGGAAGCAAGAATGAATCAGGCTGAGGAATGATTTAGCAAAGGTGCTTGGTGGGATGGTTACATATGGGTACAGATTTGTCAGAGAGACACTGAATGTTATATGACCCTGATATGGGGTTTAGGAAAGACTTGGGCAGTGTGTGTTTGTGTGTGTGTGTGTGTGTGTGTGTAACAATTACCCAAGGCTTTTTTTAAAGGATGCCATTGACCTATGGAAGCTGGCAATTCCGATATTTTAATTTTGAGATAACTACGGAAGCCCTAAGTGGCCATGTATTATTAGTTTTCAATGCTAAATGTAACATAAAGCCATCCTTCTTTGTGGATTTTATTACTAAGAGACTTCATATTTTCATATTATGTAATGTGTAAACCATGACATTTATGAGACATTTATGTGTGTTTGGGAAGGGGTGATAGATAAGAAACTAGCTAATCTCCCTTTTCTGAAGTGTTTCTCTGGCCTGTCAGGCATGCCATCTGCCACTCACACTGGCCCTACCTACAGCCTGCACTCTTTCTCCAGTTGGGTGGAGACTGAAGAGCATATATGAGAGAAGCATGCATAAATATTAACATGCTAGCTATTATCTCAGAAGTCACCATTAAAGTGAATTAATGCTCCATTCCAAACTTCCACTTCAACTTGAACTTTCAACTCGTCAACTTGGGGTAGTCTCCTCAGCTACCAGTTCCTTCCCCATTTATGAAGTGACGTCAAGTCAACATGGCGATACAAACTGTGAACAGTGTAAAGTAACCCTTCTCTGCTTTTAAATTAGTTTATAGAAATATTGGTTTTAGATAAATGAATACTGTTTACAGACACAGGTTGGTTAAAATCTATAATATTGACCATAATAATTGCTGTTTTGAGAAGGTAATCATCAATGTTAGTTATCACGTGTTTCTAATTGTATGCTGCTGCACTGCAATTTCAGTCCAAAATGTTTGAAGTTCACTTTAATAGAACAGTACCAATAGCCACTCAGTCCTGTAACTGTAAAAGGGGATTAAAGTAGCCTTTTATGAGCTTGACATGCTCTGAGTGAATAAAAAACATGGTTTCATGGAGGCATCCATGTTTTTTTTTCCATTTTGCATGCTGAACATGGTGAGATCAGAAATGACATTATTGCAATTTGCAAAAAAAAAAAAAACACTTACAAGGCACCACAAATTCAGCATTAGATAGCTATTCAAACATCAAATGGAAATAATTGATGGAAAAGTGATTTAAACCATATTTACTTAGCTGTGACCAGAACAATAAACAAACAAAGTGGAGCTTCTTCTGGGTGATTTTGTTACTGGTATGGCCACAAAGATCTGGACCTTTTATGTGCCGTTTGATTTCATAATGAAGTTAGGGCCTTTAGGCTTTCTTTTGAGTGGGTGCCTATGCTGATGTTAACAAAGCCCAGCATGTTTTTGTGCATGGTGGTTATAAACAGTGCGACATGTGTTTATGCCACCAGACCCCTTTCCGGCCTGTGAAAATGCTGGGTTTGTGTATGTGTGTTTACTCTGTAGCAAAGAAAATTCAGTATAAACTTTTGGTTCTCACAAATTTGAAAGCTGAGGATGACCTAATCCACAGAAAGCTGTCCTAGATCACTCACTAATTTGGAGATATGGACAGTGGACAAACTTTTAATTGAATTTATTTGAATGTTATCAGAATATATACCAATCAGCCGTAACATTAAAACCACTGACAGGTGAAATGAATAACTTTGATTATCTTGTTACAATGGCACCGGTCAATGGGTGGGATATATATTAGGCAGCAAGTGAACAGTCAGTTCTCAAAGTTGATGTATTGGAAGCAGGAAAAATGGGTAAGCATAAGGATCTATGTGACTTTGACAAGGGCCAAATTGTGGTGGTTAGACGACTGGGTCAGCGCATTTCCAAAATGGCAGGTCTTGTGGGGTCTTCCTGGTATGCAGTGGTTAGTACCTACCAAAAGTGGTCAAAGGAAGGACAACCGGTGAACTGGTGACAGAGTCATGGGTGCCCAAGGCTCACTAATGCATGTGGGAAGCAAAGGAAAGCTTGTCTGGTCCGATCCCACAGAAGAGCTACTGTAGCACAAACTGCTGAAAACGTTAATGCTGGCTATGACAGAAAGGTGTCAGAACACACAGTGCATCACAGCTTGCTGCATATTGGGCTGCGTAGCTGCAGACCGGTCAGAGTGCCCATGCTGATGCCTGTACACCACCAAAAGCACCTACAATGGTAAGTGAGCATCAGAACTGGACCATGGAGCAATGAAAGATGTCGGCCTGGTCTGATGAATCATGTTTTCTTTTACATCATGTGGACGGCTGGGTGTGTGTATAGCTTACCTAGGGAAGAGACAGCACCAGGATGCACTATGGGAAGAAGCAAAACCCATAGTGCTATGCTAACATGTGGTGCCAGATACCACAGCACACCTTCTTGTGGAGCTCATTCCTCGACAAGTCAGAGCTGTTCTGGTGGCACAAGGGGGACGTACAGAATATTAGGCAGGTGGTTTTAATGTTATTGATCAGTGTACTTTTAGTATTGTAGCTAATATATCTATATAATGGCATGATAAAGTCTACTATCATCATTTGAACAATGTTCCCGGTTCCGGTGACAGGGTACGCTGGCGCGTTTTGCTGCCGCTCCTGTTACCGTTTTGTTTGTTTTCATTTGTTATTTTAAGTCATATTGTTTTAAATAACTGCAAGTTTTTAGGTTATATTATTTTTAGTGCCGTTACGATTGCGATGTGGTGTTGCCATTTTATATATTTTGGACTGTTGTTTTTATTTCTGTGTTCCACCTGGAATAACCTGCAGCGTGCAACGCGGAATCAATGCCTCGGTTCGGCTGCATGTGTGGATTGTACGACTTTGTGCTCACAGTGCGCTTCGGAGTTTCAACCCCTTGGCCTTGTGAGTGTGCACTCAGTGACCATGGCCCTAAGGTACACTACACGCCAGCTTTTGAATTTAAAACAGAGCTCTTATTGCCTAGCCAAAGACTCTTACAGAATCTGTTGAGACGCTGGATTGCTGTCCTAAACGATATATCCATCGGGGTTTGAGGCGCAGTTTTGCTGTCTCATCCTCTCCTGAGATCTTTGTCCCTACCTGTCGACGTAAGACCAACAAACTACTCCATACTGGTGTTGATCACAGTATTTAATATCGGTTCCCCGCATGGAGATTAAACCACTGTCGTCTCCGCTTCAGAGCCAGGCTTATGCCGTATTATTCAATGCGCGGTCCGTGAATAACAAGGTGCTTCTTTTATCGGATTTTCTTACAGATAAAAAGCTGGACTTCTTGTTTTTAATTGAAACCTAGCATAAAGAAAATGATGGACTCCTGTTTAACCAGATTACTCCAGCGGGCTTTGGAGTATTAGATCTCCCGAGGTTATCTGGCAGAGGCATTATTGTGGTTTACAACCTGAAGTTCAACATAAGCTCTGTGTCCATTCCCCAGGTTTCATCATTTGAATGCCTGGTCTTGAGTATTTCTGCTTCCATATCCACTATCATTGCTACAGTCTATAAACCACCTAAGGTTAAGACACATGCAGCTTTTATTTCTGAGTTTGCTGACTTCCTGTCAATGCTGAGAATGAAATTTGACAGAATTCTAATTGTGGGAGATTTTAACATTCATGTGGACTGGAGTGACTCTGTGGTGGTTAAGGAATTTCTGTCGCTAATTGATTGTTTTAGCTTCACACAGTTTGTAATTGACCCGACTCATAACAAGGGCCATACGCTGGATCTCATGATTGGAAACGGCTCGTTTGTATCGCAGTTTTCATCTGTTGACATTGGACTGTCAGATCATTCAGCTGTCTTTTTTAATCTGGAACTGTATCATCCAAGTGAGCCTACCATCCGAACAGTAACCTTCCGGATGTTTTTGGTGTGTCTGGGACAGTTTTAAACTAGTTTAAATCCTATTTTACTGACCGTTCCCAGTTTATTTCTATGGGTGGCTACAGGTCTTACACTAGCTTTGTGCTCACTGGTGTTCCTCAGGGTTCAGTTTTAGGCCCTCTACTCTTCAAATTTATCTATCTCCACTTGGGTATCTGCTGCGATTGCTCGGCCTCCATTATCACTTTTATGCTGACGATACCCAAATCTATATTCACTCAAAATCTGGTGAAAACCTTGATGTTTGTTTTCTTTCTGATTGTATTTCTGAGATAAAAACATGGATGAACAATAACTTTGTGCCTGAACAGTGGGAGAACCGAAGTTATGCTTATAGGCTCCCGCCATCAAAGTCTCAAAGCTGTTCCACTGTTTCTGTTTGTTGATGGCTCTGTTCTAGAGACCCAAAGTAAAATGAGGAACCTTGGAGTACTTTTTGATACCAGCCTCACATTTGTATTTTTTGTTCAGAGCACTGTGAAGGCATCCTTTTTTCACTTCAGAAATATAGCTAGCCTGTGCCCAATGCTACATTTCTCTGTGGCTGAAAAACTGATGAACTCATTTGTTGTCACTTGACTGCAACGCTGTTTTAGCCGGAGTTTCTCATTCCACAATCAACAAATTGCAGTATGTTCAAAACTCTGCCGCCAGGATCCTGACGGGAACCAGGAAATGTGAACATATTACTCCTGTTTTGGAGTCCTTACACTGGCTCCCAGTCAGGTTCTGTGTCGATTTTAAGATCATGATGTTGACATACAAGGCACTACATGGCTTGGCTCCGCATTACTTATCTGGTTTATTAATCCCTTACACCCCAAATCTCAGATTGCGCTCCTCACAGTGCAATTTGTTAACTGTTCCACAAACCTGCCTAAAATCTATGGATGACAGGGCTTTTTCTGTCTATGCTCCTTCACTTTGGAACTCTCTTCCTCCTGAACTCAGGGAAGCTCAGGCATTTTTAAAGCTCTACTCAAGACACTCTTTTTTAAACTTGCATTTGACTGCTGATGTCTTTTTTATGATTATTTTATAATTATTATTATTATTAACATTGTTGTTGTTCTTATTAACTTTTATATGTTTTATTTTTCTTTGTACTGCTTATTTTGTGTACAGCACCTTGAGAAGCCGCTTTTAAAGGCGCTTTACAAAATACAGTTGTTTATTATTATTATTATTATTATTATTACTACTACTAAGAATACTAGTACAGAAGAACAAGGAACATTGCCTTGCTTTGGTTCCACTATGTCTATTTAAGGGTAAACATACTGAACACACACGCATTCATTAATATTGTTACATCAGCATATCTTGCACACACTCACACATGCACACAAACACACACTGTCTAGGAGCACATTAACAGATTGTAGCGGGTGCAGGCAGAGGACTGCACGCTGGCACTCTGTTTTGTCATATTTCTTCTGGGTTTCGCCATCTGCCAGGGTGGCATTTTCATGGCTGTTTACCCTGACTCCCGCCAAGGAATCATCTGCCGCTACATAATGCTTCCCTACGAAAAGGGGGGAAAAAGAGGGGAGGATTAAGTTGGTAATGCAACTGAGACTATTGCTAATTTGGTGTAATTGGGAAGAAATGAAGATAAATGAGGGCGAGGGAGGGAGAAGCAATCAGTATGGCAGGCAATACAGCTGTGCTTTTGGCCAGACCTAGCCCCTTGTTTCCCCCTCCATGTTCTCTTTCCCAGTTCCTCAACAAGGTACATTGGCAAATCATGTACACATTCACACATGCACACACTCAATGACAAATATGCCAAGGTAATATGCCACAGATTATTCACGTTTTTCCTGATTTCCACAGTCCTATCCCTGGACAAGAAAAACTTTGGGGTCAAAAGTCTGAATTACACAAAAGTCATCAGTGTTTGACATATCTGATGGACATCGGTTATCTGATGGACATTGTGTTGAGCTAAGAAAATAATGTTGTGATCCATCCATCCATCCATCTTCTATACCACTTATCCTTATCAGGGTTAATGTTGTGATGATGTCATCAAATTCATATCATTAATAATTTTAAGTTATCAAAATAAGGAATCCCAGCCCAACTGACTGACAACATCCAAGTAAGATTGTAAGCTGGATGAGTCACATATGTGAATATTTTTACAGTGGGTATGTTGACATTTAAGATGCTAGAATAGAGCATCTTTACACTGATATTTTCAGCTCTGTCTCATTTTTGAAGATTAGGTGGTTGATGACTGTGTGTAGATTTTAAGAGCTAAATAGGATGTCCCCTTATCCTTATATTTCTCTGCAGTTACCATACACAAAACTCCACCCCTGAGGTAGACATACATGGCCATATGTCAGCTTCAACCTGGTGATACAGGACATACGTAGGTTTCTGTGCAATGCCAAGGCACACACTGGATCTCATTATACTTCCAAGTATGGTGAAGTCCAAGTACATCAACTGTACACTACTTTAAGCAAAGTCGTACAGATGCTTCATAATGAAATTCCAGGATTTTCAAGTACTATTTTTGTTTTCAAGGACTATACAAGCTATACATCTGACATGATGCCATTCAAACATATTTTTTATTTCTTCTTTTTAAATGCCAAAATAAATTAAATTCAACAACAACAACAACAACAACAACAACAATAATAATAATAATAAAATACACAACAAATTTTTATATGGAGCCTTGTCCTGCCATGCTGGACTAAATATGCATTTCCTATGCATTGCTTCATCTTCTCCATAATGTCAATGTACTACAGGTGAGTGACAGGAGAAGTGTTGCCAACTAGGGTGATCATGATACCATAAACGTATCTTACGATACTATAAAGAGTAAGAGTAAAGAGTACAAAAAAAAAACCATACTATACAATACTATGAAGTATCATGAGACCATGCAATATTGTGTTAATTAAAAATTCAAATACAACCCCAATTCCAAAAAAGTTGGGACGCTGTGTAAAATGTAAATAAATGTAAATAAAAACAGAATGCAATGATTTTGTTTAAACTGAGGAAAGGTACCATTTTAAGGAAAAAATAAGGTAATTTTGAATTTGACGGCCGCAACACGCCTCAAAAAAGTTGGGACAGGGCAACAAAAGGATGGAAAAGTAAGTGTTACTAAAAGGAAACAGCTGGAGGAACATTTTGCAACTAATTAGGTTAACTGGCAACAGGTCAGTAACATGATTGGGTAGAAAAAGAGTATCTTAGAGAGGCAGAGTCTCTCAGAAGTAAAGATGGGATGGAATCTGGATAGAAGCATATGTTGCTCTAAAACCTGTATATACCTTTAAGCATTGATGGTGCCTTTCCATATGTGCAAGTTGCCCATTCCATAGGCACCAATGCACCCCCATACGATCAGAGATGCAGGCTTTTGAACTGGGCACTGATAAAATGCCAGATGGTCCCTATCCTCTTTAGTTTAGAGGACATGGCGTCCATGGTTTAAAAAGAATTTCAAATTCCGATTCGTCTGACCACAGAACAGTTTTCCACTTTGCCTCAGTCCATTTTAAATGAGCTTTTGCCCAGAGAAGACTGTGACATTTCTGGATCATGTTCAAATATGGCTTCTTTGCATATAGAGCTTTAACCTGAATGTGTGGATGGCACAGCTATCTGTGTTCACATACAATGAGTTCTGGAGGTGTTTTTGAGCCCATGCATTGATTTCCATTACAGAATCATGCCTGTTTTTAATGCAGTGCCGCCTGAGGGCCCAAAGCTCATGGGCATGCAATATTTATTTTTATGAATTAATATTCATAGCCTTCGCAATTTCACATTGAGGAACATTATTCTGAAATTGTTCCACAAATTGTAGGTGCAGTTTGTCACAGATTGGTGAATCTCTGCCCATCTTTACTTCTGAGAGACTCTGCCTCACTATGATACTCTTTTTATACCCATTCATGTTACTGACCTGTTGCCAATTAACCTCCAGCTGTTTCGTTTTAGTAACACTTACTTTTCCAGCCTTTTGTTGTCCCCGTCCCAACGTTTTTGAGATGTGCCATCAAATTCTAAAGTACCTTATTTTTTTCTTAAAATGGTACATTTACTCAGTTTAAACATTTGATATGTTTTCTATGTTCTATTGTGAATATTATATGTTTATGAGGTTTGCAAATCATTGCGTTCATTGAGTTGTATAAAAAAATTAACCAAATTTACAGACATACATAGATATAAATGAAAACAGACAAACCAAATTTTCCTCTCAATACTTTATTAATAAGAATGAATAACTGCCTGCTGGAAAAACTCAAGAAAAATCATACAATTTGCAAGGAACTAATTCAATGTGCCACATATTTATCTATTGTTCCATAGAGCAATAAAATCATGGAAATTAAACATTAGGAATAAATAACTTAATTTGGAAATATATATACATACAGTATCTCACAAAAGTGAATACACCCCTCACATTTTTGTAAATATTCGATTATATCTTTTCATGTGACAACACTGAAGAAATTACACTTTGCTACA
>JANDJT010000081.1:10436484-10460715 GCA_024331685.1 Stegophilus panzeri | reverse complement strand
GGAAGTAAGATCCCTCTTGGACAAAGGGGCCATAGAACATGTACCCCATTCCCTGAGGGAGGGAGGCTTTTACA
Source organism: Stegophilus panzeri (assembly GCA_024331685.1). Taxonomy (NCBI): domain Eukaryota; kingdom Metazoa; phylum Chordata; class Actinopteri; order Siluriformes; family Trichomycteridae; genus Stegophilus; species Stegophilus panzeri. Next base: position 10,460,641 of record JANDJT010000081.1, on the reverse strand, counting down.
GCCATTAATTCCTGGTCTGCAAAAAAAGAGGGGAGTATGCGACCAATATTAGATCTGTGTCATCTGAACTGTACTCTTTGGACATACAGGTTCAAGATGCTGATGCCCAAATTTATCATTCCACAGATTCAGTTTGAGGATGATAGATCTAAAGGGTGCATATTTCCACATAGAAATATTTCCCAGTCACAGGAAGCTCCTGAGGTTTGCGTTTGGTGGCAACACATATCAATATCAGGTTCTTCCCTTTGGGCTAGCTTTATCCCCTCGCACCTTCACCAAGTGCATGGATGTCATTCTGGCTCCATTGTGACTCCAGGGCATCCGTGTACTGGTTAATTCTAGCACAATCCAGGGAACTGGTGGTTTAACATCGAGATGTTGTTCTTGCACAAATGAGCTTGGGGCTCAGAGCTTGGGGCTCAGAGTGACAGGGGCTGGTCCACTTAGCCAGCAAAACTGCAGCCAGCAAAACTTTCGTCTCCAGTTCATCCAAAGTCTCCCCAGGAATTTAGTATGGAGAGCAACAGCCTATAGGCTGTTACATACGATAGGAGGACTGGGGTTGGACTTTGTTTTTAATGGACACAAGAATGCTAGACATTGCTGGATTACCAGTATTTTATCGTGGGCTTTTTAAAAGATGGAACCTTTTTTAAAAACAAAGTAAGGGATGCAGAACATCACACTGGCTGCTGGAAGAACCCCTGGTTTATGGTGGGAGTTTGGACATATCTAAGTTGACCACTCCTTCAATATACAGGGTTCTGGTCTCCTCAGGGATTGTGACACTCCGGCAGCTGGTGACCATCACAGGGACAGACCTGTCACGGGCAGAGGATTTGGCAGTGCGCATGGGATTGTGATCCCTACATGTTGTGAATAAGCTCATACATCGCTGGAGGTCCACCCTAACGTCAGAGGAGCATATTCAGCTGATGGACTATAAAACAAGTGAGACTGGTCCTACAGAGGAAGAATCCTTTCCCCAGCTGGGAATCGCTCCAAACCTAGATGGGTGTGGGGCACCATCCTGGAGTGCAGAGGTGAGGGAGACATGTACATCAAAACGGTGTCAGGTAAGCTACTGTATAAGGCCTGTGTGAAAGTTTTAAACAAGGAAAAACTGAATGGGAGTGTGGACACCCCATGGTGAAGTGTGCTGGGTTTTAATTATGATAAAAAAAAAACCATAGTGCAGGGCAATGTACAAGCCACCATTAACCAAAAAAGTTGCTGATCTCCAATGGAGGATTTTACATGAAATTGTTTCTGTGAATTCTTTTATCTCCATTTTAAACCCGGAGGTCACACAGCTATGTCCATTTTGTTCATGCTTTTATACATTGCTCCAGGTTGCAGTCATTGTTTGTGTTTTCAAAAAGCAACTTATAGCAATTTCATGTGGATTTTACTTTTCAGATTTTTATCTTTGGTTTTAAGTATGTCAGAAGAAACAGGCTCAAATGTCAGCTGATTAATTTTATCTTTGGCCAGGCCAAAATGGCAATATACCTGTGCAGGAAAAACAAAGTGGCACAAAATACAGACTGCGATACCATAAGAGTTCTCTCCAGACTAATTAAATCAAGAATTCTGATTGATTTTAACTTTTACAGAAATATGGGGGATTTGGAGATGTTCAAGGCAGTGTGGTGTCGTGAAGAGGCCCTGTGCTCTGTAGTGGAAGGAGAACTTTGTTTTGCACCAGCATTAGGCTGATGTTATCTCACGGCAAACCAGTAACTCCATTTCCCAGAATGCACCACGAACTACAAACATGGCTGACAACTGCAACTCCCAATGGAACGCACAGACATGTCACCTTCTCCTGAGGACTAATCACATACACCTGTTCTCAATAACGCCACACTACTTAAGAGACTCTCACACACACAGCCAGTATTATGCTCAGTTGGTCTGCACTTATATAGTGCTTTTATCCAAAGCGCTTTACACTGTGTCTCATTCACCCATTCACTCTCTTACACACACCAACACACCAACGGTAGCAGGGCTGTTATGCAAGGCGTTAACTTGCCATTGGGAGCAACTTGGTGTTCAGTGTCTCGCCCAAGGACACTGGGGCATGTGGAGTCATGTGGGCCAGGAATTCTCTGCCTTGCCTAGTTTGGATTGTTTGCATGATTGTTTGACCCTTGCCTGTCTGTGGTTATTGATTTCTGCCTAAACCTGTGGATTTGTCTTCTCGTTAAATTGCCTTACCTGCACTTGCTTCTGTTTAAGCCTCCATTATGTGACTGCTGATAGAAAACTGTTCATTGTTATGTGTAGACTAAAATATTTATTTATTTATGTTTTTTTAATGCTTCTTTAAATATTTATGCATTGAGTCACCCTGATTTTGTGTATAATGTGACTTCTGCAAAATAAAGGAATGTTGAAGTCAAAAGTCTTTCTTTCTCTCTCCAAAATTTCACCCCCACCATGAAAAACAGGGAGGTGGTGTAGGAGGAAGAGGAAGATGAGAATGGAGGATTAGCACAGCTCAGGTGCTGAAGGCACTGGCCAAATCATAAAGAAGAAACAATAGTGACAGGTAGGCCAGCCAGGGCATTACTAGTAGGATTAGCTCCAATTGCCATAATAAATGAAACAAGAGAACCCGAATGAAAACAGTCAGGCACTGACTGGCGTTGGGGCTGATGGGAAGTGGCAGCTCCTCCACCCCTAGGGCCCTGAATTAGTTTTGCCACTTGATAATTTGACTGATCTACTCAGAGAGAGAGATGCAGGCATTTGATTACTGTAGAAGCCATCTGACAACAGAAGAAAGAACAAAGAAGCGGAATTGAAAGTATCAGTCAGCACAACAATACAAAGAAAGATTGGAAGAACGCACTGAAGGTCTGTACCAGTGAGGTGGAACTATTATCCTAAAGAGGCTGAAATTAAAGTCATTGGTATTAAATATTTTACTTTGTGACAGAAATACATTCACTAGCCACTTTAACAGGAATGTACCCATGCCCCCCTTCACAATTATCCATTATGTGGTTCGATAATGATCAGGTTGGTTTAACTATTTCAATAACTGCTGATTTTCAGTGTCTCCTGGGATTTTCATGCACAACAGTCTCTAGAGTTTACACAGAACCAAAAACATCCAGTGAACAGCAGTGGGAGGAAATGCTTGTTGATGAGAGGGGTCAGAATAGAATGGCCAGATTTGAGCCGATTTGAGCTGACAGGAAGGCTACGGTAACTCAAATAACCACTCTTTACAACTGTAGTGAACAGAATGCACAACATACTGACTCTTAACACAGATGGGCTAGAAAAGGAGCTCATTTGTCCCGGGAACAAAAAAATCCCTGTATATGGGAACGAACAAAGAATGGGGGAACATCTCTCTCTCTCTCTCTCTCTCTCTCTCTCTCTCTCTCTCTGTCTCCATGCTTCTACTGCACTTGATGGTTAACCTTTGTGTAACCTTTCTGAATGTTGAAAGCATATTTCACCACTGACTTATTAATTTAAACAAGGTCACCTCTGTTCATTTTAATACAAAATCAACAGAGTCAGATCCTGACCTTTGATGTGGAGGTTAGGAGGGTAAAAAATGTGCAGATGAAGCCACACTTGAAGACAGTATAAAAATTTGTGTGACTTCACTAATGCACTATTGACAGGTTTGCTATTTTTCCCCCATGTTCTTTTTTTAAAGCGGTCAAAAGGTCAGTGTGGCCAACATGAAGCCAACTAGCAGAGTAAGCACTAAAATAGGCATTTACATTTACATCCTATCAAAATTAATAATGCTACAGGCTGGATGCAGAGAGGGTGTGCGTACATGCATGCGTGTGAATTACCGACACTCAGATCTGTAAGAGAATGTGTATGGTGTGTGTCATGTGTGTTCTTCACACAGAGTAGACTACTTCTGGTCCTGTTCTGAATGCAGGCATCATCTGTTCCAGGTGTACAGATGAATAATTGAATCATTAATATTAGATCTTATTGTTGAGCCCATCACCAGCAAATACCCAAGTACACAAAATTAAATCTAAATTCCACTGTAAATGAATTATGAAAGAATAGTAAGGACATCTGTGTGTGTGTGTCTGTCGCGTTAGAGGAGCATAGCGGCTCTGAGTGTGCGGCTGTGTGAGAGTTTGACTCGCCAGTAATATTTTATATTTTGCTAAAAATACATTTAAATGACGCACTTATATAGCGCTTTTATCCAAAGCGCTTTATACTGTGTCTCATTCACACACACATGGTAGCAGAGCTGCCATGCAAGGTGCTAACTTGCCATTGGGAGCAACTTGGGGTTCAGTGTCTTGCCCAAGAACACTTCGGCATGTGGAGTCACGCGGGCCGGGAATCAAACCGCCAACTCTACGATTAGTGGACAACCCCCTCTACCACCTGAGCCACAGCCACCCTTTAGAGAGAATGAATTAACCACATTATATCTGTGTTCAAAAAAACTCACTGAACTGATATGTCCATATGTGTGGATAGATGGATGGATGGATGGATGGTTGGATGGATAGCTAGATAGATAGATAGATAAGATGGATGTAACAATTAAGTATTATTTTTTAGAAGTTAGCACGGATAGCTAAGATTTTTTTTGGATTGTTGTCTTATTGCAGGACAAATGCACATTTGCTGTGTGTGCATTCATGTGCATACATCCAGTGTATGTATATAATCATATACCCTTTATTCACTGCTGGACTACATATTCAATAATAGTAAATCAATTTCATATTTATCTAATATAGTTATTAACTTCAATCATGTAATTCATTAAATTTACACAACCTGGAAATTGCTTTGCCATATTTTTAGGAACTGTGCAGCAATATCATCTATACATTGGGTTGTGAAATCACTTTCAGTTGTAGCTTGTCCTCCATGTCACATCTCTTCACACATGGCTAATTTTTATATTTAACAGTAATTTGTTATTTCATTCTGAAAACACTAGTGGCAAGGATTATTAGCCCAAGCTGCTTGTGGTGATTGAAACAATGAGGTTACAGTTCTTACAGTAGATCTAAGCCTTGAGGTAGCACACTAATGTGTGTTTCTTTGAGACAGACTAACATGTTCATAATCTGGCATAACTAATTCCATCACTAGCGTACACGGATTTATTAAAAAATAGCCCAAGAAGGTTTAGCGCTCAGTTGAGGTGAAGATTAAGGGGAGTCTAAATGCTCTGCCCCTGGCAATAATGTCCAACAGGCTCACAGACACACACACACACACACACACACACACACACACACACACACAGACAGTCATCAGGAGCGTGAGTCACTGACTCCAAACTGTCAGTCAAGATCCCTTTACTAATTAAGTGGCTAATAATAGTGCTAGCACTGCCAAGCAGAGCTATGATAAGGAGGCCAACGGCTGACAAACAGACTGATGAATATCATATAGTTGACGGAATAGGTGGACATCTCAATAATGATTAATTCTTCAAAGATGACATATAATAAGTCTGACTTTGAAGAAGAATGGAATTAAGTTGCTGCTGTGCTCATGGTCTAGTCATAGAATGAAAATATTTAGCTGATAACTTCCTGTGAGATAATGTGATTTGTATTTGAAAAAGTTTTCTCTTTGATTGCATGTGCTGTTTCTCATTTTCATAAAGAACATAAAAAGTGTGAAATATTTACTATTTCACATTTTAAAGTCTGTTTTTCTAACAGACTATTTATCTCCACTGATCATCACATAATGCTACTTTACACCCTCCTGTTGGAGGACATTTTTTACAGGTGAATAATAAAACAATACCCAAGTTAACCTGTTCAGTTTATGTTAGTAAAAAGATTATTGGCAATCAATATCACCTACTAGATGAATAATTTAGTAAGCAAGCCAAAGATGGTCTCATTTATGCTGCACATACATATAGTGTATTTTATACTGTGAAATGTAAAAATTATATCTTTGAAAAACCATGACACAGTTCCTGTTAAATAAATATTGTTAAGACTGTTATGTAAATATCATAATATAAACAAATAAATAACAAATGACATCCTCTGACTTCCAGTTTTAGTCCAGATTAGCTCTGTCTGTGAGTTTATAGCATGTTTATCGCTAAAAGAAGACCAAATTTTTGAAAAGACAAAACAGAAAAAAAAGGGTCTACTTCTTTCCTGTCCTCTCGACCCTGCTTAGCAGATCAATAGAGAAACTGAAGGAGAAGTAATGGGAACTCAAAGGGACGCAACCAAGCTTGTCTTCTTAACAAGAGCAATGGAAATAAGCACTTAGGCATTCTAGCTGTCTCTCTCTTTCCCTACTCACACATCAGAATCAGCATGTGCTCTTGTAATTATTCCTTTTTTTTTTCTTTTTTTTTCTTTTTTACAGACTCTCCCTGCAATAATCGATCTTTTCCTAGTGTTTGAAGACATATAGGCCACACTGCAATCCAAATAAAAAATAGTAAAAATAAAAAGCTACCCCTCCCTCCGATGAAACAGCCTTCATTAAATAGGGATTGCAGACCACCCAACTATGCACCTAGGGATCAGGACTGTCTGTCTCTCTGTCTCTGTCTGTCTCTGTCTGTCTCTCTCTCTGTGTGTGTGTGTGTGTGTGTGTGTGTGTGTGTGTGTGTGTGTGTGCGCGCGCACGTATGATGGCTTTTTTTAATTCACTTTGCTTTTTTTACTCTGTCCATGAAAAGGAGATTTGTGGGATGGAAGCTATTATTGCATAAAATATACATTATTGTGCTGCTAAATATGGCATAGGACATTTACTAGTATGTGATGAACTTGTGATGATATTTTTAATTGTTCAAAATCAAACAATAATCAGTATTGGCATTTTGACTTGATTATAACCAGTATTCACTGTGTGTAATAGACATTGTGTGCTTTCCATTTGCTCTTTCTGTCATGGTGCTGTTGTTCACAGGAAATGTAAACAGACATTTCAATAAATGTAAATACACAATGCTGAGATATCTATATTCCTGGCAGCTCTCTCTCTCTCTCTCTCTCTCTCTCTCCCCCCCCCCCCCCCCCCCTCTCTCTCTCTCTCTCTCTCTCTTTCACCAAATGAAAGCCTTAACTTCATCAGAATGCAGAATATACACTGGGTCAGCCCATATGCCACCAAACAGACCTCCATGTTTTATTTATCCCCACATTCTCTTTACACACACACACACTAATGCACATGCTTACTTAGCCCTTTTAGACAAGTGTGACTAAGACACTATAAAACAATCAAAAAGAACAGAGCAGACATGTGCCTTGTTGAGCCTGTGTGTGTGTGTGTGTGTGTCTGTGTGTGTCTGTGTGTATATGAAAACGTAAATGAGAAATACAAAATAAGAAAAAAACTAAATATTTAATTCTGGTTACTGAGTTTAAGGTTATGGTTAGGTTTAGATGCAGGCATAGCATTAAATAGTCCGTTATTGTGTTTCAATTATTATTGAAACAGAACAATGGAAGAAAGGGGCGGGGAGTGTTAAGACAGAGGGGGATAAGCAGATGGAGAGACCAGTCCCCAGTGGCACCCATCATTCATCAAAGTCACCATCCAGGCCTAAAATTGTTTTCACCCATAAAGAGAGAGAGAAAGAGAGAGAGAGAGAGAGAGAGAGAGAGAGAGAGAGAGAGAGAGAGAGAGAGCATGTTGGTGTGAATATATAATGTGGGTGTGTGGGTGTGGGTGTGCGTGCGTGCACACTAGCACACATGTTTATATCAGGAAAGTGTGAGTGAATTAATCCCCTACAAGTATGTATTTACAGTGAATGTATGTATGAGAAAAAGAGAAAGATGATCAGGATGAACAGTACAGGATGGATGTGTCCTTTTTTGACATCTCAGCATTTTACAACACTGTGGGCCACGGGTTCTGTATTAACAGTTGACAACCAGTGGACAAACCAAGACTGGAGCTGGAGTAGAGATGAGTGAAGTGAGTGAAAGTCAAACAGCGGTGCAAAAAACACTATCCTGAAGCTACCAAGCAACTAAAGATTATTGTTCTAGCTGTAGCTCCTGATCTGTCAAAAGTGCTTTAGTCAACTATACTGTATAATCTGTACTATATAAACCCATGGAAAAAGAGGTTAGAGTGATGAAGGATCTTCAGGCCAGACTTGACTATGTATTCGATACATAAGATGAAAGATTACAGTAAAAACCCTGGATATCTCTCACTTTCTCTCTAACTCTGGATCTCCCTCTTCCACTGCCTGCTCCCTTATGATGTTTCTGACAAGAACAATTTGGGAGACTAAATGCAAGATAAATTCTACAACACCACACATTTTGTTCTTCTCCCCTCCAAACAATCCCTATAGTTCCCTTTTTCTTTCTAAGTGTACCTCAATCTCATCTTCTCACTGACCAAGCTCAACCCCTCTCTCATTTCTACACAAGGAAAAAAATATCTCTACCTCTCCTAAGAATTAATCCTTTCTCTCACTATGCCTCATACTTGGTGGGGAGTAATGCTTGTGCATACACACTGAAGCATGGCCAAGCCAAGTGGGTCATTTTGTTCCTATTATTTATGCCATTAGGTGGAAATATCTGTGTAAATGGCTGCTAATAATGCTGAGAAAACCTGAGAAGAACCTACATAAAATGCTGAAACACATACAGTTTTTTAAATTGAATTATTTATTGTATTGATAAAATTATACATGATAAGTACTTTATGCAAATTAAACAGTTTTATTTAGATATAAAATGTACAAAATTATGTAAAGCCCACAGCTGAAGCTCCACTTCCATGTTCACACATGCAACAGATGTGAAATCATAAAGAGTGTTTTATGTCATCCAAATGAGTGACTACATCTTGACTGTAATCACTGTACCCAGAGGTTAGTAAATGGTCTGGACCTAGTTATACCATGAGTGACATTGAATAGCACCTGCTAAAATGAATAGACCTTTAACAACACAAAAAAAAATAATTTGATTGTCCTTTGTGTATGTATGTAGATGTAAATAAATATTTTATTTGAAATTCCAGTGATGAGTCATCCATAGAAATTAATATCATGCTTACAACACCCATTAATATCCATAGTAAAATATACTGTATACAGCTACGGATTGAATATACAACTTCTAATTTACAAATTAATAAAAAAAAAGAAAATCCTTTCTATTGTTAAAGGCAAATAACAAGAAAAGCAAAAAAAGTAAACTGAGGCATCAAAACTTATTCCAGTATAACATCTGCAATTACTGTGACTGTCTGATCTGTTTACTAAACAGATGCTTGATTAAATGTAGACCTCAACATAAAACTGTTTTATTTTAAAACTGTTTATATATTAATAAACGTTATGCATTGTAATACATATACATTTACAGCAACTACATCTAACAAACTACTACACAGTCAGTTTTTTTTATTTTTTTGCAAAGATGATTGTGAACCTCCCTGTGTCACAGTGATGAGGCCATAGGGGATGGAGAAAAGTGTGGACATGCATTTTAAATAGTAGCTATGCCCAGTCCCTGGCCAGCAGAAATAATAACAGGAGTCATCTGAAATCAATCAGTGGAGCCAAGCTAACTGACTGCTCTGGCTACTCATGCTGCACCAATCGATACCTGTGCTGGTCATTGTTGGGCCAAATTGCTGCTACTGTCAGCAATTCAGCAAGCCAAAGAGAAGCATTAAAGAGGACAACTGAATGGTATGACAAAGAAGCGACTTGTGTACTAAGAAAAGTAGGAATTTTTACAGCTAAACAAGATGAGTGAGTGTACAAGTGTGTGCAAACAGGGAAACTGAGGTAGGTATCTGATGTAAGCATAAATAGAAACAATTATTGTGAAAGAGAAAAGTAAAATAGAAAGTGATAAAGAAATGAGAAAATAAGGAAAGGACAGGGAGAGAGAAGTGCAAATGTGTATGTGAGAGGGAAAAAAATAGGAGCCCACACAAATCCAATAGTGTAACCTCTGTTTGAGATGCAGTAGTGGCCACTGAAGGACAGGATGAAAAAAATCAATATGAGCTGATTTTGCAAACGTTGGCAAGAGGAAAGAGGGAGTGGAAAAAGCTAGCATAGATAAAAGAAAGAAAGCAGAATCCCCCTTTGCAAGCTCTTCAAAACAAAAAGGACAAAAAGGGAAATATCATCAGGCAGGATGTAACCTGTGAATGCATATTGTGGGTTTGGCAATTTTACATCCTCATAAGCCTCATAGATTTCACACTAGTGTTGATTAAGATGAGTGACCAGTCATGTTTATTTGGCAATGAGAATGGGCAAAGCAGGTTGAAGGCTTATCAAGTGTAGAGTAAAATAAAGACAATATCAGGACATGAGCAGGATGGGAGCATAATTAAAACAGGGCAAGAGAAAAAGGAGAGAATGTTACAAATGGAAAAAGAACTGGGTGAGAGCTGTGAGTGAGCATAGTGGGAGTTGGGTGAGAGAAAACAGAAAGTAGGGCTAAGAAGGTCGCAGAAGAACAGAACAAGAGCAAGTGCTGGAGAAGGGCAAGAGCAAGAAGAGCACTAAGGAACAGCAAGTTATGGGCAGAGCGAGAGAGATGGCAGGACAAGAGCAAAATGAGAGACGAGTGAGAGAAATGAGTAAAAGCAAAGAGCAGGTTGTACCTGTAGTCGAGAGTAGGCTTGGGGACAGAAGGCCGTGGACGCTGTGGGGCAGAAGCCTGGAACCATCCTGCATGGACATCCCTAGAGAACGCTTGGGAGGACGGCCAGGACGAGAGCTGTAGAGAAAGAGAAGGAAACTTTAGGTAAATCTTCCTTAATATGCTCAGATTATGAACACAATCTCAATTTTCTTATTGCCAAGGAGGAATAGCTGTACATTATCTTAGGAACAGGTCACATTGGATATTGCTCTAAAGTTTGCTGGTGGAGAAACAGGCAAGAAGCAGAACATTCTTGAGTGTGTCAAAAGGAGTCATTGTTATTATGATGACAGATAATGGATATCACTGACATATAACAATATATATTAGGAATGTGCCTTCTGCCTAGTTTTAATATTCAAATATCCATAAAAGATAATGAACAAATATTAGGTTAATTGCTAAGAAAGGGGAAACTCAGAAGTAATCAGAAGCATAGACTCTGGCATAGGTCAAAATTCAATTTTTTTGAAAGCTGCAACAGAGCACAGAAGTGAACATTTCACTGGATTAACACTTTATGTGATCATACAAAGGTGTCAAACATACTTATAATAATAATCTGACCATCAGAACAGATATTTTCATGTTATATTTACTAAAACAATAAATAAAAACATACGTAAATGCCAACAGGGATTATAGCAGGTTGGTTGTTGGTTGAGTGTATGGTAGTTTTTGGTCACTCAATTTGTCCAAGAAAAAGCTTACATGATGAAGCTATTCGACTGAAAGTGACCAAACACAGACTAGCAAGCACTTAAAGATATCACAGCTGTCATTATGGCTGCATCTCCAGTGATCATCTTTCATACATTGCTTTCACTGGAGAAAGGCTGTCACACACTTTTATTACTTCAGTCTTCCACTGCATTTATTTTCAGGCAGAAATGTCCTGCAAATCCTATATCATTTAAATTCACAGGCTGTTTTAAAAGTTTTAATTGCATGGTCTTCCACTGCATATATTTTCAGGCAGAAATGTCCCATGAATCATATCTTGTGTACCTGTATTAACTTATAATTTCTTACTTACTTTCACTGTCCCACCGGTTCCAATTGTGACCAAGAAATTTTTTTTTTTTTAAAGTTAGTGAAACTTTTTAAAACCTTTTAAAACCCTAACACTAACTTTTTAAAACCCTTTTTTTAAGAAAAGGAATGCAGTTTGTTTAGGAAATCAAGGGAGTAAAATGCATATGCTCACTTACTGTAGCTTACAAAGCTTAGGAGTAGCTTTGTATTCATATGTACTGGGCGATTAATAAGCAATTATCATCTTTAAGTAATCTTATCATCTTTTGGTTAATCAAATTGAAGTGGTGGAGCAGATGCATAAAACTTGGAGAGTCATAGAAATTCTATCCAGGTCAAGTTATTTGTACGTATTTGCAGTCTATGACATCGCAATGGAGGCAAAAGCATTTTACTCAAAGAGAAGCGCTGCTGAGAGGTGATAATAGTTGGGGGGAAGGGGAGAGCCATGCGTCAATAAGTAACTGGCAAAAAAGTTGCAGGATTCATCCTCTTCAAAAACACAAAGAATTTCTTTGTTGCTGAACCCAACCCTAAGCGGCCATCCATTATTATCTTTTTTTCTTTCCCTATCCTTCCCACAGCGACAGTCAAACCACTCTGCCTGATATGTTCAGAGACCATGGCTCTAATAAAAAGTGCCAACGTGAAGCGTCACTACGAGACAAAGCACAGATCTTTTGAGCAAATATATCCACAGTAGTCTGAGGTGAGGGAACACAAAATAAATGAACTCAAAGCCCAGTATGATCGGTCCACCAGAGTCCTCTCCCCTGCATTCACTGCCCAACAGGCACTTTTGTTATTTTTTGTGAAGACTGCAGTCTTGTTTTGCTTAAAATGAGAACATTGAGAACATGGCTTACATTTATTTACGATTAGGCTGCATATTTATTTTTCCTCCTGTTTAATGTGTCTGCATTGAAAATGTGCAATAAATATTGTTGACATGTTATTGAAATGTAGTACTTTGTTTATTTGCTATACATATAGAAGAACGACATATGCCCCCAAATCATAGCGCATGTTGGACATTTTAATGGTTTGGACTAGAGATGCACTGATACTAACTTTCTCAGCCAATACCGATAGTTCTGCCTTTTATGCCTTCTTTTAAATTAACAATAATTAATTCCACAATTCTGAAAAAAAAAATGCAAATAAAAACTTTATTCTCTCCATTTCAACTAGAGATGCACCGATGTGCACCGATAAAGTCTATTTTCCCCGCTATCGGCTATCGGCCGATAGTTTAACAACATCCGCTGATCAGGGCCGATTATATCCTGTCAATCAATAGAGGGCGGGAAAACACATCGTTTTGTGCTGTGTGTAAAGAAGATGTGTCTTGTGTGGAATGACGACAAAACTGCAGTTTGTAAGCTCTGAAATCTCTGCACCACTAAAATTTTACACGCTGCAGCAGTGAAGCGGCATTGAGTCTAATCCTATCTCCCCCATACCCCCCACCCCAGAATTAAAGGGCCAGTACAGTGCTGAAAGATTTAAATGTAGATGAGTGACAAAAATGTAGTAAATATTGCACAGAAAAATATATTTGTAGAGTAGTATGTTTCATATGCAGTTAACGTTAATTAATTAATATCATCCAAAAAAAAAAAGTTTATATTAGGCCTATATATTACCAGTTTGATGTTCAATGATGAAGTAGAAATGCTTTTGTTTGTGGCGAGTGAATGTGAACCTAACAGGAGGTTTATTTAGAATTCAGTCAATGTTAATATGAATTAATAACATTCAATAAGTTAATAAATCTTACTTTAATCTTCAGAATTTAGTTCATGTGTTAATGTTAATTTGAGTAATGTGTTTTGTATTTATGAGACCAGTTACTGTGAAACAACTTGGTGAAATGGAGAGAATAAAGTTTTTATTTGCATTTCTTTCAGAATTGTGGAATTAATTATTATTAATTTAAAAGAAGGTATAAAAAGCAGAACTATCGGTATCGGTTATCGATATCGGCGAATATCACTCTGAATTATTGGTATCGGCTGAGAAAGTTAGTATCGGTGCATCTCTAATTTCAACAAGTTGTTTCACAGTAACTGGTCTCATTAACAGAAAACACACTACTCAAATTAATTACTCACTTACTCACATTTCTCAAATTAACATTAACACTAATTAACACTAACATTAACACTATTAATTCTGAAAATTAAATTAAGATTTCTTAACTTACTGAATGTTATTAATTCATATTAACATTGAATTATAAAAAACCTCCTGTTAGGCTCACATTCACTCAGCAGAAACAAAAGCATTTGAAAATCATTGAACATCAAACTGGTAATATATAATATAAACTTTTTTTTGATGATATTAACTCATATTAAAATTAACTGGATATGAAACATACTACTCTACAAATATATTTTTCTGTGCAATTTTTTGTCAACTCATCTTCATTTAAATCTTTCAACAGTGTACAGGCGCTTTAATTCAGAGCGAGCAGCTCGAGCAGCGCGGCGAAAGAAAAAAAATGTACTCGACGCCAAAACTCCTGCTTCACTGGTGCAGCATCCGGTGTAACATTTTAGCAGTGCAGAGCTTACAAACTGCAGTTTTGTCGTTATTCCACACAAGAGACATCTTCTTTACACACGTGTTTTCCCGCCCTCTTTTGATTGACAGGATATAATCGGCCCTGATCATTGTATATGAAAAATTGCCTTTATACATCGGTGCATCTCTAGTTTGGACCTTTGGTGGGAGAAATTGTTGGTCACTGGACCTCTTTGAATTCTAATTGTGCACCCCTAGTATAGAGAGATGGTCATCTCTGTTAAGCACTGTCAGTAATATGGTATAATTTTGGGGTATAAAAAGAGTATCTTAGAGAGGCAGAGTCTCTCACAAGCAAAGCTGAGCAGAGGTTCAAAAAACTTTTTTGAGACGTGTTGCTACCATCAAATTCAAAATTACCTTATTTTTCTCTTAAAATGGTACATTTCCTCATTTTAAACATTTGATATGTTTTCTACATTCTATTTTGAATAAAATATGGGTTTATGAGATTTGCAAATAATTGTATTCTGTTTTTATTCACATTTTACACATTTTTTTTTATATGTTGATGCTGACAGTTGTTGTGTTTTCCTCATTTTTTTTTTTTTTTTTTAGATGGAAACACCCACAAGTGCCTTTTCTTTCAGCAGAGGGAAAGTTTAAAATTATGCCCCTGTGCCATGCATGTACATTTATTCATGTACATTTTTATTGGCCACATCTGTACATGTTTTCTGGCTAGGGCAAAGACGCAGTCAATTAGGCCACTCTTCGTTGCTACCTGGGATGCATTGAGATGTATTTGGGTTCACACTCCAAAAGTATGATTTGGCAATTTGCTACCCAGCCCCTCTGAATGTGATTTGAATGATTGGATCACAATGTATCTTCTTGCTAATGGTATGAATGGGGCCAATTTACTGCTTTAAAGCAAACTCTAAGTGGCAGGAGTGTAACAAGCCAGATTGTTCTTGTTGTGGTGTATGATTTATATCACGTGGTCTGTGTAAAGCTTCTGGTATACTTCATTTTTTCATGCATAGGCTAGCGTATGCGCACAGTCGTATGCATAGCCTTTCAAAGTATACTCCATTTGACATGTACACGTATACAGAAGGTTGATGCATGTGCATTACGACAACTTGCACTACCCTTCCTGGCCTAGAGTCAGTACAGTGCAGTAAAGCAGGTCTTTTGTTGTGAAGGATGACAACAAAGAAGATCACAACAACACAAAGAAGAATGCTTGGGCAGTCTCTCGCCACAATTAGCACCCATATACAAATCCTTATACTCTTTAAGGCTAGAATTATACAAATGCGGGTACTTTCTAACCTGCACTCATTTCCCTCTCTTCCGTTTTTTCTTCAACTACCTTAATAATCAACGGCCCTGGGTCATTGTTGCCACCTTGTGGAACAACTAAACAGTGCAAAAGAATTAAATGTGCATGTGCGACCTGCGCATACAAAGTACATGCGGAAAAATTGTATGGTGCACATACAGTATGCATGTACTCTGCAGATCATGCGTACTGCACGCTGTTCATAGCATACTTTCTACTTAACTCTAGGCCTGTGTAATGTCAAGGTTTTGCTGCCATTCTAGTTTAGATGTCCTGTGTTTACTGCAAAAGGGGAAAAAAACCTGCTCACAATGCTTTTATAGAAATGATTATACCAATAAAGAAATCCTGAACTGATAGAGAAAATTGAGTCTTCTTTAGATAAGCAGTGTGTGATTTGGTGCATTGCGGAGATAGGGATGTACCCATTTACTGATACTGAATATCATGATCATGCACATAAACATAGGGCACAATTTGTCACCTCTTCTGTTTTATATAACTTGGCAAAAAAAGGACACACAGTGTCAGTCAGTGTTATGTATTAGCCAGTTCCTAGAGTTTTGATATACTGTACTGAAAAAAAGAAGTAAAAAAAAAAAAAGACATTGAGACACACATAGATGGAGATATAAGCATGATTTGAGGGACCACAGGATTTGTAAACATAGCACAGAACAGTAGAATGATGCATATGTAACTTACACTTGGTATGGTCAAGACAATATATGATAAATGGTAAATGGAATGCATTTAAAATATCAGACTGATCAGGTATAATGAGTGACATTCCCAGGCAGTACTGTTTATGATTTTACCACTTACTGACAGTGTGGCACTCAGATACATTCACTCCATTCCTCAACCCCTTAAAATAACAGTTGGACAGCAGCAGGTAAGAGATGCACAGAGAAAGGGTCAGTATAAGGGAGCAGCTATACAACTGTGCAAAGGTGATAATGATCACCTCGAAAAACATATGCTTCAAGGTGACAGAGAGAGAGCGAGAGCAAGACAGACAACAAGAGAGGGTATGATAGAGAGAGACATCTGATAAGAATCCTAAACTGTGTAGGCATATCATTTGTAGGTCAGGGTGTATGACACACTCCAAATGTAGTGAAGCTACTTCTCCCCTCAGGTTCATAAGACAGAATAGAGCAGTGGTTATTAACCTTGTGCAACCCGAGTGCAACCCACTTTTAAGAATGACAATGTTTTGCAAAACAATACCCCCCATGCGCAATGTAGCACACTACACCAGCGCTGAAAAAACCCTACTACTGTTTTGCGACCCCACAGGGGGTCAAAACCCCCAGGATAAGAATCGCTGGAATAGAGGAATGTTTTCTTCTAAAACACACATCCACAGTTCAAAGAGGAACATAGAAACAGTATCAATATGCATTCACAAATTCTGCAGCAGACACACCAGTGTAGCTTCTAATTGTATTGCATTGCATTCTAATTGAGTTTAGAAATTGTAAAAAGTAATAATAATAATAATTTAAAAAAAACCTCTTTGTTAATGCATCCACTTTTAGAGAAGTTTGACCATTTTTTCTCTGATAATCATCAGTGTGACAGGACAAAATCTCACTAGAAACTGGCAGCCTAACAGATGAGCACACAATCTCTCAAACTCAGTAAGGATGCCAGCAAAGCTAAACATGCCAAATGCCAAAGGCAAAATGCTAAGTTTAGACTAAAGGATTAGACTAAAACAAAAACAGAACTTCAATTGCCAAGAATGATACCAGGTAAAAAAGTATATAGTCCAAACAGAAAAAATACATGAGTGACCTTGGATTCATTATATTTGCATTAAATTCTAATCTTTCCACCAACGTGATGCAAAAAGAACCTTTATTTGTCTGGCCAGGCAACTTTTAAACTCCTCATCAGTCCTGTTGTTTTTGTTTTGTTTGCTTATATGATTTTTGCCCCCTTTGATCCCTAAGCTATTTGTATCAACAGTAATCATGATCACTGGTAGGTTTTTGATTTTTCCATCATCCTTGAAGCAATTTGCATGAAAGTGGGGAAGTACCCAAATCACTGTAGGCTTTGTCTACATGCTATGTTCATTTCAGGAAGAAAAATATGCACAGGAATGTGTGTGATTACTTGTTAATCACTTTATCCTAGTCAGGGTCATGGTGGATCTGGAGCCTAAGCCAGGAACACTGGCTGTGAGGCGAGAATACACCATGGATGGAACTCTAGTCCATCTCAGGGCACCAATGTGTCTGTTTACTTCAAATGGAAAATTGCCCACACCAGGGCCCTCCCACTAATATCCAAGACCTTACTCTGACCCCAGCAATACCTACAGGAGGACAGCAGTCCCAGGACTGTAACCAATCACAGGTCTGCTTGGCTCCCCTGGGTTTGTTGGGGGCTTAGACTGTCTTAGTTTTGCAGAAGGAGCAGAAGTGTTTGGTAACTGCTAGTGAAAGCCTGATAAAAGTATTTTCTTTTATTTGTATAATAAAAATGGCTGTATTTACCTGTTGTGAGTCCAAAGAAATGAAAGTGTTTGTATTGTTATTTGGTCTTTATTTATTAGTCTAGGAGTTCAAATAAGTGTACATATTTGTGCTTACTTGGTTGTTTAATACTGTTATATGTACATGCTAATGCCCTGGTGATGTACCTATATAATGTTTATTGCATTTTTTGTAATTTACTGTTCTTGTTTTACTACAAAACCACAACAATGTAAGATATATACTCAGATCAGCCATAACATTAAAACCAGTGAGAGGTGAAGTGAATAATATTGATTATCTTGTTACAATGGCACCTGTCAAGCAGTAAGATATATTAGGCAGCAAGTGTACAGTCAGTTCTTGAAGGTGATGTGTTGGAAGCAGGAAAAATGGGCAAGCATGAGGTTCTGAGTGACAACGACAAGGGCCACATTTTGATGGCTAGACAACTGGGTATGAGCATCTCCAAAACAGCCAAAAAGTGGTCCAAGGAAGGTAGCCTGGTCTGATGAATCATGTTTTATTTTATATCACGTGGATGGCCATGTGCGTGTGAAGAGATGGCACCAGATTGCATTATGGGGATAAGGCAAGCTGGCAGAGGCATTGTGTTGCCCTGGGTAATGTTCTGATGGGAAAGCTTGGGTCCTGGCATTCATGTGGATGTTACTTTGACATGTACCACCTACCTAAACATTGTTGCAGACGAAGTACACCCCTTCATGGCAACAGTATTCCCTAATTGCAGTGGCCTCTTTTAGCAGGATTATGCACCCTGCAACACTACAAAAACAGTTTAGCAATGGTTTGAGGAACATCACAAAGGTGTTGACTTCAAATTCCCCAGATCTCAAGAGTATCTGTGGGATGTGCTGGACAAACAACTTTTAAAGGATTTAAAGGATCTGCTGCTAAAATCTTGATGCCAGATACCACAGCGCACCTTGTGTAAAAAAAACAAACAAACAAAAAAAAACATTTTAAAATATTTTTCTATTTTATTTGTATTATAGTCCATGTCTGAAATCAGTCCACCCTATGGAAATTGTTGGCTTTTTTAACATATTTGGACAAGCAAACATTTGATCATCTTTGAAAAGGAGCCTATTAATGAAGCTGATATACTTGAACAAAACCACAATGAAAATGAGCTTTTTCAATCATTTATTCAACAGAAATAGCAATAGATGTGATATTATTTTGTGGAAACAGTAAGAACACCCATGTCCTCAGAAGCTAGTATTGCCCCCTTCAAGCAGAAATAAATTGCAGACATTTTGCTAAATTGTTCACCAGGCTTGCTGGAATTTTTGACCACTCTTCCATACAATATTCTTTCAGTTGCAAAAATTTTGAGGGTTTTATTGCATGTACTACCTGTTTCAAATCCCCCCACAACATTTCAATGGGATTCTAATCTGGGCTTTGACTAGGCCATTCAATAACCCTCCATTTCTTCTTTTTGAGCCATTCCTTGGTGGATTTGCTAGTGTGCTTAGGATCATTATCCTCAACCTTCAGACAGTTGGCCTCACATTAACTTTCAAGCACTTTTTGATATGATGCAGAATTCATAGTTGAATCAATGAATGCAAGCTGTCCAGTCCCTGAGGCAGTGAAGCAATCCGAAACCATAACATTTCCACCATCGTGCTTCACAGTTGGTATGAGGTGCTTTTCCTGAAAAGCTGTCGTTGGTCTGCGCCAAACATGTCTGCTGTTACTGTGCCAAACAACTCTATCTATAATTCGTCTGTCCAGAGCACATTATTCCAAAATGCCCGGTCTTTGCCTATATGCTCATTGGCAAACTGTAGTCTTGCGAAGGCGTTTTCCTGGCACGCCTCCTATGCAGGTCAAATTTGTGCATCTCTTTCTGATTGTATGTATATCTTGCATGCAAGTTTTTGCAAGACTTTCTAGCAGATCCTGTGATGAAATTTTGGGGGTTTTGCATCATACAATGTGCTCTTGGGCTGAATCTGCTGGGATGGCCAGTCCTGGACAAATTGACAGTCATTTGAAATCTGCACCATTTGTAGATTATTTTCCATACAGTGGAATTATGTATTTTAAATAATTTGGAGATCTTTTAAATCCCTTGCCAAACTCATAGGGAGAAGTTGGATGTGAGACTGAAGCACTGTGTGTGTGTGTGTGTGTGTTTTCAAGGAATACATAAGTTTGACCATTAGTAAAAATGAGTCCATTACACCCCATAGTCACTACTGATTGTGAAGGAAAATTAATCAATGCTAACCACACTCACACACACACGCACACACACTACAAGGTCAAAATGGAGATGTTCCTCTCTTTCCTCACCAAGATAAAAAGATATGCACCCAAAGTAACTGGCACAGTCACATTATTAATACAGTTAAATGCTATGAACAGTGGAGATCAGAGAAAAGAGAAGAATAGGTGCAGTGGTTCTACAAGTTGTAAAGTGGAGAAGTCAATGGCGTCAGCAGTGTTACCGAATCAGCACACTACCAGCTAAACCCTTAGCCAGAAAAACTCTGAAGTGTGGCATATGATGTATTTGTCAGACATCTATAATGACTATACCTTGGGTAACATCGGAACTAACACTTTTTAAGACTGGAATTTTCTCAGAATCAATTGTACATAAGGATTTTTGCATTCAGGTAAATCCAATATAGGGGAGAAATTTGGGGATGATTTGATTTTCAAAATGAAACTGAAAAGTGAACGTTCAACCTCAATGTGTCTAAATTACTTCAGCATATTTATAATGTGCTTCCATTTTCAGAGAAAATTAAAAGCATTGTAAAAGTTCTTAAAGGTCAACTTAGAGTAGGTTAAAAAAGGTTTAAAAATCAGCTAAATGTTGTAAAATCCCACCCAGTTGAGCCCACAAGACAGACATCAGCAGCATTCAATGAGAAGTAAGCAGATATTTCCTCTACTGTTTAAAAGTGAGGAGGAAAAAGGAAGCTACCTCTGGAGCATGTTTTGCCTTTCAGTGTACATTAAATGGCTTCTTCGATAATGAAGCAACAAGTGCCAGAGGGGTTTTTTTCACTCAATGTTTGTGATTCACCACCCCTCATGTACAGAAACAACATTCATAAGCCCAAGTGGTTATAACTCTGAAATCCTTTTTAAGGTGACTGTGTATGAAACAGGCACTCAGCTCTCTTGGGACTCATAAACCTATTTTCTTATTTAGCTCTGCTTTAGTTGGGTATTGTTAGAGGCTGAACAGGCCTTTCCTTGCTCACAAACAGGTGCTTCCCTTAAATAACACCATCGTCTCATTTCCAAGAACGAGCTGGATAAAACTCTTTCCCCCACCAAACTACAGAGTACAGTGCTCTGTGGGAAAAATTCTCTGTGAAACACTAATTGAATATCTGTGTTTCTCATCTTCTCTTTGTATAAGATGTGAGTGAATTCTTGTGCATACTAAATAACTGAAACTATTATGCAATAAACTTAAGTAAATGCTGAAGGTTAAAATATCAAGAAGTGAAAAACACCATATTCCTGAAACAACAATTACATTAGAGACCAACAACATAAGAAACTTTTATTTGTAAAATTTTTGAATTGCTACACTGCATTATTGATAGGAGCAGTGTTTTTTTTTTTTTTTTTTTTTTTTTTTAAATATTTTTAACGCTTAAATGAATGATCAGATAAAAAATGGTGTCTGATGTTTCTTTCTTTATTTTTGCACTAAAGCAATGAGGCTAATGCAGCTAATTGTTTCTGATTCTGATGAGAAGGTGCAGGAGTCTATGCTAACATAATTTCCCAAAATCCGTGTATCATTCATTCTTTTCATATTCAATTAAGAACCAAATATCAGGAAATTAAAAAATGGCTTGTTATTTTATTATTCATTAATAAATCCAAAATGAAAAAACTAATAACAAGTTCTTTCAATCTCATGCTCAAGTTAAAAATAAGAAATTAGAAAATGGGTCAAATGTCAGGTTTCATTGTAACATTTAATTTTTTTCGGTTGACTATGACCCGGAAGTTACTTATTTCTTCATGTGTCGTGCTGGATAAAGGTCTTTTTTGCTGAAGAGCATGGAGAGTTTTGTGCTATTAAAGGGAGACAAAAGTGTAACCCTCAGAGACAACTGCAGAAATATTAACTGTGGTTAAACCTTTCAAACACACCTTTCAAAGGGAAATCAATGTTGCATGAGCTCCATGCTGTGGGAAGCGCCCTTGCGCGTGACCGGCATCTGAAGCTTGTGTAACATCATGCCTATTTATAGGCCTGCCGTGATCGGGTGAAGTGGCAATTAAGTGCGTCGCATGATATAAAAATGGCAGCTCTGAACCGCTCTGTCAGCCTTATTATCTTCAGCGAGACTGCAAGTTGGTCATTTGGGTAATGCTTGCAAAAAGACTCTTCATTTCCTCTCTATCTTTTCAAAAAAAAGAAAGAAAAATCTCTTAAGAGAGAGAAAAAAATAGAGAGAAAAGTATGAGTTAGAGAAAATTCAGGAGGTGTGTTATGCCTTGCTCCCATTTCATCACAGGAACAGATGGACACACTTTCTGTGTGAAGTGTCTAGAATTGGAGCATGCCAGGGCAGCCCTCGAGAGATCTGACTGGGCGCATTGTGAACACCATACAATCAGGCAGCTCCACTCACAGCTCGCTCTCTTCATGGCCAAAGGGAATTGGGTTTCAGAGCCTCACAGATCTGGGCCAGCCGCTGCCGAGGCAGCCAGGCGGCTCAGGTCCTGGGGATCTGTAAGAGGAGCCGGAGACAAGCACTGCTCTGTCTCTTGCTCTGTCTTCCAGGTCGAGCTCTCTGCAGGATTTTGGAGCTCGCATCACGACTCCTCCTTCCGTTATGGAAAGAAAAAAAAAATTCCTCTCTGACTCCGAGGAGCCAGAAGGGTGTGCCAAAAATGGAGAGCAGCTCTTAACTATATGAAGAGCTGCTTGAAGTGATTACTAAGGGTGGATGAGCTTTTATCTCCCCAGTGAAAATAAATCTCCCTCACACTGCAGAAAACTCAATATCATGCTTCTGGGGAAAACCGTACATAAGCCATATTTATAACCCCGTGATGTTGGATTATTCAGCCATCGTGCAGAATGAACAGAACTGCTATTTAGCTATGCCGAAGGTGGAGGGGGTGCATGGGAGTTACCTCTATCCATCAACGGCAGGTAATTTAGGGGGGCCTGCTTTGCCATCCAAGCCATGTAAGGCCACCTCGGCATTGGAGGGCAAGGCCTATGCAGTAGTGGGTCTTGCTTGTGGGTCACTGCATACACTGGCAATGTTGCAGGCCTACCAAGCAGACCTGCTGAGTGAGCTCGACATATGGCAGTGTTCAGCCACTTCCCTCCTTGTTTTGTCGAGTTCATCGGCATCCACGAGTGGAGACCGGGCCAGCGCTAGTGCGAGGCAGGCACAGAAGGCGAGTGTGGCAAACCACGCCCCCGCAGAGAGCCAGGGGAACCAGGTGGCCACAGTCATAGCCTGCTAGTAGGCCTAATCTGAGAATGATTATAAAGGCAGAGCAGCAAAATAAGGAGCGGTCCTGAGGGGCCACAGAGTGAAGTATCAGGGGACATGAGGTTATTAGGGCAGTTAGTCCTGAGTACTACTGTAGGGCCTCCCCTAGCCAAGGCTGTCCTGAGTTTTCAGTGTTCTCTGGTCAGCAAGCTGTCACAAGGCAATGAAAATCTGATGCTTTCCCTTCAATAGAATGTGGAAAAATTAATATCATTATAAGACCATCTGGCAGCGTGGAAACTACTGCCAAATGTGTCTCCATGGGTTCTGTCCACCGTAGAAAAGGGTTACCAGGTCCAGTTCAGAGCTCGACATTAGCACAGTTAGTAAGATCCCACTTGGACAAAGGGGCCATAGAACATGTACCCTGTTCCCTGAAGGAGGGAGGTTTTTACAGCCGTTATTTCCTGGTCCACAAAAAATAGAGGAGTGTGTGGCCAATTTTAGATCTGCGTCATCTGAACTGTACTCTTCGGACATACAGGTTCAAGATGCCGACGCCCAAACTTATTGTTCCACAGATTCAGTTTGAGGACTGGTTTGTGACAATAGATCTAAAAGGTGCATATTTCC
>JANDJT010000081.1:10389294-10400077 GCA_024331685.1 Stegophilus panzeri | reverse complement strand
CCCCGGGCTCAAGTGTCTTGCAGTGACCCTCGGGCTTGGGTCCTTTTGAACAGGCCGTACCCTCGGTATGACGGCGTGGGTATTCCCGTTCCCATACTGTTATGCTAAATGCAATGTTTGAAAGGGAACATCGTGGTTACGCATGTAACCCTGCTCCCTGATAAGGGAACGAGACGTTGCATAGCTTTGTCATACTAGGGCAGGCCTGTGAATTGCGTCTAATAACTAATAATTATTAGACGCAAGATAATGATTAATGCAGATGCATTAATGCAGATGCAGATAATAATTAATAAATATTAATTTAAAAAAATAATTTTAAGACTAATTAAGTGAAATTGGATAATTTCTCATGGCACACCTGACGATCTCTCACGGCACAGTGGTTGAAAATCACTGATCTATACTATATAATTTAATTTACCATTCCCTTAATTTATTTTTATTCATATTTATATGTAGTGCTTAACATTTAAGTTCTTACACTTGAATACTGAAGACACATCACCAACATTATACTTGTCTACCATGTTTGCAGGTTGAATTCAATGAAGCAAACCGTCACAAAACTCATCCTCCCTCATGGAGGCTATTTCGGATGGATAGTACAATAGGTAAATTGGGACACAACATAAGCTTTGTGTAAATGTCTGCCTTTAAAGTGTATTCTTTTTTGTGGTGATTGTAGCTTCTGCAACATTTGGAATGAATAGAGAATGAATTTGCTATGACTTGGGTTTCCAGCCATTGCTAAAGGCCATTTCACTATTATTTTTTCCAAATTAACACAGGCCAAATGAAACGATGCTACAGGTCAGATTTGGCCAATAGTCCATTTTGTTTACTTGATGTGCTCTAGACTCTACATCAACAAGCAGAAGCAAAAAAGCAGACAAATTGATAAGTCAATTAATTAATATTTCTGACCATTGTTTTCAGTCTATTTTTCCTCTTACACATTTTTCTTTTTGTCTTTTTCTGCCACAGATATGAAAAGGTTGGTAAACAGCATCTAACCAATAGTCTTTACCACATATGCAAACACATATTTACAAAATGATACAGAAGGAAACAGCTAATCATGTGAATCATAAATAAACGAGTCCAGCCATAGAGGGACTGTGTAACCTGGGAACTCTGAGCATTAATATTCCAACAGATGCTAATATTGGTGTTTAAAAACATGAATAAATCTTTTCTCATTTACATAAGAAAAACAGTAGCACATTTAGGAAGAGTTCTTTTCTCTTCTCTTTTCTCTTTTATTTTATTTTCTTCATATGGATCAACCAAATGCTCCTACAAGGTCAAAACTATCATGTATTCCTGTCACCTGTCATCACAGGGTTATTTATTCCTCACAGAAACTAAAAACATGCCGCACCACATGAAGTATACATACATACATACATACATACATACATACATACATACATACATACATACATACATATATACAGTCCCCTCCAAAAGTATTGGAATGGCAAGGCCAATTCTTTTGTTTTTGCTATAAACTGCAGAAATGTGGGTTTGAAATCAAAAGATGAATATGTGGCGATAGATCAGAATTTCAGAATTAATTTCAGCATATTTACATCAAGATGTGTTAAACAACTTAACAACATGGCACATTGGGTGGCAGACCACCCACTGTTTAGCTGAGCAAAAGTATTGGAACATATTTATTTTAAGACTAACACTCAATATTTGGTTGCATATGCCTTGTTTGCAATAACGGCATCAAGCCAGCAACCCAGTGATCACCAAACTGTATAATTTTACTTTTTCAATGCTTTTCCAGGCTTGTACTGCAGCTTCTTTCAGTTCTTGTTTGTTTTGGATGGTTTGTCTCTTCAGTCTCCTCCCTCATCTTCAGTAGGTGAAATGTATGCTCAATGGAGAGGTCTGGTGATTGACTTGGCCAGTCTAAAACCTCCACTTTTCCCCCTTTGTTGTGTTGGCAGTGTGTTTTGGGTCACTGTCTTGCCACATGCTGAAGTTTGATTGGATTTAGATTTTAGAATTAGATTCGATGCATTTCTCTGTAAATTGACAGAGAGAATGTTTCTGTACACTTCTGAATTTATTCTGCCACCATAAGTTACATCATCAATAATGATTAGTGAGGCCATTCCAGAAGTACCCATGCAAGTCCAAGCCATGGCACTACATCCACCTTACTTGACTGAGGAGCTTGTATGTTTTGGATTATGAGTAGATCCTTTCTTTCTGCACACTTAGGGTTAGGGTTAGGCCTTTCCAATAATTTTAGTAGAGGTTAATCTTGGTTCCAGAACTTTTGTGGCTCTTATGATGTCACTGACTGTTGAAACTCTCACAATGTTTCTGTCATCAACTGCTGTTATTTTCCTTGGCTGACATGTTCGATGTCTGGTTGTTAGTACACCACTGGTTTCTTTCTTTTGTAGGGCATTCCACATTGTTCTATTAGCTATGGCCAATGCTTGTGCAAAGGTTCTGATTAATGTTCCCTCTTTTCTCAGCTTCAAAATGCTTCACAGACAAAACCCATGGCTCAAACCAAGAGTAGACATTCAGAGATATTACTTGTTTAAACAATCAGTCTAACAAGACACACCAGGGTGACAAGACACCTGTCAGTCACATGTTCCAATATTTTTGTTCACCTGAAATATGGGTGGGTTCAAACTAGTGGTGAACTGATATGGGTTTTTAATGACCAATGCCAATGCCAATATCTAGAAAGCAGTGTATCTGATTGGTCGATGATGCCGATATAACACAAATTTTATTATAGTAAAAATGTCCACTTAAGAAATTTGTACAAAAAAAATAAATAGGTTTTAGTGCAGCTTCTCCTTGTGTCTTGCTGTCTGTGCCAGCCATCTAGTAGAATAAAAAAAAGAAAATATATTTTAGTTAAAAAACGTATAATTTGATTTTCCAATCACATAAATAATTAGTGCTGCTTTAGTCCAGTAGCAGGTTATAGATAACATTTATAATTAATTCAATGAATAAATCTGACCAATAGTCATTAATTAAAGACAAAAATAGTATGTATAATTCCATGTATTTTATCAACAATACAGTTACTCATAAATCTCATATAGTTACTTTAGCGAGTAACATGTTGTTTTACTTTCTTAAGTCAAAGTATAGGATATTATTTGAATAATAAAAGGTTTATGTCTGTGTTTTTCTTGTCTTTCTCTTTGTAAAAAATAATACAAGCCCGCATGACAAAATACAGCGCACATGGATTTAAAATCTAGGAATTCAAACTTACCATCTCGCACTATGTTGCTTTCAGTGTTCAGGTCTCACTGAGCTCACCTAAATCAGCTTTCAGTCAGGGGTACACAGGCTTTTGAGTCTGCAGGAAAACACTGTCTTGTTTAATAGTTACCGAAGATGACACACGTGTCTGAGGAAGAACCAGTCATGGGATTTTGTAATTGTTTGTGAGGTAAAATGTTTTCAGTTTTGTTTGAACTTGTATATTGCATGTCTGTGTCCCTGCAGGAGCTCACCATGAGCACTACCGCTGGGCTGTGGATGTAACATCTCAGAGTACTGTTTGAATAAGACTTTGTTGCACGCCGGAGTGTTATTGTGTGTAACATTATGTAACGTCAAGTTAAAAAGCACATGATGACTGGTCATTTTACTGTCTGACATATGCACGCTTCATGTCTGAGTGGGCTATTTTTTTTGCGAGAATAAGAAAGGATGCCCTTATGTGCTATATGGCGTCAAACGTCTGGCTTATCACATATCGGCCGAATGGGAAGATTTATCAGTCGATACCGATAATAAAAAAATGCCAAATATCGGCCACTAGTTCAAACAAAAGGTGCTATGTTCTAAGTTGTTTAACACATCTAGATCTGATTCTGATCCATCATCTCTTGTTCATCTTTTGATCTCAAACCCAAATGTCTTCAATGTATAGCAAAAACAAAAAAATTGGCCTTGCCATTCCAGTACTTTCAGAGGGCCTGTACATACACAAACCATATTGTTTACAGGTCATGGAATTAATTGTGAAACTAACAGTCCAGAAACTAAATGTCAAAATAATGTGACAATATAAAAAAGTAAGGCTATTTTCTATCAAAATATCAGAGCTTTTTTCCAGAAGTCATATACAATTCTGAAGATTTTACGGGGTAGCAGCTTTTTCTAAATTATTACAACACCTCTACCAAAAGAGTGCCACTTAATGGCCTTGTGGAGTACATTCTGACATAGGTGATCGATAGCCAGTCCTGTAGTTAACTGTAATGTAAATGTGGCACGGCATTGATCGATCTTTGCCTATGCTACTACTGTCCCTGTAAGGGCATCCCTCTCTCCCACTACACTCCTCAGCAAACCAAGTGGCATCACAAGCAATTTTTGAAAGTAAAGGAAAAGGTTTAGAGGCATGAAACCTTATGTAGAAAAAAGTTATCCATGAGTAATTTACATTTGGATGGCACAGTATAGTTTCATAGCAATTAGCTAAATGATAATGGAAAAGAAATGCACTGTAGGCTGATTGACATTTCAAAATTGTCTGTAGTGTGTGAATGTATGTGAGATTGTGCCCTGCAATAGGTTGGCACCCCATCCAGGGTGTCCCCCATGCTATGGATACCCTAGAAGGATAGTCTCCAGGCTCCCCCGCAAGCCTGTGTAGGATAAGCAGTATGCAAAATGGATGGATGGATGGATGGATAATATATAGGATAAACTGATATGATTATTTATTTAATAATTTGTTTAGTCAGGCATTTTGTTTAGTCAGGAATTAAGTTAAATAGCCTTTCTCATGGGTTCATAGGTACCATGCATGTGTTACCTATTGGCTTTCCTTTTAGTTATGCTGTCATAGAACCTGTCGAAGACCCCATCTGCATTCTGATCACATGCTGTTGTGTATGGTCCCACATATGTGGAGTGGGACAAGTGCTTTGCATGTGCCTGTGTGTCCGTCTTTTGTGTGTGAATATGCACTAAATGGCCCGCTAAAGACAGCCCCTCAGGGAATTGCTGCATAGCTACCAGCAAGGTGGAAAAGTGACTTTCTCTCTTTACTAAATTCTGTCTTCATCTAGACCTGTGTGGCTCTGCACCCACCCACCCACCCACACACACACACACACACACACACACACACACATTTAAAATGTACTCCCCTGAGGCATAACCCAACTTCATTTGAAACCAAAATAAATCTCACAGTTACCCTATGACACAACACAACACAAGATCAACACCAGTTTTTTTCATGCCTACTACCAGAAAAAGTCAGAAGAAAAAGCCAGGTTGTGCTATGTCCACTTGTGCAGTGTGATAAAAGTATTTGAAACTCAGAAAATCTCTGCTGTTTGCTCCTCACAGCCTGAATGGATGTTGTCATTAGTTGCCATGGCAACAGTTGAACAGGCCAATACCACTGGAGTCAGGGTCCCAACATGAAAAGTACCTCCAATTAAAGGTTACAAATTTAATAAATCCTTAGATTTTTCTGATATTTCAAGTTTATTTTGGCTTACAATGTCTCCTTATCTGTATATGTACAGCTGCAATCAAAATAATTCAACCCCCGTTGCAAATCAGCTTTATTGTGAAAATGTACAGACTTTCAGCTGTTTGCAATGAAAAAATCAAGCAAAAGCAATTGAAATAGTTCAACACAACGAACGCTTCAATGGTTTCCCCAAATTCAACTGAAAATGCAACTTATAATGATTTCCCCAGTTTCAAAATTATTCAACCCCCTGGATAGGATCCCTCACAACAGCACAAATAAGCAAAACAGGTGTTGTCTCAAGCACACCTGATGCAACTAATCAAGGGCTTCATTAGTTGCACCAGGTGTGCTTGAGCTGGAACACATGAAATACTTGAACTGGCTAGGGGAAGAAAATCATTGAAATACTTGGACAGGGCAGAAAAAGGAAGCTATCAACGGCTGCAAACAGATTTCTGAGAAGGCAGGTTGTGAAAAATCCTCGAGTGACTGCAAAAGACCTGCAGCAAGACTTGGTGGCAACAAGCACTGAGGTTTCAGTGAGCACAGTAAGGCGCATACTAAACGTAGAAGGTTTCCATGCCAGAACTCCAAAACGTACACTAAAAGCACAAGAAAAGTCAGTTCAAAGACGTAGAAATAAGCCACAGAAGTTTTGGGATTCTGTTCTGTGGAGTGATGAAACCAAACTCCCCTCCCCAATATACCCCTCAAAATGTATATGTATATACCCCTTCCAAAACTATTGGAATGGCAAGGCCAATTCATTTGTTTGTGCTATATACTAAAGACATTTGGGTTTGAGATCAAAAGATGGATATGAGAAAAGGGTTTAAGTTTTCAGGCTTTATTTCCTAGTATGTGCATCTATATGTGTTCAACAAAGTAATGTATCAGACCACCCAAAACTATAAGAACATTTACGGCATTTGGAAGACACCCTTATCCAGAGCGACTTAAATTTATACAGCTGAGCAATTGAGGGTTAAGGGCCTTGCCCAAGGGCCCAACAGTGGTAGCTTGGCAGTGCTGGAACTCCTAACCTTCTGGTCAGTAACCCAGAGCCTTTAACCACTGAGCCACTGCCAAAGTAAATTAAAGTAAATAACACTTAATATTTAGTTGCATATCCTTTGCTTATAACTGCATCAAGCCTGGGTCGCACTGACATCAACAAATTGTTGGGTTTCTTCTCTTGTGATGCTTTTCCAGGCTTTTACCACAGCCTCTTTAGGCTGTTGTTTGATCTCTTCTTCAGGAGGTGAAATGCTGCTCAATTGGGTTAAGGTCTGGTGATTGACTTGGCCAGTCTAAAACCTTCCATTTTTCTCCCCTGATAAAGTCCTTTGTTGAGTTGGCAGTGTGTTTTGTATGATTGTCTTGCTGCATGATAAAGTTCCTCACAATTAGTTTGGATGCATTTTTCTGTAAAGTGGCAGACAAAATGTTCCTGTAAACTTCTGAATTCATTCTGCTGCTACCATCACAAGTTACATAATCAATAAATATTAGTGATCCTGTTCCAGAAGCAGTCATGCAAGCCCAAGCCATGATACTACCTCCACAATGTTTCACAGATGAGCTTGTATGTTTTGGATCAAGAGCAGATCCTTTCTTTCTCCACACTTTAACCTTTCCATCACTTTGGTAGTAGTTATGTGAAGGCAAGGTATCACAATTGTGATACCTTCACCCCTGCCCTGCAGAGGTTGTTGGTGTTGTTGGTGACAGTTGTTTTTGGACTTTTCTTCACAGCTCTCACATTGTTTATGTAATGAACTGTTTTTGTTTTCCTTGGCCTATACATTTGGTGTTTGTTGCTCAGTACAACAGTGGCTTCTTTCTTTTTTAGGACCTTCCAATTTGTTGTACTGGCTATGCCCATTGTTTGTGCAATGCCTCTGATTGCACAAACTTCAAAATGGCTTGCTTTTCTCCCATAGACAGCTCTCTGATCTTCATGTTGACTTATCCTTTTTAACAACAAATGTAATCTTCACAGATGAAACTGAAGGCTAAAACCAAGAGTAGGTATTCAGAGCTATTTATTGTTTAAACAATCATTCTAACAGTACACACCTGGGTAACAAGAAACACCTGTTAGTCACATGTTCCAATATTTTTGCTTGCCTACAAACTGGTTGGTCTGATAGAAAATGTGTTATGTTCTTTAACAGATCTACATGTACAGTCAGGTCCATATGTATTTGGACAATTACATCATTTTCATAATTTTGCTTCTGTACACTTGTTCTTGTTTGTGGGTCTTTCTGCCTTCAGTAGGTGAAAACATGCTCAATTGGGTTGAGGTCATTGGACATTCAAGAACATTTAATTTCTTTGCCTTGAGAAGCTCTTGGGTTGCTTTCACAGTACATTTGGGTCATTGTCCATCTGTACTATGAAACGCCATCCTATCAGTTTTGTAGCATTTGACTGAATCTGAGCAGAAAGTATAACTCTATGCACACTACTCTTTATCCTGCTGCTTCTATTAGCAGTCAAATCATCAATAAACACCAATGACCCAGTTCCATTGGTAGCCATTCATGCCCATGCCATAACACTACCTCAACATGTTTGACAGATAATGTAGTGTGCTTTCGATCATGAGCCCTTCCTTTCCTTCTGCATACTCTTCTCTTCCCATAATTCTGATATAAATTAATCTTGCATCAGAGTTGGTCAGGCTTTTTTAAGAGGTTTTTTAGCAAAGTCTAATCTGGCCTTTCTGTTACCAGTGGTTTGTAGCTTGAGGTAAACCGTCTGTATTTACATTCATGAAGGCGTCTCTTGATTGTAGACTTTGACAATGCTACACCTACCTCCACTTCTTGACTTGGCTAAATGTTGTGATTTGGTTTTTCTTCAACAAAGAAATAATTCTGCAATCATCCACTTTTGGTTTGCTGAGCTTGACAGTGCATTCCTTCTTTTTAAAAATGTACAAAATTGTTGACTTGCCAATCCTAATGTTTCTGCTATCTCGCCGATATGTCTGTTGTGTTTTTTCAACCTAATGATGGCCTCCTTCACTTGTAATGACATCTCTTTGGACCACATATTGATAGTTCCCATGAACAGCTAGCAAATGCAAATTCAATGCTTGGAATCAACTCCAGACCTTTTATCTCCTTAATTTGTCATGAAATAACAAGGAAATAGCCCACAACTGTCCATGAAACTGCTTATCAGTTAACTGTCCAATTACTTGTGAGCCTGTGAAAATGGAGAGACTCTGCAATTTTTTGCAGAGTCTCTCCATTTTTACAGGCTGTTCCTATATGATAAATGCAATATTTTTATTAACTCCTTAAATTAAATTAATTTCAAATTCATTGTGGTGGTCTACAAAGGCAAAATTACAAAGATTGTGTCATTATCCAAATACTTATGGGCAAGTATCCTAAGATAACGCTACAGGATCTCAGTGGGTTTGAGGTCTGGACTTTCACTTGGCCATTCCAACACCTTGATTTTTTTCTTCTTTAGCTATTCAGATGTCAATTTGCTGGTGTGCTTGGGATCATTGTCTTGTTCCATGGCCCAATTTCCGTCTAGCTTAAGCTGCTGGACTGATGGCCTCACATTTGTCTCAAGAATTTTCTGGTATAAAGTTAATTGATGTCTCAATTATTGCAATTTTCCCAGGTTGGTCCTCGTGGTGATATGCTGTGTTTGATTTTTGCAACATGTTTTCAGAACATGGCTCTGTGCAGGATGAGCAAACATAACCTCAGTCCAAAGAATACTTATTGTTAAGATGCAGTTTGCAAACCTAAGTCAGGATGCCATAGTCATTTTGGAGAGAAGGGGCTAGCCTTTCTCCTAGCCACCCTTCCATGAAAGTCATATTATACTTATTTAGTCTTTTTCTGATTGTGCTTTTATGAGCATAAACATTTAATACACTTACAGAGGCCTGTGGCTCACATGCTATAGTTCCTGGGTTTTTCTGTATCTCTGAGCAAATAGTCTGAGCTTAGACTGAATTTACTGGGACACACTCCTGGGAAGATTTGCAACTGTCTTGAAGGCTCTCCATTTGTAAACAATCCTTCTCATTGTAGAATGGTGAATTTCAAATTGTTTGGACATGGACTTATAACCCTTCCTTGATTGATGAGCAGCAACAATTGCTTCTCTGAGGTCATGGCTTTTGTCGTTTCTCCTTAGTATGCTGTAGACACACACCTGAGTGCTAAATTGCCAAAAGTATAGATAGATAGATAGATAACATTAAAACCTCATAAAACCTCAAAACAGCTCTTACCCATCAAGGCACAGATGCCATAAAACCTCTGAAGGTGTGCTGTGGTATTTGGCTCCAAGATGTTAGCAGCAGATCCTTCAAGTCCTGTAAGTCGTGAGATGGGGCCTCCATGGATCGAACTTCCTTGTCCAGCACATCCCAGAGACGCTTGACTGGATTGAGATTTGGGGAATCTGGAAGCCAAGTCAACACCTTGAACGTTTGTCTTGTTCCTCAAACCATTTCTCTACAATTTTTGCAGTGTGGCAGGGTGCAGAATCCTGTGGAAAGAGCCCACTGCAATTAGGGAGTACCACTGCCATGAAGTGGTGTATTTGGTCTGCAACTATGTTTAGGTAGGTGGTATGTGTCAAAGTAACATCCACATGAATGCCAGGTCCCAAGGTTTCCCAGCAGAACATTGCCCAGAGCATCACACTGCCTCTGTCAGCTTGCCTTCTTCCCATAGTGAATCCTGATGCCATCTCTTCCCCAGGTAAGCGATACACCTGTCCATCCACAAGATGTAAAAGATAACTTGATACTTCAGACCAGGCCACCTTCTTCCATTGCTCCATGGTCCAGTTCTGATGCTCACATGCCCATTGTGGGTGCTTTCGGCGGTGGACATTGGTCAGCATGGTCACTCTGACCAGTCTGTACCCTGACCAGGGGGCTTTCCATGCCACACACTTGAAACACATGCACAAAAAGCCGCCTCATCATGCAAGTACCAAATTAAGTTCTCTTTAGCATCTTATTATGCTTAGACGGTCAAATAAATACACACACATCGTGTCAAAATGCAGGTCTGGCTGAGTATTCATGTAAACATAGTCGGTTATGTCTTAAGTGAATGTAAATAGTTGGGAAAAAATCGCCATGAGGGAGTGTGAGAGCAATGACACCAAATTTAACACACCTGCTCCCCATTCACACTTGAGACCTTGGAACACTAACAAGTCACATGACACCGGGGAGGGAAAATGGCTAATTGGGCCCAATTTGGACATTTTCACTTAGGGGTG
>JANDJT010000081.1:10365625-10377961 GCA_024331685.1 Stegophilus panzeri | reverse complement strand
CCCCCCCCCAAGTATTAGCTGCCATTTGCATATAATATCCAAGTTTACCAACTTAAAATGCATCTATATACCTTTGTTATAGGTGTTTCCTTTGTTTGCGCTGGCGCTCACTGAAAGACTACCTTACCCATCATTGCTTGAGAACTACAGCAAGCTACGGCAACTCAAATAGCTAAAAATAAACAGCACATTGGCATTTTGCACCAAATGACAAAAAAGTTATATCTTTCCTGAATTTTCTATGAATGTTCTGTTTTCTTGTAATTATAGGGATAACTTTTGGATCAAATGTAATAGTTTGAAAGTAAGTTTTTTGATTAATGATATAATTTTGAATGAATGATTTAAGTAAAACATTGTGTGCTTTATTAGACAATTTTGAATAAATGGATGACATTCTGTAGAAGTAATCAGTTTTAATATTTCAAAATTGATTTAGCCTCCTACACTGTTAATTATAATAACTAGCTGAAAGAACTATTGCTAAAATACAACAAAGACTTGAGACTTGACTTGGACTCCACCTCAAAGACTTGTGAACATGTCTGCTTCACAATGATAGTGGTGCACTCATTTCTGTTTCCACCATTGTGAAAGACAAACAAAAACAGTTTGCATTTGTGAGCTGTCTCACTGACTGCTTTTGTTCAGTTTGCTCATCCCCATTCCAAAATGTCTGACTTCAACATTAGTTCAACTTTGACAAGGGCCAAATTGTGATGACTAGACAACTGCATAAACAAGAGCATCTCCAAAATGACAGAGCTAGTGGGGTGTTCCCAGTATGCAATGGTTAGTACCTACCAAAAGTGGTCCAAGGAAGGACAACCAGTGAACCAGCAACCGGGTCATTGGCACATAAGGCTCACTGATGCACCTGGGGAACAAAGGCTAGCCCGTCTGAGGATGGTTCCCTCAGAAGAGCTACTGTAGCACAAATTGCTGAAAAAGTGCTGGCTATGATAGAAATGTGTCAGAACACACTGATCTGCAGCTTGCTGCGTATGGGGTAATTTCTTATAATGCGCATATTCCACAATATCTTGATAACGACAAGAATGATGAAAGAATGACATAAAAACATGCAAAGAGCATACAAGTTTTACAATTGTCATGGGCTGCATCCGAAATCACATGCTATGACAGTACCTACTGCATTCGATTCAGTACCTACTGCTCGGCCGTTGATACAGAAAATACTGATTAGTACAAGTGGTAAGCATTAATACAATCTGGATGTACTACGCGGTGCCGATTCTGACAGCTATTCTGTGCCAGTCCCAGTGCATTATGGGATAGCGCCATATCCAGTGTCCAATGGTTCCATACTGTAGAATCGAGGCGGAAGCAGTAAGTCGGGTATTTCTCACCTACTGTTTTATGAATACTAAGAATTTAGACATACTACTCCTTTGGTGTACTGCTTTTCACCTACTGTGGGCAAAACTAGTAGGGTAGTAGGAATATTCAGACGCAGCCATGGTTATGCTGAAATCAGCATTGAAGTATAGTACCCATCAGCCCCAGCATGTCACATGACCAGGTCACATGCTTTCATTTGCTCGCACCTGTGTCTTGGTTCACCATGATTAGCACCAATATTTAAGTTAATGTGTTTTAGCATCTCATTGTCAAGCTTCTGTTGTCACGTTCATGTGTCTTTGTGTGTTCCACAGTCCCAATTATTGCCTGGATGTTTTTTCCTGGTTTTCTCTGTTCTAGTTCTGATTCTTGTTTTCACGGTTTTGGTTATCTAGCTGCACCTTTTATTTAAATAGATCTGCACTTACAACCGCCTTTGTCTCCATTACATGATAGAAAGCTTGAGGAAATATGGATGCAACAGATTTTTATCATCGAGGAAGCCCTCATAGAGAGGAGCCACCTGCTGTGGAAGCAACAGGGGAAGAGAAGTTCAGTCAGAGTCACTTGGGAGTGGCTTGATGCTATGTGCCCTCTCAAGAAATTTTTACACAACAAAAACCATCTCTCGCCCTCCCTGCCTCACTTTGGACCTTGCTCTGCCTCCCTGGTCTTCGCTCCCCCTGCCGGCTTTGCGGAGGCTGTCGCTCCATGCTTGTGTTCCGCCTTGGACATTCATTTAAAAATAAAATAATTATTAAACACTTAGACAGTCCCATAATATATAAAGGGACATATTGTATTCTTATATTTTGGGCTTTAAAGGAAATTCTTAATAGAGAATAGCATTTAAGAGCAATAGTTTTACTACAAAGCTAATGGTGAAGAAATGCTAATGTTTCATTCTGACCCTACAAGCAGTCTCAGAGA
Organism: Stegophilus panzeri; assembly: GCA_024331685.1. NCBI lineage: Eukaryota > Metazoa > Chordata > Actinopteri > Siluriformes > Trichomycteridae > Stegophilus > Stegophilus panzeri. The sequence continues at coordinate 10,375,669 of JANDJT010000081.1, read as the reverse complement.
CGGTCTTAGACCCCCAGTGGGTTGTGTGTGAGTGTGAAAAGACGAGGTGTGGAGTGGTGGCCTGGTAAATATTTTTGAAGCGTTATTTTATTAATGCTGAGAGCACAGTGTGTTTAGATGGGGTTATGACCCCGGGCACCCATTTAATCAAATCACAACTCACCCAGAGGAGGTAAAACCTAATACAGCTTGCTTCTCTACTTGGCTAATCTTGGCTAGGTGGAGAATTGTAACTGGTGAAGTGGTGTGTGTGTGTGAGTGAGCTGGCGAGTATTAGCAGACACTGATGAGCACTAGGTGTCTGTGCTGGCTCAAAAGTGCACGTCTGTGAGGGCTCTCTTTTTTATTTGCCCTGTGTTAAGTAATTATTTCATGGCATGGATCCTCCACCTTCCCTCCAGCCCCAGGGAGCAACTGACCTCCTAGAAAGAAATAGTCCTTATTCAGATGGATATTATTTAGTCCTTTATCCCTCTCTTCCTCTTCAGCAACACTTCAGCACAAAGACCACCCTCCCCCACACCCCTACCTTTACTCCTTGGCTTCTTTAATATATTATCCAGTTAGAGAATTCATGCTAACAATCTTCCTTTAATAATATGCTTGTTTACCTTTAGCCAACTTTCCCTCTCTCTCATCTACTCTGCTTGCCTCCTGCTCCTGCTGTATCATCATAATTTTTAACTAATAGTGCAGTAGTAACATTTCCCCCTAACTTTTCAGTGTCTGGGTCCTTAATTTTCTTTTTCCCTTTCTCCTTTTATCCCTCAACTTTGAACAGGCCAATTACCTTGTGTTTGTTCAGGAGATTTAAATAATACTTCTCTCTCTTCTTTCTCTTTTTCTCTCACATTGCTCAAAATTCTGTTCGGCTGTTGGACTCGGCAGAAAACAGCTAAGCAATGATCAACAATAAACTGTGGACCAAATGAAGAATACTTGATGTAGCAAGCATATAAATATGACATGAGTCTCAATGGTGATGGAGTCAGCACAAAACTCGAATAATTACCTCAAAGTTGCATTCATATAGCCGTCTTCAGTTTTAATTAATCCTGCTTGCCCAACACTGGATGCAGAAAAATCCATAGGTGTTTTGACCTACTCTGTTTATCAGTCAATACATACTTTACAAAATCAAAATTTTCAAAATGTTGAAACATGTAATCTGTAAAAGCAAAAAATTGATCAAATAAGAAGAAACATTTCAAGTGAGAATTTTTGTGGCTTGTATAGCATTTGAGCTTTTTGTTTGAGAAAATAAATGCAATTTATTACTCAATCTATTACAATCTCTTTATACTCAGTGGGTTTGGAAAGTCTTCAGCTTTTTGTACAATAAATTTTTGTATGTACATTATAGTTATAGATTTAATTAAAAACTTTACTTTTTATTCCATCAATCGAGACACAATAACCTATAATGACAAAGCAAAATTTATTAAAAATTTAAACCTGAACCTTCTTATTTAGATACAGTGGTTATAAAAAAGTATACACACCTGTTTTTGTGAAAAATTAAATCAAGATAAATCATGCCTTTTTCCACATTTAATGTGACATGGCAACTAACATTATTCAAGTGAAAAACAAATAGAAAGGATTAAGGGGAAAAAAAGAAAAAAGTTACAATAGCCTGGTTGCAAAACTGTGCACACCTCTTAACTAAAACTCTATTAAAAGCACCTCTTGCTTGTAATACAGCACTGAACCTTTTTGGTCCACCAAATTAGCATATCTTGAATTGGCAAATTTATTTCACTCTTCCTTACAAAAATGCCCTCAATCTATCTAATTGCAAGTTGAAGTCCTGTGCACAGCCCTTTTCAATTAATTTCACAGGTTTTCAATAGGAATTAGGGCTCTGACTGGGCTCAATGTCAATAAATGAGAGATTTCTTATTTTTAAAATCATGTTTACACTTTGTGATTATACAGGGTGTCTGAAAAGTCAAGAACCAATGAACGTAAAACGACATATACTTTATTTCGTATTTATTATTTACAACATATGCCCAAATGTTCATGCAGTACATTTTATTTATGTTTATTTGTTCGTTTGTTTTTACACACATGCGCGCGCACACACACACACACACACACACAGAGCTACACAACAGTAGCTGTTGAAAGCCTGGGGGGGTTTCAATGACAGAGCTCGCGCACACACATACATCAACTTCCCTCTTTGGCTCTCATAGCGCCATGGGCCACGATGGGTCATGGCTGTGATTGACAAAGGCTTAAACTTAGGGACTCACTCACACACAAACACACATAGAGACACTTGCACCATGGTGTCTATATGTGTGTGACTGCAGATTAAATTCCTTTAAACGTGGGAGGTGGACTGTACACCTCTATGACCTCTATTTAATTAAAATCACAGAAGTGGCCCAAAAGCATGTATCTTTCATTTTGAAGGAAACAAGAGAGCCTCAGTATGAGTGTGGATGTAGTTTATGAAAAAAATCACTGTGTGTAGTCATACAGTATATTCAGTGTTAGCATGAATGTTAGCTGTCAGTAATGAGTTTTCTGTTGTCTACCACACATACCACTAAATGTAGGATTTCACTGTCACTTCAGCATCATGGACCCAAAACTTACTAGCTGTAATTCATCTTACTACCTGTCAGGTTATTTTTGTGTCAAGCACCACAGTTTAAAACAGTAAAATAAGGGAGCTCTGTTTGTTTTTCCCTCAGTGCTGTAATATTTTTTTCCACGCCCTTTCCTCCCAAGCATACAGAATGGGACAATTAATTAACTTTTATAATTTGTATGGAAAAACAGGATGTTTTCTCTGTATTATGAGTGAATAAAAAAGGAGGAGATATGATATATAGACATCATATCAGTCATTTTTGCTGACCTCAATATTGCCCATTGTGTTTCCATGTTTGTTTACATAAGAATGAATGTCACTAACATTTTAGCCATTCACCCTGCTTCTGTCCTCTGGTCTTCTCTAGAGCTGTCAAATTAAAATGTAAAAATATTTGTTGAATTTAAGATAAAAATGCACATTTGAATGCAAAAATTGTGCACTGTGTATCAATTGTGCATGTGTATCAAGCATTAGCACATTAAAACATGCTGTTGAAAAAATGACATTTTTTTAAATGTTACTTACTTAAGTAAGGCGTTAGGTAGAAAGGTAAGTCACGTTGTGAATACGCTCTTAACAACGCCATAACGACGCACTAAAATGCGAACAATGAATAAGTAAAGCATATAAAATTCACAGTATTATATTACAGTAGTGTACTCATTTGTAATATTATTATTTGAGATCAGGTTTTCACAACAAGGGAAGCTTTCACATGTTTTTTTATGTGTTTAAGTTGATATATAAAATGTTCAAATATTTGGTTTAAATTTAGCATTTTCTCATCAACAAAAATGCCATTGACTAATATTCAATGCAATTTTTTTTTGACATTCCAATTCCAATGCTTGAATATTCTTAAGAATTAATTTCTTTTTGAAAGGGTGTACTTGCATTATTATGCTATTATATTATCATTATATTAGTGTCATAAAATGGTCTTAATTATTTCTGGGACAATATATTGCCCAACAAAAATAGTTATCGTGACAGGCCTAATTAACGTTGTTTCAGTAGGAAAAAGGCCTAGAAAGAGTAGCTATCTATAATAAAACTGAAAAGTTGAAACTGTCATTACTATTCAGGAAGAGCATAGGTGGAGGTCATTATCTATGTAACATTATATATCTAACAAAGAACAAAATTCTCTTTCTGAGAACTTTTAAATACCTGATCAGTTGTTTATCTGCCAGGGAAAAACACTACATGGCAATACAAGACCACACTCAGAAACATTAAGTCAAACAAAGCTTGGGCATTTTTCTGAAGCAAATAGCAGAATGCGGTAATCAAACAGTTATCATGCAGTGAAGTGCATTTTCTGTACCTTTGATCTAGATTGTGCACGCACACCCACACACACACACACACAATTCCATAATTAAGTCACCCTCTTCAACTAACCACTAATAGTACTCGACTTAATCTATCTATCGTTCTATCTTTCACTTTCTTCCTATCTGATTCTCCTGCTACTCTGTCTCTTTTTTCCATACTTTTTTTTCTTTTAATAAACTTCTTGTTGGTGCTGCCATGGCACAAGCAGACAGACAGCATGATTTGGTGCTGCTGCGTAATTTGATTTGGTGTAATTAATTTGCCCTGTGTGTGTAGACTGAGAGTCAGTGTGTGTGTGTCGGTCGGTGGCAGAGTGTGTGTAATAAATCATTTCTGTCATAGCGTACCACTCACTTTAATTAAAAGCATGGCACTCTGCAGAAGACAATTACATTGGCGATTGTGACAAAGAGGTGTATTAAGGAGGACCAAATGTCAAGGTGCATGTTATCTGAAAGAGTGTGTGTGTGTGTGCTCATCACTAATGGTGACTGTTTCAGATTGAGGAGCAACAAAAGTTTTGAGAAATGATAATACACTGCAATATAAAATATATGATGTAGATAACTACATAGCAAAATGGTATACTAAAAAAAGTTATAAAAACATTAATAAAAATACCAACTTCTGAAAGCAGTCCTTTGTCTAATTTAAATCTATTCTAGTAGTTTCCCTTAGCTAATAACTGCATAACTACATTGACATGACATTGCGCTGTTGTGTAAGAATGTAAAAAATAAGTTTTGAAAAACAGTGTAATATACTGAAAAATATTAGAATGTATAATTGTCATTATGAGAGTGTATATTTATACTGTGAAATCTCCATACTGTTCCAGTATCTAGTGCCAGAGTTTTAAAAAATGTCCTGTTAAAAGGAGCACAAAAAATAATTCAGATGTTATCTTACAGCAGTTGTAGACATTAGGCACATTTTATTTACAATTAAATGTGATGTGCATCGTATAAAATGGTAACCTATAAAAAGTGTTGACTTCATTTTGGCTGCCTAATATTCTATTACCATAAGAGCTATTTAGTGTATGTGTGAGGCTCTGCACTCTAGAAGAGGAAAAAGGAGGAGAGAGAGAATGAGACAGGGCACACACGATCAAGCATAAAATTGGTTTGATCATGTGTGTAATCAATTTAATAATATGCTGCAGCACGTCATATGAAAGTCATTTTCTTATCATATGCTCACTGATAACGGCATGCCAGCATATGTCAATTGCCTGCTAAATCAGGGCTTTACTCAAAAAATTACATTAATGGTTGCTTTTCATGGCTGGAGGTCTCAACAGAGTAGACCGGGGTAGACAGGGTAGACCCAAAGAGAGTTTGGTGCAAATGAGGAACCATAAAGTAGGGATCTAAGAAAACGGATAATGCAAAAGTTAGGATACTGACAGCAAGACATACAAACAAGATACATAGCATAGGAGCAAAGAAGATATACAGGTGTAAAGGTGTGATGTGTGTTTGTTGATGCAGAGAGAGAGAATTGTAGAAAGTGTCACATTGAAAGCAGAAGAGTAAGTCGTGTGTCTATGTGAGGAAGGTAGGCTATTTATTTTCGTATGTGTTCGCGCGTATTCGCTTTTATGTCTGCACACACAAATGCACCTCATCTTATTGCTCTGTGAGTCGCCACACACTTTCAACATTAAATGTTTGCTTTGGTCACAGTCAATGCAACTTCTGCTATTGTTTAAACTCCTTAAAAATTCTGGTTTATTATTCACTGATTCATCTTAAAGCTTTTTTTTTTTTTATTTCGTAACCTTTATTAATTATTCAGTAACTACAATTACATAGGAAAGGTATGTAGTTATGACCAAGTTGCCTGAAAATTTCAGTAATTGTGCAATTGTAAAAATAACATTTTTAAATAGGTCTTTAGTTTTGTTCAAACTGCAATCTTGCAAGTGCTCCATGAGTGGCTCAACATTTCCCTGCCATGACAAATTCTCCAAATATATAATTTGTTAAATGCAGCTTTGAAAGTGGTCATGTTATTCAGTCAATAAAACCTCCTAATTGATTTTCAAAGAATAAATGTAAAATCTTTTGGGTTGCTGCCCTCCTGGAGCCACTTTATTTGAAAGAAAATTTTAAACTGCTTTGAGGTGACAAACTTTCATCTAGCTTGAAAAACAATTTATAAGTACTTTTTGAATGACAACCTCACAATGTCCTGAAGGAAATGAATCTCATAACCCAATCGCTGTTCTGACAACGCTGTTGCCTAACAGCACAGATTTTGGGGGACACGGTCCAATTATGTGTCAGTATTAGTAGGCAAATAATAGCTACTCATCACTTTGAGAACTATTGTGGAAATAGTTATGAAGGGAAAAAATTCTAACAATGCTAGGAAGGGTGTTTTTAGCAGGAAAAATGGCACAGAGTTTGACAGAAGAGGCGGTGAGTCTCTGACAGGAATATTCACATGGCTCTTTTCAAGCTCATAAGAACAAAGCGTGGGCCGTCGAGGTGCTAGCCATCAAACTACTTCCGCATTCTTCTCCTCTCAGGATTGGGCGGGACGAGTAGGCTACCTGCCAATCAGTGGGAGACGCGAGCCACACGTCTCACATTATAATTAAACTCTCCTTCTCTGCACTTGAGAACCTGCTGACAAGCGCCTTCGCATTATGACAGGGTGGCCAAATTGTTTGCGATTTATTTCCAAAGCCGCAAAGGCTGCTATTAAGGCAGACCGTGAGGAACACACACACAAAAAGAGCACTTTATGTGAGATGTTAACACAATTTGACAATGCCTTTTGTTTGTGATTGTGATTAGCATGTTTAAGAGTTCTGCTAAAGGGCTTAGCTTAGGGATGTTGTAAGGAACCACCAAACTGGGAATAAATATCCTGTCAGTAAGTTGACATAAAACTTTGATACACAAATGAACCAGTCAGTATGACACAAAGGAAATGCACTTATACCTTCAATAACAACTCCTGAATATAACAGAACCTGCACAGCCTTTAGCCTATGTCCATCAGTCTTTGTAAAAGCCTAAATTAGCCTAAAACGAATAGGAGATGAATAGCCTATCACTGAGCTTTTAACTCATTTTGCTCATTCTGACTCCGTTTAATATTACACATCACCCATTTTCCATCATTTTGTATTTTACTCTCTAATATACAGCTGTGTCCCCTCAAGGGCCCCTCAGGCCCCTCCGCCCTGGAGAAATTAAAGGAAAGATTCTATTATGGATGACAAAAGAGCAGAAGCGCAACCTCCGGTGAGCTCCATTATTTAACATACATTTCCTAATTAGTGCGGTCCTGATTTGTCATGCAAGATGGAAGATGTTGCACCTGCTTGCAGCAGTGACCTCAAAACTGTGGCCATAAAATATATAAAAAGTTTTTTTTTTTTAAGATTAAGTTTGTTAACTATTTTACTCACCAAAAAAAACAGTGTTAATGTTTTCATGTTTTTATTAAGCATATTTTTTCAAAAGAAGAACAGGTATGTTAACTGTTTTGCTTATTAGTAATCAAGTTGTGAAATAACAGCCACAACAACAGCAATGCATTTTAACACCTATTAAGCACTTCTCCAGACTGTGCAGTAGGGCCACAACATGTACGGCCACACTCCACGCACCCACATCCTATTTCCTCTTCGACACATAGCAAAGCCATTACTAAATCACAACCCCCTGCATTTCCCTTGTTTTCTGTTTCCACAAAAACCTGACCACTCCCTGAACGCTGATCTAATCAGAGGGGGGTGGAAAAGAAGACAGAGAGCTAGGAAAGAGTATGCCATGGACAGAAGAAGAGAGGACAGAGTTACTGCTGACTTTTTTCAAGGTGAACTCGCAGTGGTGAAGAGGCGGAGGGATGGAGTGCCATAGCAAGCCAAGCCTTAGTAATAAAGAATGGCAGGCCTGACAAGGAAGGTCTGGGTGCAGGTGTTAAATCAGACAGCACAGAGGGCAGCCATATGCAGCAGCTGATTTATGGGCCCTTTCGAACCCTGATGTGTTTTAAATGTGACCTTGCACACATTCTAACCCTGACCCGCTTCCATGCCAGGCTGTTTTGCCACACACTCCCATTCACACACCAGACACAGAGAAAATTTTATGCTCAAAATATATCAGAGTGGCCATACATGCATATGTTTATAATGCCAATGTCTTTCAGAAGCACAGCCTTGAAAATGTAGGCAAGTTTAAATTGAACAAATGTGTGTGAAGAGAACGAGTCTGAGGCGTATTTGTGTGGGTTGTGTGTATTGTCTATGAGGATGGAAATTGTCTATTGAGAGGAAAGGGACTATAGGTCAAAATAAATAAAGAAAAAGTTATTAGGAAGCTTCACTCTCCCAACTCATCCAAATGCACAAGTCAGCCCCAGCATACCAAGGACACACACACACACACACACACACACACACACACACACAAACACACAAACACACATATATTGTGCCAGGGCCAGCAGCAGGAAAATTTGAGGAGAACATTAATGAGCTGAAGTGGTTGTGGAGCATGTTATTGTGGCACAAGGCACACGTCTGATCATAAGCATCGCTAAAGGTATACGCACACACCCCCACGTATGGACAAATATTTGTGTTATGGGTTTCAGAGAGCTTGTAAAAGGCTAGTAGTGCATATGATTGGGAGGCAATCCAAAACTGAGCTTTATGGCAGGCAAGAGGATCATGACTGTCTCTCCTCAGACCCACAATGTCCCCCATTCCAACAAGAGTGTGTGCCTGCCTGGCAGCAAGCTCAAAAGAGAAAGATCTGTGATCAGAGATGTACATATTCAATAAATATTTATATATATATACACAACCATGAGCTTTTTCTATTTCTTTAGGCTGACTTGTATGAATTCTTACAAATTTGCTATCATGAGACCATGCTATCAGGATGAGTAAGGAGAAGTGTAACATAATATATTCTTAATATTCTAAGTGTTCCATTAATTATCATGTGTAGTGACATGCATGAGAATTTTTCACAAATCACATTTTTATGAATTTTAGAAATATTGAATATACACAAGCTTATGCAGAAATATGTCATTTCATGCTAATTATAAAACACATTAGCAGTTGAATCACTGATCTGATCAGTTTATCAGTCATGTAGTGATGGAAGGGTAAATTGATGATGGGAGCCCAGATCAGAGGAGCCCTTTAAAACAGATGGTGTGTGAAACGAGGCTAACAAGGCCCTATTACCTGTCTCTTGTCTCTTTACTGTGTCTTTACCAGGAGTTGATCAAACAAAGATGCACATGCACACACATGCATGTACGCACACACACCAACACCTCCATTAACACCTTTAACATTCACAGCCACACGTCATAGCAGCTATGGAGTCCCAGTGATAATATCGACCCGGGCTTTCAACAGCTCTGCCAGCAAATAATTAAAGCCTATTATTTATCTTCTGCAGGATGAGCAGCTATCATGCACCTTTCTGCACCTTGCATCTCTCTTTATTTCACTTTCTCTCTCTCTTTATCTGTCTTAAACTTTCTTTCTCTTCTCTCTGCTCTTTTTTCAGTCTAACCCTGCAATGACATATTGATGTCAACACTAATAAATCATTCCAGTTTGTACCTTCTGTGCTAAGATGAGCTATAATCTTTATTGTATGACTCTTTGAAAAAGCTCTAATAAAAAGCTCTAATAAAATAATTACCATCATATATAAATTCCAAATACAATGTTGTCCTTATATTTTACAGAATAATTAACATTTTCCTCTCAAACAATAGATGAAACTACTTATTTTCTCATCAAAGTTACTTTTTTAAATTACAGGATGTTCTCTGAAAATACCAAAAGTATTGACATTCTTCAAAAACATATTATTTTTATCATCCCTCCTCTGCCCTGTGTGCACAGAATTTGCACGTTCTCCCCATGTTTCAGGGGTTTCCTCCAAGTACTCGTTTCCTCTCCCAGTCGAAAGACATGCATTGTAGGCTGATTGGCATTTCCAAATTGTCTGTAGTGTTTGTGATTGTGCCCTGCAATAGGTCCAGGGTGTCCCCCACCTTGTCCGCCAAGTTCCCTGGGACAGGCTCCAGGCTCCCCCATT
>JANDJT010000081.1:10337658-10363347 GCA_024331685.1 Stegophilus panzeri | reverse complement strand
TCCACACACTAGACGGTAGTGCAGAGTGCATAGTGTAATTGTATAGTACTTCATTTGGGACACAACTTTAGTATTTATTCTCCAAAGCGTGTTTTCTGAACAGAAGTAACGTAATGAGTAAACATGCCCCATGCCGCATGCAGACCAACTAATCGATAATGAGATTCGTTGACAACGATTTTCATAATCGATTATTATTGATTTTATCGGTTAGTTGTTGCTCGAATATATATATATATATATGTATGTATGTATGTATGTATATATATATAAAACCTCATCTCCAAAAAAGTTGGGACACTGTGTAACGTAAATAAATGTAAATAAAAACAGAATGCAATGATTTGCAAATCTCATAAACACATATGTTATTCACAATAGAACATAAAAAACAAATCAAATGTTTACATTGAATAAATGTATCATTTTAAGAGAAAAAAATAAGGTAATTTTTAATTTGATGGCCACAACACGTCTCAAAAAAGTTGGGACGGGGCAAAAAGGCTGGAAAAGTAAGTGTTACTAAAAAGAAACAGCTGGAGATTAATTGGCAACAGGTCAGTAACATGATTGGGTATAAAAAAAAGAATACATTAGAGAGGCAGACTCTCTGTAAACAGCATCTACAATTTGGGGAACAATTTCAGAACAATGTTCCTCAATGTAAAATTAAGTACAGTACATAATATCATCAACGGATTCTGAGAATCTGGAGAAGTTTCTGTGCACATGGGACAAGGGTGAAAATCAATATTGCATGCCCATGATCTTCAGGCCTTCAGGTGGCACTGCATTAAAAACAGGCATGGTTCTATAATGAAAATCACTGCATGGGCTCAGAAACACCTCCAGAACTCAGTGCAGGTGAACACAGTTCACCATGCCATCCACAAATGCTGGTTAAAGCTCTATCATGCAAAGAAGAAGCCACATCTGAACATGATCCAGAAATGCCACTGTCTTCTCTGGGCCACAGCTCATTTAAAATGGACTGAGGCAAAGTGGAAATCTGTTCTGTGGTCAGATGAATCAAAATTTGAAATTCTTTTTGGAAACCATGGACGCCACGTCCTCTAAACTAATGAGGACTAAAGAGGAGAGGGACCACCTGGCTTTTTATCAGCACTCAGTACAAAAGCATGCATCTCTGATGGTATGGCCAGCATGCACATTTGGAAAGGCACCATCAATGATGAAAAGTATATAGAGGTTTTAGAGCAATATATACTTCCATCCAGATTCCATCCCATCTTTACTTCTGAGAGACTCTGCCTCACTACGATAGTCTTTTTATACCCAATCATGTTACTGACCTGTTACCAATTAACCTAATTAGTTGCAAAATGTTCCTCCAGCTGTTTCTTTTTTAGTAATACTTACTTTTCCAGCCTTTTGTTGCTCCCGTCCCAACTTTTTTGAGATGTGTTGCAGCCATTAACTTAGGGTTAAAATGGTTTACTGTGTGTGTATATATATATATATATATATATATATATATATATATATATAAATCTTTGGGATGGGCAGAGGTTGAGTGGTTGCCACCACAGAGTAATGAAAAAATTTCCCTTATAATATAATATAAAGCCAAATGTCACGAATGCATCTTCCATAATTCCCTTGTGCACATGTTCCCTTGCTCTCCCCAACAATAAGCTGTTCAAAATGAGCAAACGTGTCTCAATCATATTTCAATTATATCTTTGCTCACCTCCATATGAGCAGTCTCTTATGAACATCCAACCAGTACCACCAATCACCATTACCACTGCTCTCATTATCATGCCTTTTACCAGCCTGATTATTGCCCCATTATTAATAGTGAAAATGAGAGTCAGAGAGAGAAACCTGAAGGAGAAAAAGAGCAATTACTGAACAAGAGAAGATATGGCGACGCTCGGTAAACGAGTGTCAGGATCGGTGCATGCACTGAAAAATTAAACCAATTAGGGGGGCTGTTTGACTCGTATTCCTCTCCATATCAATGAACAGTTGAGAGGGGAGGGAGAGAGAGACAGAAAAAGAGAGAGGGAGGGAAGGAGAGAGAGAGTGAGTGAGAGCTCCTACACACCACTCTATTCTGTCATGCTTGGTGAGCAGCAGAAGAGGGAGAGAAACTGTTCGTGAGAATGGTGCTTCGGAGTGGCAGATTAAAAGCAATCTATATCCACATAAATCATTGATTAAATGAATCATGAAATTAATATGTAAATTGTGTGTTTAACCTCTATTTATATACTAGTGTCTGTCATTGTGGCATAAATCTAAAACTAATTGCTATTTCTCAGCAAGCCCTGGGAAACATCCGAGATGGAGGCAAAGACCGTAGGGAGGGAGCGAGGGAGGATGAGCGCAAAGAGAGCGGTAAAAGTCTGACATATTTATTAAGTAAATGTTCAACTACACTGACTCACTCATTAACAGACGCACAGAGGACAAGAAGTGAAGAAGACAATTTGTGCTCCTTCAGCAGTTCAGCTGTGACAAAGGGAACTTTATTCTGCTGAAATGGACACAAAGAAAAATACAAATACATGTATATACAAAGTGAAAGACAAATTACACTGTGCACAACAAAACTTGAAAGAACAGACTATGTGTAAGACTATGTGTAAGACAGCTAAGGAGAGAGAGAGAGAGAGAGAGAGAGAGAGAGAGAGAGAGAGAGAGAGAGAGAGAGATAGCTAAGCCTTTTCTGCTGCCACCTAACTTAAACCATACTCTGCTTTGCCATACTGGATCCTGATTTACAGGCAGGCAAAAGTTGGGATGGCTTTCAATAAAACATCAAAAAAGGCCTCTGACCCAGCCATTACCCACAAGCCTCAATGAAACCAAGAGGTTGAGTGAGCCTGCCGTCCCTCACATTCCAATCCTTCAGTGAGGCACCTTGGGAAAGCAGACCCACTACACAAGGTGAATTATACCATGGCAGAGGCCAAGAGACAGAGAGCATTGTGCATCGACAGCAATACTTGGTTTCTACATCTTCAGTGCCTCATACAGCCGATCACAGGGATGAATTAAACTGCATGTAATAGGTGTCTGCGACATTTAACAGAATGAAACCTTTGTCATGTTTCCTAGATTTATAGAAGAGGTAAAGTGTGTCATAGGAAGCATAGGAAATAATTTGGTACTCTTTCAGACACTCAGTTGTAGGGTTCTCCCCTAGAGGGACAATTAAAGTATTTTTACCCTAAGGTACTAAATATAACTAGTTTCTAAAAGCACACATACATATGATAAGAGACTCATAATGTAACCTAATGGGACTAAACAACCTGCATTTTAGTATGGTTCTAACTTATAGAGCCAGCATGTTTGTAAGTCCCGATTCTATGGTGATCCTCATACCTTTGGCAGAGCATCTTAGAAGTGAGGCAGAACTGATCCACAATCTGTATTTAACTTATTTCAAATTTTCTAAGTGATGTTTATGGGAAGCAAACATGTTGTCAGGCCAGCTAGCAAGATTCATTCCCAACTTTTTTTTTTTATTGTTGATGTTATTGATAATATTGATTAGTTTTTTCAGCTCTAGAATGGATTCCACTCACAGAGCTTTTAATTATGTGTACTGTATTTAACATTGTACATTAAATTAAGTAAGATTAAATATAAAGTAGATGTAAAAATAGATTTTTTTCAAATTCATCTTTAGTTACAAAACTGAAGATATTTCCTTAGAAATGGTTTGGTTTTTTTTACACACACACACACACACACACACACACACACACACACACACACACACAGAGAGAGAGAGAGAGAGACTATCCAAAGGACGAAGCAGCTTAATTTGACAAAGTAAAAGATGAGAATCAGTGGAGGCAGACAGGTGGTGCGATTACGCCCACACCAAGACCAAGCACAAATCAACATCCAGACACACAAGCATTCCTGTGGGGTAATTAAAAATAGGCAGTGGGTAGGTAGACCTTATCAACTCATCAAGTCCTGAATTCATCGTGAAAAATGCGGGTGCATCTGCAGTCGTTGTCATCAGAGATGAAATAATCCAACCTATTTTTAGCCTTGAAGTTCTGGCTTTTAGGGTGGCAAAATACAAGCTGACAAATTTATTTCCTACCAGTGCCTGCTGACAGCTTTTTTTTAACATAGGCAAATCGTAGCTCATGCACTACGTTGGACTCAAAGAGTGTGAAGATGAGAAAGGGAGAGAAGGAAAGAAAAAAACAAAAGAAACCGTAGAGGGTGGACCTTGAAAAATGGATGATTTTTGGTAAAAAGTTTAACAATGCTGTCTTCCCAATCAAGCTGCCCACATCCTCCCCTATAGCAATAAAATAAAATAGCAAAAAAATAAACAGTGAATAGGCTGACTGGCCTTTACCTGCTTTGTGTGTGTGTGTGTGTGTGTGTGTGTGTACGCATGTTACAAAGAAAAAAGAAATGAGTATGTGGATAACAAAACAATTCAATTTTACTTAACATTGTGCATATTATGTAGTACAAAATTTCAAGTAAAAATCTACCACATGCAAACGCCTCATGAAATGTACCCAATTAAATTACAATCACAGACATGTGCATTAATCACAGCCATATGGTGAAGGAAACCAGCTCTGTCTGATTCAGTTTTTCAGTTGGGTTTTTTGGCATACTGAACATTCACAAGACTTCACATTCAAAAGTATGATATTTAAGGTTAGAGATATTTTGCCACTGTGACAAAGAATATGTTTAGTTCATTTGCAAATGCAAATTAATGCTAGCTTGCAGCTAAGCTAACACAAACTTGCTGGTTAATGCTAATTGCTGTCCTTTCGTGAGTTTGCTTAGTAGCTAGCTTAGAGAAATTAACATAGCAACATCTCCTCGCACATTACTACATAGATTTATGCTAAAATTAAGAGTCAATCATAGTTGTAAACATAGTTCTAAATAAATAGCTTATGAGCCATTGTAAAATACTGACCTAACATTAATTATTGTGGCTAACTTATCTAGCTATTAAGCTACTGCTCCTTAGCCTACTGATGTAACTAGTAATATTAATAAAGCAGACATGTTTATGTAAAAACTGCTAGAGCTAGCATTGATAAGTGTTTACTGGTAGCAAATATATGTTGCCACATTAATTCTAAATGTTTTGTGAGTACTGAGTAAGTTAGCCCATTTCTGCTGCCTGCCATTTTGAATTCAGATTGGTTTAGCATCATATCGATTGAATTTAGTATTAAACCTTTATGAGCTTAATAAGCATATGGTCTGATTTCAGAACAAGTGGTCAGTTTCAGAATGTTTTCAGTTCTGATTAAACAGCAACACAGTGATCTGTAGGAAACATTATGAAGCATTTTCAAACCCAGAAAAATTTCTATATCAGTGTCATATTATTATTGCAAATAATTTGTGAATACTTGAGAGATGTGACTCTAACAGTTTTTATTTCTTCCACAGTTGGATTTCTGCTAAACTGTCACCAAAAGAGACTTGTGCTGGAGACTTGCCTGTTTACTGTACAACTACAAACATCATTTCAAGTTGATTGTTTGGGAGATGTTCTGCTGTATAGCAGTTTGAGAATTTGAGCAATAAAATATTGAATTGATTACTATTAAACTGTGTGAGTAATTAAAATAGCCTTAATAGAATTAGGATTTTATTCATGGTCTATAAAATATGCAACAAACAAAACTGATATAATTAGGTATTATACTGACAATTTGGGATTTCCATCCAACCATTCATTTTCTGTACTGCTTATCCTACACAGGGTCACAGGGAGCCTGGAGCCTATCCCAGAGAACTTGGGTCACAAGGTGAGGAATATCCTGTACGGGGTGCCAACCCACCGCAGGGCACAATCACACACACACACTCACACACCCATTCACACACTGTGGACAATTTAGAGATGCCAGTCAGTATACAATGCAGATCTTTGGACTTTTTTTGTGGGGAGTACCCGTCAGAAACCCCCGAAGCACTGCTTACAACTTCAGTAAGCTTGCAAAGGGTGAGTGGTGAGATACACTTTTTATATGCACTCTCCACATTGCCCATTCAGCTGTACAGCACAAGAAAACTGCTGTTTAATGGAAAAAATGCAGCTTTTATTTAAAAATGTAAATGATCTTAAAATATATCCTACTTGGTTACTGAGGCTGAGGTTAGGGTTAGATTGAGGTGTCGGCATTAATTAGCTGCATTAAAAAATTGTCAACAGAAGGGCCTCACAAGGATAGTAAGACATGTGTGTGTGTGTGTGTGTGTGTGTGTGTGTGCAGGGCAAGCACTGAATTCTTCACAGATCTCTTCACAAAGAATGAATTTTTCACAGATCCATCTACAGTACCAGAGGTGACCATGATGTTATTGCATACCCAGGGATTCCCTAGATTCAACCCAGGCACCACACCCACAACATCCACACCCACACACAGTCACCATTAGTGATTAGGACACACACATACATACACACACACACACACACACACACACACACACACACACATTCTCACTCTCTCATCTGTCTCATTGCCCTACTCTTATATCTTATGTTTGTTTCCTTCCTTGATTAATTTTTATTATTCCATTTGAAAACCAGCAGTTCTGACATCTGACATGGATATTAATAGACTTTGAGCCACTATGTGACTTCTAATACAGAAATAACCATTAATTGCATTAAGCTTTGATCCCTTTGGTCTCAGACAATAGTCACTATCATGGTTTCAGTTTCATAAATGTGCCATTTAAGTTATAAGCCTTGACAAACAGACAGACATATTCATATTTAAATTGTGCTTGGCGTGATCACATACATTCACACCTGTAGCTCTGTGATGCCAGTGTAAATTCTGATCTCTCTTCAGATGGAGTACACTACCATAAAAATGACTGTAGCTGGGAAAACGTAATCATTTTCTCAGACCTCACCAGCTGCTCATTTTTTTCGCCACACTAAGGCTATGTGAGGTGCTCACTTGAACCTTCATGTTACTACTGTAACCTCCACTTTCTGGCTCAATATACCAAAACATCCTGCCAAAAACTTCTGACAGCTGCTATGTGCACAGGTAGCTACTGTATGGAGTACAGGCTGTCATGAAATATTCATCCATGTAATTGGGATACTGAGCACCTATCTGATATAAAACCACCATATCATGAAACTTGAATGTGAATGTGACATAACCCCTTATATTACTGTTAACATATAACAGAAATGCTGCATATGTAACCTGGGTTCTAATATTCCCTAAATCGGATAGAGTTCTCCCCCACAAAAAGCTTCTCGCCCTTCACACCTATCAAATCTTAGTGTCAAACTCTGTGATTAACATGAGAAAAAAATGAACTAATTCTGAAAATACAGCAATTGTGGATTAAAGGGAGCTTATATCTCAAGTCCTGTAAATGTCTCCTAATCAGCACCTCCAGAGCCTGCTTCAACATAGCACTGATTTTAGTGTCATTTTCAATTTTATGCTCCCTGCTTCTTCTCTGAATCACCAAACAAAAAATAACCATTTAAAAGCTCATCCCTAATTAGATGATTAGTGCTGAGAAAGGCTTGAGATAAGTCATTTGCATAATTCCATCATAAAAGTTGGAAATGCATATTTCTGTGTTCGTTTGTACAATTATCTTTGCTGTCCTAGGGGCTGTGATATTAATGTGATTAAGCAGTATACTCCTGCATGGAGCCCAGTCTCCCCCATTAACGCACTGCTAGAGGCAAAGCAAAAAATTAATTTTAGGATACAATCAATTTTATTCTATATGACTGTAATAAATATAGGCCAGGTGCAGAAGTGTCATTAAGCTCAGGAAGGAGACTCAAAGTCAAAATGACACCAGTGCCCTGGCAGGCCTCCTCAAACACTCTCCTGCAGTGAGTGGCAGAGGTGTCATTTTCCATCTTGCTTGAAAAGTCTTCTCCATCTGTCATATTTAACTTCTCATACTGAATCACAAAGCAACACACCCAAGATACAAAACTGGCACATTGTGCAATCCCCTGTCATTTCTCGTATGACATAAAATCAAAACAAGCTTTCCAAATGCCACCTCAAAAACATTAGAGGTCAGTTAACAGTTGTGAATGCAAATCATTTAACATTATGCATGCAACACTTTCCACATTGTTCCTAACAGTTTGGTGCATGCTGATGCAAAGTTACCTAAAATTAAAAAATGGGTATTTTGGAACTTTTAGTATATGTCTTTTGGCTTGGTGTGAACTATTATGTGTCAAAATATTTTTTACTATTTATTTCTAGTAAAATAAATAAATTATTTATGTAGGTAATTTCCTTAAAAATTAAGTATGTCTGATTTAATGTGAAATAGGGGTGTAACACAATGCCAATATCTGTCTCTGTTTAGTGCTCCAAATATTTCTATCTGTATTTGTATTCAGATTTGAACCCAAAGTGGGAA
Organism: Stegophilus panzeri; assembly: GCA_024331685.1. NCBI lineage: Eukaryota > Metazoa > Chordata > Actinopteri > Siluriformes > Trichomycteridae > Stegophilus > Stegophilus panzeri. Next base: position 10,354,932 of record JANDJT010000081.1, on the reverse strand, counting down.
TAGTCTAAACTGGAAGATTTTTTTCTTTTTTGCTTTTTAAATAGAAATGGGAATGTTTTTTAATCCCACTCACACAGTTATTATTTTTGTTTGTAGCTGCCCATGAGCTACTAATTTCTAATTGAGTCTGTTCTATTTCCCAAAATATAAACAAACTAGTAACATAATTTACACCATCCTAAACAAACACTTACTAAGGATGAATGAATGAATGTTGTAAATGCAGTGTTTTTATTAACATAAATTTGGTCTTTCTTTGTCCCACTAGTATCATAAATGACCAGGAATGCGGGAAGCATGGTTAAATTAGAAGGTGTTGATTAATTTTCTAACAGCACTGTTCAGAGAATTGTATCATAAATGGTGGTTTATTTTAATTTTTGTTTTAATATTTTAGAATGAAACTGTCATCTTATAATAATCAGTAACTGCCATAAAATAATTCAGTAACTATGGTGAAACTAATATGAAAAGTGGCATTAGGAGTTTAACGGTTTACCTCATGAACATGTGGGGTCACAGAGTTTTTACTCTGTGCAGATATTTTATTGAAAGCTGCTAGAATCTGGCGAAATCAAATTAAAAAAAAATGCGAATGCACATAAGCCCTCGCCCAGCTATAGCCTACTACATGGAATGAACATCGCCTCATGGTGCGCCGGAAGTGGCTGAAGATGCGTGCGTTTCTGTTAGTAACTGATCGCATGTTTGCTTTAACTCTAATTAGTCTTTTACGCGCAGGACCAGTTTAAAGCGTTGCGTCTCAGAACATTAATGAGGGCACGCATGATCACAGGCTGAGTTATGATGAGAGAGAGGGAAGCCAACTAACCCCATCCACCCCACCCCTACCCATGGCAATAAAATATCAAAGTATTTTAACCTTTGCTTTTACAATGGAGTGCTATAAATCTAACGCGGAGAAAGGTCGTTGATATTGGAATGTTAACTTCAAAACGAGGGCGGAGAGCGGATTTTAGTCTTATTATAGGAAACCAATTCATTGTCAACTGCTGGATTAAAAGCTTCTAAAAGCAAACCGAGAACACAAAACATAAACCGCGAATATAAACATGAATAAGATGCACGTTAAAGGTATCGCCACAACCTTAGTGCCGCTAAAGTTTCTTTGCATGGAAAACTGATTTGCCATCCTTTTTTTGTTCAGGCAGTCATACACGGACACACGTGTAGACTATACAAACCGCGCAATCTGGGTAAAGTGAGAGATTTTTTTCCGCCTTGACTTCGTGAAGTGGGTCAGTAAATTGGGCCTTTGGGCACGTTTTAGCCCGAGTGGTGTAATTTTGTTTTTATCAATTTACTGCATAGGTATGTCAGAAGGAGCGAATGTATAATACCTTAAAATAAAACTGGAAAGGGGTGGATGCATCATCTAACTAACATTCAATCGGAATCTGAAGAGATCAGATCAGATAGCCTGGATGTTCCTCAAATCCCCAGTAATTAGTTAACTTTTCCATTGTTCATTTGAGCCAAGACTGAGTTGGGCTAGACAAAACACTGTAGGTGTTACGTGAGGAGCAAAGAGAATGTATGGTCTGACCGATTCGCACATTATACGTTGACGCACAGGTCAGTGATTGATTAACGTGCACACAAACGCGCGCGGCACACCATTTCACACACACACGCGCGCGCATACAAAACTGTCACAGACAGACACCACTATGACCTTTATGACTAATTGTAATAAGAAAAATGTATTTCAAGCAACAAAATTATAAATATATTTTACATCCTTCATACAGGCAATGCCCTTTACGTGACAGACGTATAAGGAATATACATTTAATCCACTCAAATTGTCAGTCAGATCGCGACACTGGGAATTAGAACTTTAAAAAGCACTTGACAAAAAATGAAGGTAGGAAATCAGCCTTTTTACAGACTTTATAAAAATTCAGTTTGGGATATGAGTTTCTCCATTTTTGCTGACATAAATGATCAGAAAACGTGCATGTGTTTCTCTAATGCCATTCCCGTTTCTAAGTGCCGCTCAATTCCTTATATAATAAACTAGTTTAGCTCGCAAAATATTTTAAACAAATAATGACTTTTTTTAAAGGTGGAGATCAATCATTAGTTGCAGACTCGTAAAAACAGGCTGTTACGAGCGCAGTCTGCCACTGCTGATTAGGGCGCTTTTTTTTTTTTTTAACTCATTGTGTTTATATTTTCTTTGGCGGGTTTTAAAGATGCGGTGGAAATGCTTCTGGTTACAATATCAAGTATTCTTCATTAGCTCCATAATTTATTGTTGATCAATTCTTATCTGTTCGCTGAGTCTAACAGCGAACAGCGTTTTAAGCAAGGTGAGCAAATTAGAGAGAGAGAGAGTGAGAGTGACTGAGTGTGTGTGATCGGGGGGCGCATTTTGCGCACATTTTACACTCAACATCCTTTTCATCCCTGAAAGTGATGGGATCATGGGGGTCTCTACATGTGAATTACATAAACAATTTTCAAACTACACGTGTTTAAAGCAGTTTAATTTAATTTCAAAGCCTACACTACCGCCTAATGTGACAGTCGTGCAATGCAAAACTGTCAAATAAATGAAGCAACGGTTAAGTCTGTGTGTTTGTGTTGAATAGATGTGAGAGACAAATCGATTGTGAAAAGCGCAAAATCCAATAAAGTAAACGGTTGGATTCTGAAGGTTGTGGTGTTGAAGAGGGGGGCTGAGGTAAAAGGTTAATTACTGAACCCTGAGCAAAAACGGCCATCTGGATGTGCTCTCTCTCTCTCTCTCTCTCTCTCTCTCTCTCTCTCGCTACTGTACTTAGTTTGGGAACGTACCGAATAAATACTTCTACATAAGAGGTTGGCACTTTTTAACATAGAATACTTTTATCAAATTACTTACACCTGTTTGGCATTAAATGACATTTTTCTAGAAGTGGTAGCCTAAGTATTACCAATAGCTAGGTTAATAGGCAATATTACTATTAGCTATCATTAGTAGTAGTAGTAGTAGTAGTATCTTGCCTGCTTGTAATTAGGACCCGCATTTAGGCCAATTACCTCTACCACAGCAAATAAAGCTTTGTTCATACGGATGCTATTCTGTTTAAAAAAAGAAACAAACAAACAAAAATCCTTAATCATGTGTAATAACACTCTACTATGGTGGCTCTTTATCGGAGTGTTTATATTGCGGCAACTGACAAAGCAAAGCAACAGAATCAATGAACTCCTTAAAGCCAAAACTGCTTGTGGTCTGAAACGAAAGTGGAAATTCTTCAATTAAATTAAAACTCAATTCAGTGCACCTGATGTCTCAGTTAACGGCACGGTGTGTACTGGCAAAGCTCGGGTTACAAAGTTAGGCAATATGAGATAGCCTACTGATATATTAGTGTGTGTGTGTGTGTGTATGTGTGTTATATATATATATATATATATATATATATATATATATATATAGATAGATAGATATATATATATATATAAAATCTTCTCACCGGAGGAAGAGCAGAGGGACACGAATGCGAATGAACCAGTGTGTGTGCGCTCGTGCGTGTGAGGATTTATTGAGGTGTAAATCCCGTTCTCTATTCGAATTTCGATTTTGTTTATTCAATTTTCAAAATAAGAATGGAAGCACGTCATCTCCGTGAGATCACATGTCAAACTTTTATACGTTTGTACCCAGTAACTTGGACAGTTTTATGTGCATTCACAAATACACTTTTACTCAAAAGGACTCCTCATAAGGATCTCACATCACACAAAGTTGCTTTAAATCAGAATAACAAGATGCAGTTATAATGGCCAGTGTGTGCATTGCATGCTTTTTACTGTCTTAAAGTGCGTTTTATAAACTTGCAAATCATATTTTGTTAAAGTATTAGTACCATTCTTTTTATTTATTTATAAACATAGTCTACTTGTTTCACACTTAGTTTTTGCTGCTCACGCTGGACGGTCGAGGCGATCTCCTGGCGTACATAAGAAACTGAATCCCAACAACATAGGCTAAACTCTTATTAACGGCTCTCTCAGCTCGTTTAGGTGATAAACAAGGCCAGTCTGAAGTTTGAGGACTCCTTCATGCAGATGACGAATCATTTTCAGGGACCTAAAGAGTGCGCTTTTTTAATTGTTTGCTATTAGCTAAAAACGTTCTGTTCATAGTTCAAAACACGAGGTTGCAGGGACTTTTGCATGGTCACTGAATACATCCAAATCGGTTCGCCAGAGAGTGACAAGTTGTTAATTGTTTCGTTGTTTAAAATGCTGCCGTTATAAGCAAAAAACAAAAAACAAAACGATGTGTCACCTGCTGAATATGGTTCTATAACTGTTTTAGAGTATAGTTATAAAACAGAAACGTTGAATTTAGGCACGAAAGTAGTGGAAGTTGCTTAAGTTATGATTATGTTGAGTGCATTCAAGAACAAGACAAAACTTGAAGCTATGCCCAAAATTCGCAGTGTGGTGCTGAACTGCGTTACTTGGATTGTGCATGAAAAGAATAAAGAATATACCCGAAAAGTCCTGCTAAAGTTTCGCTGTTGGAGACTGAACAGCGTTACTTGAATTGTGCAATTGTGTCTTAAATGAAGCAATGACTGAAGTTTGTGTTATGCCGTGCTGAACTGCGTTACTCGCCTGGCGTTCGTGCAGTCGTTGTAGAGTGCCTCGAAGTCCTTACGGCTGATGAGTTTACAGCGGTTCACGCCAGGCTGGATTGCGCCGAGGCCGCGGAGCACGCGCACCTGTTCCACCGTGCACACCACAGGCGAGATGTCCAGTCGCTTGAGTTTCGTGTAGACGGTATGCAGGCCGCCGACTAGGTGCTTCAGGAACAGGTCGAACACCTGTGGTAGGCAGATCAGCTCCTGTCCGTCTACGGTGAACGAGGCCACTTTGACCCCATGTACGTCGACCATTTTGCACTCGTTATTGCTGCTATTACTGGTGGTTCCGATGGGGCCGTTGTTGCTCGCATGGCCGGTTCCTCCGCTGCTGAGGAAGGCATTGATCATGTTGCCGGTGAGCCGCGGAGACTCAGCTGGGCTGGAATAAATCGGGTCGGGCCGGAATAAAGCGCCCGCGCCCGGTGTCGAGCTTGGGGAAAGCACCGGCGGAGTTGCCGACACGGCCATATTTCTTTCTTTTAAGTTTTCCCTTTTCCCTGATACTATTCTTCTCGCGCACGTAGCAGTTTTGCTTTGCTCGTTCCCCCTTTCCCCGCTTTATTTCACACGGAGCTTCTCATGCGACAGGGAAAACTAGCGCGCTCCTCGTGGATGGGACGGTTTACAATGAAGAGGACAGCGACCCAGCGGATGCCTTAAGCCAAACCCACCGCCGAGGGAAACTGACATCTCTTTCCACCAATGAGCGGTGCCACAATGCGCGCCTTCGCCTCCCTGGCGCTCTACTGTCAGCAACCTTTTGTTATTAGCGGCGCGTAGTGGAACAGAAGTTTAGGAACAGACCGAGGTTTGAATACCCTTAGCAAAAATTAACAAGACAAATTTATACAAATAAGATATTTGTTGTGTGAGACAATAGGTTACATTCGCTGTGTTCATTCATTAGACTGCCACAAGCAGGCTAGAAATATGTCACGATATTAAATGATCAGTTTAAATATTTTCATTTCCCTTTCTGAAATCTTGTATGCAGAGGATCTTTCGTATCCTCTGAGCAACCTTCGCGTCCTCTCAGTAATAATACTCGCTCCTTAATTTCCATGACTGTTACAGCTTATTATTCAGCCACATGCTACACACTGCCTTCTTTAAATGAGAAACTATTTAAACTATTTTCTGTTGTTTTTTGCTGTATGCTTTGGACCGTATTGTTGAATTGTTTTAATGCGGAATACGCCCACATTTTATTCTTAACGTCTTGCATTTAAACACCGTGTAAGAGATAACATATGTTCAGTTTCTCACTCAGAAACCACGGGGTTGGAAACATTTGCAGCCATTTAACGGACACAATGGTTATGTCGCAAACCACACACTGCCGCTAAGGTCGAAAAGAAATTGAGATGTAGAGCTACATTATTATGTCTATAATGATTAAGAGTCTTTTTATTGAACAATTTTTTTCTCGCACATATTCAACTATTTTTCCTACCTAGTAGAAAACTGGAAAACTGTCACAATCTTGAAATAAAAAAGTTCCAGGTGAATGAACTGAGTTACATTTACAAATTTTGTTTTCATACATACAAAATGATTTGATCAATGATTTTTCAAAGCCATGGAATAAAATCGAGCCCTGTAGTTTCACTCGAACGCAGGATCCTGGCGTTGTAAGGCGGGGGCGTTGCCTACTTGCCTATTGTTCCATAATATCGGATCATATTAGTAATACTACATGAATTGATCACATTCACGCTGCATAATTCACACTAGTAGATTAGTTATTTGTTTATATTAAATGTAGTATTAGCGAGGAAATCACTTTTAAAAAATAAACTAAATATATTATATAAAATATACATAACATTTTCTCTTAAATCTGACCGGACCACATATTCCCTTTTTCCATTGGAGTTTGCTTCGTCAGAGTAAATTTAAGAATTGGGGCGGTCACATGACACACTTCTACTTTGAAAAAAAAAAGCTCATTCAATTTATTTTATTCAAATGCGTACATCGGTTCCACGTGATTGATTTGAGTTACATCAACACAATTTGTTTTGTACATCCAGCATAATTTGATCATGCAATTTCAAATCCCCGGATAAAATCAAACCCTGCGCCTCCAAAATGAGAGTGATGGGGCCAAAAATTTGCCATAAAATTAATATAGGAATCATACCTAACCTTTGAGCTCCAACAATCGCACGGAAGATTAATACTGTAATGAGTACCTAAATGCCATGCAAATTTGCCAAGAACCTGTGTAAATTAAAAAGCTTGTTGGCAATCTCGAAAATTAGACACATTTTTTACCTGAGTTTTCAATTTCACTTTGCCCCCTCGTTATCTCTTATGTAATCTTAATATCTTTCTGATTAGTATTCCCATGGGAAACATATGCACAGATCCCATTTATACCTTCAGCACCGCCCTAAAATTGATATGTAAGGGTTTTTATGTGTATGCTAATATGCATGTTCATTTCTCACATTTCTGCAACGTGTGTCCTTCAGTCCACTGCACATTTGTACTCTTGTTAAATTAATTTTCAATTAAATGTATTAGCATAGATGCTGTGCCCTGTACATTTGTGTAAAATGGGTGGTCTTTGATCCATTCCATTGGTTGCACATTCTAAAAGGAGGATATTGCAAAATATCTCTAGAATTTGCTTTTCAGTATAACATTATCACACATTCCTGCTATTCAGTATTCAATAAAATTGGTGATCATGTCCAAAGTGATATCATATGGCTGTACAACACTTTCAATTTTAAATGGTTTTAAGCTGAAGTGGAATTGAAAACTCTCTGATAACTACTTGAGCCCTGTAATGGACTAGTGCCCCACTCAAGGCACCCAGATTTTCCAGAATAGGCTCTGAATCCACTGTGACCCAAACCAGAATAAACTGGTTACTGGTGATGAATGAATGAATGATAACAACTTGAATATTGTGTGTAGTCTTAAAATCTTGGATCTACAAAATATTTTTGATAAGCAACTGTGTTGCTGTAACTCAGGTTTAAGCAGTTTTCCAAACACTATTAATTTATCTTCTTTCCAATGTGAGAATGCTTATACATTCTACATAACTACCTCAGTATCAAACATTTTTTTTCTCATATAGTGATAAATCTGAAAACATGCAGGTGCTGGAGCTAGCATGGGTGAAAAGCAGTAAACCTTTTTAGAAACCAGTCTGCATTTCCAGTGGTTTAAGAAATGAACCATTGTGTATTTGTGTGATGTAGTTGCTTCCCAACCTAAAAATTTATAACAGTCCTGAAGTATTTCACAACTTTTACAAAATATTTTATTCTTATTCATATTTAATTCTTAATGTCTCTATGCAGGACAGAGCTATCACCATAGACAATTGTTCCATGCAGGATATTTTTAAATCACTTTTAGATTTTTAGTCTGTAACTTTAGAGTAGGTTTCATTAACCTAGTATTAGAAATGCTACATTGTTGTATAATTAGGATTCACAGCATGTCCTGAAAAGGCAACTTCCTAGACAGTAACAGACAAGACTCATAGTGCAGATACTGTTCTCTATTAAGGATGAGAATCACTCCAACTCAAGACATGGGGTGCAATGAAGCAACATTCCATCTGTAAAATCTGGCACCTGTGGACAGTGAGCTCCAAATCACCACTTTAGCCCTCTACTTAGTCAAAGAACAACAGTAATGCATGTTACTTTATGTCTCCTGTTTAGACCTCTATTTAAATTTGCAATATTTCTAATCTCACAATTTTTTCTTGTACAACTGAAATTTTAACACTCCAAAAATGGTGGAAAGGCATGAAACATTTCTGTATTTGAGTGTGTGAGACAAAGTGAGTTGGATGCTGCTAAGTTAAAGCTTGACTATATTTTAGTATTATTAGGTCTTCATGTTAGTGTTATTGTATTTCAAAATATTACAGTGGGGCCAAGCTCAGATCTCCAGGTAATGAAATGTGTACACAAATCAATATCAATAATAAATTGCATCTGATTGCAATTAATTTTTTCCCTAATTTTACTGTCCCTCTTAAATTTATTACAGTTTTCATGTCATTGTCACTCTGCAATATGCTACACACATCAGTGGACAAGCAATCCATTTGGGCTGTAACACTTGCCAAAAATGCTGCTGGATTCTTAATTTATGGTAAAATATCACCTTTTAATGCTACTTAGGAATGAATGAGCTTGTTTCTCAAGTATACTCTATGTACTTAATTTCAGCCGAGAAAGCTGCTGTGGATGATTTAATAATATTGTTTGTGTTGGCAGCCAAATTACGGGTGACTTCAGAATAATAACTGCACTGACTGTTGGTGCAGCACTTATTATAAAATGAGTTTAAGAAACTGACTAAATCTAAGTCTAAAGCTATAAAACTTGATAAAAAAAATAAATAAAACAATGATAAGCTGCTCTTGTTATATGATAGTGACTATTATTATTATTATTATTAGTAGTAGTAGTAGTAGTAGTAGCATCAAAATATGGTTGCATTATTAAGACTTATTTATTTATGATTTATTCATTTATTTATTATCACTACTGCATCCATTAATACAATTTCACTACATTCTGCTATCTCAATTTGACAGTACAACATCCTACATATGTCATTTGTGTATCCGATCTGCAACTGCAATTTTACAAATGAACAGACCTTGCCACCTGCTGCTCTTCTACTGTTCTGCTGCACATTATACTTCTGAGTGAAGTGTCATAACAGTATTGTTTGCCTTAATAACCTATGCTGCATTCTCAGTTGCACATACAATTGTATATTGCACATTTCTCACAATTCTATTATAGAATATTGTACAGTATTCTACTATTTCTATTACATACATATTCTGCAAATGCAAAGATATGCAAACCTAATTTCAGTGTACTCATACCGTGACAGTAAAGGTATTCTATTCCACTCTATTGTGTTGTTATAATGAATTTCCCCTCTCTGCACGTGACTTGCTCTGCAGTGCTCCAAAAGCTGTTCACAGTTTTTTTTTTTTTCTCCATGTGTTTCTTTGTTTGCATTTTGTTGTTTATTTTCCACCAGAGCCTTGTCTTGGCCCCTGTCTTGTCAATGGCTTATCTCCCTGTTGTGTCTTGATTCTGCCCACTTGTCTTTTAGTTCCTGATTAGTTTGTCTACTTATACCTTATGTCTTTGTTTCATTGTTATGTACACTCATCATTGTTTTGTCATGTACATTTGAGCCATTTTTCACATGTATTTCCAATTAGTTTTGACTCACACTTGTTCTCTCATTTATGGCTAGGAATTACCCTTCTGTTATGTTCTCTGCCAGTTCTCTGACCCCTGCCTGGAATATGCATAATGACTCATGGATTCACCCAAATAAATGCATGCTGATTTTATGCATTTGCATCCTGTCTCCAATACTCACCTTGCATTTCCATTCTATTCTGTTCTATTCTATTCTATTCTATTAATCTCACATGAAATGCATAGTGAACAAATTCCTGAGAACATTAGGCTGAAATATTATACAAATGTTGCTGCTAAAATATTTTGGTTTTCACCCACTCCACTGACTACAAATATTTAATATCTTTAGTATACATTTCTTCACTACATTATTCTGTTTGATACAATCTTACAAAATGCTGACTGTATCTTTCCTTTATGCTGTGTGCAGCTTCCACTGAGATCATGATAGACACTTATGATAATGGTGAATGTTACACAGAAGATGGCTGTTTTTTCATACTTTACTGTGTTAGAAATAGCCTTTTCGTAAGGTTACCTGATTCATCTGATATAAATGAAAATATCTACATCATACTAGTCTATGAAATAAAATGCCATTTAGTGTTATTGAATATCATCAAGCCATCCAGGCAATTGTGGGTGACTTGGGTTGAATGTGTTTATCAATGTTAATAAACATTTCCTGACCATCAGCTGTGCAACTGTTCAGCATGTTTAAGCATGGTTATGCTTTGATAACTAATCTCAGATTTAATTTACATTTATGGGGAGATTTATAATGCTGTAATGAACTCATGGATGTTTCATTTGGAGTGTTTATGGGCCTGCTGACAGATGGTGTTATTCTGCTTTGCTCTGCCACTACTTACCTCTCTTCCTGCCAAAGATGGTCCTCATCAAAAAATGAGTTGATTGAGAAATGAAATGAGCTGTGAAGTCTCCTTGAATTTGACTTCAAAGTTTCAGTTAAATGTAGGAAAACAAGCTCACTGCCATTTTCACTGATTGAAAGTGAGCCACATCTTTGATCAAATTGCTAAACATTTGTTTGTTGATGTGCTTTGTAAATAAATCACACATTAGAACATTTAAATATGTTCTACTAAAGATTGTGATATGTTCAAGCTTTCTTAACTTCACAGAGGAATGTGGACACGTGTCCTGGGACTGCTTTACCAAAAACTATTAGCAGGCAACAAAACACTAAAACACTGAAAACACAAGTCTGTCATTTCTTTGAAGCAGACATCAAAGTTAAATGAACTGACAGAATACTGTAGCTAAAGCAGGTATGAGAATTTGGAAGATAAAGGCACCTTGATTCTTGTAGAAAACATTATGGCATTTGTTGCCTTGAAGCTGCTTCCAAATGCATCCAGTGATGGCAAGTGATGAAGACTTCTTGCAAAACCATATCAGTGTGTGCTGGAGAGAACAAGGCAGAGACAGCACCCCTTTAGTCATTTAGCAAACACTCTTATCCAGAGCAATTTACACAATGCGCAAACAATGAACATGAATTGCGACTCTGACCACCATGGTTTATGATATACAGTGGTTCTGGCAAAAGGAATGCTACTGTATACATTATTTAACTATTTATAAAAAATTTAATATTTCTGAAATATTGATAATATATCCAACTGAACTGGCCAATTAAATTTTAATCCAAGATTTCTTCTTCTTTTTCTTCAAAATTTTAATCCAAGACATCACACCTTCTTCTTTTCTACTTCTTCTTCTTCATTTCCCATTTTCTTAGGCTTTGTCATATCACAGCAAACCAGTGACTACATTTCCCATTCTGCGGCCTACAAACATGGCCGCCATGGACTGCAATTCCCAGAACACTTACATTCATTCTAATCACCTACAGGAAATTTTGGGCCACTTCAGCCTGCACTGGCCCTGCTAGCTCACAAACTTAAACTATGAACTTAATTAAGCAATCTGACTTGTATTTTTAGAGAAATAACATAGCAAAACTCATGGAGAATGTATTCAGAAGAAGCAGGTTTAGTCAGCAAGACAGCAAAATGAACCCGGCTGGGCCCAGGGTTACACGCTCCACTCAAAAAGTGGAACATGCAACAAAATACAATCATTTACAATGCATCTTATATACAATTAAAGCATCCATGTACCTTTAGGGAGTACCCTTATCTTAACTCGCACCTTTTCTCTTACGTCTTTTCTGACGGGCCCTTGAGTTTTTCTAGTGTAACTTTTGCCTGCATCTGCTCTCGGATGTCATTAACAGCGTCGTAGTAATAAAAGGCCAATATCTGTTTTCTTTATTATTTACTACACTTCTTATCTCGTACCAACGTGAAGATCCCCCCCCCCTTTTCTCCCCTGCATCTCTCTTGTTCACTGGGCCATGGGTAAGTACAACCTCTCCCTTATCTATCCTCCCTGTTGTGCTCTGTCCAACCCTATGTATATTTTATGTGCATTTAAGTATTTTGATATCTCTTATTTCTAGATGTACGATCCAAACCCATCAACCCTGGTTCTTCTAAACTGATCCCTGGAACTTCCTTTGAAAGGAAGACAGTGACAGTTCCCTTCCCAGACCCACTTCACCGGGCCCCTTCTCAGAAGGCATAAAGTGGATTCTGGCACTCAAACATGTTTAACCGTACTGCCTTTCAGGAAAGAGAGAACAGAGGCATCCACACAGACACGCATTGCTATTCCCCCCCCAAAGAGAGGAATTAACGCATCCACTCAAACATCTGTTTCGGTGCCATTCATAAAGAAAAGATATTCGGATGCAGCTGTCCAAACGTATTACAGAATATTATATGGCACGCAAACTCCCCAGATTTCTACTGCTTCTAAGGGCACTCAGGCCACCCAAATCCCTTGGGCCGTGAACAGAAAAACCATACATCCCCCAAGATCTTATGTAAAACCCAGGATTGTCAAAAAATAATTCTTTTATGTGTTTCTTAATTAAACTACATAAAGTTGTCCAAACTCTTCTCTGTGTGCGTGCGAGTGTGTGTGGGTATGTCTATTGTACATATGCACGACTCTTCTTATCTATCCCTGCAGGCTCACCTTGCTGAAGCCCCTTCGTACTTAGTTTTTTCAGCTTCTAGGAAAAAGGAGGGTCTTTTCCTTTTCTTAATGTCTCTATTTTATATTTTAATCTAATAAAATTTCCCAATACATGCATACCTGTATCAAATTCACAGTACTCACAACCACAGTATAAAGAAACTGTTTGAACACAATGACTTTGTGAAGTATTGAGTGTTATCACCATATCAAGCATTTGTACCCTGTTCTTCGTTTTGTTTCATGTTCACTGATCTTGTTTCTTGTTTCTTGTTTCTCGTTTCTTGCCTTGCCTAGTTTATGCCTGTTTGCAGATCGCCTGACCCATTACCTGTTTTTGACCACAATATTGTCTCATGATTTGGATTTGTCTGTCTGCCTCTCTTTATTAAATGCTCTTATCTGCACTTGCATCCGTCCTAACCTCCATTAAGTTAATTACATGACAGGCTTAATCTAAAGTTTGAATGTAATATATTTACACTAGATTATTATTGTGAACACGGTGACAATACCATCACATATTAAAATTAATTATTTGGTCAAATATTACATGTACACAATATTTCCCTTGCCACAAATGTAGATCAATTAAAAAAGGGTCAGTGTCCAAATGTCATGTGAGGAACGGGCAGACAGATGCAAATGCAGCTAGAGGTGTTTATTAGCAATCAGGGCAGACAAAACTAAAACATAGGCAAAAATCTAAATCAGTAAACAAGCAAAAGTTAGGGTGATCAACACACAGGATATCAGAGGCAGGACAATATCAGTAAACACTAGGAAAACAAGGTGAGTAGCAGAAACACAAGCAGAGATATAAGCAGGCTTGGTATCATCACAAATGCAAGGTATGACACATATACTTCGCCATGAGTGAGTGGAATGAAAGTACTTTTGTACTGTGACTGATTGTGCTGTGGATGGGATGCAGGTGTGCATGATAAAAAGGAAGGTGAGAGTGAACACATCAATGTGTGAACATTCTGGGAATTGCAGTCCATGGTGGCCATGTTTGTAGGCCGCAGTGCAGGATGGGAAATGGAGTTTGTCACATGAGTAGACCTCACACCAAAAGTTTGTTTATGGTTTAGCTATGGCAAAAGTAAAGTAGCTAAAATGTGAAGAAAGGTTTAGATTCATGCAATTTAGCTTCATGCAAACTGCTAAATCATTGGCACCAACCATCTTGAATGATTGATTACATTTAGGGTAAAGAAGATATACCCTGCATCCCAATTGGCATACTTATACTATGTACGTCAAAAGCATGTACTCTTTTTTTGAAGAGAAATTACATACTTCTGAGTGTGTATTAAAAGAGTATCCAAAATATTGGGACATACTAACTCATTGTGTAATGGAAGAGAACATTGTTGCCTGGAAGAGAAGACTGTCACCATAAACAAACTGCTCATTGCATTTAAACCTTTCTTCCTCCATCCATCCATCCATTTTCTATACTGCTTATCCTACTGGAACCTAGACCCTATCTTAGGGAGCATGGGGCACAAGATGGGCTACACCCTGAATAGGGTGCCATTCCATCGCAGGGAACACTCACATACCCATTCATACACTACAGACACTTTGGACATGCCAGTCGGCCTACCGTGCATGTATTTGGGTTGGGGAGGAAACCAGAGTACCCAGAGGAAACCCCCGCAGCACGGGGAGAACATGCAAACTCCGCACACACAGGGCAGTGGCAGGAATCGAACCCCCAACCCTGAAGGTGTGAGGTGAACGTGCAAACCACTAAGCCAATGTGCACCCCTTTCTCCTTCCATTATTTGTGATATAATTTATACTATATAATTTAATTTATCATTCCCTTGGTTTTTTTTTTCAACATTTCATTTGCATCACTCTAAAATGTATCCTTGAATTTCGCGAAGCAAACCATCACAAAACTACTCCTCTCTCACAAAAGCAGTTGTGGGAAATATTAGCTGAAAAAGTGTCTACACTTCAAAAATCTATCAGAATTAGTAGACTATCTGGGTACCTTTGTGATACTCATTTCAACAAACTACCATTTGGGACACACTAACTCTCATCTCGGATACTATTTAGTACGGATAGTACTGTATGCCAATTGGGACGCAGGGATAGTATGTAACTGTGGCATTTGGGGTGTGGTTTAGCAGGAGTTTGAGAATAGACGGGGGAGTGTGGGAGAAAGGAATGGGCTGATTGTATGAATCAGTGTACACTTATGGGCAATTAACAACAGTTAATTTCTTCCTCTGTGTCACACAGTGATTGGGAGAGGGATGCCTGGGCAGAACCTTTGCTGTGGCTGACGTGGCTAGATAATTGTTTTGTGTTTGATTGTGCATGTTTAACAAAGCAACTAGCAAACTGAAAGAGTTTAACAGTAAAGAGCTGCATTACAGTCCTGACAACACTACAGGTTGTCGATAGAGATGCACCAATATATAGGTTGGATAATTGGTATAAAGGTTATTTTTCCCACTATCGGCCGATAGTTTAAAAACATCCTATGATCAGGGCTGATTGTATCCTGTCAAACAAAAGAGGGCAGGAAAACATATCGATTTCGTGCTGTGTGTAAAGATGATGTCTCTTGTGTGGAATGATGACAAAACTGCTGTTTGTATTGTCTGTAATCTCTGCTTTTGTTTGTGGTGAGTGAATGCGAAGCCTAACGGAAGGTTCTTTAGAATTCAGTCGATGTTAATATGAATTAATAACATTCACTAAGTTAAGAAATCTTACTTTAATCTTCAGAATTTAGTTAATGTGTTCATGTTAATTTGAGTAATGTGTTTTCTGTTTATGAGACCAGTTACTGTGAAACAACTTTCAGAATTGGGAATTATTATTATTAATTTAAAAGAAGGCATAAAAGTCAGAATTATCTGTATCGGCCGATATCACTCTGAATAATCGATTATTGGTATCGACTGAGAAATTTTGTATCGGTGCATGTCTAGTTTTATGCCCTCACATGTTTTACGTCATCAAATTGTGATCAGTTTGTGAGCTGGGCTAAATTTAGAGACTACCGATCGAGTCACAGAATGTGATTATCGGCCGATACCGATTGGCGGCTGATCGATCGGAGCATCCCTACGGAAGTCATTCATGCCACTGGCAAAGACTACATACAAATACATACAAGCAATAAAATAAGAGAGGAAATAAGACACAACAGACCTTGTGGTCCTAACAGTCTGGAGTGTGTTATTCCACTTATACCACAACAATTTGCCAATAAGGTCAAGGCATTGAATGATTGCAATGTTTAATTTATTAACAAACGGAACATCACACAATTTTTATGGTTTATAGTTTGATTCAATTTTGTGGAACTTCCGTGAGACATATTAGATCCTGTTATGGTAAATGGTCTGTACTTATATAGCGCTTTACACTGCGTCTCATTCACCCATTCACAACCATTTGGTTTTTCTTTGTTGAACAACGTGGTGTGTATGTGGTGCATTCACCAGACAAGTCCATGTGTATGAGCTGTTACTATAGATTAGGTAATAATGCATTAGAACGTGTGCATTAATATAAACTTATAGTTCACATTACAGCCGGAACTACTGTCAGAGCCATGCGAGTATACAGAAATGACGCACACCTCCTGACCAATCGGATTCAAGATTTCAACCGCACAGTAGTAGAACATGACTTCACAAACTAGACGTAATTTTTGCTTACTTTTGCACTTTAGGGTACTGCATGTCAAGGATGGAGTTGGTGGAGTCTCTTTGCCTTTCCTTTAAGTGTCGTGGCCACATATTATCCACCCAATCGATCATGTCCACCTGGGAGACAACAAGAAAAACCATACTAATTGAGAGAAAGGGAAATAACTTGAAAGTGAATCGAGGCTTTACTGCATGTTTGCATGCACTAACCGTTGCCGGTCTTTTGACTAAATTCTCCAGTTTGGTGTGGCTGAACTCCAAGCTGATGACATTGTACAGCTTCTCTCTCTGGGAAGGCGGGGTCTCATAGTATCGCCTCCACTGAGCCATAGACATCTCTGTGCCCTTCTGAGTAGCCACGTCCATCACGTCTATCATCCGGCGACTGCCTATCATAGAGAGGGTTTGGCATGATCATACTGGTACAATGAGTTTAAGCTGTGTTGAGCATTATCTTTATGTTAAACACCAGCTGGTTTCCTACTGTTTTTCATTTATTATTCATTTCCACTGTACAACAAAATGTACAGGAGTTTAATAAATGTGTAAATTCCTTACCCACAAACATCTTCACATCGTTCACACTGAAGTCTGACCCTGGCATTCTAAAGAAAAACAGTAGAAAAAAAAAATTATATATTA
>JANDJT010000081.1:10314545-10334954 GCA_024331685.1 Stegophilus panzeri | reverse complement strand
CTGTGTCATTCCTCTTTATTACACATAACTTCATTTATGGACTTCAATGTTTGGATTTCTTTATATGTGTGGATTTCTTGAATTAATATCAAAATCTGGTGAAATTTCATGTGAATAGCCTCATTGGAAATATATTTACTGAAAAAAATGTTGATGCTTATTTCCCCTACTGTATACACACAGTTATACTGGTGGTAGATTACTTTAGAGTTTTTTCCCCAATACTTTTTCATGAGCTCATAGAAATTGTTTCATTCAACAACTTATTCAATAACCAGCTCATTAACAAATAAATAAAAAAATATATTGTTGTCATAATCATAACCTGTGAACTATTGTCCCTTGATCATTTTCCTACTCTGTATTCTCATGTCCAGTCAACTGTGTTACCTGTGTGAACTCTGTTCTGTATGGTCAACTGTGTTACCTTTGTCAATTATGTTTCTGTATGGTCAACTGTGTTACTGTTGAATTTAAAATTTTCAAAAATACTCAGTTGAATACTGAACAATATCTATAGAGTCAAGAGATTAACAGTGGTGTCCTTTGTCAGACAAGGTAGCTTTGTTCCAAAACAACATACACAAATTTGAGAAAAGGATTGCAAGGATCACTAAATTATTTTTGTGAAACTAGGGAGGTATTCTGCCTCTAAATATGTTTTCGTTAAAGTGCTAATGATCACAATTGTTGCTTTTGGTAAGTGTTTACATAATCTGGCAAATCAGTGGCTATTTAAATTCTAAGTATTTCACCAAAAAAAATTTGTGCACATACAATGGTGCTTGATTGTTTGTAAACCCTTTAGATTTTTCTATATATATCTGCATAAATATGAACTAAAACATCAGATTTTACAAGTCATAAAAGTAGACAAAGAGAAGAGAACCCAATTAAACAAATGAGACAAAATATTATACTTGGTCATCTATATATTGAGAAAATGATTCAATATTACTGTGAGTGGCAAAAGTATGGAACCTCTATTACTAGCAGAATGGAACATCTAGGATTAGCAGTTAATTTGAAGGTGAAAATAGAGTCAGGTGTTTTCAATCAAGAGCAAGCACTGTTTTGTTTAAAGAATGGGATTCTATCAGAGTTTGATCTTAACAATAAATGTTTGGGGAAGTCTATTATGGCACAAACAAAAGAGATTTCTGAAAACCTCAGAAAAAGAGCTGTTGATGCTCATCAAGAGCAAGATGTGTAATAGTCATTGAGGTCACAAAGGAACCCAGGGTAACTTCTAAGCAACTAAAGTCCTCTAAAGATCACATGGGCAAGCCAGTAAGCAATTGGAAAAAATGTTTTCTGGACATTAGAAAGGAAAACGTCTGGGTTACGCATGTAACTGAAGCTTGAGTAACATCATGCCTATTTATAGGCCTGCCCTGATCAGGTGATGTGGCAATTAAGTGCAGGAAATTTTGGCCTCTTCAACCTGCACTGGCCCTGCTAGCTCACAAACTTAAACTATGAGCTTAATTAAGCAATCTGACTTGTATTTTTAAAGAAATAACATAGCAGAACTCACATAGACTGGATTCAGAAGAAGCAGGTTTATTTAACAGTCAGTAAGACAGCAAATAAACTGAGCTGGGCCCAGGGGTGCACGCTTCACACAAAAGTGTAACATGCAGAAAATAGTCAATTACAATGTTTCTTATATACAGTTCTGGCATATGTGTACCTTTGGGTGTGCCCTTTATCATAATTTTGCACACCTTTTTCAGTTACATCTTTCTAATGGGCCTATTAGTTTATTAGTTACTACAGTTGTAGATTTTGTGCCTGTATCTGCTTTCTCCCTCATGCAGACTTTATCAATGGAGTCATGGCACTAAAGGGCCTATATGTTTTCTCCTCTTGCAGAGTCATGAGTGTATGTGGTCCTTCCTTATCTATTCCTATGCGATGGCCTCTCTCTCTTCTCTCCTGTATTCTGGGCGGTGCTTTATATATGTTTAATTTGTTTAATGTCTTTTAATGTTATTCTTGCATCCTTTTGCAGAGTCATGAGTGTATGCGATCCTTCCTTATCTATTCCTATGCGATGGCCTCTCTCTCTTCTCTGCTGTGTTCTGGGCGGTGCTTTATATATGTTTAATTTGTTTAATGTCTTTTAATGTTATTCTTGCATCTAAATGTACGATCCAAAACCATCAACCCTGGTTCGTCTAGGCAAAACCCTGGATCTCCCATTAAAAAAAAGAGAAGAATTGATGGATCAACTCAAACATAATTTACTGTGCCTGTCATAAAGAAAAGATACACGGTGTCATGTGGTGCACAGACCCCTCAGCACCCTGCTGCCGCTAAATGTACCCAGGCTACCCAGATCCCCTGGACAGTGAACAGAAAACTATGTTTCCCCCAAGATCTTATGTAAAACCCATGGTTGTTAAAAAGTAATTCTTTTCATGTGTTTATATTAAACTAAACGAAGTTATCAAAACTTTTTTCTGTGTGCACAAGAGTGTGTGGGCGTGTCTATTTCGCATACGCAGGGTCCTCTTATCTAAACATGCAGGCTTTCTTCACTCGGGTCCCCGGGACACTAAATTTCATCAGTTCAAGAGGGGAGTTTTTCTTTTTTAATTTCTAGATTTCTATTTTGATCTAATATAATTTTCCAACATAAGCGCATTGCGTGATATATAAACGACACCTGTGAACTATGCCGTCAGCCTTATTATCTGAAGCGCAGATGCAATTCACAGGCATGCCCCAGAATGTCAAAGCTACTCAACGTTTCATTCCCTTTTCAGGGAACAGGGTTACATGCGTAACCCAGATGTTCCCTTACAAAGGGAACTCCACATTGTATTAGCTGAATGCTGTGGGAATGAGAATACCCACTCCATCATACTGAGGATACAGCCTGTTCAAAAAGATCCGAGCCCGAGGGTCACTGCAAGACTCTCGAGCCCAGGCTGGAATGTATATCCAGGCTGTAAAATCGAATGAATGTGTGTGGCGTAGACCACCCTGCCACAGCACACACATCCTGTAAGGATACCCGTTTGGACAATACCTTCGAGGAGGTGACCCCCCCTAGGGGAATGAGCCCTTATAAGCGATAGAGGTTGCTTCCACTATCCAATTAGAGATGTGCTGCTTCAACACAGCATCACCTCTACTGTCACCACTAAAGCCGACCCGCAGCTGCTCTGACTTATGCCAGTGGCCGGAGTGGTGGACGTAAGTACAGAGAGCCCTTACTGGACAGAGTCAGTGCAATTTCACTTAAAGTATGCGGTAAAGTATGTTAAAGTATGAGGTACAGAGGAGGGCAGAAACTCTGCAACACTACTGGTTGGGCAGTAGATGTATGCATTTTAGAAATATAATCCCGCCTAGGATACAGGAAGGCTTTGGCTAATCCATGGGGTAAAGTCAAGGCAGGAAGGGGCAACAGAGAAAGCTTGTAGAGCTCCTACTCACTTGAGAGATGTCAGGGCCAGCAGAAGAGCAACCTTTAGAGTCCAAAGCTTCACAGTGGCTGACTCTAAGGGTTCAAATACAGCACCTACCAGACCTTCCAGGACAACACAAAGGTCCAGGAAGGTATGTATAGTCTGCAGATGTGCCTCAGCCGAGACAAAAAGTTGCCACTTGAGTGTATACAATTTCATCGTGGATGGCATTCTAGCATTCTACATGGTCTCTACAACCTCAGTTGTGAGACCAGAATCTATGAGCTAGTGCCCCTCAGGGACCAGACCCAAAGTTTCCATAGTTCTGGCCGAGGGTGATAAATCAGCCCTCCGGCTTGAGACAATAGCTCCCTGCGGATGGGAATCTCCGAAGGAGTGCCGTCTAGTAGGGATGTTGTCTCTGAGAACCATATTCGAGCTGGCCAATAAAGTGCTACTAGCAGCAGACCTACTCAGTCATGGCAAACACTCACTAGAACTTGTGGGAGCAGAACGATTGTGGGGAAAAGCATATAGATTTGACCTCGGCCACATGTGCACCATGGCGTCCAGCCCTAATGGTGTGGGAGGAGTGAGGGCGAACCACAGCGAACCACAGTGTGTTGTCTCCTTGGAGGCGAACACATCCACTTCTGCTTGGCCAAATCTCCACCATATGGACTCCACCACTTCTGGATAGAGCCACCAATCCCTGGGCCTCATCCCCTGCCTCAAAAGGATGTCTGCCACCACATTCCAGTTGCACAGAATGTACATTGCACTCTCTGACAAAAACTTTCCCTCTGCCCAGAGAACAATTAATTGCGCTTGCATGAACAGGGGGCATGAATATAATCCTCCGTGGTGGTCGATATATGAGACCACCACTGTGTTGTCTGTCAACACATGGTGATCTCTCAATTGAGGAAGAAAGAATTTCAGTGCTAGAAATATGGCCCGCATTTCTAGGCAATTTATATGCCACTACAGATGAGGGCCGCTCCATAGACAGCCATCTAAGACCGCACCCCAGCCTGTTAGGAAATGTCTGTCATTACTGTCTTGTGATAAGGAGACACTGCTAGAGTGTGACCCAAGACTAGAAAGATACTTCCAAATTCTCAGAGCACGTAGGCATCACCGCGTGACACTGATTACTCGCAGAAGTTTTGTCCTCGGACGAAACCCCCAACTTTTCAGCC
Source organism: Stegophilus panzeri (assembly GCA_024331685.1). Classification (NCBI taxonomy): domain Eukaryota; kingdom Metazoa; phylum Chordata; class Actinopteri; order Siluriformes; family Trichomycteridae; genus Stegophilus; species Stegophilus panzeri. The sequence goes on along the minus strand of JANDJT010000081.1, from coordinate 10,330,333 downwards.
ACCACTGAAATGGTCTCCTGTGCAATAGCCCCAATGGTATGATGTTGGCTGCTGTTGCCATAAGGTCCAACAGTCTCACATAGAGACTAGAGGGGATGCCAACATCCAGCTTTATCTTGCTCAATGATGATAGCATTGACCCTATGCATGTTGGGGATAGAAATGCCCTCATCATAGTAGAATCCTTATAACCCCTAGAAAAGTTGTCCTCTGCACTGGAGAAAGCATACTATTCTGAGGTTCAACCTGAGCCCCATGCTCTGCATGTGGGCGAGAACATCATCTTGATGTTGAACCGGCAGTTCCCTGGCTCATACTAGAATTAACCAGTCGTGCAGGTAGTGTAGTACACGGATGCCCCGGAGTCACAATGGAGTCAGAATGACATCCATGCACTTTGTGAAGGTGCGAGGGGATAAAGCTAGCCTGAAGGGAAGAACTCGATATTGGTATACGTTGCCTCCAACGCAAACCTCAGAAACTTCCTGTGACTGGGCAATATTTATATGTGGAAATATACACCTTTTAGATCTATCGTCACAAACCAGTCCTCAAACTGAATCTGTGGAACGATAAGTTTGGGCATCAGCATCTTTAACCTGTATGTCCGAAGAGTAGAGTTCAGATGACGCAAATCTAACATTGGCCGCATAATCTGTCTTTTGCGGATCAAGAAATATCAGCTGTAAAAACCTCTCTCCCTCAGGGAACAGGGTACATGTTCTATGGCCCCTTTGTCCAAGAGGGATCTTACTTCCTGCGCAAACATCGGGCTCTGCTCTGTGCTGGCTACTGTGGTGAGCACATCTCTGAACCGGAGAGGTTGAGCTCTGAACTGGACCTGGTAACCATTTTCTACGGTAGACAGAACCCATGGAGACACATTTGGCAGTAGTTGCCATGCTGCCAGACAGTCTTTTGGTAATATTAACTTTTCCACATTCTATTAGAGAGAAAGCATCAGATTTTTGTTGCCCTGTGACAGCTCGCGGACCAGAGAACACTGAAAACTTGGGACAGTCTTGGCCAGTGGAGGCCCTACAGTAGAACTGGGTGCTAACTGCCTTAACAACCTCATGTCTCCTGATACATCCATCCAGGGCCCCTCAGGACCGCTCCTCCTTTGTCTGCTTGGCCTTTATAACCATTCTCAGATCAGGCCTAGTAGCAGGCCAGTGGCCTCCCAGTTCCCCTGGCTGTTTGCGGGGGGAAGCGGGCTGCCGTACTTGCCTTCTGTGCCTCCCTCGCACTCAACACAACAGGGAAGGAATTGGCTGAATGCTGCCTTATGTTGAGCTCACTCAGCAGGTCTGCTTGGTAGGCCTGCAACACTCCCATTGTCTGCCGTGACCCACAAACAAGACCCACTACGGCATAGGCCTTGCCCACCAATGCCACGGTGGCCTTACATGGCTTGGATGGCAAAGCCGGCCCCCTTAAATTACCTGCCATCAATGGGGAGAGTTAGCTCGCAAGCGCCTCCTCCACCTTCAGCATAGCTAAATAGCCATGCCGTTCATTCCCCATGATGGCCGAATAATCTGACACCGCGGGGTTATAAATACGGCTTAAGCATGGCTTTCCCCCAGAAGCATGATATTTTGTCATGCACTTCTGGAAAAAAGGGGCGTTTTCTGCAGTGTGAGGGATTTATTTTCACTAGGGAGAAAAAAGCTCATCCAGCCTTAGTAATCACTTCAAGCAGCTCTTTATATGCTGCTCTCAGTTTTTAGCACACCCTTCTGGCTCCTCGGATTCAGAGAGGAATTATTATTATTATTATTTTGTGTGTGTGTGTGTTTTTTTTCCCCATAGCGGAAGGAGTCGAAGCGACGCAAGCTCCAAAATCCAGCGGAGAGCCGGACCCGGAAGACAGAGCAAGAGATAGAGCAGTGCTCGTCTCTGGCTCCTCTTCCAGATCCATATGAAATCCCCAAGACATGAGATGGCAGCAGTCGACAGGAGTCGTTTATGTATCACACGACGCGCTTAATTGCCACGTCACCTATCACGGCAGGCTTATAAAGAGGCATGATGTTACACAAGCTTCAGATACCGGTCATGTGCAAGGGCGCTTCCCACAGCATTCAGCTAACGCAACGTGGAGTTCCCTTTGAAAGGGAACACTGCATTCCAGCATAAGAACCTTATCCAATCTTTGAAACGTGGTGGTGGGTCTCATGGTGTGGGCCTGTTTTGCTGAATCTGGGCAGGACAGCTTGCCATTATTGATGGTACAATGAATTCTGGCTTGAATCAGCAAATTCTAAAGGAAAATGTCAGGACTTCTGTCCATGAGCTGAATATCAAGAAAAAGTGGGTCATGCAGCAAGACAACAGCCCTAAGCACACAAGTCATTCTACCAAAGAATGATTAAAAAGTATAAAGTGGAATGGCCAAGTCAAAGTTCAGTTTAATCCAGTAGAAATGTTGTGGAAGGACCTGAAGCAAGCCATTCATATGAGGAAACCTCCCCAGGTTGTAGCTGTTCTGTACTGAGGAATGGGTGGAAATTCCTCAAAGCCGATGTGCAGAACTGATCAAGTGTTACTGGAAATATTTTGTTGCAGTTATCGCTGCATAAGGGTGGTCACACCAGATACTGAAACTAAAGGTTTATATACTTTTGCCACTCACTGATATGTAATATTGGCTCATTTTCCTCACTAAAAAAATGACCAAGTATAATATTTATGTCTCGTACAATGACAATAAAATTATGACATGGATGCCACAAGATGTTAGAAACGTTTCTTTGAGATTCTGGTCTGTATTGACAAGATTCTGCAGGTGCACTTTCATGCTACGAATCTCTCGTTGTTCCATATCCCAAAGGTTTTCTGTTGGATTCAGATCTGGGAAGGCCACTGAAGGATGTTCAATTCATTGTCATGTTCATTGGGTCAGAGCATCTCCAAAATGGCAGGTCTTGTTAGGTGTTCCCAGGATGCAGTGGTTAGTACCTACTAAAAGTGTAGTGAACTGGCAAGATGCTCAAGGGCACCCAAGGCTCACTGATGCTCATGGGGAACACAGGCTAGCTTATGGTAGTAAAATATGGGCATATCTTTGAAATAAAAATGTCTGCTGAATTGCACTAATTGGAAAAAAAACAAAAAAAACAAACAAAAAAAAAACTATTGCATTAACAGTTCTTGCATTTTATTGCATTGGATTGTCAGGGCTTGCATTTTGGCGGCTGCAATTCAACATGATTATAATCAATTTCATTATTAAAAATTCAATAATCAATATTCACCTTCCAAAGGTAATTTCCAGTTTGTTTAACAATACCACCAATAATATTCAACAGGCAAGTTTCAGTCCATCTAATTTCACTTTAAAAATTCACTTCCACAAATTCAGTGGTTCAAATTTGGTTGGATATTCAACTTTGAACATCCAGGAACTGCAGAAAAACAGTAGAGTACAGAGGCATAATCACCACCTGCTGATAGTCCAACTCTACCAGCAGGTGGTGCAAGCAGGTGTTTACAAAGACAAGAGCAACAGGTAGAGCAAGGCCTTCACAATTTGATTTGCCCAAATGGACCTAGTGGTAAGTAAAAGTTATGATTATCAGGGCCAGTATATATGCCAAAAACAGCAAACAGGCATTTACTCTTTACTCCTGTGTACATGCAAGTAATTTTTTCAATATACATCAACATTCATGGCATTTGGTAGATCCCATTATCCTTATATAGCAAGGGGGATATAACGTTATTCCTCCCAATGCTTATGTAAAACAGGGTTCATAAAGGAGCTTGAAGTGCTTGAATTTGGCTTTGTGAAATGTAAGTACTAGAAAACCTTGAAAATATTTTCTTTATCTAGTGGTGCTTAAAAAGTGCTTGAATTATGAAAAGTCAATAAATACAAAATTGCTAAATAATGTTAAATTGTTTATTTTTCAATAAAACACATACTATGATTTCACTCAAAATATGACTCAACCTTAGCTACAGTTGCAATCAAAATTATTCAACCCCCCATTGCAAATCAGGTTTATTGTCAAAATTTACAGACTTTCAACTGTTTGCAATGAACAAATCAAAGAAAAGCAATTGAAATAGTTCAACACAATGAATGCTTCAAGTGGTTTCCCCAAATTGAACTAAAATGCAACTTAAAATGACTTCTCCAGTTTCAAAATTATTCAACCCCTTCATGGCAAGCATGTTTAGTACTTAGTAGAGCACCCTTTTGCTGTTATGACCTGCTGAAAATGAGATGCATAGCCAGACACCAGCTTCCTGAGGAATCTTAGCCCATTCCTCATGAGCAATGGCCTCCAGTTCCGTAATATTCTTGGGTTTGCATGCTGCAACCACCTTCAAATCCCACCAGAGATCTTCTATGGGGTTCAAGTCTTGAACCTTCCAGGACTTCTTCTGCAACAAAACCTTGGTGGAATTTGAGGTATGCTTGGGATCATTGTCCTGTTGGAAGGTCCAATGATGCCCAAGCTTCAGATTCCTCACAGATAGCATGAGGGTTTCTCCTAGAATTTCCTGATACTTCAATGAATCTTGCCTTCCACTCACTGCAGGTTTCCAGTGCCAGAGGATGCAAAGCAGCCCAAGAGCATCACTGAGAAACCACCATGCTTGACTGTGGACAGTGTTCTTTCTTCATTCTTATTTCTCGAGACATACCGCTGATCCATCATGCCGAAAAGTTCCAGAACATCGCTCCACAGAACAGAATCCCAAAACTTCTGTGGCTTATTTATATGATTTTGAGCTGACTTTTCTTGTGCTTTGGGGTCAGCAGTGGTGTACGTCTTTGAGTTCTGCGAAACCTCAGTGCCTGTTGCCACCAAGTCTTGCAGCAGGTCTTTTGCAGTCACTCGAGGGTTTTTCACAACCTGCCTTCTCAGAAATCTGGTTACAGCCATTAATAGCTTCATTTTTCTGCCCTGTCCAGGTACTTAATATATTTTCTGCCCCTAGACAATTCAAGTATTTCTTGTGTTCCAGCTCAAGCACACCTGGTGTAACTAATGAAGCCCCTGATTAGTTGCAGCACGTATGCTTGAAACAACACCTGTTTTGCTTATTTGTGCTGTTGTGAAGGATTCTTTTCAGGGGGTTGAATAATTTTGAAACTGGAGAAATCATTATAAGTTCAATTGAATTTGTGGAAACCACTTGAAACATTCGTTGTGTTGAACTACTTCAATTGCTTTTGTTTGATGTGTTCATTGCAAAGATTTGAAAGTCTGTAAATTTTGACAATAAACCTGATTTGCAATGGGGGTGAATAATTTTGATTGCAGATGTACTTTCTGTAGAAGAGAGTTGCCAGTACTGCCCCACGAGAGTGAGGTCTTGCTTTCCTGCTGCAAGAAATTCTGTCACTTCTAACTTTCTCTCTGACTGATCATTTTACATGTAAATATAGCTGAAATCAAAGCACACCTGTTGTTTTTAACTGATGTGTATTGTGATTTTGTCAGACAACGTCGTGGTTATAAAATAAGGATTTTTGCATTGCAGAACAGCAGCTTGTATGTATAGTATGTACCATACTATGACACATGACTCTGCCTTTTATGTTGACTTGACATGCTTGTGTTTATTGTAAATACAGTACGAGGCCATTTCTCAATACGAGTTCTTATGCGATCTTGCGTCCTTGTGAACTTGTTCTAAGTCATCATCCACCGCTGAAGTTCACTTCCAATACTCAAGAACGCAAGTACCAGGCATGCATGAAATTACCTGGATGTATTCTTGATGTCGAGGATGCATCGAATGTAGACCTGAGCGCATTGAATTGCTTTAACTCCCTGAAGTCGTTGCAGCAAAACAATAGCGGATGATGGAAATCTGACCCATAACTGTATTTTTAACATCTTTTTAATGACAGTAATCGAAATATATGAAATCGAAAAATATGCATCTAAAAAGAATGATTTTGTTGAAAAGTCTAATTTATCCTTCAGAAGTATTTTAATTAAACTACGCTAGCTTTCATCCTGAAGTAACGTAAACTCGTTTTTAGTTAATGTGAAGTCGCAGTTGCAAACAGAGCACATACTACATTAAAACATGCTTAATTAACTTTTGGTTAGTCGGCCAGTTAACAGTTAATCTATTAACCAACTGACACATATTACTTAGGTAGCACTGAAGAGATGAGGACCCTGTCACATTACTAGAAATGTGCTGGGATGGTCAATTGTGCAACAGGAAGCTCAAAGTACATCTCACTTTTGCACAAAGATGAGAAACAGCTGGAGATAATTTTGATACCCAAGTTTCTGAGATGGGAGGAGTCCTAAACTTTCAACATGGCAGAGGAGAGTACAGTGTCTGTACTGAATGACAGGTTTTGTTTTGTATTTTTTAAAATGCAACTAATTGTTGGCATTTGCTGTTTATGTATATTTATGTATATCAGCAACCATTAGATGCAGGTTGTACATTTTTACACCGTGAAAATAGCTTGTATTTGACCAAAATTCCATTATCGTCAGCAAGCTACCTAAATGAGTAATATGTGTTATGGTGTCAAAATAAAAGTAAAAGAAAAAAGAAATATGTATGAATGAACCTAGTGTCATACATGTTTTATGTTCTTTCTGACAACAAAGTAAGTGAACATAACATATTTGTCATTACCACTTAAGAAGTTGGAAGTAGGATCATTCCAATAGCCAATGAAAGCGGCATCACTGTTCTAATATGTTGTGAGCAGATGAACATGGACAATAATGCACAGTCACAGGTAATCGATATAAATTTATCTTGGAAATTTAACTGATATGCTTAATGCTTCTTATGTGTTTGTCTATTGTAAATATTAAATATCAGACTGAGATGCTTGGATTGGCCATAATTGTAGTCTCATGTCAAACCTCTCCTGTTAGCTAATGTACGCTAGGTTTAGTGAGTGATTTGCCATTTTCAGTAATTAGTTAAAGACTATTTTAATGAACTGGACAAGTGTAGCATCATTGTAGGTCAAACAGTAGGAGTGTCTTGTAAAAACATAATGAGAACAGTTATTTATATTTACATGATTGCATTTGGCAGACCCTTTTATTCAAATTGACTTACATTGCATTAAAAGTATACATTGGCATTCAAGAAATTCCAGGGGTTTAAGTACTGCGACATAGAATGGGTATTTTAGGCCCACTGCTTTTTACTTTATACATGCTACTTCTAGGTCAAATTATTCGTAAACATGGAATAAGCTTCCACTGTTATGCTGATGACACACAGTTGTATGTTTCAGCAAAGCCAGACGACAGACAGCAGCTTAATAAAATTGAGGAATGTGTAAAAGACATTAGACGTTGGATGCTTATTAACTTCCTCTTATTTCTGATAAGATAGAAGTACTTGTACTAGGACCACATGTAGCTAGTGTCATGTATCAAGGAGGGAAATCTGGACTTCATTTCCCAGCAGCCACTGCACCATACTCATCAGTGTCACATGACCACCTGCACCTGATTTACGTTTCGGTTAATGTGCTCTCTAGCATATATATAGCCACTGTTTGTACTGTTTCCTGGTCTCACGTTATTGTCTATCCATGCTTTTGGCCGCACTTCGATGTTTAGTTTTGCCACAGTATTTTGCCTCGTGTTATTGTGTCTTTGTTTTTTGTCTGTTTGTTTATTAAATGTTTGAAATCTGCGATTGCTTCCGTATACAACTTTGTAACGTGACAGCTAGAAGTAAGCTTTCTGATCACATAGTAACTCTGGATGGACTTTCTGTTTCGTCGTGTGCAGCAGTAAAAGATCTTGTAGTGATTATTGACTCCAGTCTATCATTTGATGCTTGTGTAGATAATATTACTAGGATAGCCTTCTTTCATCTCAGAAATATTGCAAAGATAAGAAATATATTGTCACTACATAATACAGATATTTTAGTTCATGCTTTCGTCACCTCTAGACTAGATTATTGTAATGCCATACTGTCTGGATGTTCCAGTGGGTGCATAAACAAACTCCAGTTAGTCCAGAATGCAGCTGCTAGAGTCTTAATTAGAACCAGAAGATACAACCACATCACCCCGATCTTATCAAGTGAAATCACGCATTAATTATAAAATACTATTATTAACTTCTAAAGCACTAAACGGTCTCGCGCCACAGTATCTATACGAACTTTTGGATTTCTATGATCCACCACGCCTACTTAGATCAAAAGGTGCAGGCTATTTGACGGTATCTCAAATTTTGAAGGCTACAGCAGGGGGAAGAGCTTTCTCTTATAAAGCCCCACAGTTGTGGAATAGCCTTCCAATTAGTGCTTGGGACTCAGACACAGTCTCAGTGTTTGTAATAATGGAGGCCGAGCAATCGCAGCAGATGCCCAAGTGGAGATAGATAAATATTGAAGAGTAGAGGGCCTAAAACTGAACCCTGAGGAACACCAGTGAGCACAGAGCTAGTGTCAGACCTGTAACCACCCATAGAAATAAACTGGGAACGGTCAGTAAAATAGGATTTAAACCAGTTTAAAACTGTGCCAGACACACCAAAAACACTTTCAAGGCAGGTAAGGCAGGTAAAAGACCATGATCCACAGTATTGAAAGCAGCTCTAAGATCAAGAAGAATAAGAATGGAAGTAGTGCCAGAATCAGAGGCCATCAACAAGTCATTGGTAACTTTGACCAACGCCATTTCAGTACTGTGAAATTTGTGAAAACCTGACTGAAGGGGTTCAAATAGGTTATTAATTGTAAGATGATTACATAATTGAGATGCAACAACACGCTCAAGCATTTTTGCCAAAAACGGAAGATTTGAGATGGGACGAAAATTGTTAAAATCATCCACGGCAACATTTTCTTTCTTTGGTACAGGTGTAACAGCAGCAGTCTTTAGTACTGCTGGAAGGACCCCAGTTTCCAATGATTCATTCATAATGCTGAGGATAGTAGGGCACCAAACATCGAAGCACGATTTAAATAGGTTTGTGGGAATTGGATCAAGCAAGCAACATTTCATGTTGGATACCTCCCTTGTGAGAGACTCAGAGTCAGGTGTAACAGAAATTTCATTGTGGACATTATCAATCTTAGAATTAGAAAACTGAAGAAAAGAATTACATAGCTGCTAAGAAACAGGCAAGGTGGTAACAGCATTAACTTGAAGCAATCTGTTTATGGTTTGGAACAAGTGTCTGGGATTATTTTGATTGTTTCCAATAGCCTGAGAGAAGTAAAACGATCTTTCAGTCTCCATTAGTGCTTGGTAATAACCCAGAAGATCCTTCCACACTTGGTAGTAGACATTCAGTCCGGTAAGGTGCCATCTGCGCTCCATTTTCCAACAAGCAGCCTTTCTAGAGCACAGATTGTCATTATACCAGGGAGCAGAGTGACCTTACGTGACCTTAGGGGAGCAAAAGAGTCTAGGTTAGTAGTAAGAGCAGAATTTAACTGCAGAACTTTCTCCTCCAGTGATGAGGGATTCAGATCGCTTAAGGTGGAAACAACCGAATTGGAGAAAACTGTCTGATCAATAGACTTCCACTTCTGGAAGTTTACTGTTCGGATGGTAGGCTCACTTGGATGATACAGTTCCAGATTAAAAAAGACAGCTGAATGATCTGACAGTCCAATGTCAACAGATGAAAACTGCGATACAAACAAGCCGTTTACAATCACGAGATCCATGGTATGGCCCTTGTTATGAGTCGGGTCAGTTACAAACTGTGTGAAGTTAAAACAATCAATTAGTGACAGAAATTCCTTAGCCACCACAGTCACTCCGGTCCACATGAATGTTAAAGTCTCCCACAATTACAATTCTGTCAAACTTCATTCTCAACATTGACAGGAAGTCAGCAAACTCTGACATAAAAGCTGCATGTGTCTTAGCCTTAGGTGGTTTATAGACTGTAGCAATGATAGTAGATATAGGAGCAGCTTTTAAAAGTGATAAAAGTAGTGCCTTTTTATTCACGGACCACGCATTGAATAATGCGGCGTAAGCCAGGCTCTGAAGCGGAGACAACAGTGGTTTCATTTCCACCCGGGGAACCAATATTAAATTACTGTGAACACCACCAATATGGAGCAGTTTGTTGGTCTTACGTCGACAGGTAGGGACAAAGATGTTAGGAGAGGATGAGACAGCAAAACTGCGCCTCAAACCCCGATGGATAAATGGTTTAGGACGTAGCAATCCAGCGTCTCGACAGAGTTTGTAAGAGTCTTTGGCTAGACAATAAGAGCTCTGTTTTAAATTCAGAAGCTGGTGTGTAGTGTACCTTAAGGCCATGGTCATTGAGTGCACACTTACAAGGCCAAGGCGTTGAAACTCCGAAGCGCACTGCGAGCACAAAGTCGTACAATCCACACACGCAGCAGAACCGAGGTGTTGATTTCATGTTGCACACTGCACGTTGCACGTGGTTATTCCAGGGGGAACATAGAAATAAAACAACAACAGTAAAAAATAAAAACAACAGTCCAAAGTATATAAAATGGCACCACCACATTGCAGTGGCACTAAAAACAATATAACTTAAAAAACTTGCAGTTATTTAAAACAATGTCTTAAAAAAACGTTAACAAGAGCGGCAGCAAAACGAGCCAACGTACCCTGATTTAATTGAATTGAATACTTTTTTGTGTAGGCATTCCCAGGATCAGCGATGTATGATGAAGGACAAAACAGTCATACAGGTATCTATTTTTGAGATGTTTTTATTTATTTATTTTCTAAAATCCTGTATATCCTGAATCAACTGGTTTTTCAAACTGTCAAACTGCTCTTTCTGTGTAAATGAAATTCACTATGAAAGCATGGATAATTATGAGTTTGTTTTTTAAAATGGGGCAAAAGCAGTGGAAACAATATTGAGGTTAAAAATAACTAAGGTTAAACTGCAGATTTTTAGTCTTGCATGATAGGACACATGATAGAATTGATGTAAAGTCAGTAAGACTTTGAGCTTATTTAAGTGAAAAAAGCATTTCAAAACTGAATAGTACTTTTCAAATATGAAACCCCTGCGATCACAGACGGGTATTTGAAGTTATATCAGTATGAATGGAAAGGGTATTTGGCACAAAATCCCTGCAATCAAGGACAGGTAACTGAAGTTATAGCAGTATGAATGTTAATCCCCTGTGATCATGGACAGACAATTATCTGCATTGTGGTAGAAATTTAGACAAACACCAGTAGACTCGTCCTCTCAGGTGAAAAAAGTTTATTACAGAAGGATGAATATAGGATAGACAAAAGCAGGATGGAAGAGGAGAGAGCTCTGAAGCACTAATCTCTCATATGCCCTATATATGTTTTAAGATAAGGAGAGCTGGACATCTGTGAGTCTCGAAAAGGGAGTTCTAGGAAGTTTGAGCCAGTTTGGTGGTTTCAAGGTCTTAGCAGATATGCAGACATTCCTGAAGACAATAACATGTTTGTGTCAATGTAAGAGGAAAGAGTGTTCTGTACTAATCTCCATGAAATGACCACAAGCGGCATTATTCACTTATGAACGTGAACAGAGATGTTACAAAGTAAGAAATTAATATTTTCCCTCACAGCAGCAAATGGCTTTTAATTCCAAACTGCGGATGATCATTGACCTTTGCAAATTCTCAAAATTCCTTCCTGGAAATGCAATATCTGCTACGCTGTCCTGAAATTCCTGGAAAAAAGTATGTGTAGTATACATTTCATCAGTTCATGCAATCCTTAGCAATTGAACACATGACCTTAGCATTGCTAACACACTACTCGGATGAGGCCATGCTGACAGAGCCAGACCCGGAAACCCCAAAAAGAGCCAACATGCCCTGGCTGGCAGGATGCGCCCTCCAAACTCATAATCCACCCAAAACACCCACCCTGACAGTAAAAGTGTAGGGACACCCAGCCATGGCCCTACTGGACTCTGGTAGCATGGTGACCCGGAGATGCCTGTGAAATCTCAGCGGCCGAAGTAAAAATACAAAGCCAAGCAGGTACCTGGACACTCCTGGTGGGACCTCCAAATGCCGCTACTCCTACTGGCCAGGGTTTCCGGCTGGCCCAGCTCCCAAAACCTCTGCGGTGAGAGAAGGCTCTACGAGTCCGTCAGGCCTACATGGCCCAAGATGAGGGGGACACCACAGTGAAAGGTGAGACACATACACGCTAAACCAATGTCCTCTTTGCTCCAACAGGTAACACGACAGGGGAACTTCGGGTGGGAGCAGAAAGAAGATGACCATCTGAAACATTGCTTGGCCCAGGTGTGACAGATCAAAGGGATTGACCATGACCCAGACAAGAGACTCCCCACAACCTACTTTGTGGTCAGGGGAGGACTACTCTACTGCAGGACCAACCACAGAGGAGAAACCTGCAACCTTCTGGTAGTCCCCAAGGCAAGTTACTAATGCACCTGGCCCATGCCCATCCACTCAGTGGTCACCTGGGGGCACAAAACACATTAGAGAAATTGAAAGATCACTTTCTCTGGCCCAGAATGGATGCAGAGGTTTGAGGCTTCTGCCAGCAGTGCCCCCAGTGCCAATGCACCACCCCAAGGAAACCCCAACTGGTACCCCCATCCCCCTTCCCATCATCAGTGTCCCCTTCGAGAGGATTGGCATGGACCTCATAGTGCTACTCCCGAAATCCTCCCGGGGTCACGAATACATCCTGGTCATCATGGACTATGCCACCAGGTACCCTGAGGTGGTGCTGCTACAGAAAGCCACTTCCCACAACATCACCAAAGAACTCGTGCTCCTATTCAGCCATGTGGGGATCCACAAGGACATAATTGACTGACCAAGGTATGCCCTTCACATCCAAACTACTGACTGATCTGTGTTGATTGTTGCAGTCTAAACACCTGAACATGTCTGTCTACCACACACAGATGGATGGGCTTGTCGAACGCTTCAACCAGACTCTGAAACGGATGTTGCACCGGATGGTAGATGAAGAAGGGAGGAACTGGGACCTCCTCCTGCCCTATGTCCTCTTTTCCATCTGAGAATGTCCACAAACATCCACTGGCCATCCACCATTCAAGCTCCTCTTCAGATAGTGACCTCAAGGACTGCTGCACATGGCCTGGGAAGCATGGAAGGAGCAGCCCTCACCATTTTGCTCCATTGTCGAGTTCATTCAAGAGATGCAGGAGAGGATCAATCGAGTAGCCCTGATTATCCAGGAACCCGTGGAAGCTGCTCTGAGAGAACAACAAAGGGCATACAACTGTGCAGCTCAACCCTGAGAGTTCCAGCCAGGAGATTGAGTGCTCTTGCTAGTGCCAAATGCCTCCTGTAAGTTCCTGGCCTAATGGCAAGGCCCATACACAGTTCTTGAGAGGGTGGGTCCTGTGAACTACCACCTGCAACAGCCCATTAAGCAAGCAGACACACAAAAATACCACATAAACCTCCTAAAAAAAATGGGTTGAGCATGCTCCAGTGGTGTCTGCCTTTGCTACCCTAGGCACAGATCACAGCAAATGTAACTTGGTCCAATGGGAAGAAGACTTAACCCGCACACAGGGACAGGTGTTGATGGAGCTGGTAGATCAGTTTTCTAAACCACTCTAGGGATGACACAGCTGACCTACTACAAGATTAAGACCCATCCAGGAGTTGTGGTCAGACAGTGACATGGTAGGGCTACCATGTGCTGGAGGCCCACCGCAAGGCTATTGAGGAGGAAGTTGGCCGAATTCTCCAAGATGGCATCATCGAAGAATCCAGCAGCTCGTGGTCCAGCCCCATCATGGTTGTGCCAAAGCCTGACGGAAGTATTTGGCTTTGCAACGACTTCTGGAAGCTGAAGCAGGTCGCAGACCTTGACAGCTACCCGCTCCCTGAGTGGACGACCTAGTGGAGCAATTGGGGAGAGCCCAATTTATTTCTACACTAGATCTCACAAAAGGTTACTGGGAAGTAGCATTAGCCCCAGACTCAAGACCAAAGACCACCTTTAGCACCACGAGCGGCCACTGGCAGTACTAGGTTCACCCCTTTGGGCTACATGGAGTGCCTGTGACATTCCAAAGACTAATGGATGTCATGTTATGCCCTCGTTGTGCATTCGCAGCCACCTACCTGGACGACGTGGTCATATACTCCTCTACTTGATCGGATCACCTTTTCCACCTGGGGGAGGTCCTGATGGAGCTCCAGAAGGCCGGGCTCTTGGTCAACCGGAAAAAGTGTTACCTGGGGCTGACCAAGGCACATTACCTGTACTATACTGGCCTATACGATACTGTATCGGCCAGGGTCTCCTAAAACCACAAATAAAGAAGATTTAGGCAGCCAAAGACTACCCCCTGCCTACATCAAAGAAACAGGTATGTGCCTTCTTGGGGTTTGCAGGGTACTACCACAGATTTGTGTGTAACTTCTCTCTAGGCTCCCCCCTCTCAGATTTTACTAAGAAGGGGCAGCCAGACCGGGTGTGATGGTCTGCCAAGGAGGAGCAGGTGTTTCAAGCCCTGAAGGAGGCACTCACCAGCACTCCAGTGCTATGCAACCAGGAATTCACCCTATCCTTTGCAGTCCACACAGACGCATCAGAGACCGGGGTGGACACTGTTCTCTTGCAGACCTTCAATGGAGAACAACACCCGGTCCTATACATCAGTAGAAAGCTGTCCCTAGCTGAGAGGAAGTACGCTACTGTGGAGAGAGAAGCCCTGGCAATAAAGTGGGCCATCGAGGAGTTGAGGTACTTCCTGACAGGCTGACACTTCAACCTGGTGACCAACCACACCCCCATGCAGTGGATGACCAAGGCAAAAGACACCAGTGCCAGGGTAACACAATGGTTCCTTTCATTGCAGGACTTCTCTGTCCAGGTACAATACAGGATTCCAGCATGGGAATGCAAATGGCCTCTTGCAACATTATGCGCTGCAGTGGGCTTGGAGCTGAGGGGGGGCTGTGACGGCAGACCACACACAAAAGAAGAAAAACACTCCTTACACAACTGCCGCCGTGGTGCTGAAAGAACAGTTCCACTTCAGCACCACTTCCGTTTTGGACAACCTGACAGTGCATGGCTGCAAGGCAGGGCTACAGAAACACACACGGCCAGCAGCTAATGATCAGAGCGGCAGCTCTCCTCCATCCAGCAGCCGATGGGGGAATATAAAAGGGCTCTCCCCCTACAGCCAGGTGAGCTATCACCTCCCACCCTTTTGGGAGAGCAGTGATGCCCTCTCTGCATTGTCCTTCATCTGGCTGGCCCCATTGCCTGCAAACGAGAGGAGAGACGAGGAGGAGGAAGAGGGAAGAGAGAAGGAAAAAGCTGGAGAGAGATCCAGAGAAAAAGAGAAGAGAGAGTGAAAAACCACTCTGGTCCCAAGACATGCTGTCATTTGGCTCTCAGCTAGCTGGGAAGTGATCCCCCACGATGCTGGGTGATGGCACTGGTCTTCCGAGTAGCCGGCTGTGGCTCCTCCCCTTTTCCAGTGGATGGCAGCTGCATCTCTGCTTCCCCGGCAGACGGCAGGCTCCTCCGCTTTTCAGTCAGACGGCAGTGGTTCCTCCGCATCCCGGCAGATGGCAGCGACTCCTCCATTCTCCTCGGCAACTGCTCCAGCACCACTGCCTCCTCGGTAATGTGATTTTCCCACAGGGTTGGGAGCTCTTCGACAGAGCGTCCCTCCTCCTTCCTGTGTTTCAGCTGCATCCTCAGGTGCAACCTCTAGATCATCTGTCCTCATCCTACTCGACCTCTCTGCTGCTTTTGACACTGTGAACCATCAGATCCTCCTGTCAACTCTCTCCAGCCTGGGCATCACCGGAACGGTTCTGCGCTGGGTGGA